>JAUPFP010000018.1:2613884-3213884 GCA_036925085.1 Brachycybe producta
TAATAATGTGATAATAATGAAATAATAATTTAATAATAATCTAATAATAAAAATAATGATAATAATTTATTTACCACAAAGGAGTACAAGACTCAGCTAACATTTGGCTACATATAAACGGTACAAAAAACAATATGCCCGACAAGCAGTACATTGTTTGTCACAAGTAATACACACAATTAACAAATAAAAATGGAGCGTTTGAAATAAAATTTTATAAACAATTTATTTAAATACAGAGGATTCAACAAAATTTAACAAATTAAACTTAGTTTATGTTTAAAACTTTTAAGAGACTTGAATTCAACCATATCGTTTGGCACACTATTCCAGAAAGTTATGAATCAATTCCAGAAATAAGCTCTTCTGCAATTGGCCTTTTGCCACAGTGAAGCGATCTTTGCGTTATGTCTAAGTGTAACAAGGGTCTTAACATAATCAAGTCTCTGAATCGATTGGTGCAATAAATATGCCCATTTAAAACTTTAAAAAACAACACTATTTCCACCTGCAGCCTGCATTCCTTCAGTGATATCAACCCAAGATTGTTTAACCACTGAGGTTATTTCATATCCATTCTTTTAAGGCTATTTACTGTAGTTTGATTTTTGTGCCACTAAGCTAGAGCTTAGTGTCGGTTTATACTTGGTGAAAAGTAACTATATGATGATAACTTTGATAAGCAAAGAATCAATCCGTATAGCTTATTGTTCATAAGCACATGACAAGCATCGCACATTCATTGTTCACACATTTTTTTTTGTTAATCCGCTTAGTTTTGGTTGGGTTCACATTCACTAAACTTGAACCTTAAAAATTACTCGCCTGAACCAACTTTGTTGCATTGCAAAAAAAGTTTGAGCTGCTATTAGCTGCAAAATCTTTTTTTTTTGTTCAGTAATTTTATCGAAACGAAAGTTACCGAAGTCGAAGTGTGAACGTTTCGCTTCACTCTTAGCTGCTCTTTTGCGCCAAGTATAAACCAGCCCAAACAAAATTTAAAAAATGACATGCCACAGAAAAATGTTTAGAGCATTACTTTATTTTAAAGAGACCATAACCTTCAGTTCCTCGCTAAAATGATGACAAAGAATTGTCAAAATTATGTTTAAAATATAATACATTGTGATCACCCAGAATGCTAACCTGGGGGTGTCCGGCTCCTCAATGTCTCGCCCTCCCCAGCGTACAATCCTGTTTTAGAGTGGAGGGATATCTCTCGGAGTGTGGTCGCTTGGACCTGGTTGCACCTAGTAGGTTTACACAGGTCCAAGCCTATAAAAGCACCACGTTCTCCATTGTTCGATGTCCATTAGTTTTTCAAATTCGTTCACGCTTGTACTATGTAGATTCTTATCCGTATTACACAATGGGCCCGTGGACAGTTCTTTAATTGCAACATTCATTCTTGTAGTTCTTACTGTTTCTTGTGTAAGAATGAATAATGCGTTTACAACAAGAAACTACGTTTGTTTGTTCGTCTTAATTGTTCTCCAGGCACCATAAAGCAAGGGGGTAAATGAACCCCATAGCGAGGAAAGTGACGAGACAATCCAGAAGTAGGTGGGGACCACCTTTCTGAATAATTTCATCCTTTTCAGGAAGCCATCGGTCATCTGTTGCCAACCATCTACTTCTGGTTCTCCATCTCTCTTCGTATGGTAACCATGCAATAGAGGATGGTACGCGAGTCAACGATTAGTGGAAATCAGGTATCGTCGCAGCATAGTATATGCGAGTAGGCAACCGAAGTCTCAGATTACTGAGTGACTTCGCACAAAAAACTACTATTATAGGCTTATGCTTCACAAAATTATATTATTGGTAAAAAAAATAATAATTGAAAAGTACACTCATCTACAACTAGAATATCGATAATCAAGTATTTGCTTATCAATAATGTGTCTTTTGGTGGTGCATCAGTCTGTAGTAGTAGTTTTCTTGAGAATTCAATTTCAAAGTTTTATTTATTCTAACAACGACTTCATTTTATTTTAAACATCATTTTGACAAGTCTTTTCACATGTCTTGTCATAATTTCAATGATAAATTTATGAAGGTTATGGTACGTCTCTTTGAATATTGTTTTAAGGTAGGCCTACTGATAACAATACAATTATAAGCTACCTCCCATTCATTTCTTGATATTTGACGGTCTAACAATAAAACCTCTCATCACGTCACTTCGTTTCAGTAATCCATTGTTTCTCAAAAGTTTTTTGTTCCCAGCATAGTATAGATCTATTTATTGTGGAGAAGTTGCGGCACACTTAGCAAAACACACGACTTTAGGAAACGGCTTTAGCGAATTCTAGGAAGAGTTTTTTTAATTATGTTTTTCCAATAAAATTAAAAGTTACAGTATTTAAAAATGTTAAATTATATTAACGCAATTAATATAATATCCAACACTTCGCAGGACGGCACACTATAGTGTGTCCCAGCACACCCTTTTGGGAACCTCTGCATTAACTTGTTCTTGTCACTCTGTGCCGTATAAAGACCTTGCTAGAAGAGCTCAATGAAACACTCAGAAATGATAGTTTTTGGACGTTTTTTCCTTCTGAAAACTACTATTTCAGAGTGGATAAAAAGCTCTGAAATAAAATAACGGAATCTAGTGCAACACCGCAATGGCCAAAGTGACCATGTGTAGACAGCAGCATAGCGAATTACACAATTGCTTTTATTTTCAGAGTTTTCACTATGTTATAGGCTGCAAGTTATTTTCTAAGTTCTATTTTGTGGAATTTATGTTTTGGAACAAATTTTCAGAGTTGTTTTTATTGAGCTCTAGCAAGGCCTTAAGTTACCAAACCCTTTACAATATGAGAAGTAACAAACATTCTATCAATTTAAATGTTTGTCAAATTTAAAACTCACTTTAAATTTCAGCACCTGCCACTGTATGCCAAACAGAAACATGCAAAGAAACAGGTAAACCGACATTTCAAACTACAATAAAAAAAATAACAGAATAAGCCTACGAATCAAAGTAATTGAAAAGATGTTTCTTCTATCTTAAAGCACAATATCTTCTCAACGCCATTGATCAAAGTCAAGATCCATGCGCTGATTTCTACCAATTTGCATGCGGTAAATTTATAGCTGAAAATCCACTTCCCGCATATGCAACAGACTATGGAACACCGGACATACTATACGAAGATGTTTTGGAAGTACTTCAAGGCAACGTATAAAATGAATTACAATTTACATAGTTGCTTTAATATATAGAATATATACATTATAGAAGTTCTTGAGTCAAAGAACTCACCTAAAACAATTCAAAACGCCCAGTTTCTGTACATAAATTGCTTGAGTAAGTCAGCTAAAAAGGAAAAACAAAATTCTAAACGACATCAATGCAATTATTTTTTTTACGATTTTGCAGAACAAGAAAATGATGTGTCACTACTAGAAACTGAAATCCAAAACCTTGGTGGATGGCCGCTTACATCAAATCAGCAATCAAATAACATCTCGATTGAGATACTATTAGCTAAGTTGGCATTAAAAGGAATTGACCCAATCATCAGTTCTGGTGTTGGTGTAAACTTAAAAAACTCAAAAGAATACATCATCGAAGTAATTATGATACATTGATGACAATTAAATAAAATATAAACTAAAATTTGACTTAATTAATCAGGTTAACGCCGGAGAATTGCCTGTGGACATTGAAACGGATGCCCAAATGGATGCTTATATTCAGTTCGTTACATCCAGTGCTGAAATTTTGGGTGCCCCTAAAACACAGGAAACTACAACCCAGATTAACGACTTGAAAGAATTTTATGAACAACTGGAGAATGTAAGTTGCAACCATACATCTAATAATACTCGATAACTATTTTCCAAACTTCCAACAAATTCTTATTTCATTACAAAGATTATCCCGTTTACACCACCGATAGAAAATCTCACTGAGATTTACCAAGTAATGACGATTCGTGAACTGCAACAACAAACTGATCCAAGTGTTCAGGTAAAAAAAAAATTATATCAAAACAGTATATACACTTTCTTCAATGACAAAATCAACAAATATTAACTAAATAAAACAGACTTTCAGCTGGTTAGCATACTTCGATGCATTGTTGAATTTGACACTGGCCGACAGCGAGCCAGTAGGCGTGTATAACTTGAAATATTTCGTAGACGCTTTGCAGCTAATCAAAGCCACGGATAACAAGTTTGTACATTGTAAAATTAATCAAAACTCCCACAGTCTATTTACATATTGCTGTTTTTTTTGTGATTAGAATTGTGATTAATTATATTATGTGGTGTTTTGTCAACGGATATGCTACGCATGCTGGAGGAGATCTACTTCAAGGATATGAGACTCTGACAAAAGCTTTGACCGGAATAAAAACAGTTTTGCCCAGGTAAAAAAAAATGTAATCTTAGACTATGTTTTACTACGAAACCTAAAATTCAATTGTGTGAAATTTCAAAGAAACACAACCTGCACAGACTATGCGAATGAGGTATTTGGATTCGCTTTAGCAAAAGAATATGTTGCGAAAGCCTTTCCTTCATCAAACATAAAACAAGTATGAATGCTGACATTGACAAAAAAAATGTAACGGAAAATTGAAGAGGATAATATGTTCAATATTAACAGGTAGAGCAGATTGCCCAATTGGTACAATCCACATTTAAAGTAATAGTGAACAATACTAATATTTACGACCCACACACCAGAGCTATGGCCATTAAAAAGGTAAACACACCTCAAAGATATCCATTTTAATCTATTAGGCCTACTTGATTTTGATATAACTTCTATATAGAATGCAGAAATGACGTTTAACATTGGATTTCCCAGTTGGATAAATGACGACCAAGCTGTTGAAATTTACTACAGTGCAGTGAGTTGGCAAAACAATACATTTCAACACACATTTACAGTATCTTCTATATATATATATATATAAAAAAAAATGTTTTTCCATTTTCTGAACAGTTCCCATCAATGAATGCTCCTCATTTTACAAATGCTCTGAACAGCATTTCTAGCTTGGTTGAACAGGAACTGAAATTACTTCACACCCAAGTTGATGAAAAACGGTATAATATAAATTGATAAGACGATCACTAGGGATGTTTTGTGATTTATTTTGTTCTTGTATCCAGCTTTGACGTGTTCCCAACAACAGTAGAAGCAGTATATGATTACAGCAATAACGTTATTAGTAAGCAAAAACAATATTTAATTATCTAACTAAAGTTATAAAACAGTTTGTTAAAAATCTATAATATTGTTTTTAGCTTTGCCAGCAGGCATGTTGCAACAACCTTACTATACGGCTGGTCAGCTGATGTAAGTAGTATTGAATAATTATGATATAGGCTAAGAGGTAAAGAAACTTCCGTCAGCTCTATAGAGAGATCGGAAGAGAGAACAAATGCCTAGAACGTGCGCCACCATAGATTATACTACCATAAGGTTCTCTTCATTAAAGTTAAATAAAACGGTCACTTCCGTTTGTCGCGTGACAGTTGACTACATAAGAATGTATGCACAATGACACAACAACAATGCTAGTATATGGGCCCCTCGTTAATTTTAAATAAACTATTGGTTGTTGAAAAGAACTTGTCGAGCTGAGTACGAATGTGTAGGTCATAAACACTTGTGAAAAGGTTAAAATTTAAATTCTAACCTTTGCACGTGTGTTTACGTATGCCATACACCTCCATGTAATTATATAGAGGTGTATGGCATTTTAAAAAGTTTCGTTGCAAAGTTAACTTGCATGTGGTCTAATTACATTATGATTTCCAAATTAAAGAAATTGTATTAAAAAACCGGGCCAGGGGGCTGTGGCCCACAGGCCAAAAGGAGGTCGTGACTCGAAAACGGTTGGGAAACACTGTTCTAAAAGTAGTAGAGCTCAATTAATGTGAAACAACTAGATTTAACCTAACACAATCAATTACGACGTTGTGTCTAAGCTAAAAATAATAAAACGAATTTGTCTCTTAAAGAGCTTTGGATATGGGAGCGCTTGGCGCAAGTATTAGCTACCTTATTAACGCTGGAATAAACAACATTGGTCAGTTCTAAAATGTCTATGAGAAAAGTACTAAAACAATTAGATCTATATTAATTACTCTAACTTTTTTTAATAAAAAAGGATCTCAATTTGACTTAAACGGAAACTTGAACAGTTGGTGGCCACCTAATGTTCAGGAGGCGGTTGACAGAGATGTTCAATGTGTTACTGATCAATACAATAGCTACTGTTCACCCACAAACCCCAATGAATGCGTAACTATCTGGCAAAATTACTAGCATTAAATAGTGCATTACATAATTTTTTTTTGGTTCAGATCAAGGGAGCAGAGAGAGTATTAGATCATATAGGAGAAATACTTGGAGCACTGGGAGCTTATGCTGTAAGTTGCTAATCCTTTAATAATTATAAAAACTAAAAAGGATTTAAAATTTAAAAAAATACTTTGCACGAGCAGAACGTTGTAGCCGAGATCTACTTTCATAGTCACAAATACAGCTTTGTCATAAATAGAACACTTATAATTTGATGTTTGTAGTCATATCAAGTTTGGTTATCTACAAATGCACCAGAACATAAACTTCCGGGACTCGAAAATTATACCTCAGTACAACTATTGTTCATCAATTTTGCACAGGTAGCTAGAAAATTGTTTGTGTATGTTTACTTTATTTGAAATTGTTTTCAAATAACCTCCACCTCGACAGCCACATTGTCAAGCAAATGTACCCGCTACCATTATAAATAAAATTGGTTTTGATCCACAGCTGGACCACAGATACAGGTTAAACTAAATGATTACAAAAAATTCCCACAGAAATAACTAATCTATTACATTCTGCAGTGTCATTGGAGCATTAGCCGACTTACAACCTTTTGCTGATGCATTCAAATGTTCCTTGGGATTGATGAATAGAGGAAACGACAGCTGTACAATTCGTAGTTAGATGCAAATGTTAGCCTTAATTATGTATATATGCATAGGCAATTATTATTGCCTACACGCAATTGATCTTGATCTAAATAATCATAACAAAATGAAATAAAACTGAAGTTTAATGAATTTGTTGACTTGCAGTTATTTATTGGCATTCATATTAGGTTTTGTCCCTAAACAGGATTCTGTCACGTGAAGTTGTTAGCTGTAGAAACAACAAAGCTAAAACACCTATCATACTGTACTCTCCACTTCTTTCGAATTTGTGCCAAACTCCCAGAGGCCCCACATCCCGTTTTACCACAATGTCCCAAGGCTTTTTTTGAGTCTTCCTCTACTGCATTTAACTCTCAAGTCCAAACTTATTTCCTGTTTCAGTAGCTCATCCTCCCCACTGTTAATAAAATGTTTAAACTCACCTCAGCAGATTTTCCTGCATATTTTCTACTATGCTTGGCTATCCATACACACTTTCTGATAAAGTCATTTCTGATCCTATCATTTCTTGTTACACTACACATAAACCTTAGCATTTATTTGCATTTCAGCCACTGGCAATCTATCCTCTTGCCGTTTCTTGGCTGCCCAACATTCTGACCCATACAACATAGCTGGTGTAACAAATGTCCTATAAAACTTGCATTTTAAGTTTTATTGGCATCCTCCTGTCACATAATACCCAACAAACCTGTCTCCACTTATGCGAACCTACGCTGATCCTGTTTGTAATATCTAAATCTATGCCACCAACAAACTGTAGGACCGATCCTAAATATTCTAAATTATGCCCCTTTTGCATTAGTGTCTCCAAGCCTTATTGTAACACCCTGTAAATCGTGATCCCGCCAAAACCATAGCCTGGGGGGTAAACAACTCTCAACCGTCCCTCCCTCCTCTCTGACTCACCTTTCTGACTCATGCCCAAGTGGCGGATTGATACGTAAAGGACCATGGTCACTTGGACCTGGTTACACCTCGCAGGTGTACACAGGTCCAAGGTATAAAAGGACCATGTTCCTCTTTGTTCCTCAGTTCTTTCCTTTGCCTGTTTTTGCGATACATTCCAAATCATGGGCCTGAGGATTTCCAGTTAGTATTTTACTATTCACCCTTGTATCTGTACTTCTTACAAGGAATGAATAAAAGTGTTGTAATAAGAAGTAGCGTTGTCTCTATGTCTTTATGCTAATAACTTCTCTTCAGAGGCCGGAGGTTTCATAGGGCAGGAGCTATACGATTCTCAGCAGCTACAACATCTTCTCTGGTCGGAATACCGATGGAGAAGATGTATATCAGCATCAACCGGAAGAGAGAGAGATGGCCGCCACTCTCCTGCATCGATTACACCCCCATGCAGAAGAGTGACTACAATCTATCTCCATCCAGCTCTCTCTACAGCTCGGATCTTCTCTGTGCAGGTGTCATACTGCTCAGAGAAGAAACGAAAAGTAGAAAATGTCATCTAAAGGTTGGTAATAAAATATTGGTTGATGTCAAAAGCTCACATTTGGTGGAGGTGCGGGGTATAGCTCCATCTGCCTTCTCCGACCTGTAAACAGAAGCCGTCCTTTGTCCTAAGTCTCGTGATTGTGCCTCACGAGGCTTCGTCCGTCCTTTCTATGTTGGAGCCACGTATGGAGACCCTCGATAGCGTCAAAGTCAACCGCGTGGCGCCTGTCTGTAAAACCGCGTATGGAGACCCTCGATCACGTCAAAGTCAACCGCGCGGCGTCCTTTGTGTTGGAACCACGTGTGGAGACCCTCGATAGCGTCAAAGTCGACCACGTGGCGCCTTTGTAAAACCGCGTATGGAGGCCCTCGATCACGTCAAAGCCAACCGCGCGGCGTCCTTTGTGTTGGAACCACGTATGGAGGCCCTCGATAGCGTCAAAGCCAACCGCGTGGCGCCTTTTTATGTTGGGATCATGTATGGAGGCCCTCGATCACGTCAAAGCCAACCGCATGGTACCGTTTTTGTGGAATCGCGAAAGAGACTTGTGGCTACACACACCACGTGTCGACCGCGCGATTCTGTGTCCTGTCCTTAGAGACACGTGGGAACGAACTTTTGTCTGCTGACCGCTTAGCACTCGGAAAGTGGACAACCGTTTGGACACACGTGTTTCCGTCCGTGTTTTTGTATTTCATGTTTCCATTACAATCACCCACTGTCACCTTCACTCTTCTTTAATTTTCAAAGTGAAACCCACACCACGTGGGCAACACTTTAAACAAATTCTTCTTACTCTCCGAGAGGAGTTTGCAGTCTCATTATGAGATGAGCAAACAAATCTCATCTACTAATCTATTCATCTATTAATAGGCTTTTAAAGGACGTGTGTGTCTTTTAAAATGTCCTATTATCTTCACTCTTCATCTTTAATTTTCAAGCAAGATTCTCCCTAGCTCTATTTCATTGTTAGGGGGCTTACAAGCTTAAAACACACTTTTTCTAGCCACGTGGGACTTTCTTGTCCCCCCTTTTCTTTGTTCTTTGTTTTTACACTTGTGTTTCCCTTGGGACCACTATGTCCCAAGTCATGTTCTTCAGTTTCTTCATCATCATCACCTCAATGCATCATCACATGAACTTTCTCCATTGGACAGCACTGAAGCCCGGCCGCCATCTTGGATCGACCGGACACTCTTCAAAAAGCGCCAACGGAGCGGTTTTTCGCTCCATGTGACTCATTGTTGTACCTTCTCTCATCTTTTTGTGTTCTCTTCTCTTCTCTTCTCTTCCAGAGGGTTGCACTCACGCGCCCCCTGGCGGAGTTCCTCTTGTTAGGGAAAACTTCTCTTTTCCTTTGGATTTTCTCTCTTTTTGTCTTTCTCCTGGCCACCATAAAAACGTGCCCCGGAGGAACTTTTCAATCATCAATTTTTGGACATTGCAATAAACTGACCGGAAGTGGCCACCACAGCGCCACCTACGGACTTCTTCATTCTACTCAACATAGTCCCTCACTGGGCACTGACTCTGTCTTTTTCATCCAGAGCCATCCAGCAGTGAGGACTCAAAATTTCTTCAGCCTGAACATTTCTTCTAGTTCACCAAGCATTTAGCTTGTTGAACACACTTCAATTTCTCCACTGTTTTACTTTTTTAATAAAACTAAATTAAAACTTTTGATGTGCGGGCACCGCACCTAAGTTTTAAACTTTTCAAGTAAAACAGCTTTCTTCTCTTGAACTTCTCCTTTGTTTGTGCATTTAAAAAGTTCAGCCATCTTGAACTTTTTGTTCTTTGTGTGTTCTTCACACACACACTCTTCATTCTTGTTTCTAAGTAAAACTAAAAGTGCGGGCACCGCGCTCTAGCTTTACTCTTCGTATTGCTTTCCTCTTCTTCAGGCAACTGCAATACACATCCATTTCTAATTCACTTTCCGCAGTGCAATCTTGATTGGGTGGTGTACCACGCTCGAGGTTGTATTGTACATCTGCTGTTTCTTTATTGAGGTTTTTGGAATTCTCGTAACCTCCACGTGGTCGCCAAATACCACGTGTTGAGAGAGATCCTTCCAAAATCTGACGCTCAATAAAGAACTCACGACGCTACACCAGTTGGGAACCAAAACTCATCACACGCCCAACTGAGAACACGATCAACACGATACAACCATCACCACACTAACGGAGTGAACGGCCACTTCGTTATACACGTCACAAGCTTAGGTAATCTATCGTTACTCAGTGTATAAGAGTACGATAGTGTCGGTTGCCGACAAGCACTAAGTTACCGACGCACAGTGACGACACCGACCTACAAACTGAACGAGTCCCATCATACTGGAACCGAAAAGTATAGCTCAGAGTGTACTCGAGAACCCTCGGAGCTGCACACAACGACTTGGACTTCGCCGGACTCGTTCATCACCGCACATTCACATTACACAAGCCACTTCATTAATCATGGCTACCTCACACGACAATACGGGGTCCCTGTCTGATCACCAGGGTTCGCACGAAGATCTGTTGGAAGTACCCGTGACTACTGATGTGACACCACCGCCGCGGCCGACTGGGGCCGAGTTTGACCACCTGTCACAACAAGTGGCTGCACTCTCGACTCGTATGTCTCAGTTCATAGACGACCGATTCACGCCGAATCGACCGACTACACCACGGCGGACAACACGCACCCACCGACTTCGCGACGATGACTCGGACGCCTCTTCAGCCCCCTATGTTGGCTACAGAGAGCGTCACGATCGTTACGAAAGACATTACACACCGCACACACGTCATCTACCGCGTAACCCTGACTGGCAACAACAAGGGCAGTCAGATGATCCGCGTCACAGAGATGAGCGTGCGGAAATACCGATCACGACACGTGCTGATTCTCCTCACTCGCTTGTCCGGGTTGCACGTAGCGGTCGCCGCTCGACACCCCCGGAACAACAGCCTAGCCAAGGAGCGACACAAGGCACTTCAGTTTACGCGCCACGTTTTCCACCTCAAGGGGTAGGTCTGATGCCGGCTGGAATGTCAAACGTCCAGGATGGCATCTATCGACCAACCCCCAGAGAACCCTCCGTGGAAGAATTCAATAAGAAATACAGCGGTCGCCACCCAGCCGACTCAATCCAAAAATTCAACGGATTGACAGGTTTTCGTCCCTTCCTGGAAGAATTCGAGGAAGTGGCACACCTGTACGGTTGGAAAGACCACCACAAGGAGGAATACATCACGGGGTGTTTCACTGGGGCCGCCCGCACGTGGCTGAGTAAACTGAGGTATGAGCTTCAGGACATTCCTTGGCCAGCACTGAGAGTACAGATGGTAGATACGTTCGGGAAGCCGAACGAACTGGCCATCTTGGAGAAAAAGTATACAGAGATGCTCCAGAAGGAAGGTGAGAGTACACAAGCTTTCATCTGGGAGTTTATGATACTCGGCGACCGAGTTTACCCGCAACTTGACGATCAGCTGCGTATAAGCCAGTTGCGCCGCGCTCTACATCCCACCATACAGAACGCCGCGCATCACGCATCTACGACGTCGTTCAAGGACTTCGCAAACGCCGTCCTCAATATGGAGGTGGTCTTGCTGTCCTTGGATAAATGGCCGACGGAACCAAAACCCGCAGCTGATTCACAGTCGGGTAAAGGAGCATCGAAGACCGACCAGGAGCCGGCGGCAGCCGCCAGCCCTAAAGACAAAACACACCGGTCTAGGCATGATAAAAAGCCTAGTCAGACTGCTGCCACCAATTCAAACCGACACTCTGCAGCGGACACCCAACCAGAGACCACTCGCACGTTCGACAAGAGTAAGTCGACGTGTTATAATTGTGGCAAATTGGGGCATTTCGTCCGTGAGTGTCGGCAACCAAAGAAGAAGGTTGCAATCAAGCAGTTTGGAGAGCCGGTTACCGACTATGACATCAAAGGAGAGGTGCCTGAAACGGATATCATCACCGAAGACGGCGTTGAGTTTGCTCTAATAAGAGTGGCGGGACAAATCCGCCGGATTCCTCTTCCAGCAGCAGACTCAGCCGCCGGAGCGCCTACTCCTGATAAACCCGACAACGACAGTTCTGACGACTCTGAGGATATACCAGTCAAGGTGCTCGACCGGGCTCCTGCACATAAATGGACCCCGGACGATCTAATCGTTTGGCAGGACACGCTCGACGTCCTTAAACAATCCGTCAAGGAGATTGGGTGCCGTGAAAATAAAACAATAGCCATCATGGCTCCCGGAACCCAATCGCCGACGAAGGGCCACTCCTGCTGCCGAAGACTAATGACAACGGTGTATGAGCAGCTGGTAAGCAGCTGTTCACCTCAAGAAGTCGGAGACTATGATGCCAGCGACAAGAACCCGCGCATCGCCGTCACGATCAACGGAAAGAGTATACGGATGCTCGCGGACACCGGAGCTACGGGCAGCGTTATCACCATTGAACTCGCGCAGGAACACAAGTTCGAAATCGAGCCTGTGTTAATCCCACCCAACATTCAGGGTGTGGGAGGCCAAAGGATCACCGTGGTGGGGCGACTCGCCGCGACGGTCCAGCTAGGCCCCCACGCTGTGCGAGGGCACTTACTAGTGATTACCGGCCGGCACGAAGCCATCTTAGGCCGAGATCTAGGCCGGGCTCTGCACTTAGCTGTGTCCATGACAACAAACAAAGTATACGTGGAGGACGATCTCTTCGAATCCACACTCCGACAAAAATGCATTGAAGCACACATCGGATGGGCTCTGGGAGAAACTTCCGTAGAGGCCCCTGGCAAATCTGCCAGCACCTCTAAGGAAAACCTCGAAACTCCACCCCGTAAGTGACGACGAAAGCAACGGCCACCCACGCTGTCAAGAAACCAAACGCGACGAAAATAAAACAATAATTCACCAGTGTTTATTTCATGACCATGGAAATAAACACCAGCAACCATCAAATATCAACAATAGAAGAGCGGGAGGAATTTGAGAATTGTTGTGTTAAGAAACAACTGAGGACAGTTGTCAAGAGGTGGGGGAGGGGATAAAAGGAACCCCCCAACGAATAAACAACCCCACAGCATCAACAACCCCTCTAAACACTCTCAAATAACTCCCAAAACTCTACAAAATTCACACAACTTTAATTTTTGAAACACTTCTAAACTTTTCAACATGGCCGCCAATATTTACATATTGGCAACCATTTCAAACATGCAATAAACTACACCGGAACCACGTGGCCTTCACAAACAACTGTCAACCACGTGGTACACCTGGGAAAAACGCCGAAGGCTAGTCAAGGACGTTCAGAAGAAAAATCAAGAGCCATAAAAGGGTCAGCAAAAGAAAAACACCGTGCTCCCCTTTATTATGGACGAACGTCATTGACCATGCTGTTGACAGTAGAAGGATAGAAACTTCAAAGAGACAATTGCTCTGGGGGCCAGACCAATGCACTGGGACTTCAAAGAAAAAAACAAACAACAAAAACTGCTGGCCATAAACAAATAAAAAAGGAAGAAAATCAGTTTTGAGGATTTTGTGAGAGCGGACACCTTCAATTAAAAAATAAAATTGAAGAACCTGTCACCCTCTCAATTAAGATCGAATTGTGGGACACCAACTCCTGCCCCACTCCCCCCTAAAAATAATAACAAACAGCAAGGTACATTAGTAACCTTGCTGACCTATTCTGTCCAAAAAAAAAGGCATTAAGGAAAAGAAGGGGAGAAAGTTAATGGGCAACTTCACACCTCGGTGTGAAATAAAATAACGGCCCTTCCCCCTCGAGATTCCTTAGTCCTTTTGTTTATCTAAAAATAATAAACAGGACCGACTCTGATAAGAATTAGATCAACACCTCTCACATCTAATATCGGTGGGACAACCCCCACCCCCAATAAATAAAGTCGTGAAGAAACCAATTAGAGTAAGGTGTCTTATTCTAAAAGGGGCCGGCCCTTCTAACTTTTAAAATTAAATAAGAAAGTGACCAAACTTGGTCAATTACCACTCGATTTGCTCTCTTCAAAGAAGCACTCGTTTTTGTTCATCTCTTTATGCTCGATCTTCTTCAATCATCAAATCTTCAATCTACTTCTGTGCCAAGTTCCAAATTTTAATTTCGAACTTCTTCAGTTTTGTTGTCAATCCAAAGCTTGAGTACCACCTTCAAGCCTTTGAACTCACGTGCAGTGCATCAGGCCTTCAGAACTCTTTGGACCTCTTGAAATAATAACAGAGTGATCGGGGACCGATTTCTGTTATTATTTGGAAGTAACCACCAGCAGCGGGACTTTTGAAAAAGTAAGAACTTTCTAACTCTTAAGAAATATGCCAGGTAGAGGCTCATGGAGAGGAGGCAGAATGATGTCTGCCTCTTCTAGTGAAGATGAGACGGAGAGTGGAACGGCGGGGACCGCTGAACCCCTCTCTCAATCTACCTGCCAGCTACAAAGGGCGGGCGCCGCCAGTGCGCCAATAACAAGAAGAGAGTCGCCAAACACAATAGATAGGCGCCGCACCTCCTCCGAACCGGAGAATTTTCACCGGCGTGGGGAGAAGCGCCTAAAAGCAAGCTTCAAGCGACCTGCCAATGTCGGGCGCGAAGGGAAGCCTGCTGCTCCAAGCAGCATCGTCCCCTTCGACGTCACGACATCAAAACACTACTGGGAGGAGCGGGAAGACCGCATCGATATTAATACAATGGCATGGGGGGTTAACCAGGCGTTCCGCGATAGCATCGCGCCTGGTCAACCCATTCCGGGTGGAGCTGAAGCAAGAGGGAAGCGTGGGGGAGGTGGATCTGTGCCCTCCCCCCTCGAAGACCTCCACTTGGAGATGCAGAGGGAGGCTGCCCTTCGCCAGGCAGCCAGAGATAAAAAGGAAGGGGAGGACAATCTGGCGTACCTCCGTGCGGTTTGCGCCCGCCTTGTCGAGCTGGGCTTACCGTGTACGGCGCAACTCCCGAAGGAGGAGCTCCTGCAAATCGAGGCCCGACTCCAAGAAGCCGCCCAAGTTACGTCATCGGCCACGTCATCACCTCCATCCTCAAACTCGCCAGCAACCCTGACAACTGGCCTCTCCACACCTCCTTCTCCACCCATAACGCCACCAGAGCCTTTCCAACACTGCTCACCGGTGCCGTCAATCACTCCGCCGCCTCCTCCTCATACACCATTATCGTCACCACCAACCTCCCGATGTGCCACGCCTCCACGCAGCGAGGCCGCCACACCAACTCCGACTCCAAAGCTACCTTCCATAGTGGTGGTTCCCCAACCTGTTCGTGTTCAGGTTCCCACTGGGGCTCGCCCCAAGGAGCCTCAACAGTCCTACAGGGGCCACCACTCTTCTCGAGACTCTCTTCAACGGCCACAACCACGTCGCTCTTCGCCACGTGGTTCCCATCTTTCGCCCCGACGCCGACCCGACGGAAGAAGTCAGCAGGAACAACGTGGTTCCTCTGGACGCGGCCCTCCGCCGCGTAATAACTTCGACCCAAGGGTCAGGCAAGACCTACAGGATCACCGAGTCCAACTGGACCGCGACCATCGCTACGAAACTCGGGGCCCTCCTACTCGGGTCCCGCATCGCTCTCCTCCTCCGCCACCTCCGGGCCGCCCTTCTGGACAACCTACGCCTACACCTTTGATGCCGCCACCTTCCGCAGAGCGTGCCGCGTTCTTGAAAAAACAGAAGGCCATCACAAACCTTCTGCAAGACGTCATGCGACAGGGAGGTGACCCCATGGAAGCACTGGGCCGTGCACCAGGAAGTGCCAAGCCACTGGAGGCGCTGAGCAGGAAGTCGGCATCGAAGCGACTACGTCAGCGGGCCCGCGATATGGCCCGGTCCGCCTTGCGCCATGCCAGGCCTATCACGGGCGCATCAGTTTCTTTGGAACCTGCGGCTCCAACACCAGCCCGACCAGCCGCACCGCCCACTGTACCCCATGCCGGGGCTACTCTGGGGCGGTTACCGCTGGATCATCCGTTCCGTGCAGCCACCTCCGGCGAGAGGTTGCTCAACAATCGGTGGGTCACTTGGCAGCGCGAAGTGCGCTCTGCCAACACCCTTTACATAGGACACTTCTCTTTGGAGGAAGGGTTTCCCCGTCTGGACCTCCCTCCCCGGGAGCGATATGTCGTGGGACTCTCCCGCCTAACAAGTGTCCTCATCACCATCGTCTTCCCAAGAAGACGGATTGTTGAAACCACCAGTTTCGCCGGAGATGCCATCGATGAAGCCACGGAAGCCCTTTTGGGAGCTTTCGTCAACTCCGTCTTTAGACTGCCAGCTGGACAGACGTTCCGTACCAGCCGTCACTACATTCCGGAACCGGATCCTCGTTACCGAATCGCCGTCTTATGGGACGCCGCTTGGGCTACACTGTACAACAAGCGGTCCTCCCGCAAGATTATCGGGGACCGGGACATCTTCAATATCTTCCACCGGGATCTACCTGACGACCAGGGACAATGGCTGTCTGCCGCATCCAGCTACCGATGAGGCCAGGTCCGGCGGGATTACCCCCCCGTACGGTTCATGGACCCAGGATCCTCCCCACCCTCCGCAGCAGGGATAGCTGCGCGCCACATGTACTCATGTGGTTGCCACCCATCCGGGTGGCATTATCGAAAAATTTATAAAAAAATAAAATACGTTGCAACTGTTCTTTTCTTTTTAGATTTCAATAGCGGCTCGCCACTCAGCGAGCATTAATTATCTTTGTTTTATGTTTTCAGCCTTTTCCAATTTTTAAGGGCGCTGACACTTCGGTGCCAGTGCCTTTCCATAACCACCTCTGTACACGGTAAGTCCTCAGCCACCCATGTCTCCCCGCTGCGTAACTTGGAAACCTTCCACCCTTGGCTGGAGTACGAGGACGTACTCCAAGCAAAGTTGGAGGGTATGTAACACCCTGTAAATCGTGATCCCGCCAAAACCATAGCCTGGGGGGTAAACAACTCTCAACCGTCCCTCCCTCCTCTCTGACTCACCTTTCTGACTCATGCCCAAGTGGCGGATTGATACGTAAAGGACCATGGTCACTTGGACCTGGTTACACCTCGCAGGTGTACACAGGTCCAAGGTATAAAAGGACCATGTTCCTCTTTGTTCCTCAGTTCTTTCCTTTGCCTGTTTTTGCGATACATTCCAAATCATGGGCCTGAGGATTTCCAGTTAGTATTTTACTATTCACCCTTGTATCTGTACTTCTTACAAGGAATGAATAAAAGTGTTGTAATAAGAAGTAGCGTTGTCTCTATGTCTTTATGCTAATAACTTCTCTTCAGAGGCCGGAGGTTTCATAGGGCAGGAGCTATACGATTCTCAGCAGCTACAACATCTTCTCTGGTCGGAATACCGATGGAGAAGATGTATATCAGCATCAACCGGAAGAGAGAGAGATGGCCGCCACTCTCCTGCATCGATTACACCCCCATGCAGAAGAGTGACTACAATCTATCTCCATCCAGCTCTCTCTACAGCTCGGATCTTCTCTGTGCAGGTGTCATACTGCTCAGAGAAGAAACGAAAAGTAGAAAATGTCATCTAAAGGTTGGTAATAAAATATTGGTTGATGTCAAAAGCTCACATTATATACAAGCCCATCATCTGACACATCCCCTGACTTAAATAAAAAAACACTAGCCTAAATAAAAAAGTGAAATTGTATGGAAGGAAGTGTGAAAAAAGTAGCAATCAGCAAAAGGTTAATATGAATTCCAAACTGTTAAATACAAACAATATAATGGAGGGAGACAAGCTAAAACTGTTAATCAGAAAAAAAAAATATTAATACTGTAACTCGATACTCTCATAAACATTATCATTAGTTCATCTTTAGAAAAAAGAATTAAGAATAGAGAAGTACTATCGTGTTGCATAATGGGACCAGGATGTTTCTCCGAAAATGTTGATTTTGCAACTCCAAATGTTGGAGCAAATCATTCAAGTGTCTTTCCTATGTAATCTTAAAGTCGTTTCAGCCACCAATGATACCGATCACTATTTCGATCGATATGCAAGACTTACCAGGCACCAATATTTTTAACATTTAAGACATAGCAAAAATGGGGGGGGGGAATGCGTTTTTAAAATAAAAAAAAACAATAAAGGCTCAAAATGGAGGTTCAAAATTTTAAACTTTTCAATTAGTTGAAATTTATTTTCAACTTGTGAGATTGACTCTGGTTGCCATTGTTAATTTCTTTTTGGTTTGGGTAAATTTCAATTTTAGGTGTTCCTTAAACAATTCATAATTTCAGGCAATCTATTGTAATCCATGTAAAAACCATTTAAAATAGATGTAGGCTAAGTTTAAGTTTAGCAGGCTATATATTATGAAAAAAATTTAAGAAAAAGTAAAAAAAAAAAAATATATTCAGCTTAAAATAGAGACATTTCTTCAAATGAATTCTACACAAAATAGCTTACAACAAGATACAGTAGGTCAACAACAGAGACCCTCGCAGTTCTTTGAGGTTCTTTACTGTTCTTCAAGAAAAGATCAAGTCATCAGTGTTCCTTACAGCGGACTAACGTTTCCTAGCCTATGGACCCGCAGTACCCGACTCGAAAATGTGAGGAGGGCTGCGGCAACACCTTGAGCTAAAAACAGATCCGACACCTTGAAGTAAGCCAAACTGGCATCTCCGAGGATGTCACACCTAAGTCCTAGTTTAACAAGACACATTAAATTTCATTTAGAATTAACCTAAATTAAATTAAATGTTAATTGAAATATACCAAAAAAAAAATAAAAATAGTGAAATATTTTCCAGATTGTGGATTTTTTTTCAGTTGTTTCACTTTTTTATTATGATACATATTATTTCAAATTTTCCAACATGGCAATAATTTTCATTTGTTAGATTTTTTTTAAAACATTTTTTTTATTTTCTGGATAATACATTTTTCAATTTACACATTTTACCCATTTTTTGTAACAAATTTAGGCTCTGAAGATGATTGAAATTGCAATCGAAACGTCAGCCATTTCGTTATATAGTTTTAAAATTAATAAACTGCTTTGAATAAGAGATGGTTTTAGTACAGTATTCTTAAAATTGTTTTTAAGAAACATTAAAAATTACTATTTAGAACAGCCAACTATTAATTTTTCCATTTAATTTTCCCCCAATCTTTAAAATTTTCTGAAATATCAATGTTTTTTTAAATATCATAAATGATTTTAGTTTTTTTTTAATCGTCGCTGCAACTAATGTAAGACATTTCAATGTTTTTTTTTAATTTGAACTGACGAAAAGGCGGAATGCAAAAAGTCCAACATCATTTTGAAATGACGCTAATGAAATAGAGAAGGATGGATCTAAAAACTCCAGAAAGTCGTTATGTGAAAAATAATAATGTATAATGGTAGTAATCACTCGCATTCTACACTGCAATTGTTGGCCACAATGTCACGCCGCGTGCTTTTCTTAATTGCACGAAGGCGTGACTACTTCTCATGCATAGTCAATAGGACCGATCACAAGACAAGACTTAGTTAGGGTTTAGAACTCTTGGGAAAACCGATGAACTATCAAATACATTGGGTGAATGAGACTTGTGACATCATAAGCATTAATATAATTTCACAATTTAGGGACAGACTAAGTGTAGGTCACTAGGTGACCTACACTTCCAGATAACCATTTGGAGAACTGTGGATCACTCAGTAACCTACACTTTTTTATATTCTGGGGGCTGTGCCTCCTAGACCTCCTGCAACAAGCTTAATTTAATGTAACTCCACCTAATCACCGATGTAAAAAAAAGTTCTAAAGTTCTCTTTATAAACATTAATTTTGCTTTTGTCACCCCAGATTTTCAAGCGAACGGTTTTCAGGAGATAAATTACAAAAAAATTCGAAGTGTTTTAGAATCTAGAATAGTTGGTGACTACAGACACATGTCAAAGTTTTATGACTGGAGATATGTTTTTGTCAATATGAAGAGAAATTATGTTTTTAGCACTTATTTTATTCACCTACTAATTTCAAGAGTTTACATTTATTATCTTTTTAAAATATTAGTGGTTAATTCATTCTTATGTAAATTGCATCAGCCATATAATTAATTGTGCTTTTGCTATACAGTATTCTTTATGAACATTTTTATTTGCATAAAACTGGCGTGTGCAACTTTATTAAGAGTGTGGGCCGGATGGCGAATCTTAAATATATCCCGGGCCATACCATATAATGTTTATTGTAACGAATATAATTTTTAAAAGTTTACTACACGAACAAAATTAAGTTAAGCTTAAGACAGATTAGATAGAAGAGTACTACTGGTAAATCATAGCCATTTTCAGAGCAGAGGGTCACTTTGATTGGTATATTTGTTCTATTTCTAAAATGATGTATTTTCTGAAAATATGGAAATATGCTGGCGGGCCAGATTCAGTGAAATTTGGAAAAATCCTCACGGGAAAATTTAAAATCAGGGTGGGGCTGGATGCGGCCCGCAGGCTGTACGTTGCACATGTATGGCATAAAACAAACAATTTCTTTTAAATATACATTTGCATAGAGTTTTGCAATATATGTTCAATGGTTGAGAATATTTACATTATGCATACACGACTTTTGTATAGGTATAATAACAAATATCACTAGATTATTGACACTCTAAATCCATAATTTAATATACCAGATTAATTAATCGAAATTTGCTGCCAATAATATATTTAATCAATCCTACGTATAAAATACTTATTAATAAATTATAATATTAATTATTTGTCATTGTTTTAATTACTGTATCCGTGACATACTCTCCTCCGATTCAAGTGCCAACACACTTGAAGTATTTCACTAGATTTCATTTCAACCAATGAAAACAAAAACAAAAAAAAACGAAACGCAATACTAGCTTATATAAAAAGCAACAATATCAACAATCGACTTTGAAAAATAAAAACATTGAAAAAGAAGAAGAAAAAAAAAAACAACAACGAGAAAACATGAAAATCTTGATTTTAACAACTATTCTCTTATGGAGTTATTACTTTGGGTGCATTTCGGCCATACAAAGTAAGTTGTCAATAATTAATTTCTATGATAAAGAGTTTAAAAAACATGCTTTTAACATAACCCATTGAATTTCAGAACGTGGCACAGTTTGCGAAACAGACACCTGCAAAGAAACGGGTATTTAAAAACATCAAAAATTGTAATTTAATCAATTTTAGAAAATAACATTTTGTTTGATTTCATTGTAAAGCTGAATACATTTTAAATAACATTGACCAAACGCAAGATCCATGCCTGGATTTCTACCAATTTGCATGTGGAGGCTTTATTGCTAAGAATTCACTTCCAGAAGATGCAACATCATATGGAGTTGCGAACATACTTGTTAACAATGCAATGGAATTAATTGAAGGTTCCCTTCGAATAACTACTAAGCGAAGCAATATTTATGTAAAACAAGCTTATGTTGTATATTTGATTAGATATTCTTCAGACGTCAAACCCAAGCAACACGCCGGTAGTTCAAAACGCACAATCTCTATACAATAGTTGTTTGAGTAAGAATAAGTATTTTAAAAAAAAATCATTTACACTATGACAACATAAATCTAATTACGATTTTGCAGAACAAGATAACGACATTTTACAACTACAAAATGAAATTCAAGAACTAGGTGGATGGTCGTCAGCACAAACTCAGAATTCGAATATAGTTTCACTGGAAAGCCTCTTGGCCATTATGTCTTTAAGAAGCGTCTATCCAGTCATCTATTCATACGTTGGCCCTGATTACGAAAACTCAAGTCAATACATTATTCAAGTAAGTAAAGAAAAATGAAATATACAAATCGCACCTCGGCTGGAAGAGTGGCACAACTATAAAACACTTTTTTTTGGGGGGGGGGGGGGGGGGGGGAATGAGTTTAAAGTTGCATTTTTTTATCTATTATAGGGGAGCCAAATAAACGCATATTATGAATAGTTAAAACTAGAGGTGGGACGAATCCTAAATTTTCTCAAATCCAAATCCTAAAAGGTTCTCGAATCCCTCGAATCTCACGAATCTCGAATAATTCATATAAGAATATTATATTATTCATTAAGAAGATACAAATAAATGAAATAATATTAAATATTAAATTATTAATAATAAAAAACAGTGTGGCACTCAGGGTCGCCACAAGGTGATAGTGGTGATCCGGTAGCAACAATCGCCAGGGTTTTTTGTTGGCGAACGCTTCTATTGGACGTCAATGGACTCAATGGAGTTAAAACTAATTTTACCAAAGTTTGTTAACAGTTTTTTTAAGTTAGGATTAGAAATATTCGAAAAACCAAAAAAGCGCAAAGATTCGAGTTTTCTAATCTCGAATATTTTTCAAGATTCGAGGATTCGAATCTCGAATATTTTTCAAGATTCGAGGATTCGAATCACACATCCCTAGTTAGAACAGTTTTTGCACTAGAAAAGCTCAGCAAAGTAAGACATGAATCTTCTTTTAATATTTAAACTCATTTCCCCCCAAAAAGTGGTTTTTGAATTGTGCCACTCTTTCAGCAGAGGTGCGAAATATCACTAGAATTAAAACAAAATTTATTATGTTAAATCAACTAGGTAAACTATCCATACGCTTCAAACATTTCAAGCATTATCAAGAATCAAAGCAACATGGACAGTTACATAAAATATGTAACAACCAGCGTAGAAATATTGGGTATTCCCAACACACAGAACACGACAACAGAGATTAATGAAGTGCTTCAGTTTAACCAACAATTGGTTAATGTAATATTTTCCGTTAGCTTTTAAATTAATTTCGATCTCATCCATGTTATTAACATATTATACCTTCATCTAAAAAAAGCTCATCCCTGATCAAAATGTATTACCGAATTACACTGAAATTTATCAGAAAATGACAATTGGTCAACTGCAACAACTCACAGATCCAGGCGCCACGGTAAATATTTAACCTATTTATGTAACCAGAGTATATTTTATTTGGACATATCCACATATACTGTATGTAGTTACAGTAATTAACGTTTTTAAAGGCCTTTACAAACGACCGACTTTTTAGTGGTCGAAGTGAACTCAAACAAGTAGTCGAAAACGACAATCAGTGGTTGTGCTGTGGTTGCTAATGTATTGATCAGTGTTGGGGATAACACTTTTAAAAAGTATTTTAAAAATGTATTTAAATTAAAATACAAAATACTTTTAAAAAAGTATTTAAAATACTAAAACATTTACTTTATCTTATATGTCTTGACAAGTAATAACTGTTGGAAGCATTTGTCACTTAATCTATTCCTTCTTGGAATTACTGTCAAAGCTGCATTTAAAAACAGTATTTCAACAGGGGCCGATGAAGGTAAAGTTAGTTAGTTGCATTCAACTTCATGAAGGCAGCCTTGATGATTGAAAACTGGTGCAATACTTGCATGTCTGATGTTCATTTTTCTTCAATGTAACGAAGGCATGCCAATTTAACTTTGTCAAAGTTTCGCCAAAATAAAAAAAATAATCTTTTGAAAGTAACAATTTTTTTAAATAGTATTTTGTAGTAATTAAAATACTAAAATACTATAAATAAAAAGTAATTTCAAATTACAAAAACATTATTTAATGGATGTATTTCAAATACAAATACTAAATACAAAAGAAGTATTTAAAAGAGTATTTTAAATACATGTATTTAAAATACTCCCCCACACTGGTATTGATATATAGAACTTACCCGGACCTATTCACGTGGTTAGCTTCTCAATCACTGACGAACTGCTGTCTATGGACTGGCAGCGTTTATCATGACCACTTGTCAACCACCTGTCGCGTTAATTCTACCTTCTTAGTAAGATCAGTCAACAATAGGAAAAGCGTTTCCTCATCATATTCCATTTGGCCTGAATGGCTACTGAGACTGTTCACGCGATCTACTATATTACCACTTTTGCAGTTCACTCAAATATACTAGAATATATATTCCAAACATTGGCAATCAACACGAACGGTCGGTTTCGACAATGTGCCGACAACTTTTAAAGTCCAACTTGACCATTAAAAAAATCGTTCGTGCGTAAAGATTTTTAGGTACATAAACTAATATGGTTACATTAAAGGAACTAAAATAAAAAAACTCATATATATAATGTACATTTTGCTATATTGAAAAGATTTTCAACTGGTTAACATTCTACAATGAACTGTTCAATATAAACTTCACTAGCAGTCAACCAATTGCATTATTTAACCTGGATTATGTAACAAAGGCTCTGCAGCTGATAAATTCCACGGACAGAAGGTTTGTACAATTACTGCATAAGACACAGCATATCAATAAACAATGTTTATATATTTGCCCTCAGCACTGTAAACAATTACATCATGTGGACGTTCGTTCAAAACTATAGTTATTTTGTTGGAGGAGATCTTCGTCAAGAATATGAAACAGTGTCAGAAGCATTGCTGGGAATAATGAAATTTCCACTAACGTAAAAAAATAAGGTTTCAACTAAAGAAAATTAATAAAATTTAATTGTGTATTTCTGTGAAATTATGTAGAAATACAACTTGCGCCGAATTCACTAACATGGCATTTGGATATGCTTTGGCTAAACAATATGTGGCTAAAGTTTTTCCAGCATCAAACATTCAAGAGGTAAATATACATTATATACCGGTTTATTACGACTAGACAAGAAACACAGAAAACACGCGCGACTTTGGATTAAGTCTACAGTATTTTTGTTGTCTGGTGGGAGATGTCCTTCTCAAAAAAGACGTGTACATTGAAGCGCGATCGATGCCCTGAAGAATAAATAAGTGTTCCTATTTGCAAAGTAATTCATTTCTACAATGTGCGCGACACCAAGCCAAAGGCTCGCAATAAGCTGAATTAGCTGCACATCAAAACTTTAAATACCCCAATATATAAAACGATCCAAAGTCGCTTTTTTTCAAGGTATCTCATCTTGTTGTGATACTGTCAAAAATCATTTCAAACTAAAACAATATTTGTATAATATTAAACAGGTGGAAAACATTGCTCAATTAGTACAATCCACATTTGAAACTGGACTGGCTCAAATAAATTTTAATGATACGCAAGCAACAAAAGATTTCATACAAAAGGTAAAACACTAATAGTGCAGTATGATTATACTGTATTTATAGTCGTGTTAAGCCTGGTAAACACACTATGCGTCAAATACCTTTCAACACTGGGCGGAATGCTAGTTTAACACCACAGGGTCCATTAGAAATTATACCCAATTAACCATCATGATGTGATTATGATGATTAGAGCTGCAACTTTTCGGGATTTTAATATGCAAATTTCGAGAAATAAAATCGGTACTTTTGGGACTTTTATCTGGACCTTTTTCCGAACATAAAATCATAAATTTTAGGACGTAAAAATCTTTCAAAATACATTTATTTTGTCTCCAAGCGCTGGCCAGCCCTACTCTTGTTCGTCCGTGGTCCTAGGTGACAACGGTCGGAGGTTCCTCCCCACAAGTCGACGGTTAATTCCCGCCGACCATAATGAAGAATCCACGGTAGATCCCTGATGGATCCTACCGTGGAATACCGCCGCGAAGTACCGGTCGACAATGCCGGAAATAAGACGGTGATGGTGACGATGTTTCCCCACCAGAAACCCCACCTTTCCCGCGGTGACTTCCCCGATTATTACCAAAGGAATAATTGACACGGACACAGTGTGAATATAAGTGAAAATAAAAGATAATTTATTCAAAGAATAAATAAAACACTCACTATTAATTAAGGTAATATCTGCTGGTTAGTGAACCAGCAGAAACACAAAAGGTGAACTCCTTGGAGAATAATGATGATGGCCATCTTGGCCACCCACAAGCACAAAGAAAACACATGCACACAGCATCTAAGGGTTCAACACACTGCCCAGTATATAATGGCCGCCACCATTATATACGTCCCAGGCTGTTCCACCTGGGGGTTGACAGTGACCCTTGATGGCCTTTCTGTCGTCTGCCGGTCAGCCTACTCCTAGCCAGACTAGCAGACGACAACAGCAGATTTAGTCTTGCTCCCAAAAGGAGCAAAACTGGGTCATCACAGTTGCACTGTAGGTCACAATGTAACTGCATGTACAACAAAACAGTACCTTGAAAGTTTAGACCCACATTCTTTCAAGAATGCAAGAATTTTTTTTCCAAAAAAAACTCAAAATGTGCCAACTTTTGGGAAATATTTAATAATTTTGGGAGAAAAGACCAATTTGGGGAATTTTGGGAAAAACAACCTTGTCTACTTAGACCTGAAATTAGAGGGAAAACGTAATGCTATTGTCAAAATCTCAATTCGACCAGCCAAAAAAATCGGGATTTTTCTTAAAAGTTGCAGTTCTAATGATGATAATCTAGGAAGGGATGTAATTTTAAACTAAAATATAAAGCAAAGTATTTGATAGATCTTCAACAACTAGAAAATTTAACTCTGGAATTACCTTAATGTAGATTGCAGGAATGAAGTTTCTGATTGGATATCCCGAATGGATCAATAATGATCAATCTGTACAGGCTTATTACAGCAATGTGAGTCACAAGTTTTAGATAATGTTCAGTATTAACATAAAAAAACTTAAGAGTTGTATTTATTTATTTTTATATATTTATGAACAGTTCTCGCAAATGAATGGTACACATTTTACAAATTCTCTCAACGTCCTCACGAGTTTAACTGAGTACAATCTGAATTTGCTGCACACGACAGTTGACAGAAGCTTGTACAACTTTTAAAATTAAAAAGAAAAAAGGGTAATCTGCATATATTATAATTCATCATATTTCTAGTTTCAGTTTAGTACCGTCATCACCTGGATTAATATATAACACATTGAACAATGTAATAAGTAAGTAATTTTAGAAGCAAAAAATAAACTTAAAAAAATTTAGGCTAACAATGGAATTTAACCTTTTAGCAGCCACAGCAGCTGCCTTGCAACCACCTGTCTACACATCTGGTCAACTGCAGTAAGAAATCTTATATAAATACATAGGCCTATATATGATACACATTGCAGTGTTTGCTTGCATCTATGTCAAATAAAAGGTAACATAACAGGAATGTTACCTTTTATTTGACATAGATGCAAGCAAACATTGCAATGTGTATTGCACCCATCGCATTCCCAAGTTTTTTGGGACGTCTGGGGCCAGTTGAGTGCTCCTCAGGCATTTTTAGAACTTTCAGAAAATCTTCCCAGAAAATAAAAATAAAAATAACATTCTTATCTGTCTTTGACCATAGTGCCCACACATACAAACAAAAATTAACATTAGAAAAAGGTGTGGTGTAATTTGTTTTAAGAAACTGGTCCCAGCATACAAATAACCCATGCTCCCCTTCTTTTATTGGACCACGTCCCACAAAGTGCGGGGTGGTCAATGATGATAATGAATCATGAGAGATGATTATAATGGGCCATACAAACCAGAATTGGGCGAGATGTGTTTCGTGACTGGCTGTCATGACTGACGTCAACTATTTTACGTAAAGCCAATTGTATACAATCGACATTTATAAATTTATTTAAGAAATAATTGATGGTGTATAACGGGCTTAATGCAGGAGAAAGCGACAAACACAATAACCATGCTCCAACTGGGGATTCAAACCTGAGACCTTCTCGCAAGCAGTGGTTATAACCTTTCAGCCAATGTGTCATCTGCACAACCCTTGCTCTCTTCTCTTTATTAAAAAAGTGCGGGGTTGGCTGCTGTAATTGCTCAAAATATTGTAACATCCACGTTTCCATACGGTTAGCAGAGAGATCTCTGTTCGTCATTTGAAAGTGTCGATTGGATGTCGATGATTAAGTCTTTTGGTCTGTTGGCTCCTGTGTTGGATAATTAACCACCAGGGACACAAGGGTCGGTACCTCAGGAGTCCAGAGGTAGAAAATAGCGTTGAGATTCTTTACACGTGGCTGTTGGAGGCTTCGTTGACCGATAGAATCATGGGCTATGTGGCGGCTGTAACATAAAGTCCCACTCCCAAGAAGTGACAGAATCCACACATAGAATTTTATAAGTTGAAATAATATCTATCTTTATTCACAATAAACAGCAAGTCACTTTTGTAACGTCCCGCCGGACCGTTACAATACGCGGTAAATGAAAACTTAAAAATGTTCCCACTCACCGGTAACAAAGCTCCGACGACGGGGACGGGACCGTACCCGCAGCCGCCTCTCCACAGTGCACCCCTCGGGTGGTGCCGGCGCGGAGCTTCCCTCGACGGTGACACGACGGTGACACACCGCCTCGTTGAGAATATCGCGGTAGAACAACGGTTCTACCGCGAGCCGACACGATTTACCGGCCGAAAGAGGTCGGACAATGGACGGTGGAGTTTCCCCCAACAGAAAGCCCACCCTCCCACGGTAAACCCCCAAGAAAACACGCGGACTCAGCAAATGATGAATAAAGTGTTTTATTATACACTTACGGTGAAAAACGGTGGTAAATGACAGTGACGATATTTACAGAACTTGGCTAGGTAACTTCACCCAGCCAAGGGAGTTATATAAAAATATAAACAAAAGGCCCACTGGCCACAAGGCAAACAAAGACCGTACGCCGGACAGTAGAGGTCACCCAGACCTCCACCCACAGGTCTAGTCAGATGAGCTGCCTACAACACACTGCCCAGATCCTGTGGCTGACTAGGCCACAGGAAACCTCCAGGCAACTCCACCTGGAGGGGACAGAGGT
Source organism: Brachycybe producta (assembly GCA_036925085.1). Taxonomy (NCBI): domain Eukaryota; kingdom Metazoa; phylum Arthropoda; class Diplopoda; order Playtdesmida; family Andrognathidae; genus Brachycybe; species Brachycybe producta. Next base: position 2,643,053 of record JAUPFP010000018.1, read on the forward strand.
CACATCTGACCTCTCACCCATAGACTTCATGGTGAGAGGTCTGCTGGCACCAAAATGGCGTCCGTCCTAGCAGCCTACTGTAGCTGGCAGGCAGACCACCATAGGAAAATTCGTCTGCTCACTCAAAAATTAAAATTTGAGCAGACCAGGTTGCCACACTTTAGATTGAGAGAGATCTGGCGTACGTTGCTTCTATGTTTAAAGCATAAAATCGGTCTGTCTCTCAATCTACATGCTTCTGTATTTATACCAAAATACAATAGAAACATCTGATTGCAATAACAAAGGTGCAAGGTGTGTCCAAGTCTCTTGGGCACACTCGGACCTGAAAGTAATCTATTAATTTAAAACGAAAACATCTATAAGATGTAACAAAATATAACAATTAAGAAGGATCTTCGTTGATCCTTCTAGTAACAACTTTCTAAAGATTCTCGCGTCCAAGAGTTGTGCATCGTTGATTTCTCTAGGATACGTCCTATTGAATCAACGATACAACCCTCTTGGCCATTATTCTCATCTTGAGGGGCAGGGAGTCATCGTCGCGACGGCCTCCCAACCACCCCTAAGCATGAGGTGAGAACCTTTAACAATACATTCTTTATTACAGGGTGTTTCACTAAACGAACGAATTCTAGACGGTGAATTCGTTACAATATTGACAAATCGGCTAGAATTTGAAATTCTTTCGAAAACATTTTTCAGACCTCATATTCTTGGCTGAATGCCATAGTGATTTAGACCTACTAAATGAACCTTATAGAGGTCAATAACTTTTAACATTGATAAAGCAAATCAGTATACATGTAATTGAAAGTGGCATAAAATAAAAACCTCTGGAACATTGCAGTAGAAAAGACCTTAAAACCTGGCCGGTGCGGCCAGGTTTTAAGGTCTTTCAAAAAGCGATTCCAAATTCAATTATATGTTATGGTTTAAAAAAGTTTGAAGTGGAATTTTTCGCTAGAATCTATTAACTTAAAATTTCAATTAACATTGCGTCTGTGCCATCACACAGCAACAAACAGTTACAAACAAATGTTTAAATGCTAACAAATCACATGAACAATTTTGTTCTTTCCACAAAGTAGAAAAGTTGGCTGCTAGCTATTATTAACTGTGTAATGCAAATAAAATTTGTTCAACAGTTTCTTTTGATTTTAATGAAGATCATTGCAAGTGGGATCACTTGGCTCATATATTGGCCAGCTTATCAACAATGGAATCGACAGCTTCGGTCAGTTCAAATTCCATTGTGGTCATATAATCATTCCAAATTACAAATTTAATATTTCACATCACACGGAAAATTAAAAGGCTCTCAGTTTGATGTAAATGGTAACTTAAACGATTTGTGGGGAAGTAATAATAATGTTCAAGAGATTGCTGGTGAAGTAACTCAGTGCATTGCTGATCAATACCAAAGCTACTGTTCATCTACAAATACACAAACATGCGTAACTATAGCAAACATTACAATTAAAATAGGTTATAGTAATTTTATAAATACAACAGAAAATTCTTTTTTTTAGATCGGTGGAAATATCATTTCATTAACAACTATAAATACATTCGCTGGAGTTATGGGGGCATATTATGTAAATAATAATAACAAAAAACACCATCGAAACATTGTAACAAAAATAACCTTTTTCCATATGTCTTTTTTATTTTATCACAGGCTTATCAAATATGGCAGGAGAAAAATCCACAAGAACCACAACTTCAAGGTCTCGAGAATTACACTTCAAACCAACTGTTCTTCATGAGTTTTGCACAAGTAATATAACACATTCTTTATTTTGTATTTGGCTCTGAAAAACAATTGAAATATTTCTCACCTGATTCTACAGCCATATTGTACTGCAACAGTTCCTACTAACATCACATATGAAATCGGACTTAGTACACAACTGGAAGAAAGATTACTGTAAATTGGCCTATATGATAATTATGTTCATCAAAAAAGTCACTCATGTTGTGTTCTTTTACAGTGTAAATGGAGCCTTAGGAAACTTTCCGGGATTTGCTGAGACATTTCAATGTCCCTTGGGATTGATGAACAGAGGAAACAGCACCTGCTTTAAATTTTAAATATAAATCCTATACATGAAGTACGTTTAATTTCATTTAGCATACCTATTCATAGCAATGGTAAACATTGGATAACTAATTTTAAATCAAGAATCACAATCTGAAATAAAATTAAAATTAAAATATTTATGCCATATACTCTTTCATTCCCAAATTTGTCGAAGAGTGGAGAGAATATTAAAGTACATTGGATTATTTGAACATAGTTAAGTTAAGCACTTAAAATGAAATTCCTGATTTCTTTCCAAAAACCAGATTTTATTCCGGAATTCCTAAAAATGTTTTTTTTTTCATCCCAATTTTACATAAATTATATTTCAATTTTTCAAATTATGTTTAAAACTTTGACAATTTTTTTTAATCTCAGACTTTTTTCTGCTAAACAACCTCCCCGTTTGGAGTCTATGCAGAATATAAGTCACACCATTTTAGACTCCTAACAAGGATGTTTTCCCATTGATTTTTACAAATTTGATCTATTCAACTTTATAATCACAAGACTGTAAAAGCAATTTATATTATAATCAAAAACGGCCTTAATTTGAGGCTATTATTATTATCTGAAGTTCGAGAAATATTACGGAATATTCCCTGACTGAAAAAGTTGAAAAGCTGATTAGCAACAATCTCTTGCCTCCAATACAGCAGCCAAAAAATACTTTTTCATCACTGTCGCCATGGATATGCTGTAGCATACTGGAGGAGGAAGTAAAGATAGGAGGGCCAAAACGTGCTACGCCGCGTTCATAGTGGGTGGACATCTATTTGTAAACTACGCGCCGCGCCAATCTGCATCACCGAAATAATCGGCGAGCAGCTTTAGAAAGAAAATTATCTTAAACTATCGTGTGGCACTGCCACGTGGCGTCCATATTTCTATTGAAAAAGTGCACACTAAACTTCACAATGTGATTTTATAAAGCTGCATTGACAAAAAAAACATGTCATAATGATTAGAAAGCACCAATTTACAAATATTTGGCTAGACATGGTTAAATGGTTATGTCAAATCAGAAGACACTGTGTCATCTTTAATTTCCTTCAAGGAAGTATACGAACAACTGAACTAATACAGTAGAAAAAGCTGTACCAATAATCATAATTTAAAGACAAGGAACAATTGCATATATAAGAGATTGAAAAATTCAGTTGCGATCTCGTTGACTCCTACCCATAAACACTGTACTTGGGTCAAGAAATCACCAATTAAAAAAATTAATCCACAAGATAAAAATTTTTCCTTCAGCTCTTATTCTACTGATAAGTTGCATTGTAGCAACGTCAGCTACTCAAAGTAAGTAACCAATAATTAATCTAAAAAGTTCATTTCAAAAATAACTTCAATAAAATGACTGTCTCGATGAATTATAGAGCGTGCGACAGATTGCCAGTCGGACGCCTGCAAAAATTCTGGTATTTAGACATCTTAAAATATAAAATTGAAATTTAAAAAAATGTAACCAACTGAATTATTTTCAACATTGGTACAGCTCAATATCTTCTAAATGCCATTGACCAAACACAAGACCCATGCAATGACTTCTACCAATTCGCATGTAGAGGTCGAATAAGTAAAACTCCACTTCCTGCAGATGCAACAACATACGGAACTCACGAGGAACTAACCGACCAGGCATTAGATTTAATTCAAGGTAGTAAAACAGGTAAACATAAAGGTTATAGCCACACAGTTCACCGGTTTTTAACTATTTTTCAGCTATACTTGTTACGCCAAATTCAAGTAACACAAAACCAGTTCAAAATGCGCAGTCTTTGTATTCCATCTGCCTAAGTAAAAAATATCAATTTTCATTGTTTAACTTCCATTGTAATAACTTAAACTTGTATTGAATTTGTAGCGCAAAAAGATGATACCGAATTACTAAAAGCTGAAATAGACAAATTAGGAGGATGGCCAATTGTACCACCGGAAACAAACAATAATTCATTAGAAGTCCTGTTGGCAAGTGTTCATTTGACAGGATCTGATTCTATCTTTGGTATAAGTGTCGGCGTGGACTTAATAAATTCCAATCAATACATCATCCAAGTATTACAAAACAAATCAAGAAAAATAAACATATACAAAAATAAAAGCTAACGAAATATCAATCTATTAGGTAGAATATGCAGACATACCTATACCAACAAACCTTATTGGAGCACAAGCCACTCTTAATGCTTTAATAAATGCTGCCGAAGCTTTAGGTGCTCCTAAATCGCAAGACACAATAAACGAGATTAAAGATACCGTTCAGTTTGCTACACATCTTGCTGTAAGCCGCGAAATTAATACATTTTAATTAGAATACAATCACATGTTACTTTTAACTATTTCGAAGATCATATCTGAACAAGAGCTGACAGATAATTACACAGAAATCTACAAGAAAATGACTATCGCTGAATTGCAACAACAAACTGATCCAAGCGCTGAAGTATATTCATCAACAAAAAATCACTGCTTTTTTTTAAATTAAACTGATTATAATTTTCTTTTAAACAAAATAGACTTTCAACTGGTCAAAGTATTTCAATGCATTATTCAATAAGGAACTAGAAAGCAGTGAACCAGTTGGCGTCTTTGATTTGGAATACGTAACCAAGGCTATCCAGCTGATAAAATCCACAAACAAAAAGTAAATAAAATTTAAAATTAAATACCATCCATAAACTAACTGTAACTTTTTTGTGACTAGCACTGTGATCAATTATATTGTTGGTCGTTTTGCCCAAGACTATTCATCTTATGTTGGAGGTGATTTACTTCAACAATATATTACCTTAACAGAAGAGTTAACTGGAATATCAGAAATTGAACCAAGGTAGGAAAATGAAACCCAAAGCATGAAATATTTTAGCAACAGTAAACATAATCGCATTTGTTTCCCTTCCTTATTAGGAATACAACTTGTACTAATGTTGCTAATGACATTTTTGGTTATGCTTTGGCTAAACCATATGTGGCTGAAGCTTTTCCAGCATCAAACATTCCACAGGTATGAATACACACCCAAATTAATATCACAATTTAATTATTAAATGCTCCCATGTGTCATAGGTGAAGCAGATTGGTCAGTCTCTACAATCTGCATTCGAAATAGGAGTCTCACAAACGTCATTCTATGATGCCGAAACATTAAAAACGATACAGCAAAAGGTTGACTGATAATTGTTAAAAACAACTTGAGGTGAAGTTTAGGTATTAATTACGAATAACTCATCTCGTAGATTGCAGCAATGCAGCTGTTGGTCGCATATCCGGAGTGGATTAATGATGATCAAGCTGTGGAAACTTACTACAGCAGTGTGAGTTATTCAATATTTTTTGTGCTTCATGAATATTTTCATCTTTCATATTTATCGAAAATTTTTCTTCAAAAGTATCCAGAAATGAATGGAGCCCATTTTCAAAATGTTCTAAACGGCTTCACTAGTTCGGTTAAACAAAATCTGAACTTGCTACACACAAAAGTTGACAAAAGCGTGTATGAAATATAATTTTTAAAAATTTGCAAATTTTAGCAAAATGTGAAACCAGATATTTTCTTTACAGATTTAATTTAGTTCCGTCAACAGTATTATTTTCGAGTCTTGAGGACATCGGTCCCAAGAAATTTAGTCTTATAGAGTTCGTTTAGTACGTAGATAATATTTTTAATAATATGTTTTTAGAGATAAAAGAGTCCTTCTTTCGAGAAGTTTAGTTTTGTATTTTTATACATGTAATAATATTTTTGTAATATTTTTATAAGTCGATATTTTAATAATACTCATAAAGAATTTTTGTATTATTTTTATATTTTCGTTTACAGCTTAAGCCAAAGAGGTGGCACACTCTAAGCTTATCATAGCTTTCGCCACATAGTAAGAACCCGTAGAGTTCTGTAGAATCGTCAAAATTAAGTATTTTGTTTTCGTTTTATTTCTTTTATATAAATATTACGTTTTCGGCTTAAACCAAAGAAGCGGCGTCCAGTGAGCTTTGCGTAGCTCCGCCGCATAGTAAGAATCAGTCATATTCTACATAGTGATCAAAATTAAGTATTTTGCTTCATTTGTTTTTTTAAGAGTTTTTGTTTCTATCATTTATTGTAATGACTAGAAACGCACACAAGTCTCACGTGTACGTTCCGAAGTTTCTTAGGCAGAGGATGGCTAAGGGAAAGGGGGTTAGAAGAGTCAAAATTTAGAGGCCCAGGGACGTGCCTCCTTCAAAGAAGGGGGATGTGTGACACCCTGTAGAAACAGAAGGTGAAACACTCAAGTCAAAAATTGAGTCTTGACAGTATGGCACCCCTTGGTGCACAGATGTTCGGACTTGGGTGGCCCGAATTCTAGAGAATTTGTGGAACAAAGTCAGACCGTGAGAAAATTGGGAATAAGTCCCAAAAATATTTCTTCTTATAATTTAGTATCCCCAGCCCAGGGCAATGATTGGCCCAGTTGGTCAATCTTTAAGCCCTGAGGTGACAGTTGCCCCTCAAAGGAGACCGGACAAGGAAGCTTGAGACTTGAGTGTGAGGACAGTCAGAGTTTAGACACTGAGTAACAGAGTCAGTCTTGAAGATTAAGAAGAGTAAACTTGAACCAGAGTACAGAGTTCAAGAGTGTTATCAATAATGTAACAAAGAGTTAGTAAAGAGACATTTTATAATACAGTACATAAACCTGTGTAAGTGTTGTGTATTTGAACTATATTGGGTTTCTGTACTCCTAAAGTAGAGGAGTATCCAGCTGAAGGCACTCAGACACAGCCTGAGTCCCTCTGCCTGGAGCCTCCAGCAACTCAACGAAAAAGACTAGAGTACCTTCGGCATCGTCACGCCCTATATCCAAAAATCCCTAGGAAAGACGGTCTTTTTGTGGGCCGTACCAGGCAAGGCAAGTAAATGTTGCGCCCGGTGAACCCAACCCCCAGAGGTACAACAGAGGCTGGCCCACAGCAGTCGACAACAGAGTCGACCCCGGCACCACCGATTCAAAGGGAACAACGGCCACGAAGTTCGAGAAACGGCGGCGCTAAAGGGCCAGCGACGTCACATTTTGTTAACGACTGGTCCACCTGTTGATTGGTCCAGTTGCTGGTCGTTTTATAAAATAGAAAATTACGCTGTTTCTAAAAAGATCTCTTGGAAATCCGTTTTGTGGTATAGAAACAGATGTGTTTTTGTAAATTATGCTAGGCTGATTTTAACTCAGAAATAAACTGTGATTATGTCTTGTGAGCTTTTGATATCGACCTCCTAATTTTACCGACTTCTAGATGGTGTTTTCTGTGACTCGTTTCTCCTCTTGATCGCACGGTGACCGCACAGAAAAGATCCGAGTTACAGAAATAACCGGATAGAGTTGGATTACGATCATCCTCCTGCAAGGGGGTGAAATCGATGCAGAAGGATGGTGGCCATCCTTCTCTCGGTCGATGCTGATGTACATCATCATCTGTTGTTATTACCGATAGAAGATGTAGCTTCTTCAGGATCGTATGTCTCCTGCCTTATGATGTCTCCGGCCTCTGTAGAGAAGTGGTTAGTTACCGAACATAGACAACGCTGTTTTCCATTATAAACACTTTTTATTCATCCGTATACAGAAACACTTAGTTTACAAGGATGAATATTCATTATTAAAGGTGCGTCCTCATGCCCATGATGTGATACGAATAAAGATCAAACGTAGTACAAAAAAGAGCAAAAACAAGGACGAGGAACAAGGAGGAACATGGTCCTTTTATAGCTTGGACCTGTGTACACCTACGAGGTGTAACCAGGTCCAAGTGACCATGGTCCTAAGTGTATCACTCCACCACTTCGATGTGCATCAGAAGTGTGAGTCAGAGAGGAGTGTAACAATGTAGAGCTCTTGTTACGGGGCTCAGGTATAGATTTCCTCAACTCAAGCGGGTACCTCTTTTCGTTAGTCTAATCTCGGTTTAATATTACCCGAGTCCACACTGGTGCCAGGGTCATTCTCTTTGATATTTCGGATATCGTAGCCGTGCTGAAAAGAATAGTAATACAGGCGAGACGAATGCAGGTTTGGCGTTATACTTATTTATTCATGACCAACCATTAAGACATGATAAACAGAGAATAGTTACTGTGGCGTGCTTTTGCCACTGGACCATTATATGAGTAGTTTCATAGTTTCGATAATCAGAGAATGGACCACGAGTGTCTCGAAACATGGTCTTTTACACCTAGGACTTGTGCACACCCTTGCAGGTGTACCCATGCCCTAGGGACCATGCTTTGGCGTGTAGCCATCCGCCGATACCGGAACCAGGATGTTTTAGAAGCTTTGGGGTTTCCAAAAGGGAGGAAAGGGACGGAAGTACGTCCCTTACATCCCCAGGGACCCCCAGGCTAGGGGAGGGACAGAAAGACGAAATACAGGGTGTTACAGGAGGGAGGGACAAGCGGGAGTTGTTTACCCCCCAGGCTATGGTTTTGGCGGGAACGGGAGTTGCTGGGTGCTACAGTCTGAATATTTACTGAGGTTTTTATTTTTTTTTTCTGATTCACTTTCAAACGCAACATTTTTCCACTTAGAAACTGTAATCCAGGAAGAAAAAAAACCTGGACAAACTTCGAAACGTGAAATAACATCAAATTTAAATAGAGGCGGCAGAATATCAAATTTTCCGTCTTGCAAAGCTCCACCTGGTGGGCAGATATAATCCACTGAACTTTTGGCCGAATTTGGATTACAGAACCCCATTAAACCAGGTGTGAAGCAAGCCGCCATTTTGAACGCACCTTCAAATCGCTGTTCCAAAAAGATAAGTAGTGCTTCTCTTGTTATGGGTGCATATAAGCCCCCAAACATTTTTTTTGTTTTTTTTTTTAAATTTTCCCCTCCATTTCTAATGACATAAAATGTTCAAGTATCAACTAAAAAAAAATTATTATTTGTATTTGTAAGTATAAGCATTATAATGTTGATGGTTTTTTCTTCTTTTCACCTGAGGGGGTACAACTTTTTGTAGGACCTGTCTCCTCTCACTTAGGATTAGAAATACAAATCACTAAAACATTTTTTACATTATATATATTTTTTTCTCATTTCTAACTTTTCATATAAGTTCTTGTCCCAAATTTTTTATGTTATTTTTTCATACCTTTATAGTCTTTATCAACCCAGACAGTTATTTTTTGCATCTAACCTCATGGCTAATTTATTATAAGGCTTATAGGCCTAAGTGCCTTCAACTAATGACAGTTTTTTATATGTTAAAAAAAACACTTATATTTTGGGGGAAAAAATTTGTATTCTTTATTGTACTTTATATAATTAATATTATTAGAAAACTAACCAATCATGGTTGTGCAAAGTGGAATCCGGCCCCTTGAAAATTAAATAAAAAGAGCTCACTTTCGAGCTAAAAATCACAGTGAACATCGAGCCATCTCTTGGATATCCACCTTGCAAAGCCATCTCTCTTGGAAAATGTGCATTCCACAATTCTGCCGGTCACTACACTATTTGCTGCCTGCTTCCAGTGGTTCCCTGCTTGGGTTCACCACAGGAAGTTGTTGCTGGCTTTTTTGTAGCCGTACCAAAAGAGTTGTTTGGGAACCTCAACCAGAGTATTCACCATGTTGCTGTTGTTGTAAGTGAATGTGTTTAAGTATTCGGTGGTGGTTAAATGAGCAAACAATGTATCTAAATGAACTATTGAGAATTAAACAAATTAATTTGAACTTTTGCTTTCCTCTGTAAATTTGCATATAGTCTTCATTGACTAAAAGGACCTGGAATAGTTATTTCAAAGCTCTTCTTTGAAAATCAAAGAAACTAATAGCTTACACTCGTGTTTTTTGGAACAAAGAAGTGCCATCTTTTGATTTGAAAAGTTTCAAAAAGATAATGTTGCAAACTACGGAAAGTACGAAGTCTGGAGACTAAGTAACAAAACAATTAGAAATTGATGACGTTCATAAAAGGGCTGAGCAAAAGAAATTCTAATGCTGGGCACAATTTGCCTGTGATAAACTGTAGTTTAATTATGCTACTATTATCCCTTAACCTTTTTATATTTGAAAGAAACAATGAGTTTTTCATTTTCTCTGGTGTGCGCATGCGCATCGTTTGTTTCTTTTTTACTCCTTTCATTTCAATTTCAGTCAACCCCTCCCACTTTTTTCCCCCTTTCACGTTTCTCTCTCTCACCCTCCCTCTACACTTTAAAACCATTTCCCCTCTCCAATGTAATATTATGGGGTTCTTGGATGGGGAGCGTGCAACATACAGTTGACCTAAAGAAAAAAAAGCGGTTCATTTATTCATTTAAATTTATATAAATTCCGTCGTGCTTCAAAGTCTCAGTATTATCACACACGCGCATGCGCACACATGCATGCACGCATGCACACACACCACAACACATACACCACACACACACATTCACCACACACCACCACACACACATATACACCACACACCCCACACAATCACCCACCCCACTAATTGAAATACTTCTCACCTGATTCTACAGCCATATTGTTCTACAACAGTTCCTACTAACATCACATATCAAATCGGACTTAGTCCACAACTGGAAGAAAGATTCCTGTAAAATGGCCTACAGTGTATATGATAATTATGTTAATCAAAGAAGTCACTCATATTGTGTTCTTTTACAGTGTAAATGGAGCCTTAGGAAACTTTCCGGGATTTGCTGAGACATTTCAATGTCCCTTGGAATTGATGAACAGGGGAAACAGTACCTGCTTTAAATTTTAAATATAAATCCTATACATGAAGTACGTTTAATCTTATTTAGCATATCTATTTATAGCAATGGCAAACAATGGATAATTAATTTTTAATCAAGAATCACAATCTGAAATAATTACAATTACAATTAGTACTCTGCTAGCAGCCAAATAGGCCTATGGCAGAGGGACATATACATGCACATATATAAAAACAAAATGAATATACAAATGTCAGTCCCACAAAATAAAATTATTCCCATTCACCACTGCCTCAGGAAGAGAGTTCCACATTGTCTTATAACTAGGAAAAAAAGACCAATAATATAATTCTGTTCTAGCAAAAATCTGCATAATATTCTTAGAGTGGTCAGCCCTGCCCATATATAGTGCTTTATGAAGATCACTGGACTGCAGTTTAGGACAATCACCACGTGTAATTTTTCCAACAATTTCAAACTTAACTCAGCCCTGCGATGTGCCAAACTATGCCATTGTAGCAGTGACACTATCTGTAATTTTGTGCCTGCCACAAACAAACCTAGCTGCCTTATGCTGAACCATTTCAAGTGAATGAGTGTGTGTGACAGAGTGAGAATTCCATACACTGCAGCAATACCCAAGATAAGGCCAAACCAATGCTTGATAGGCAATAGTTTTAACTTGTGCTGGGCAGGTGCCCAATGTCCTTTGACTAAAACGAAGCATTTGTAGAGCTTTCACAGTAACACCATCAATGTGTTTTTTCCAAGAAAGGTCTGTCATTGTAACCCCCAATTACGTATAACACTTGTGACACCCTGTAGAAACAGAAGGTGAAACACTTAAGTCAAAATTCAGTCTTGACAGTAAGGCACCCCTTGGTGCACAGATGTTCGGACATGGGTGGCCCGAATTCTAGAGAATTCGTGGAACCAAGTCCGACCGTGAGAAAATTGGAAACAAGTTCCAAGAATATTTCTGATTATGATTTAATATCCCCAGCCCAGGGCAATGATTGGCCCAGTTGGTCAATCATTACGCCCTGAGGTGACAGTTGCCCCTCCCAGAAGACCGGACAAGTGAGCCTGAGACTTGAGTGTGAGGACAGTCAGAAGTCAGAGTTTAGAGACTGAGGAAGAAAAAGTCAGAATCTAGAGTTTAACCAGATAAGTTCTGGACTTGAGAGTCATTCTTGAGAGTTCAAAGAGTGAAGATCTGACTTAGAGAATAATATTATGTAAAAGTAATAATATTTATGTAATCAAGAGCAAGTAAAGAGTTATATCCAAAATACATAAACCAGTGTCATAATTGTGTATTTTGGACTGTATTGGGTTTCTGTACTCCTAAAATAGAGGAGTATCCAGCAGAAGGTACTCAGACACAGCCTGAGTCCCTCTGCCTGGAGCCTCCAGCAACTCAACGAAAAGGATTAGTTACTTCGGCATCGTCACGCCCTATATCCAAAGATCCCTAGGAAAGACGGTCTTTTTGTGGGCCGTGCCAGGCGAGGCAAGTAAATGTCGCGCCCGGTGAACCCAACCCCCAGAGGTTCAACAACAGTAGAGGCTGGCCCGCAGCAGTCGACAACAGAGTCGACCCCGGCACCACCGATTCAGCAGAGGGAACAACGTCGTAAACGAGGACGAAGTTCCTCACACATCGTCGGTAATGGAGCCAAAGGTACAAGAGGTGGGCCAGTCACGTCACACACTTGACACCCCGAAGAATAGTGCCATTCATACTATAATTGAACACAATAGGATTTCCACCTTGAGTTAGTCTCATAACACTACACATCCCCTCATTAAACTGAAGTAGCCATGTATTACACCATCCCTCAATTGTCTTCAAGTCTAGAGCTAATGTTTCACAGTCTTGGATACCATCAACCTCTTTGTAAATTAGAGTATCATCAGCAAATAGTCTACAGTTGCTGCCAACTGTGCTGCTGAGGTCATTAATAAATATCAGGAACAAAAAAGCCCAAGCACACTACTTTAACACCCAGTAACTTGCGATCCCACCAAAACCATAGCCTGGGGGGGTAAACAACTCGTGCTTGTCCCTCCCTACCTCTCTGACTCATGCTTCTGACTCATCAAAGTGGCGGATTGATACTCTTAGAACCATGGTCACTTGAACCTGGTTACACCACGTAGGTGTACACAGGTCCAAGGTATAAAAGGACCATGTTCCTCTTTGTTCACTGTTCTTACTTGCTCAACTTTTGTAATACATTTGATTTCTATATCCGTACCACATTATGGGCCCGAGGACGCACATTTAATTAAACAATTCATTCTTGTAATCTGAGTTTCTGTACAAGAATGAATAAAGTTTATAATTGGAAACTGTGCTGCCTATTTGTCTGGAAACTAATCCTTCTCTAGACAAGCCAGAGACACCACAAGGCAAGGAGACATACAGATCCTGGAGGAGCTACAATATCTTATGGTAACAAAGGAAGCTGTACATCAGTGACGACCAGGAGCGATGGTCACCATACTTCTGCGAAGATTACACGCCTGCACAGAAGGATGATAACAATCGATCACCATCCGACTTTCTGTAGCTCGAATCTGCTTCGTGCGGTCACCGCTGCGATCAGGAGAAGAACCGAGCTATATAAAACATCATAAGTCGGTAAAAAATTATAAGGTCGTCGCCAAAAGCTCACACTACCCTGGGGTACACCAGATTTAACAGACAACCATTCAGAGTGAGACCCATTTATAACTACCCTTTGTTTCCTATCACTTAAAAAAGAAGTTACCCATTTGGTTACCTGCCCCCAACCCATATGCTGCAACTTTTTCCAGAAGTTTTGAATGTGAAACAGTGTCAAATGCCTTACAAAAGTCAAGAAACACATGTCAACCTGTTTACCATTGTCCAAACTCTTCTGGAGGTCATCCACTACCAGGATAAGTTGAGTCTCACAAAAGCGTTGTTGGTTATCAGAAATGAGATTGTGAGATTTGAGAAACTTATTGCAGCCAGAATATATGATATGCTCAAGAATTTTCCAAAAAACTGACGTTAGAGATACAGGCCTATAGTTTGCAGCTTAGGACTTATTACCTGACATAAATATTGGGGTAACATTAGCTAATTTCCACATACTTGGAACAACCCCTTGATCCAAAGACTGCTGATAAATTAGCTGAATAAATGGTCCTACTTCCCTAGCTAATTTTATAAGAACTACTGCATGAATTTCACCTGGCCCCCACTTTTATTTTTATTAAGGGTCAATAGTTGCTTGATAACCCCCTCAGTATTAACAATAATATCCCCCAAAGAATGCAATGTTCTAGACTCAAAAGCATTAGGTGCAGTATCTTCATCTGCTGTGAAAACACTCCTGTATTGTTCATTCAACAAAGAAGCTTTCAATTCTGGGTGTGATATTAGTTCTCCATTTGCCCCAACAAGAGCTGGAATCGAGTACTCACCAGCCCGAGAATGCTTGACATACCTCCAGCCACTACTTGCAGCCATTTACTGAGTTTATTAGTTTTAAAATCCTTACGGGCCAATGAGTTCTTTTTTAGCATTTGCATGAGCAATATGCAAACCATTTGCATTCAATAAACTTGAATTACCTCTGTAATTATTTCTCCATAATTGCTGCTTACGAAGAGCCCTTTTAACACGTGGTGTATACCATGCTGGTGTTGAGGCATCCCAGACTCTCTTTAATGGAACAAATTTCGAAACCCCTCAACAAGTGAAAAATTGCCCACTTTTCATCAACATCATGCTGATTAAAATTATTTTTAAAGTTCTCAAGATTTTGCTGCATATGGAACTTAAACCCATCCCAGTTACATTTGTTATAAACACTAACCTGCCTTGTGGCTTTAACAGTACTCCTAACATTAACATTGACATCACAAGTTACAATGTGATGGTCACTAATTCCCTCAGAAACCTTAACATTAGATATCATAAGGAAAAGGTTAGTTATTACAACATTAAGGACACTACTATTCCTATTTGGTTGTATAACCATCTGTTCTATGGAGTAAATATCCAAACTTTCCAACAATGAAACAGCTAAAGTAACATCATGCCCACCTGTAATTGAGCGAAGTTCCCAGTTTATGTTTGCGAAGTTAATATCACCTGCTAACATTATACCTGGGTTATTGTGCGCATGATGAAGCATGATGGGCATGGAGACAGGAGCGAAAGGCAGCTCTATCACTAAATGAAAATCCTGGTGGGTGATAGAAAGAAATTAAAAATACCTTTTTTCAATTGAGCAGCTCTACACTGCAGCAAATTATCTCACACCCAGTTTCAAATGCCCGTTCCCTTTGGCTGTTAAGCAAATTTGAAACTGCTTTTAAAAACTCCACCATCATTATGCCCCACCCTGTCCCTACGATATATTGCAAAGTTAGATGGAAACACCTCTACATTACTAACATTGTCATCCAGTTATGACTCAGTTCCAAGTATTATTTGACAGTCTGATTTTTCAATGGTTGCAAAGAAGTCAGGTACCTTTTTCTGCAAACGTCTGCAATTTACAACGATGATTTTTGTATTTTTATTTATAATTGCCCCATGTGAAAAATTTCCCTTCACTGCAGCATGTCTAGAACAGAGATTTGCAGTCACAACTTGAGGTTGAGCTAGGATTCTGCAGGACCCTGTCATCCTCTCAGCATTAATTCCTGAAAAAGGTTATTAACAAAATTCATAGAAGTAATGCCCATTTCCCCAATACCACCCACAGGCCCCAACACTACACTAAAAAAGTACCAACAAATTCTCCTATCTTTTTACCAACTACTTCTCCTGCACGAGTGTTAAAATGCACCCCATCATAACTACATTCACCCCTGAAACCTACCATAGCTGCTCTCCACTCAATTACCTGAACCCCCACCCGACTACAAGCCTCCACTACTCTGTCATTAACCCACTGGTCCCTTCCGAAGACTAAGTTGCCTCTATAGACCCTCTAAGATTGTACTAACAGACCTAAAATGAAAATTAAAATATTTATGTTACATTCTCTTTCATTCCCAAATTTGTCGAAGAGTTGTAATGACCCGGTTGGTCGCCACAACACCCTCGTAAAACTTCCCCCTCTTACCAGCCGCTGAACTCCCTTGGGACGAGACCCAAGTGCTGGCTAGCCGTCCTCTTGTCTTCCTGTGTCCACAGGTAGCGCGAGTCAGGAGTTCTCCCCGCAAGTCGACGGTGAATTCCCGCCGAACGAGACGAAGAATCCACGGTAAATCCCCGATGGATCTTACAGTGAATACCGACGCGAAGTACCGGCCGAAAAGAACAGAAACAGGAAGGTGCGTTGCAAGCATATCCCCACCAGAAACCCCACCCTCCCTGTGGAAACTTCCCCAATAATAATACACAGACAGTGTGGTAGTTTAAATAAAGATAATTTATTCAAGGTAATAAATTATAGAACATTTACTATTTCATTAGCACAAAATAGACAACAAAGCATTGATGAAAAAGGTGGCCATCTTGGCCACCAACAAGCACAATACATTCATCCACTGTCTAAGGGTCTAACACACTGCCCAGTATATAATGGAACCACCCATTATATACCCCCAGGTAACTCCACCTGGGGGAAGACAGTGACCTTTGCTGGCCTTCCTTTGCAGCCTAGCAGAAGACAACAGGTTTTAGGATTGCTCCTTCTAAACCAAGAAGGAGCAAAACTGTGTCGTCACAGAGTGGAGAAAATATTAAAGTACATTAGATTATTTGAACATAGTTAAGTTAATTGCACTTAAAATGAAATTCCCGATTTCTTTAAAAAACCAGATTTTATTCCGGAATTCCAAAAAATGTTTTTTTTTTTCATCCAAATTTTACGTGATTTAATATTTCAATCTTTCAAATTATGTTTAAAACTTTGACAATTTTTAATTTTTAATTTCCTTTTTAATTTCAGACTTTTTTCTGCTAGATAACCTCCCCGTTTGGAGTCTATACAGAATGTCACATCATTTTAAACTCCTAACAAGAATGTTTGTTTTCCCATTCATTTTTACCAATTTGATCTATTCAACTTTATATAAACGGCCTTAATTTGAGGCTATTATTATTATCTGAAATTCGAGAAATGTTGCAGAATATTCACTGACTTTGAAAAAGTTGAAAAGCTGATTAGCAACAATCTTGATCATTCAAAATTCATATCTGAAAATACAATTAATGTTAGAATTGCAACCTAATTTGTACTTTTCGTTTCAGTAGATGTAAAGAGACATTTCTCATTTTATTTAGTTTTATTCTGCTAAGCAACACTTGTCAACGTTTGCAAGAAGAAAACCTTGAAAACTTACTTGTTAATCAATTTACTTCAGCTGATCTCTGAATAAATATGTTTAATGGTTCAATATTTGAAAATTACTTTCGGTTTTTACACAACAACAGCCTTGCTATAACCCTGCAGAATAAAAACATTTTTTTTTAACAATTACCATATTAAAAACCTTACATTTTGCCTTTAAATATGTTAAAGTAATTTATATTTGTAAAGTATTCGTTTTAAGTTTATTGTAACAAAAAGGTGAATTTGTGAAACCCAGCCGATAATTTAAGTAGGTTTCAAATATGAAAAGTGTTATTTCAATTACAGCATAT
Source organism: Brachycybe producta (assembly GCA_036925085.1). NCBI lineage: Eukaryota > Metazoa > Arthropoda > Diplopoda > Playtdesmida > Andrognathidae > Brachycybe > Brachycybe producta. The sequence goes on from JAUPFP010000018.1 coordinate 2,660,488, forward strand.
TACCTCAAAAATAATTTGAAAAACAAAGCCTTACAATTTTATTTCGTTTTAGAAAAACGATTTAAAGTAGATTTGTATTCATGAGACCGACAAATTTTTTCGCCTTATCCGTTTTCATCTTAAAAGGGTCTCCAGTGTACTTGGAAACTTCACGAAATAATGCATAAAACATGAAATAAATCTCGGATGTCTGAAAAATAGATTTTCACATAAAAAATTTCACGAACATATGCTATTTTAATTTGCCAGATAAAGACAATAACAGTTTTATGTACAATAAAATTTAGCTGGTAACATTTTAAGCTTTTAAAACATCCCAATGGGAAAAATCTTACACATTTGGTAACTTACCCTGTGTCTTCTAGTCCTTGTCACCCACGTTCTTATGGCGCATTTGATAACATGCTAAAAAGTGGTACTGTGCATGTAACATATTGTTTGTGACAGAAGAGTTGGAAAATAATTCAGCAGTTTGTTCAGAATTAAATATACGGTAAGAAACACTGTAGTAAGACGTGTCAAACAACTTAAAAGCCATTGTAGGGCAGCAGATGAATTCTAGATGTCATTGATATATATTGTAATGTTACATAAAAAGTGTAGTATGATTGGTTCACCTAACATTTGCATTCTTGGAAGTTTTGATATTGTAAGGAGCTAAAAGTAACTACAACGTTCTCATTTATGCGAAAAACCTCTAGTTCGAATATAGTAGCGAATTCCTTTTCTACACAAAAAAAAATTAATTTTATGTCATTTATATTTCCGAAAATTTCTCAGTATTTTTTTTTAACAAGAACTAAGATCTAGGGATTGCTTTAAATTCGTTTTAAGAACGAAACATAACAAGAATACTAGTCCTTGAGACCACAATACGCTTATAGACCAATCGATGATCCCGTGACTAATAAAAACTAAAATAGTTAAGCAGCTCGCCCAATAGGTCGGTGACGCGGCACGGTGCGGAGAAAAACGGCTCCCAAACAAAACGCATGTAAATGAATGGAGTCTCGGCCATTAGAGTAGAAGTGTGGATAAGTGCGGCGTGGCACCGCTCTGGAAAAAGTTTGAAACTTTTTGTAGTCGGAATTTCGCCACGCTTCTCCATTGCTTCCACCCTAATGGACGGGAGAGCGGAGAAAAACATTATCAGGTTCCTTCTATAGTTTTTTGTACTTTCTCTCCCTCCTCTGCCTCCAATACAGCAGCCAAAAAATACTTTTTCATCACTGTCGCCATGGATATGCTGTAGCATACTGGAGGAGAAAGTAAAGATAGGAGGGGCAAACCGTGCTACGCCGCGTTCATAGTGGGTGGTCATCTATTTGTAAAGTACGCGGCGCACCAATCTGCATCACTGAAATAATCGGCGAGCAGCTTTAGAAAGAAAATTATCTTAAACTATCGTGTGGCACTGCCACGTGGCGTCCATATTTCTATTGAAAAAATGCACAGTAAACTTCACAATGTGATTTTATAAAGCTGCATTGACAAAAAACAACATGTCATAATGATTAGAAAGCACCAATTTACAAATATTTGCCTAGACATAAAGAATATAAGAGATATAAAAGAATAAAACATTATTTTAAAATAATGGTTATGTCAAATCAGAAGACACTGTGTCATCTTTAATTTCCTTCAAGGAAGTATACGAACAACTGAACTAATACAGTAGAAAAAGCTGTACCAATAATCATAATTTAAAGACAATGGAACAATTGCATATATAAGAGATTGAAAAATTCAGTTGCGATCTCGTTGACTCCTACCCATACACACTGTACTTGGGTCAAGAAATCACCAATTAAAAAAATTAATCGACAAGATGAAAACTTTTCCTTCAGCTCTTATTCTACTGATAAGCTGCATTGTAGCAACGTCAGCTACTCAAAGTAAGTAACCAATAATTAATCTAAAAAGTTCATTTCAAAAATAACTTCAATAAAATGACTGTCTCGATGAATTATAGAGCGTGCGACAGATTGCCAGTCGGACGCCTGCAAAAATTCTGGTATTTAGACATCTTAAAATATAAAATTGAAATTTAAAAAAATGTAACCAACTGAATTATTTTCAACATTGGTACAGCTCAATATCTTCTAAATGCCATTGACCAAACACAAGACCCATGCAATGACTTCTACCAATTCGCATGTGGAGGTCGAATAAGTAAAACTCCACTTCCTGCAGATGCAACAACATACGGAACTCACGAGGAACTAACCGACCAGGCATTAGATTTAATTCAAGGTAGTAAAACAGGTAAACATAAAGGTTATAGCCACACAGTTCACCGGTTTTTAACTATTTTTCAGCTATACTTGTTACGCCAAATTCAAGTAACACAAAACCAGTTCAAAATGCGCAGTCTTTGTATTCCATCTGCCTAAGTAAAAAATATCAATTTTCATTGTTTAACTTCCATTGTAATAACTTAAACTTGTATTGAATTTGTAGCGCAAAAAGATGATACCGAATTACTAAAAGCTGAAATAGACAAATTAGGAGGATGGCCAATTGTACCACCGGAAACAAACAATAATTCATTAGAAGTCCTGTTGGCAAGTGTTGATTTGACAGGATCTGATTCTATCTTTGGTATAGGTGTCGGCGTGGACTTAATAAATTCCAAGCAATACATCATCCAAGTATTACAAAACAAATCAAGAAAAACATATACAAAAAATAAAAGCTAATGAAATATCGACCTATTAGGTAGAATATGCAGACATACCTATACCAACAAACCTTATTGGAGCACAAGCCACTCTTAATGCTTTAATAAATGCTGCCGAAGCTTTAGGTGCTCCTAAATCGCAAGACACAATAAACGAGATTAAGGATACCGTTCAGTTTGCTACACATCTTGCTGTAAGCCGCGAAATTAATACATTTTAATTAGAATACAATCACATGTTACTTTTAACTATTTCGAAGATCATATCTGAACAAGAGCTGACAGATAATTACACAGAAATCTACAAGAAAATGACTATCGCTGAATTGCAACAACAAACTGATCCAAGCGCTGAAGTATATTCATCAACAAAAAATCACTGCTTTTTTTTAAATTAAACTGATTATAATTTTCTTTTAAACAAAAATAGACTTTCAACTGGTCAAAGTATTTCAATGCATTATTCAATAAGGAACTAGAAAGCAGTGAACCAGTTGGCGTCTTTGATTTGGAATACGTAACCAAGGCTATCCAGCTGATAAAATCCACAAACAAAAAGTAAATAAAATTTAAAATTAAATACCATCCATAAACTAACTGTAACTTTTTTGTGACTAGCACTGTGATCAATTATATTGTTGGTCGTTTTGCCCAAGACTATTCATCTTATGTTGGAGGTGATTTACTTCAACAATATATTACCTTAACAGAAGAGTTAACTGGAATATCAGAAATTGAACCAAGGTAGGAAAATGAAACCCAAAGCATGGAATATTTTAGCAACAGTAAACATAATCGCATTTGTTTCTCTTCCTTATTAGGAATACAACTTGTACTAATGTTGCTATAGACATTTTTGCTTATGCTTTGGCTAAACCATATGTGGCTGAAGCTTTTCCGGCATCAAACATTCCACAGGTATGATCACACACCCAAATTAATATCACAATTTAATTATTAAATGCTCCCATGTGTCATAGGTGAAGCAGATTGGTCAGTCTCTACAATCCGCATTCGAAATAGGAGTCTCACAAACGTCATTCTATGATGCCGAAACATTAAAAACGATACAGCAAAAGGTTGACTGATAATTGTTAAAAACAACTTGAGGTGAAGTTTAGGTATTAATTACGAATAACTCATCTCGTAGATTGCAGCAATGCAGCTGTTGGTCGCATATCCGGAGTGGATTAATGACGATCAAGCTGTGGAAACTTACTACAGCAGTGTGAGTTATTCAATATTTTTTGTGCTTCATGAATATTTTCATCTTTCATATTTATCAAAATGTTTTATTCAAAAGTATCCAGAAATGAATGGAGCCCACTTTCAAAATGTTCTAAACGGCTTCACTAGTTCGGTTAAACAAAATCTGAACTTACTACACACACCAGTTGACAAAAGCTCGTATGAAATATAATTTTTAAAAATTTGCAAATTTTAGCAAAATATGAAACCAGATATTTTCTTTATAGATTTAATTTAGTTCCGTCAGCAGTATACGCCGAGTATGACCCCAGTAACAATGCTATAAGTAAGTTAAAAAGAAACTATTGTAAACCCTCACTATTGCAAATTATAACTATTTTTCATTTTAGCCATTACAGCCGGTATCATACAATCACCTTATTACACATTTGGTCAACTACAGTAAGTAGGAATGCTAAATAATAACACATACTGTTTCATGAAAAAGTTTCTAAAAGAAGCTTTTCTAAAAAGCTTAAATGCAATACTCGGGCTTTTATTTTTATCCCAATAACTACAAGCTCATTATTTATAAATTTTTCAAACTAACTACTGCATTGCAATAACTAAAACAATTAATATTCATCAAAATTAATTTTATGTAATAAACATTTTTTATATATAAAGAGCTTTGGATTACGGAGCAATAGGATCACTTATCGGCGAATCTATTAATGATGGAATAGATAATAACGGTTCGATGAACTTCAAAATGACACTAACATTAAGCACTGATATAAACGATTATTTTTCTCACTATTTTATAATTAAAAGGAGCTCAATTTGACGCAAATGGTAACTTAAAACCAATTTGGGATGTAAGCACCCTCGATCATATTGATGATACTCTCGAGTGTATAAGCAAGCAATCATTCTGTTCAACGTCAAACCCAACCGAATGCGTAACTAGCAAAATTGGCATTTACATTTGTTTACATTCTAACTGAACACTTTTTCAGGTCAATGGAACATCCACTGAATTGGACGTCATATTTGGAATTTTGGGAGCCTATGACGTATACTTCTAAAATATCTCAACATGCACAGTTTTTAATTTTCTTCTATTTCATAGGCCTATCAAAATTGGGTTTCCAAGAATGGACAAGAGCCACAACTGCCAGGACTCGAAAAATACACTGGAAACCAATTGCTCTTTATGAACTTTGCACAGGTAGAATTGCAAGTAGCACAAAAGATGTCACTATATACAGTATAATTCACATATGATTTCACAGAGGTTCTGTACTTCAACTGTTCCAGCTAATATTGTAGCCAAAGCTGGAGTTGATCAACAACTGGAACACAGATTCACGTAAACCCATTCAATGTTCCAATACATCAAAAACATTGTTTAATGTCATTTTTTCTTTCAGTGTTAACAGAGCCTTAGCAAACCTTAAAGAATTTTCTCAGGCATACCAGTGTAAGGTTGGTCCGATGAACTTAGGAACTAACAGCTGCGTAGCAATTTAATTTGACGTTACTAAACATTAAAATGAATAAAATTATTTTTTGTATTTAGTGCGTTAAAGACTTGACATAAAATAAATGTATGTAAAAATGTAATTGTAATTGTAACTGTAAAACTAGATTTTTTGTTGGGGACTGAGCAGCGAAAGGCAAAGAACATTACTGTAACAGTGTAGAGCCACAGTTACGGGACTCAGGTCTAGATCCTCTGAGTTTGGGGCGGATACTGCCTTACATCAAGCGTATATGTGATTTAGACCTGACTCCGAATGGTACCGGGGTCGTTCTCTTTGGTATCTCTTGTATATGCCTTTAGTATCCCTTGGTGTGCAACTACACAGGTGCAGCCATACTCAAGGAACCGTTTCTTGATGGGTATCCATCCGCCGATACCAGAACCAGGATGTGACTTATCCTTACAGGTCTTAGATGGTAAAAGAGAGGCGGAAGGGTACGAGGAACCCCAGGTTATAATATTAAAGGGAAGACGAAATACAGGGTGTTACATAAAGCATTCAGTTTGCTAGTTTTTCTTTCTATAAAGCTAGGATTTTTTTCTTTGCACAATTTCGTTTTTACCCAATACGTTCACCCTAAAATGTTATTTTTGTCAAAAGATGCACAGTCAATCTAGTTTCAGCATTTTTTTTTTGCAAAGCACCTTGGCAGTTCTGGTCAATTCCTTTAGCATAATATGTCACATGTATTAAATTTAAATGAACATAATGAAAGAAATCAGAGCAAAGTAATGGCTAGTATACACCTGGAATTTTGTTGCGATACATTGTTGCGGGGCTGAATCGCATCTGTTGCGACTGAGACCCGCAAAAATGTTGAAATGTTTCAAGGCTGATTCGCGGCAGCATAGATTCATGTTTTTTGAGTCCCATCGAAATGGGAAACATTTCAACATTGTTGTGAAACATTTATTTCATGGTGTGGACGTCTTTTGAAACATGAACAAAGAGTAAACATAAATTAAGTTATAAAAAATATAATTTGGTCCTTTTTTATAACTGACATAAATTACTTGTTGGCCGAAAAAAGTAAGAGATTGCTGTAATTTAACAACCTTTTCACAGCCCATTCATTGGTCCTGTTTTTATACTTAAAAACTTCAGGTGGTTTTTAAATGTAAACGCACTTCAAACTGTGGTTATTCTATGTTTCAAAACGAGAAAGTATTTTAGAAACTTTAAGGTTAGCTCCATCCCTTAAGGGTATGACTAGACTTAAAGATGTGAACTATTGAAAATAATTGAGGACCTTCTGTAAAAATTGTGTTTGTGGGAAGTTATGGTCTTCTGACTACAAAGGCAAATAAAATAAATGAAATTTAGAACGCATGCGCCATCTTCCAATTTCAGAGAGTCCAAAAGGCTTAAACTGAATGTGCTCTTGGCTGAGAAGAGCTTGTGTGCCCACCACCGTTTCTGCTTTATTTTACCCTCTTTGTGAATCACCGTGTGGGCCCATATTGCAATGGCAGCTTCTGCTGGTGATATTTACATGGTTAAAGCCATAAGGATGAAGAGAAACTTGAGTGTAGGTGTGGACACGGAACAATGTTGCGGGTCTCAATCGCATCAGTTTCGATTCTGCCCCGCAACATTGAATCGGAGCAGCCCCGCAACACTGTATTACAACAAAGTATTCAGGTGTGTACTATGCTTAAGAAACACAATGTTTAATCATTCTACTGTTTGCTAACTGTGATATAGTTAATAGTACTAAACTCATCAACTTTTGATAAAATGATGTTTCATGTTTTGACTTTCTTACAGATGTCAATCATTAACAATTCGACCTTAAATATGTCCCGTACTTAAAACCTATTGTACAACAGAAACCCCAGTTCTGCTTAATGTCGTTTTGAAGTTTAAACGTTTTAGTATTCAATTTCTTCTTAGCTATTTAGTTCCTGAAACACAAAATAAACGCAATTAAAAATCAGATGTTAACAAACTTTTCTAACTGCCAAAACCATTGTCTTGTTTATTCATATTTAAACAAGAAATCCTTGTGTAACATATCATGGCCCACGGGGTCTCCTTCAGCTGTTCGTTCTTTCAGTTCTATTTGCCTCTAGAGTCTCTAAGCTATGTGGACGAGTACTCCACAGTCACGGCAATAGTTCTTTTCTATATCAACCTTGTTTGACCTCATGCAGTTGTACTCGCTTCAAACTCCGGCCTAGAGAAGAGGCCGTCATCAATGACAGATGCTAACTACCACGTGGTATTAATGACGAACCTTTTGTTCCAACAGTAAACATAATCGCATTTGTTTCTCTTCCTTATTAGGAATACAACTTGTACTAATGTTGCTAATGACATTTTTGGTTACGCTTTGGCAAAACCATATGTGGCTGAAGCTTTTCCGGCATCAAACATTCCACAGGTATGAATACAAACCCGAATTAATATCACAATATGATTATTAAATGCTCCCATGTGTCATAGGTGAAGCAGAGTGGTCAGTCTCTACAATCCGCATTCGAAATAGGAGTCTCTCAAACCTCTTACTATGATGCCGAAACATTAAAAACCATACAGCAAAAGGTTGACTCATAATTGTTAAAACAACTCGAGATGAAGTTTAGGTATTAATTATGAACAACTCATCTCGTAGATTGCAGCAATGCAGCTGTTGGTCGCATATCCGGATTGGATTAACGATGATCAAGCTGTGGAAACTTACTACAGCAGTGTGAGTTATTCAATATTTTTTGTGCTTCATGAATATTTTCATCTTTCATATTTATCGAAAATTTTTCTTCAAAAGTATCCAGAAATGAATGGAGCCCATTTTCAAAATGTTCTAAACGGCTTCACTAGTTCGGTTAAACAAAATCTGAACTTGCTACACACAAAAGTTGACAAAAGCTTGTATGAAATATAATTTTTAAAAATTTGCAAATTTTAGCAAAATGTGAAACCAGATATTTTCTTTACAGATTTAATTTAGTTCCGTCAACAGTATACGCCGAGTATGACCCCAGTAACAATGCTATAAGTAAATTAAAAAGAAACCGTTGCAAAAACTCATCATTACAAATTGTAACTTTATTTTTCATTTTAGCCATTACAGCCGGTATCACGCAATCACCTTATTACACATCTGGTCAACTACAGTAAGTATGAATACTAAATAATAACACATAAAATGAAAAAGTTTCTAAAAAGAAGCCTTTTTAAAAAGCTTAAATGCAATACTGAGGCTTTTAATTTTTATGTCAATAACTACAAGCTCATTATTTATAAAATAGTGGGGTAAACCGTCATGAATGATGGGAGCAAAATTCATAGGCAATTGTGCCCAGCATTAGAATTTTTTTTTCCTCCGCCCTTTTATGCCGTCAGACCAAGTAACAAACACAACAAACCCAATTCATAAAAGGGCGGAGTAAAAAAATTCTAGTTTAATTTTGCTACTATTATCCCCTCCCCTTTATTATATTTGAAAGAGAAAATGAGCGTTTCATTTTTTCTGGTGTGCGCATGCGCGTCGTTTTTTCCTTTTTTTACTCCTTTCATTTCAATTTCCGTCACCCCCTCCCACTGTTCTCTCTTCCCCCTCTACACTTTCCAACCTTTTCCCCTCTCCAATTTAATATCATGGGCTTCTTGGATGGGAAGGGTGCAACATAAAGTTGACCTTGAAAAAAAACGGTTCATTTATTCATTTAAATTTATATAAATTCCAACGTGGTTCACGGGTTAAAACGTTACTCACATGAAAAAGACAGACCTGGCTTAATATATATATATATATATTTGACTTAATGCTGAGGCTTATCAAGTCGATCTCTTTGTATTAAGGGGTGAGACTGGGAGGAAAAGGGCCCAAACAGGATATTGGTGTCGTCAGCCATATGGAACTGGTGAACCCTCTGTACGACGGTACAAACGGATGACAAAGTTCCATGCCATTCCAAAAAATATAACGAGCCAGAATTGCTCTTAATGGGATCGTTTCAATATATATATATATATATATATATATATATATATATATATATATATATATATATATATATATATGTATATATATATATATATATGTATATATATATATATATATATGTATATATATATATATATGTATATATATATATATACATATATATATATATATATACACACACACACACACACACACACATACATATACATATATACATATATTGAAACGATCCCAATCCCCGATCCCGTTTCAATATATATATTGTGCGCTTTTAACATCAACCCATTTTTATTACCAACCTTTAGATGACATTTTCCACACTTCGTTCCTTCTCTGAACAGTATGGTACCTGCACAGAAAAGATCCGAGCTGTAGAGAGAGCTGGATGGAGACAGATTGTAGTCACTCTTCTGCATGGGGGTGAAATCGATGCAGGAGAGTGGTGGCCATCTCTCTCTCTTCCGGTTGATGCTGATATACATCTTCTCCATCGGTATACCGACAAGAGAAGATGTTGTAGCTGCTGAGAATCGTATAGCTCCTGCCCTATGGAGCCTCCGGCCTCTGAAGAAAAGTTAGTTACATATAGACAGAAAGACAACGCTGTTTCTTGTTACAACACATTTATTCATCACTTGTAAGAAACACAGAATACAAGAATGAATATTAATAATACTAACGGTAAATCCTCAGGCCCATGATTCGGAATAATATCTCGTAATACAGGCAAAAGAAAGAACTTAGGAACAAAGAGGAACACGGTCCTTTTATACCTTGGACCTGTGTACACCTGCGAGGTGTAACCAGGTCCAAGTGACCATGGTCCTTTATGTATCAATCCACCGCTTGGGCATGAGTCAGAAAGGTGAGTCAGAGAAGAGGGAGGGACGGTTGATAGTTGTTTACCCCCGGGCTATAGCTTTGGCGGGATCACGATTTACAGGGTGTTACATACCCTCCAACTTTGCTTGGAGTACGCCCTCATACTCCAGCCAAGGGTGGAAGGTTTTCAAGTTACGCAGCGGGGAGACATGGGTGGCTGAGGACTCACCGTGTACAGAGGTAGTTACGGAAAGGCACTGGCACCGAAGTGTCAGTGCCCTTTGAAAATGCAAATTCTGAAAATAAAAAGGCAAACACAATTAATACTCGCTGAGTGGCGAGTCCCTATGGAAATTTACAAGAAATACTTATTTATACATAAAGCAGTTATAACAGAATTCTTTTTTTTATAATTTTTCGAGCTTACCACCCCAATGGGCGGTGACCACACGGGTTTTTAATCTATACCCACATCGGGTGATTGCATGCACATGTACATGCAGAGACATATCCGTGAAGTGCTTGTAGAGGGTCTGACGGTGAGTGGAAGAGGTGGCTCCGCAGCCAGGGATGATAGGATTCCCAGGCGGCGACGATCCATCCGTTATCAAAGCCCCGGAAACTTTCCATGAAACTTCGGTGGACGGTGGCGTCGGCGGCGATCAGTGGGGCCGGTGGTTGCCCGGTGAGGACACTGTAAACGGCATTCCACAGGATGGCAGCCTGGTAAGTGGCGCGGGTCCTCCAAACAATCATTCGGGCAATGCTGTATGCTCCGTTAAGTGGAACTCCCAGGAGACTGTTGAAGAAAGCCTACTGAAGGGCGCCCAATGCTGGAGTGATGGGCTGCTCGGCAAACTGGTATATTTCGATGTACCGGGTGGACGGAATTAAGATGGCCATAGAGAGTTGCAGGTAGTATGACATTCTTACAACGTAGCGTCCTTCCTCCGGTATGTAGAGGCGCGGAAATCCCTCCATCAGGTCATAGTGACCGAGGTAGTAGGTGTTCGTGGGCCGCACCTGTCGTTGCCAGAGTGCCCAGCAATTATATAGCAGTCTTTCACATCGTTCTTCCTGACGAAGCGGTCGATATACCGGTAGTCTCCTTGTAGTGACTGTTGGTATGCGAAAAGGTTGTGTCACTTGCGGCAAGGTTAGTACGGGGGTTGCTGAGGCTGTGGTGGTATGGCGAGACGAGGTGGTTGACGTCGTTAGGTCGACAGCGCACGCTGTGTCGTCCTCGACTTCCTCGATGCCATGTTGCTGCGTTGTCGTGTCATCCGGGTCCATCCTAGTAGATGGGCCAGAGATGGCATCATCCTGGCTTCCCGTTGTTTCGTCGCACTGTGACATCCTTATTCTTTCAGAATTGTTTCTGAAGTGCTGGTGACCAGCCCGGCATTGGCTATATAGTTGTGTTTTCCGACTTCCCCATCGAGGTGTGAAAATCCAGGGTCCCATGGAATTTGTATAATTCCACGAAGCTAGCTGGAACCACCCAATTTGTTTGTTATTGGAGGCTTGCGGGGTGTCGGTTTCTGAGTATTAAACGCTGTTCTTCCACTATTGTTATTGTTGTCAGACGACCTGGTCCCCAAACGCAGTGTACGAAAGTTTCCCCATTGGAAACAGATTCGAGTGGTGAAATGTGAGCAGGGGTGTGTGAATGTTTGTGGTCACACACGTTGTCGTTTGTTTACATTGGTGTGCATCGGCAAGTGACCAATGTGATGATATAAACAACCAAAAGAAAAAATTTAGGTTGTATGGGTTGTTGATAGAGTTATTGATGTTTGGTTTATTGTGGTGAGGAGGTAGGTTCCTCTTGTTGTGGGGAGCTGGATTTGTCTTCCCCCTCCAACCCTTGAACAACTGTCCTCAGTTGTTTTGGCTTGATGTGGACAATGTTCACCGTGTCTCGAATCAATCTTCCGAACGTATCTTCGTGCTGGCTTGTAGTCAATAGTTCCTTAGTTGTAGTAGTTGTGTTGTCTACATCTGTGATGATTGCAGATGTAATGTTGGCAGATAATTTGTTGTGTTTTAAAACATTTGTGTAGTCGTCCAAGGCGTAATTGTGGGCAGTCAAAACTTCGTGTAATCTATTATGCCAGTTCTTTTTGCTGGTGTTGAGTGCTTTGATTACGGCCTGTTTGGAGCTCTTCATCAGTTCGGTCATTTTGGGTATATGGTTTTCGGCAGTGACATGCTGGATTCCCCGTTTGTGGAAATAACCCTGGATGGTCCTCTGCGAGAAGAGGTCCTCAGGACTAGTAACGATAGTTAGTGGTATCCCCAAAGGGGGCCTCGTGTTCCTCTTGAGAAAACAAATCAGGGTTGTAGCTGTCGGGCTTCGCACAGCCCGTGCAGAACAGTACTTGGTGGTAAATTCTATCATCATGAGGAGGTATTCGACACCCTCTGTAGATTTTGGAAGGGGACCAACAAATTGGATTCCCCAACACTTTCCAGGTTCATATTCTTGCAGGTTGTGCTCTAATCCAGGTAAGTTATTGCCTTTATCATTGTTGGTGCTTGAAGGAGGTGATGTTGATATGGATGCGGACATTTTTGCTACTATTTCGAGAGGGATGTGATGAAGCTGCCCTCCCAGACGGATGAGTGCATACTGCACACCATCTTTCGTACTAACTTCCGTATCGGAAACCTCCTTGGGGTTGTCAAGATCGGTGTTTGCAGGAGATGGAGCTGACACGGTGGGAGTTGGTGTCTCTAGAGGAACCTGGCGGACCTGTCCCCCAAACGAATAAGCGCATATGCAATTCCGTTTTCCGTGATGATGTCCGTGTCAGGAACCTCCTTTTGAGTGTCATAATCGGTGATCTGCTCGCCAAACTGCTTAATCGGGATCTTCTTTCTTGGTTGTTGGCACTCGCGAGAAAAGTGGCCCAGCATTCCGCAACTGTAGCACGTCGACTTGCTCTTGTCAAGCATGCGTAGTGCATCTTGCTGGGTGTTTGTCATCGAGCACTTTCCCAAATTAGTTGGTGCAGTCTGGCTAGGCTGTTTATCGGGCCTAGAGTGATTAGGTGTGTCATAGAATTGGTAATCGCCGGGTCCTGGCGGGATTACCTCGTCACGGTTGTGTGGACGAGAAACAGAGCGGTGGCCGCTCGGTAGAACCCTGGCAGGCGATTCGTTATAGTTCTGGTGCACGTGCAGATGTTCTTTATGCTCGTTATTTTTATAACACAGACCGTTGGCATGTCTTCGAAGCCTGGGCTCAGGGGCTCGCAGAGAAAAGGGCCAGTCAAGGTCGCGTTCTTCAGATCGATGACGTAGATCTGGTGTGTGTCTGTAGTGTCGATCGTAGCATGAGTCGTACTGCTCTTGGTAACTGACAGAGCGTGGTGACGAGTGGTCCGAGTTGCTACGATGTTGGTCGGATCGTGATTGTTGGGGTGTTGTAGTACGTGTGGTTTGTTGTTGGAGCATGGCCGATCGAGTTGGTGTGTTTCGCTTGGCCATGAAAGTGGCTATGTGTGTTGCTAATGTGGCCACCTGTTGTGATAGTCCAAGTCGTTGTGTGCAGCTCCGAGGGTTCTCGAGTACACTCTGAGCTATACTTTTCGGTTCCAGTATGATGGGACTCGTTCAGTTTGTAGGTCGGCGTTGTCACTGCGCGTTGGTAATTTAGTGCTTGTCGGTAACCGACACTATAGTACCCTTATACACTGAGTAACAATAGTTTACCTACGCTTGTGATGTGTATAACGAAGTGGCCGTTCACTCCGTTAGTGTGGTGATGGTTGTATCGTATTGGTTGTGTCCTCAGTTGGGCGTGTGGCGATTTTTTGGTTCCCAACTGATGTAGAGTGTCGTGAGTTCTTTATTGAGTGTCAGATTTTAGAAGGATCTCTCTCGACATGTGGTATTTGGCGACCACGTGGAGGTTATGAGAATTCCAAAAGTCTCAATAAGGAAACAGCAGATGTACAATGCAATTTCGAGCGTGGTACACCACCCAATCGATATTGCACTGCGGAAAGTGAATTGGAAATGAAAAAGTATTGCAGTTGCTTAAAAAAAAGGCAAGCGATACGAAGAGTAAAGCTAGAGCACGGTGCCCGCACTTTTAGGTTTACTTGAAAACAAAAATTAAGAATGTGTGTGTAGAGAACACACAAAGAAACGAAAGTTCAAGATGGCTGAACTTTCTGAAGAGAACAACCAAAGAAAAAGTTCAAGATGGCTGAACTTTCCTGAAAGCAAGAGAAGAAAGCTGATTTACTTAAAAGGTATAAAACTTAGGTGCGGCTACCGCACATCAAAAGTTTTAATTCAGATTTATTAAAAAAAGTAAATCAGTGCAGAAATGGAAGTGTGTTTAACAAGCTAAGTGCTTGGTGAACCAGAAGAAATGTTCAGACTGTTGAAATTTTGTGTCCTCACTGCTGGATGGCTCTGGATAGAAAGACAAAGTCAGTGCCCAGTGAGGGACTATGTTGAGTAGAGTGAAGAGGTCCGTAGGTGGCGCTGGTGTGGCCACTTCTGGTTCAGTTTACCATTCATGTCACCAGAATAAAAAATAAATTTGGCTAGAGGAAAAAATGGAATTAAATTCAGAAAAATCTGAATTTAATTCACAAGAAAACAAGTGCCCAAAATATGCAAGCCAATGTATAAAAAGTGGATGTCCACAGATTAAAACAGTCCAAGCATGCTGATGAATAGAAAAAGAGCAGAAGAGAAGAGAAAACAAAAGAAAAGAAAATCCCATAGGTGGCGTGCTAATGCAGGGCCTACTGGATGAGAAAACAGATAACAAAAAGAGAAACTCCACCAGAGGGCACGCAAATGCAGGCCCACTGGAAGAAAGAAAAAAAGAACAAAAAAAGAGAAGATACAACAATGTGCTCACATGGAGCGAAAAACCGCTCCATTGGCGCTTTTTGAAGTGTCCGGTCGATCCAAGATGGCGGCCGGGCTTCAATGTTGTCCAATGGAGAAAGTTCATATGAGGCTGCATTGAGGTGATGATGATGAAGAAATTGAAGAACATGACTTGGGACATAAAGGGTCCCAAGGGAAACACAATGAGAAAATAAAGAACAAAGAGAAAGGGGGGACAAGAAAGTCCCACATGGCTAGATAAAAGTGTTTTAAGCTTGTAAGCCCCCAACAATGATTTGGAGTTAGGATGAAAACTTGCTTGAAAATTAAAATGAAGAGTGAAGATAATAGGCACATTTAAAAGACACACATCTTTTAAAGGCCTATTAATAGGTGGATGGAAGAAACAGAGATGAGTGACACACATGTCTCTCGAAAACATGAAAAGATATAAAAAAACTTATTTATTTATCAAATAATTGCTTTAAAAGTTTGATAAAAAATACGAGCCTTTGGAAATTGAAAGAAGACTGAAGGACAGAGGTGATGATGATGGAAACATAAAACACAAAACACAAACAATGATAGAAACACATGTGTCCAAAGAAATTACTACCAAGGTGTTTCCCACGTGCTTGATAGATGTCGATGCAGCAGTTCTTTTTAACATGTGTCTCTATAAACAAAGGACAAAACCGTGCGGTCGACCAGTGATGTGTGTATTCACTGAGTCTCTTTCAACACGCGGTTCAACATAAAACACAGAGCCACGCGGTCGACCATTGAGGTTATCTCCGGTCTTTCTCAACACGTGGTTCTACACAAAAAATGGCGCCATGTGGTCGACTGTTGATGAAATCTCCAGCCTCTCTCAACACAAGGTGCCACACAAAAAACGGAGCCACGTGGTCGACCATTGATGTAATCTCCAGTCTCTCTCAACACGTGATTCTTACATAAAAAGGACGGAAGAAGGATCGTGAGGCACAATCACGAAACTTTAGGACAAAGGACGGCTTCTGTTTACAGGTTGGAGAAGGCAGATGGAGCTATACCCCGCACCTCCAACAAATGTGAGCTTTTGACATCAACCCATTTTTATTACCAACCTTTAGATGACATTTTCCACAATTCGTTCCTTCTCTGAACAGTATGGTACCTGCACAGAGAAGACCCGAGCTGTAGAGAGAGCTGGATGGAAACAGATTGTAGTTACTTTTATGCATGGGGGTGAAATCGATGCAGGAGAGTGGCGGCCATCTCTCTCTCTTCCGGTTGATGCTGATATACATCTTCTCCATCGGTATACCGACAAGAGAAGATGTAGCTGCTGAGAATCGTATAGCTCCTGCCCTATGGAGCCTCCGGCCTCTGAAGAGAAGTTAGTTACATATAGACAGAAAGACAATGCTGTTTCTTGTTACAACACTTTTATTCATCACTTGTAAGAAACACAGAATACAAGGATGAATATTAATAATACTAACGGTAAATCCTCAGGCCCATGATTCGGAATAATATCTCGTAATACAGGCAAAGGAAAGAACTTAGGAACAAAGAGGAACACGGTCCTTTTATACCTTGGACCTGTGTACACCTGCGAGGTGTAACCAGGTCCAAGTGACCATGGTCCTTTATGTATCAATCCGCCGCTTGGGCATGAGTCAGAAAGGTGAGTCAGAGAAGAGAGAGGGACGGTTGAGAGTTGTTTACCCCCGGGCTATGGTTTTGGCGGGATCACGATTTACAGGGTGTTACAATATATATATATATATATATATATATATATATATATTGAAACGATCCCATTAAGAGCAATTCTGGCTCGTTTTATTTTTTGGAATGGCATGGAACTTTGTCATCCCTTTGTACCGTCGTACAGAGGGTTGACCCAGTTCCATATGGCTGACGACACCAATATCCTGTTTGGGCCCTTTTCCTCCCAGTCCCACCCCTTAATACAAAGAGATCGACTTGATAAGCCTCAGCATTAAGTCAATGGGGTTGT
The DNA here is from genome assembly GCA_036925085.1 of Brachycybe producta. NCBI lineage: Eukaryota > Metazoa > Arthropoda > Diplopoda > Playtdesmida > Andrognathidae > Brachycybe > Brachycybe producta. The sequence continues at coordinate 2,677,539 of JAUPFP010000018.1, forward strand.
ATTTTTCTTGGAAAATTGTCTTTTTAATAGGATGAATCATCTTTCTATATTTTGTTGACCACTGGTCAATCTATTTGATTGGCCAGTTTGGTTTTTGATTTCAATTTTACCCAATCAGAGAATACTGAAAAAATGTTCTCAGTATCCTCTTGTTGGGTATAAAAGGCCGTGTTATTTTGATGTAAAAAAGGGATTTCATTGAAGCATTCTTGAAACAGAGAATCTATGCCCGACTTGGAATAGATTTCTATGGAAATAATGAAATAAACTGTTATTATGCTTAAAAATTGCTAAAGTCTTATTTTTCTATCTACGAAATAGAACGAAAGTTCTAAAATCATCTTCATCTCGAATTACCAATCCGGGTGAAAATCCGGATCAACACTTCTAGATGCAACTTCAAGGGACAGCACGATCAACCAGCTTTTAGTCAGGCGAAAGCCCGAGGAGTAGCAGACAGCTAAAAGATCCTTTTATTGTAAAGGTTCTTAAAAAGAGAAACTTGTGAGGAAACGAAAGGGACTAATTTGTTCCCTTCCTCCCGAACCAGAATAGAATTAGTGGCCTAGCCAACCACTTTCTGACCGCTCGAAAGAGCGAAAACAAAGCATTGAGGGAATATATATATATATATATATATATATATATATATATATATATATATATATTATATATATATATATATATTTATATATATATATTGTAACGAACCACGTTCAGGGGGTTCTAAGGCAATTGTGTCCTGCCTTATAATTTCTTTTCCTCCGCACTTTTATGACGTCGGACCAAGTAACAAACCAATTAGAAATTGATGACGTTCATAAAACAGCTGAGCAAAAGAAATTCTAATGCTGGGCACAATTGCCTGTGATAAACTGTAGTTTAATTTTGCTACTATTATCCCCTCCCCTTTTTATATTTGAAAGAGAAAATGAGCTTTTCATTTTCTCTGGTGTGCTCATGCACGTCGTTTGTTCCTTTTTTTACTCCTTTCATTTCAATTTCAGCCACCCCATCCCACTTTTTTTCAACCCTCTACATTTGTCTCTCTCCCCCTCTACACTTTCCAACCTTTTCCCCTCCCCAATTTAATATCATGGGGAAAAAAAGCTGTTCATTTCTTCATTTATTTAAATTTATATAAATTCTGACGTGCTTCAAGGTTTTTGTAGTGTTACTCCACACACACACACAGACCTGGGATATTATATATATAACTAGTGGGGTAACCCGTCATAAATGACGGGAGCAAAATTCACAGGCAATTGTGCGCATGCGCGTCGTTTTTTTTCTTTTTTTACTCCTTTCATTTCAATTTCAGTCACCCCTCCCACTTTTCTCTCTCTATCCCTTTCTACGCTTTAAAAACTTTTCCCCTCACCCCTCCCACTTTTCTCTCTCTACCCCTTCTACACTTTCCAAAGGAAGAGTTCAACATATAGTTGACCTTGAGAAAAAAAACGGTTCATTTATTCAAATTTATATAAATTCCAACGTGCTTCAATGGTTTTGTTACTCCACACACACACACAGACCTGGGATATTATATATATAATTATATATATATATATATATATATATACATATATATATATATATAATATCCCAGGTCTCCCAGGTATCCCAGGTTTTTTTTTTTCAAGGTCAACTATATGTTGAACTCTTCCTTTGGAAAGTGTAGAAGGGAGAAAGAGAAAAAAGTGGGAGGGGGTTAGGGAAAGAGGTTGGAAAGTGCAGAAGGGAGAGAGAGAGAGAAAAGTGGGAGGGGTGAGGGGAAAAGGTTGGAAAGTGTAGAAGGGGAGAGAGAGAAAGAAAAGTGGGAGGGGGTGACTGAAATTGAAATGAAAGGAGTAAAAAAAAAGAAAAAACGACGCGCATGCGCACAATTGCCTGTGAATTTTGCTCCCGTCATTTATGACGGGTTACCCCACTAGTAATATATAATTTTCCAAACTAACTACTGCATAACAACCACTAAAACCATTAATATTCATTAAAATCAATTTTATCTAATAAACCTTTTTATATATATAAAGAGCTTTGGACTACGGAGCACTAGGATCACTTATCGGCGAATCTATTAATGCTGGAATAAATAATGACGGTTGGATGAACTTAAAAAATGCATTAACATTAAACATTATAAACGACTAATTATTTTTCTTGCTATTTTAATCAAAAGGATCTCAATTTGGTGTAAATGGAAACAAACCCAATTTGGCCTTTAACTGTTCTCGATAATATTGACGATACTCTCGAGTGTTTACGCAAGCAATCCTTCTGTTCACGGTCAAACCCAACCGAATGCGTAACTAACAAAACTGGCATTTACATTTGTTTATATTCTAACTGAACACTTTTCAGGTCAATGGAACGTCCACTGAATTGGACGTCAATATTTGGAATTTTAGGAGCCTATGATGTAATTTCTAAACATCTCAACATGCACAATTTTTTAATTCTCTTCTATTTCATAGGCATATCAAAGTTGGGTTTCTAAGAATGGACAAGAGCCACAACTTCCAGGACTCGAAAAATACACTTCAAACCAAATGTTCTTTATGAACGCTGCACAGGTATATTAAAAGACCCAGAATTGGAATTGTATTCATGCATGGATGGTGGAGCAATAATTACTGTATGATTTCACAGAGGTTCTGTACTGCAACTGTTCCAGCTAATATTGTAGCTAAAGCTGGATTTGATCAACAACTGGAATATAGATTCACGTAAAACCATTCAATATTCCAATACATTAATTAAAAACATTGTTTAATGTTATTTTTTCTTTCAGTGTTAATACAGCCTTAGCAAACCTTAAAGAATTTTCTCAGGCATACCAGTGTAAGGTTGGTCCGATGAACTTTGGAACTAACAGCTGCGTAGCAATTTAATTTGATGTTACTAAACATTAAAATGAATAAAATTATTTGGTACAATTAGTGCGTTAAAGACTTGACATAAAATAAATGTATGTAAAAATTTTTTTGCTTATATCTGTATGTAACGTGTAATTGTAAAACTTGATTTTTTGTTGGGGGACTGAGCAGCAAAAGGCAAAGAACATAACTGTAACAGTGTAGAACCCCTGTTACGAGACTCAGATCTAGATCCTCTGAGTTTCGGGCGGATACTGGTTTACACCAAGAGTATATGTGATTTAGACCTAACTCCGAATGGTACCGGGGTCGTTCTCTTTGGTATCTCCTGTATCTCCTGTATATCCCTTTGGTATCCCTTGCTGTGCAGCTATACAGGTGCAGCCATAATCAAGAGATGGATCCTTGATGGATATCCATCCGACGATACCAGAACCAGGATGTGACTGATACTTTGGGGGTCTTTGCTCATGTTTCAAAAGATGTCCACATCATGAAATGTCCCGCAACAATTATATATATATTTCGCCAGGTCTGTGTATGTGTATGTGTGTGTGGAGTAACAAAAACCATTGAAGCACGTCGGAATTTATATAAATTAGAATTAATGAACCGTTTTTTTTTCTCAAGGTCAACTATATGTTGAACTCTTCCTTTGGAAAGTGTAGAAGGGGGGGGAGAGAGAGAAAAGTAGGAGGGGGTGACTGAAATTGAAATGCAAGGAGTAAAAAAAGGAAAAAAACGACGCGCATGTGCACAATTGCCTGTGAATTTTGCTCCCGCAATTTATGACGGGTTACCCCACTAGTGTTGAAATGTTTCCCATTTCGATGGGACTCAAAAAACATGAATCTGAGCTGCCGCGATTCAGCCCCGCAACATTTTCACATTGCTGCGGGACAGAATCGCAACAGACGAAATTCAGCCGCGATTCAGCCCCGCAACAATGTATCACAACAAAGAATCCCGGTATGTACTACCCTTTAGAAACACTTATGTTTAATCATTCTACTGTTTGCTAACTGTGATATAGTTAATAGTAGTGCTAAACTCATCAAACTTTGATAAAATGATGTTTCATGTAGTGGTTTATGAGTTCATCATTAGCTTTGACTTTCTTACAATGTCAATCATTAAAAATTTGACCTTAAATATTTCCCATACTAAAATGTTCAATTTCTTCTTAGCTCTTTAGTTCCTGAAACATGTAACATGACTGGCCCACCTCTCGTACCTTTGGCTCCATTACCGACGATGCGTGAGGAACTTCGTCCTCGTTGACGACGTTGTTCCCTCTGCTTCTTCGGTGGTGCCGGAGTCGACTCTGTTGTCGACTGCTGCGGACCAGCCTCTATTGCCATTGAACCTCTGGGGGTTGGGTTCACTGGGCGCGACATTTACTTGCCTCGCCTGGCACGGCTTACAAAAAGACCGTCTTTCCTAGGGATCTTTGGATATAGGTGTGACGATGCCGAAGAAACTCTATTCCTTTTTGTTGAGTTGCTGGAGGCTCCAGGCAGAGGGACTCAGGCTGTGTCCGAGTACCTTCTGCTGGATACCCCTCTATTTTAGGAGTACAGGAACTCAATACAGTCCAAAATACACAATACACTGACACTGGCTTATGTATTTTGATATAACTCTTTACTTGCACTTCATTACATAATTATTATTACTTTTACATAATATTATTCTCTAAGTCAGATCTTTATTCTCTGAACTCTAGACTCTGGTTTAGGGTGCTTCTTGAATTCTGAAGACCAACTCTCTAGTTTGAACTCTCTACTCTGACTGTCCTCACACTCAAGTCTCAGGCTCACTTGTCCGGTCTCCTGGGAGGGGCAACTGTCACCTCAGGGCGTAATGATTGACCAACTGGGCCAATCATTGCCCTGGGCCGGGGATATTGAATCATAATCAGAAATATTCTTGGAACTTATTTCCAATTTTCTCACGGTTGGACTTGGTGCCACGAATTCTCTAGAATTCGGGCCACCCATGTCCGAACATCTGTGCACCAAGGGGTGCCTTACTGTCAAGACTGAATTTTGACTTAAGTGTTTCACCTTCTGTTTCTACAGGGTGTCACAAACACAACATAAACGCAATTAAAAATCAGATGTTCATAAACTTTTCTAACTGACAAAACCATTGTTCTGCTTATTCATACTTAAACTACAGTAGAAGTCTTTGTGTGACATACCAGTGGGTACATCATGGCCCACGGGGTCTCCTTCAGCTGTTCTTTCTTTCAGTTCTATTGGCCTCTAGAGTCCCTATAAGCTATGTGGACGAGTAATCCACAGTCAACGACCCAGTATAAAATCCAGGTTCAGTTTAAAATGTAAATTGTAACTGCATAAGGTTAAACGAAAACAATTGGTGGCTAAGTGCCTTCCAATGATTCTATCTGCATAATAAAATCTGCAGGTAAAAAGCAAAAGATAAGGATATGTTTAACCATAGATGCAGATGAAATTTAGTGAACAGTATAATTTAACCGTGAATAAACATATCCGTATCTTTTCAGCTTCTACCAACAGATTATTAGATGCAAACAGCAGATTGATTGTGAATATGGGGGCTGAAGGCAAATTTTTCCATAAACTACTAGTACGTACATCTCAAAATGATAAACAAATATTTCTTTCTAAAAGTCCCTAGTGACTATTTAACTGATAAAATAAAGCCATTTCCATATTCAATTCAATTCAATTAGATACATCTGCAATCAGCTTGAAATCGTCCTAACAAAGAACTATTCACAAGAAGAGAATTCCATAGTCTAACAACATTAGGAATAAAAGACCAAAAACATGCATCAGTCCTAGCCATTAATTCTTTGAAAGTCTTTGAATGCCCAAATCTACCTTTACGAGGATTTCTAGTTAGTAAACCATTAAGCAGAGTAATGTTATCATCAGACAGCAAACGTCCCAGAAGAGCGAGGCTTTGCTCATTTCTTCGGACTGCTAATGTTTCCCATTCTAGCTCTTGAAGCATGCATGATACGCTGTCAGTATATGCATACCGTCCCTTTACAAATCTTGCAGCTGTGGCAACCTGGTCTGCTCCAATTTTAATTTTGATGGAGCAGACAAATTTCCCTATGGTGATCTGCCTGACAGCTACAGTAGGCTGTTGGGACGGACGCCATTTTGGTGCCAGCAGACCTCTCACCATGAAGTCTATGGGTGAGAGGTCAGATGTGACCTCTGTCCCCTCCAGGTGGAGTTGCCTGGAGGTTTCCTGTGGCCTAGTCAACCACAGGATCTGGGCAGTTGGTTGTAGGCAGCTATCAAGACTAGACCTGTGGGTGGAGGTCAAGGTAGACCTCCACTGGCCAGTGCCTTATCTTCTTTGGGTTGTTTATATTTATGGGGGCTTGGCTGGTAGAAGGTACCAGCCAAGTTGTGTAAATATTACCACTGTCATCTTATAATCATCTTTTTACATCGTAAGTGTATTAAACACTTTGTTTTCTCATCACCTACTTTGTGTCTGTCTTTTCTTGGGGAGTACCGCGATATTCTCGGCGAGGCGGCGGCTGTTCGTCGTGTTCCACCGTCGGGAGAGCTCCGCGTCGGCACCACCCAAGGGGTGCACCGTGTGGAGAGGCGGCTACGGGTACGGTCCCGTCCCCGTCGTCGGAGCTCTGGTACCGGTAAGTGCGAGCGGTTGTGAAAATCGTTTACCGGGTATTGTAACAGTCCGGCGGGTACCTGTACCCCACCTCTCGCACGGTGATTTACCGTGAGTTCGACCGTTAAGTCGGTCGAATCACCGTGCGGTGAGAGTACGTCACTGGGCGCGGACTTTGGTCCGTGGGACAGCGGCGGAAACCACCGTTTAACCGTTAATTTACCGTTGTTTACCGTGGGGGACGGACTCTGGTCCGTTGTACCGTGGTTAACGGTAAATTTACCGTCGGTTACCGTATTGGTACCGTCGAATTACCGTGGGGCCGAAAACCACGGTCCGTGGTACCGTGGTTTTCGGTGGTGTGCGGTATTTTACCGCGAGTACACCGTGGTGTACGGACTTTTGTCCGTTAGACCGCGGTAGAAACCGGTAAAGTTAAACTCTGACCGTACTTTACTGTGGGACACGGACTTTTGTCCGTGATACCGCGGTTTCGCACGGTTCCATCCGTTCGTTACGGTATTTGACGGACTTTTGTCCGTGAGATTACCGTTTTCGACGGTGGAAACCCGATATCTGGTGGCTTTGTCCAGATTTTACCGTTCGTTTACGGTGAAAAATGGAGCCAGCCCCAAAAGTACCGACGGGAGGTCGGGAACTTGGTGCAGATGCGGGTTTAGAGTTACGCGGCCGCGTAGTCGACCGTCCCCTTCGGGGGGCGGAAGGCGGGGACCCTCTGGAAACGGAGGGGCCTAGCGGTAGCGTAGGCGGGGATCTCCCGGAAGAATGGGTCACGGTGCGGAAACGCCGCCGTGACATCCGTCCGGGAGAATACCCGTTAGAAGACAGTGAGTCCGAAGGTGATCTCACCGGGGAGGACGATCGGCCATGGCCGATTGTCCAAGTTTCCACCGTCGCTCGTCCGGTTGGACGTGGCGATCTTCCCCGTAGGGATATGGTGGAAATCCCGGATGAGACTGCACGTGAGGGCCGGGCCTTCTTGGCCGGGCTATCCAAGCAGCAACTCGTTGAGATTGCTTACGGGATAGATGTCCTTCGGTTGGAAGGACGGCTGTCCCGGTCATCGGTTGAGCCGAGGGTGGCACCTCGGTTTTCACTGTCGCCCGTGCGGGAAGGCGCACGGGGAGAGGAACCACCGGTACTTCCCCGGTTGGTACCTCCGCGGGTAGCACCCAGGCCGTCTCGGGGACTTGGCCGGGGAGCTCCTGCTGTACCCGGACAGCAGCCGAGGGTTCAGATGATGATCCCCTCGGAAGATGAGTCCGTGTCTGACGTTTCGGGGAACCGAAGCAGGCAGCCTCGCAGGGTTAGCGCCGCTGCTTGGACGCCCGCTCCAGCGGTTCCAGCGGAGGTTCAGGCGTTCGGATTCTTTAACCCGGTCCACTCTTTTGCTCGTTATGACGGCAGAGAGGACTTGACGCCTTTTCTCCGCAAGTTCGAAGCGAAAGCCCGGGCTCAGCACTGGACGGACGAGTCCCGATGCAGTTTCTTTACGTTTCTGCTGGACGGTCCGGCGTAAGAGTATTACGCCACGTTGGTGGAAACTCTTCCAGACATGACCTGGACTGAGCTGAAGGATGCTATGCGTAGCCGCTTCAGCACAAGTAACCAGGCTTGCCTCTGTTTCGGTGAATTTGAGTCCATGAAACAGGGGGCTACCGAGTCTGTTCAGGCATTCTACTGGCGGTTCTTGGAACTGTCCGACCGAGTGTCTCCGGGCGAAGACGAGAGCTGTCGGCTCATTCGCTTCAAACGGAAACTCCAGACGGCCATCACCGATCAATTGATCGGTTGCAAGGCCGGTACGGTGGAGGCATATGCCCGAAAGGCACGGCTGGTCGAAGCCGATTTGCTTCTCGTAGGTAAATTACCTACCCGTACAAGAGGGGTTCCCCAGGACAGGGCTAACGCTCCGTCCTCCGGAACCACGGCTAGCTCTGGGAGCTCTGCCAGGGCCTCATCTTCGAGCCAAACGGGTGCAAAGGCTGCTGCACCGTCCAGGTCGGACAAAGCAGGAGCCAAGACCGGAGGCAAGAAGAAGAAGCAGGCAGGCTCTGGCGGAGGTCAGCCGGCGGCAACGCCTCGAAGTGCGGACCATACGGGAGATTCACTCCGGCGACTAGGTCCTTGTTTCGGGTGTAACCAGATGGGTCACCTGAGGAAGGATTGTCCGAAGGCTGCGGCCAAAAGGCAGGTTGCCAGAGTGGTGCCTGACGAAAGTCAGAGCCTCCAGTCAACCGCTGGCGTTGCGCCAGTCTGGCTGGAGGGTCGTAAGTACCTGGCCACCGTTCATGATGGTCAGTTCTACTATCGACTCGTGGAGGACGAGGAGAAATCCTCGTTAAACCACCGCCGGTCACCACCGAACTGAGTGGTGTGCAACCGGTCAAGCTTCAAAGCTCAGGTGCCTGTCAGGGCCTGGGTTCTGAGCGAGGGACGTACCTCCGGGCGGTCTCCAAATATGTGGATGTCCTGCGGAAGGCAGGGGTGCCTCTGGCGAGGTCTGCGGACCCGGAAATTACCCAGTGGGTATTTCCATCGCCATGCTCCACATTGGAGGCCGTGTGCAGCCAGCTGGATCGCTGGTTTGCCCCCTCACCCTACATGCCTAGTGGTGAGGTGCTGGATCGTGCGCTCATCGAGCAGGCGGGAGGAGTTGGTGTGCCCATACCTCCTGTGGTGCCTGGGGAGTCTCTAGTTTGTGAGACTGTGCCCCAGTCTTCTGCACGTCTGGGATTACCGTCCGGTGTGGACGGTAAGGTGGACGGGAGGCAGAAGATCGATGGTGGGAGCCCGCGGGTTCCCATCCCTGAGCTTCAGAGCCGGGCCTACGACGCAGGTTCACCGAGGGTGTGGGTGTCGATAGGCGATCGTCTGATGGAGATGATCGTAGACACCGGGGCCGACGTGTCGGTCCTAAGCATTACGGCGGCACAAGTGATGGAGTTGCCTATAGAGGAACTGGCGGTTCCTTCATTCCTTCTGGGAATGGGTGGGCACTCCATCGAGGTAGTAGGGGTCACTAATGTGGAATTGACCATCCACAAGAAAACCGTCAAGGTGCCTCTCCTTTTGGTGAAAGGAGAGGGCGAAGCGTTATGGGGCGTTGATCACGCCTCACGCTTCGGCTTGATGGTTGATATCGTGCACCGGAAGGTTTACTTCCGGGAGGATGTCTGGACGGCACATCCAGACGCCCTCCAAGCTGCATTCACCGATCGAGCGCTTGAGGAACCTAGGGAGGTGGAAGCGATTCCATCGCCGATACCAGGGGCTTTGCCTCAGGGACGGCAACTCCCAGTGGATCCGCCTGCACTCGAGCAGGTCGACGGGTGGGTGAACATTGTTTCACCAGAGCTGCCCGAGACCAGAACCTCTATCGGGCGCGGAGAAGTTTGTTCTCTGCGACTGAGGGAGAATGTCTGGCTACCAGCCCACGTACGACGTGTCGTATCCGTGACGTTGGTAGAGCATGCCGGCCCTGGCCAGCTGCTTCTCGTGGAGCCGCACCGGAAAGCCTTAGGTAGACGTGGTGTGTTGGCAGTAGCAGGTATCGCTGCAGCTAACCGGCTTGGCACGTACGATATCTGGCTTGAAAACGTGGGGAATGCACCCATTGCCCTGGAAACAGGAGAGGGTGTAGCCACGGCTCAAGCTGTGGAGGCTGCCATTGTGGTAGGGCTGGAAGAGCCGTCTAAGTTGAGAGGGGAGACCCCACTCAGAGGACGGTTCGACCAGGGAAGTCCTCGTCTAAGTTGAGAGGGGCGTCCGGAAACGGACGCCAAGTGCTCAACATGGCGACGGCTCCCACTCTTAAAGAGTGTCTTAAGATTGGTCCCAATCTGAAGCCTGAAGAGGCGAGACAGCTTCGAGAGTTCCTGCTGGCACGCCGGGATCATTTCGCGTTCGACTTCACAGAGTTGGGTGAAACCTCTCTGGTCGAACATACGATTGACACCGGTGGGCAACCTCCGGTGCGTGAAGGATTGCGTCGAACCGCTCCAGCGGCCAGAGCAGTCGAGAAAGAAGAGGTGGCGAAGATGTTGGATGCAGGGGTTATCCAACCTTCGCGTAGTCCCTACGCGAGCTCTATCTTGCTTGTTCGCAAGAAGGATGGTGGCTTTCGTTTTTGCGTGGACTACCGGAAACTGAAGCCCAGACAAAGCTGGATCAGTATCCGTTGCCTCGCATCGATGATGCGCTCGACTCATTGGCCGGTGCGAAGTTCTTCGCTACCTTGGACCTGGCTAGTGGTTACTGGTAGGTTCGGATGGCTGAGCCAGACGTTGAGAAAACGGCATTTATTTGCTCTCAAGGTCTGTTTGAGTTCCGGAAAATGCCTTTCGGACTCTGTAATGCTCCAGCCACCATGCAGAGAGCGCTAGACCTCCTGTTGACAGGATATAAGTGGGAGACTTGTCTGGTGTACCTGGACGATATTATCGTCTTTGGGAACACTTTCGAGCAGTTTCTCGAGAGACTCTCCACTGTCCTTGGACTGTTACAAGGGGCGGAGCTGAAACTCCAGTTGAAGAAATGTTTCTTCGGCTTTAACAAAGTACGTTATCTCGGTCACGTAGTGAGTGCCGAGGGAGTTGCTCCGGACCCGGATCTCGTGCGGCAGTTCAGGAGTTTGATGTCCCGACGACGGTGACAGGCGTCCGTAGTTTCCTCGGACTGGCCGGTTACTATCGAAGGTTCATCAAGGACTTCGCCAAGGTGGCAAGGCCTTTGCATGATCTGACGAAGAAGGATGCGTCCTTCGAGTGGTCGGATCAGTGCAAACTAGCGTTTGCTCGGTTAAAGGCATTTTTAACCGAAGCGCCGGTACTCACCATGTACGATCCTCGTGGTGAGATAATTATCCATACCGACGCTAGTGGGTACGGCTTGGGAGTCGTAGTCTACCAGAAGTTACCGGAGGACAGTGTCCCCCGTGTTCTGGCCTACGCAAGCCGACTCATGAAAGGAGCGGAAACACGGTATTCGGTCACCGAGCAGGAGTGCTTGGCGGTCATGTTGCCGTGGGTAAATTTCGTCCTTACCTCTTTAACCGGGAGTTTGTGATCGTGACAGATCACCATGCTCTTTGCTATCTGCAGACAGCCAAAAACCTGCAAGGCAGGTTGGGGCGTTGGCAGATGCAGCTCCAAGAGTACCGGTTCAAGGTTCAGTATAGGAAGGGAACACTGCACGTGGATGCCGACGCTTTGAGTTGGTATCCTGTTCGTGATGTGGCAGACCTTTCCTTGCCTGAATACGTCAAAGCCGACGTAGGTGAGGTTATTTACCACATCCGTTCCGAGGTGGATTGGGTCAAGGAGCAAGAGGCCAATGGCTGGTGCTCCAAAGTGAAGAGTGAAATCTTCCGTGACCCCAACTCGAACCTCCGGTTCCAGTTTGTGGTGGCAGATGACTTGTTGTTTGCTATCAGGTCCATCCAGGATCGGTTGAGAACTGTTCTGGTAGTTCCGAAGTCATGCAGGGCTTTCTGTCTAAGGAAGCTACATGACATTCCCGAAGCTGGTCACTTCGGGATGTTTAAGACCTACCAGAGACTGCGCTCACGCTTCTACTGGATCGGTATGAAGCGGGACACTGCCGAATATGTTAAGTCATGTTTGGTGTGTCAGAGAGCGCGACAGTTCGCTCGTAGTCAGGGATTTCTCCAACCGATTGTGCCGGAGTACCCAGTTGATACCTGGGGAATGGACTTCGTTGGACCGTTTCCTGCCTCCGTGGGTGGAGTCACCTATGTACTAATCATGGTTGACTATTTCACCCGGTACGGTGTGGCAAGCCCGGTACGAAGGGCCACGGCCGCCTGTGTGGTGAAATTTCTGAAGGACGAGATCCTTTCGGTGTATGGCACACCGAAAGCTCTTGTCTCGGATCGTGGGTCCCAGTTCTCCAGCAAAGTCCTGCTGAAGTTCCGGGAGCGCTATAATATAGCGCATCACTTCACGACGGCGTACCATCCGCAAGCTAATGGGCTTACGGAGCGTACGAATAAGACCGTAATGGAAACCATCAAGCAGTACCTTGATCCCCTCAAGGAACAGCGTGACTGGTGGGATAAATTACGGCCCGCCGTGTGGGCTTATAACCCAGCTGTCCAGGAGAGTACGCAAGTCTCTCCGTATCAGTTGTTTGGCCGTGAGCCTCGGTTGGAGATTGACAACCTCCTTCCGAACGGTCCAGTCCGCGACTTCCCCGACCAGCAAGCCGTGGAAGAGCAGGCTCGTCAACGTTTGGCGGCTGCTCAGAAAAGGCAGAAAGAGCGGTATGACGCTGGCCGTGTGGAGCCTCCTCTTTATCAGCCTGGAGATCAGGTGTGGATAAGAGATCAGGCTGGGAAGCTCGGCAGGCGAAGAAATGGAGCTTGGCTTATAAAGCTGAGAGGGGTACGGTGGTCGCACGGTATTCTAACCTAGTCTACGAGATAGAGTTCGTAGACGGGTATGGTCAGAAGGTGCGCGACCGGTTTCATGTAGATAACCTGAAGCCGTATATACCCACCTGTACCGTGAGGGAGGAAGATGGACTTGGCGTCTCTGACACCTCCTCCGATGCAGACAGCGATGCCACGGAGGCTTCGGCACGGAGTGGAGTGACTCCGGCGCTAAAGCCACCGTCCATTTCTTCGCAGAAGTCTACCGACTCCAAGGGAGATGACCCCCCTCCTCCTCGGTATAATCTCCGTCCACGGAGACCGAGGGTGTTTGAGGTGAGTGGGTTCGACCCTCGGATAGGAAGTATCCGGTTGTGGGGTACCCTGTGGGTGCCCCTGCCGTGGTGGGGTAGAGCCGGCAGTCCGCTGCTGTGGGCGGACGGCTGGGAGAGGAGGCGGCCGGACATTGCGGTGTTTGGGGCCCGCTACGGTTTCGGTAGAAACCCAGGGCGGCCCATCCCCAGGTGTCTGGTCCAAGGTCCGACAAAATCGGTCCGTGGACGGAAAAATCCGTCCGTGAAAACCTCCATGAAGTCTCCAATTACCGTCAATATAAGAGAATTGACGGTAAATGTCTCTACCCAGCAGGTCCAGTCTTGGAGTAGGAGAATTCACCGTGTGTCTGCCCCTAAAAAGGCAGACGACGGTGAGATCTCCTTGGTGACCATGCATGAGGCGGCTGATGACGTTATCGCCGCTACTGCACGGCCATTAGCCACTAAGACGGTGAATTTGGCGGCTAGGCGCCATTTTGTTCATCACAAATTTAAACAAAAAACGCCGGCACCACGTGGGACGAAATATCCACGTTTTCACCGTCTAAAAAGCTGCCCAAGACTGGAGCCAGCGACAAACGTTACTAAAGTAAGGGTATTTCCTTCTCCTGCCTGTTGGCAGTTCTCTTTTCATTGTTAACGGTGTGTTTTACGGTCATTGACCGTATCCACACGTGGTGGGTGTGGTTTCGCCGCCATGACTGTTGTCATGGAGGCCCAACCACTGTGCAAAGCACTTTTCCGGCGGGTTCAGCCCGTCCGAGCGCCGTTTCGCTTGGGAAGGCCCAAGTTCGACGGTGTTTGGACGGTAGAAGCCCGCCAGGGAGTGGATCTCACCGATCGAAGGCGGCGAAACACAGTTTTGACCGTGAATTGCCGACTTTGGACGGTGAAAACGGCATGTTGCACGGTAGAAGTCCGTGCAATGCCCTTTCCAACCGTCGGAACTCGGTGAGAGGGTGTTTTCACCGTCAGAAGGTGGTCAGCCATGGTCCTTACCGTGGTTTACCGACTTTGGACGGTGGAAACCGCGATTCGCACGGTGAAATCCCGTGGAATACCCTTTCTACCGGTTCCGGAAGGGGGAAAAGTGGTTTTCACCGGAAGAAGGCGGTAAAACACGGTTTTGACCGTGAATTACCGACTTTGGACGGTGAAAACATGAATTCTCACGGTAAAAGGCCGTGGAGTTCACTTTTCCATGGTGAAAACTTGTTTTTAACGGTTTTGTCCCTTTTTCGCAGGCCCACCATGGAGAAGGAGAAGGAGGAAGGCGACGGGAGTGTCCGCCGGTCCCCCTCCCTCAGCCCGCTGCATCCTGGGGATGCAAGCTTGTTGGAGTCGGGATCGGAGGGCTCCCCATCATCTGGCGGACCGGAAACGGCTGACGCCACCGTGGAATCTGTTGATTCCCCGGCGGCAGAGGCCGTGGAAGGTCCGGCATCTGCCCAGTCGACTCCGACCGGTGTCGGAGCCTTCTGGGGCAGATACCTGCAGTCTCCCACCAGAGATACGGCTGCTACCACCGTTCAGTCGGTGGCGGCGGTAGTTTCTCCGGTTGGAGAGCCTGCAGAAGCGGGTGTAGATGGTGGGAAAGCGGCTACCGGTGTGGTAACCGCTAGTACCCCGGAACCCGGGTCTCCGTCTGTCCGAGACCTCCTAGATTGGTCTAGGGTGGTCAAGGACAGTGAGGACGTCTCCTTGGAAGCGTCCTTAGTTAGTGACACGGAGATGGAGGTCGAAACCACCGTTGATTCGGTGGTGGACGCCTCAAGGCAGTGGCGGAGCCGCAACACCTCTTCAGAGGGCTCTTCGGAGTCTGACGGGAGTAGTTCGGCCTCCGAGGGTAAACCGTCTGGGACGGGATCCCCCGGAGTACTTCCCGCCGATCCAATGTCTTTGGAGGCCGTGGCTGTGTCCTTGGCCGAAGAAGAAGGCCGCTTGGATCGGTTGGATGAAGCTAGACGGGACATGGTCCAGGAAGGTGGCTTCCTGGTCGGGGACCGTCGATGCTTCATCGGGGAGTTTCCAACCGTGCAGGTGAGGAAGGACGGCGCAAAGAAGCGCAAGAAAAAGTCCGGAGCCGCACAGATCACTGCCAGAGCCAAGGCTCTCGCAGAGAGAGAGGCACTGCTCAAAGCTAAGGAGGAGGCGTTGAAGAAGTTCACGCCTGCTGTGGGGCTTCGAGCAGAGACTCTCGCCCGCCCTGAAGGTTGTTCAGGGGCTGCTTGGCCAGAGAAGCCGGCTGCTGGATCGGGTCCGCCCGAGGCAGTAGCTGGCCCCTCCGGCTGGCGGTCGGACAACCCGAAGAGGGACCGGCGAGCGGAGAAGAAGGCTACTCAGCCTCCAGTACCCGCTCCCGGTAAAACGGGGAAATCTGTGAGTGGTGGTGGTGGTAAGGGACAAAAACGGTCCCGCCCTCACACCCCACCAGTGGCTGAACGCTCTAGAGGTAAGAAGGCCAGGTCCTCAGGTCGAGGAAAGGCCTCCGAACCTCGGAAGCCCGAGAGCTTGGAGGACAAGCTCAAACGGCTTCAAGCTCAAGCAGCGAGCCTGCACCGACAGATCGCTCGTGCGGTCGGTGCAGGAGAGCGGCAGGAGTTTGAGCGCCGGGCTGCGGAGTTCCCTCCCCTGCAGGGAATGCCCGCCCGGAGCCCGCTCAAAACAGGGGAACCTCCTGTCGGTCGTGGTATCCCGCCTATTGCGAGTGCCACGACCATCGCTGGCCAGAAGCGAATCGCCAAGAGGAAGGCGATGCAGGCCTCCAGTGCACCAGCCCATGGTGCGGAAGCCAAAGCGACTGGTGGCAAGAGTCAGCCGACTCTTGCACCGAAGGAGAAGTCTCTCCTTCGGGATGGTCGAGGAAGATTTGTTTCCGGACAATCATCCTCGACTGTCACCTCGGCTAAGGGCACTTCTACGAAGAAGAGTACGGCTCCGGCCGGAAAACCTTCGAAGAAGGAGTCCGAGAAGGCGAAGGGGGCTAACCACCCGCCTAAGCCTGATCGGCCCAGTAAGTCGTCGGGGTCAGTTAAGTCTGACCCGACGCATGGTCAACCTTCCTCTCACGGGAAGAAAAAGAAAAAGAAGGACCATAAAAGGTCCAAGCGTGAGAGGAAGGGAAGTCCGACACCCTCCCGTAGTAGGCGCCAGGGAGCCGAAACTGGAGGCGTCGTGGCGGAAAAGGAGGAGTCCCGGCGTGCTCAGGCAAGCACGCCGGCCGGGAGTCAACCGGTCCATACCTGTCCCGTTGAGGCGGCGCGGATGGATGGTAGGTCGATGCGCGACGTTTTGGTTGGCACGCCTCCATCCTCCCCGAAGGTGGATGCGGTCTCGAGCCTGCGGGTTCGAGCAGTGGGAACCCTGCACCGTGTGACTTTGCCCTCACCTAAGGGCGAAGGAACCTCGGTTGCAGGAGTCAGTGTTCCCACAAGACGTGACCCCGTGACCCCCAGTGGGGGTACAACCTTCTCTCCGGTCCATGGCGGCGGGGTATTCAATACCCTAGGACCTGAAACGTTAACCTCCCCTAGGCCTGAGGCTGAGGGACGGCGTATTGGCGCATTGCCCCCGTATTCAGATGCAGAGGTGTATCTGAATAACCGGCTTGGTCTCTGGCAGGACCAGCCGGGAATGGAGGGTTGCCAATACCACGGCTACTACCGTCTGGATGAGCCACTTCCAGAGCCGTGGGTAGCAAAGCTACCGCCATACAACATGCGCCATGTGGTGGCGTTTGGTTGTGGAGGTTTTCCGGTGGTCATGGTCGTGAACCCGGTCCAGCAAACGTTTGCTATTTTGGATGTGGTGGGACTAGATGCCGGGATAGTTCGTCTAGCCCGGCGTGCAGCCCCATTCATCCAACGTTTGCTGGGATGCGACTTAGGAGGTATGGCTGGTCAGTTTATAACTGAGCCTCTACCAGGGTGCGAGACCGAGCCCGCAGTCGCCCTGGTGGACCTCCTAACAAGTCGGACGCTTCACACGCGTCCGCAACTCCAGGATATTCCTTTCGAGGAATTCCGAGCCCTGGAGGGAAGCCGTCTTAGGGGGACGGTCTTCGATACTGGTTTTGGGTGGCGTAACACCCAGATGTGCTTATGGTGGGCACGTCGGTGGGCTGCGGAGTGGATGGGCTCCACTTTCACGACACCGCCAGAGAAGCCGTCCGGTACCTAAGAAGGTCAGGTTCGGGGAGCAGTCCTGGCTGGCTTGACTGACCTGTTCCCGAGACGGAACAGGGAAGTTGAGAGGATTGTGGCAACCTGGTCTGCTCCAATTTTAATTTTGATGGAGCAGACGAATTTCCCTATGGTGATCTGCCTGACAGCTACAGTAGGCTGTTGGGACGGACGCCATTTTGGTGCCAGCAGACCTCTCACCATGAAGTCTATGGGTGAGAGGTCTGATGTGACCTCTGTCCCCTCCAGGTGGAGTTGCCTGGAGGTTTCCTGTGGCCTAGTCAACCACAGGATCTGGGCAGTTGGTTGTAGGCAGCTATCAAGACTAGACCTGTGGGTGGAGGTAAAGGTAGACCTCCACTGGCCAGTGCCTTATCTTCTTTGGGTTGTTTATATTTATGGGGGCTTGGCTGGTAGAAGGTACCAGCCAAGTTGTGTAAATATTACCACTGTCATCTTATAATCATCTTTTTACATCGTAAGTGTATTAAACACTTTGTTTTATCATCACCTACTTTGTGTCTGTGTCTTTTCTTGGGGAGTACCGCGGGGAAGGGTGGGATTACCGGTTGGGGAATCACCACCGTCCTTTACCGACCTGTTTCGGCCGGTACTCGTGTCGGCTCGCGGTAGAACCGGAGTTCTACCGCGATATTCTCGGCGAGGCGGCGGCTGTTCGTCGTGTTCCACCGTCGGGAGAGCTCCGCGTCGGCACCACCCAAGGGGTGCACCGTGTGGAGAGGCGGCTACGGGTATGGTCCCGTCCCCGTCGTCGGAGCTCTGGTACCGGTAAGTGTGAGCGGTTGTGAAAATCGTTTACCGGGTATTGTAACGGTCCGGCGGGACGTTACACAGCCCTACGCTGCACCATTTCTATTTCTTGTTTTAGGTTATGTATTGCACCACATTATGCAAATATTCAAAAAGTGAACAAATAAATGTTGGCTATTCATTTTATAAAATAACATGTAGTACGATACCAAGAACAGGCAAAATGGAATCCAACCATTCCAAAAAGCATTTGATGTCATGCATGCTATGCTCATACAGGCTGAGCTGGAGAGAAGGCAAGAATATTTTTGGAACAACCAGAAGTACCAATAGTCATCACAACTACAATTAGCAGTCCAAAAAATAAAATTATTGTCATGACAAAGCATAAGCATAATTATACTTGTTCTCAAATTGATTCATGTAGATAATATTAAATAATTCAAATCACCAGGCTACTTTTTGTTGTTTATTAATACAGAATTTTTTTCATGAAGTTCATTTTTTACAAGTGTGTCTGGATTGAATTGCTGAAGATCTTTTCCTCTGAAAACTCTCATATAGTAAATATCGTTCACAATGATTGAAAGGATGATGGGGATTAAAAATAACGAAGTACACTTTGTGGCAAACATGTGGCATATCACCTCATAATTTAATAGCCAATCAGCAAAATGAGGAACCATTTGTTATTTGTTGTTAATGGTTACGTCAAATATTTGGTCTTATTGTATTCATCTTTAGCTGGCTTTTAGACATAGCAGCACCTAAACAAATACAGTAGAGAAAGCTGTGCCAATAGCTACATAATTATTTAAAAACAATGTAATTACAAGACAAAAAATGTCATATATAAAGGATTGAAAAATTCAGTTACGATCTAGTCGACTCCTACCCATATACTTGGGAGAACAACACACAAGTTAAGAACATTTATCGACAAGATGAAATCTTTTTCTTCAGTTCTTAT
Source organism: Brachycybe producta (assembly GCA_036925085.1). NCBI lineage: Eukaryota > Metazoa > Arthropoda > Diplopoda > Playtdesmida > Andrognathidae > Brachycybe > Brachycybe producta. The sequence continues at coordinate 2,696,729 of JAUPFP010000018.1, forward strand.
TCTACTGATAAGTTGCATTGTAGCAACGTCAGCTACTCAAAGTAAGTAGCCAATAATTATTGTAGAAAGTTCATTTGAAAAATAACTTCAATATAAAATGTCTCGATGAATTATAGAGCGTGCGACAGATTGTCAGTCGGACGCCTGCAAAAATTCTGGTATTTAGAAATCTTATTATATAAAATTGAATTTTTCAAAAATGTAACCAACTGAATTATTTTCTAAAATGGTACAGCTCAATATCTTCTAAATGCCATTGACCAAACACAAGACCCATGCAATGACTTCTACCAATTCGCATGTGGAGGTAGGATAAGTAAAACTCCACTTCCTGCAGATGCAATAACATACGGAACTCACGAGGAACTAACCGACAAGGCATTAGAGTTAACTCAAGGTAATAATATGCCCTAAATAAACAAAAAATACATAATATAAAAGTTATATAACCATAAGGTTAATCAGTTTTTTAATAATTTTTCAGCTATACTTGTTACGCCAAATTCAAGTAACACAAAGGCAGTTAAAAATGCACAGTCTATGTATTCCGCCTGCTTAAGTAAAAATATTAACTTTCATTGTTTAACTTTCATTGTGACAACTTAAATTTCATTGACTTTGTAGCGCAAAAAGACGATATCAACCTACTAAAAACTGAAATAGAAAAATTGGGAGGATGGCCAATTATACCACCAGAAACAAACAATAATTCATTAGAAGTCTTGTTGGCAAGTGTTGATTTGACAGGAACAGAATCTCTTTTCGGAATAAGTGTCGGCGTGGACTTGATAAATTCAAATAAATACATCATCCAAGTATTACAAAATAAATCAAGAAAAATAAATTACATGTAAGAAAAATAAGAACTAATGAAATATTAATCCATTAGGTAGACTATGCAACCATACCTTTACCAGCAAACCTAATTGGAGCCCCAGCCAGTCTTAAGGCTTACGAACTTGCTATCGAAGCTATAGGTGCTCCCAAATCGCAAGAAACGACAAACGAGATTAATGATATGGTTCAGTTTTCTATAAAACTGGCTAATGTAAGTAGCGAATACAATTTAATTAGAATACAATAACATGTTTCTTTTAACTATTTCAAAGACCCTGCCTGAAGACGATCTGATAGTGAATTACACAAAGATCTACAAGAAAATGACTATTGCTGAATTGCAACAACAAACGGATCCAAGTGCTACAGTATAATCATCAACAAAAAATTCACTGTTTTTTTCATTTAAAAGGTTAAACTTCTTACAATTTTACTTTTAAACAAACAGGTTTTCAACTGGTCAAAGTATTTCAATGCTTTATTCAATAAGGAACTAGAAACTAGTGAACCAGTTGGCGTCTTCCATTTGGAATATATAAACAAGGCTATCCAGCTGATAAAATCCACAAACAGAAAGTAAATACAATTTAAAATTAAATACTGTCCATAAAATAATTGTTCCTTTTTTGTTGTCAGCACTGTGACCAATTATATCGTTGGGTGTTTCGCCTCACAATATTCATTTTATGTTGGAGGTGTTTTACTTGAACAATATATTGCCTTAACAGAAGCTTTAACCGGAATATCAAAATTTGAACCAAGGTAAGAAAATGAAACCCAAAGCCTGAAAAATTTGAGGAACTGTAAACATAATTGCATTTGTTTCGCTTCTTTATTAGGAATACAACATGTACTAAAGTCGCTAATGGAATTTTTGGCTATTCTTTGGCTAAACCATATGTGGCTGAAGCTTTTCCGGCATCAAACATTCCAAAGGTATGATTACAAACATAAATTAATATCACAGTTTAATTATTTAATTTTCCCATGTGTCATAGGTGAAGCAGATTGGCCAGTCTCTACAATCTGCATTCGAAATAGGAGTCTCCCACACCTCGTTCTATGATGCCGAAACATTAAAAGCGATACAGCAAAAGGTAGACTCATAATTGTTAAAAACAACTAGAGACACATTTACGAGTCGTAGGTATTAATCACGAATAACTCATCTCGTAGCTTGCAGCAATGCAGCTGTTGGTCGCATATCCAGAGTGGATTAACGATGATCAAGCTGTGGAAACTTACTACAGCAGTGTGAGTTATTCAATATATGTTGTGCTTCATGAATATTTTCATCTTTCATGTTTAATGAATTTTTTTATTCAAAAGTATCCAGAAATGAATGGAGCCCACTTTCAAAATGTTCTAAACGGCTTCACTAGTTCGGTCAAACAAAATCTGAACTTGCTAAACACTAAAGTTGATAAAAGCTTGTATGAAATATAATTTTTAAAAAATTCTAACTTCTAGCAAAATATCAACCAGATTTTTTTTAAACATGTGTAGATTTGATTTAGTACCATCAACAGTTTATAGCGACTATGACCCCAGTAACAATGCTATCAGTAAGTTAAAAAAAACGTTGGAAATGCTCATCAATAAAAATTATAACTTTCATTTTAGGTATTACAGCGGGTATCATACAACCACCTTATTACACTGCTGGTCAACTATTGTAAGTATCCATACTAAATAGTTACACATAAAATTAAAAAAAAAGTTTATAATAGAAGCCTTCTAAGCCTTTACTTACAAACTCATAATTTAGAATTTTATAAAATCACAAACTAAAAAAATGCAACAGACAGCTCCAATACATTACCAATACATCACTAAATTCAATTTTATGTAATAAAACCAAGTTTTTTTTATAAAGATCCTTGGATTTCGGAGCACTTGGTTCACTTATTGGCGAATCTATGAACTATGGAATAAATAATGACGGTTCGATGAACTTCAAAATGACACTAACATTAAACATAGATATAAACGATTATTTTTCTCACTATTTTATAATTAAAAGGAGCTCAATTTGACGCAAGTGGTAACTTAAAACCAATTTGGGATGTAAGTACCCTCGACCATATTGACGATACTCTTGAGTGTATAAGCAAGCAATCCTTCTGTTCAACGTCAAACCCAACCGAATGCGTAAGTAGCAAATTTGGCATTTAAATTTGTTAAGATTCTTATGAACACTTTTTCAGGTCAATGGAACGTCCACTGAATTGGACGTCATATTTGGAATTGTGGGAGCATATGACGTAAATTCTAAAATATTTCAGCAGCATGCACAGTTTTTAATTCTCTTCCTTTCCGTAGGCCTATCAAAGTTGGGTGTCAAAGAATGGCCAAGAGCCACAACTTCCAGGACTTGAAAAATACACTGCAAACCAATTGCTCTTTATGAACTTTGCACAGGTAGAATTGCAAGTGACATGACACATGTCACTATATATAATTTACATATGATTTCACAGAGGTTCTGTACTACACCTGTTCCAGCTAATATTGTAGCCAAAAACGGATTTGATCAACAACTGGAATACAGATTCACGTAAAACCAGTCAATATTCCAATACATCAAAAACATTGCTTAATGTTATTTTTTCTTTCAGTGTTAACAGAGCCTTAGCAAACCTTAAGGAATTTTCTCAGGCATACCAGTGTAAGGTTGGTCCGATGAACTTAGGAACCAGAAGCTGTGTACCAATTTAATTTAATGTTACTAAACATATAAAATGAATAAGATGTGAATTGCAATAAACTACTTGTGTATTTAGTGTGTTAATACATGAAATAAAAGTAATTCATTTATTCATTTAGTGTATAACTTTCAAGCATCGTTTATACTTGGTAAAAGTGGAGCTAATAAAACGAAGCATTCCTTTTCGCCTAATATTTTTTGTTATTTTTCCTTGCCTTATCAAAACAAAAAAAATTACAGTCAACCTAATTTCAGCATTATTTTTTTGGAATAGAATTTGGAGGTTCTGACCAATTCTTTTTGCCATAATCTATCTCATTACCAGGCAGGGAAAAATTTGAGGGTGGCGCCTGCAACCATGTACCACAGCCATTGTAGGCCTACTCTCACAATATATGCATATTTGTAATCGCAAATATCGCCAAACAGGCACACTCACCATTATTCAATGAAAAGATCATACTTAGAGTTATGAATGAAAAAAAAAGTTTAAACCAGGCATCTGCAATTTCATTAAGAGTGTGGGTCCGATAGCGAATTTTAAATATATCCGTGGGCCATAATATGTGATCAGCGCCGCTGTGTGTGTAGAAGGCGTCATTGTGAAAAAGTGAGACTTTGAGGCCAGTTCAGCGCTCCTGAGGTATTTTTTAGAGCATTTAAATATTTTTCGACTTTTGGCCATTTTTTTAAAAAAAAGCCAGATTATATTCGTGGCTTTTGACCCATTTTTCAATTTTTTTCCGAAATTGCTCGTCATAGAGGAAATAATACTCCTATGCCACGATATCCAGCAGACTAGTAAAATAGCTGCACCTGGCATCATCGTTTCGCCACTTAGCTCGAGTCTTCACTTTGAATTTCCTCAAAAAGAGAACGATATCCTCCTGGCTCTCATACTGAGGAAAGACGTGAACCAGGCTATAATATGCCTGAAATTCGCCCATCAGCATCTGGGCTGGCTGCCATGGTGTGACGCTCACACATCTTGGCTGTTTTTCCATGGCTTCCACCTCAGTGCTCGGATTGGTAACATCCATATCTGCCTCCAGAATATCTTGATCTACCTGTGGCTGTGGCATCACTCCCTGGCCAGTCACCCGACTCCACAATTAGTTACTTGGTCACCCTGCCTAAGAGATGCCTGCCTACACAGATTGGTGCCACCTCTGCCGTGCAGCACAATGCTGCACAGGTGATGGAGAAAATATCAGCTGAACAGTTGCCAGTGGCTGTAGCAGACCTGCCCCTCACAGTGCATCCACCACGTAAGCCACAGCTATTCGTTCGGCTGGGGTCCATCTAACCAACGTGGCCAGACACACTTCTACCACATTTAATCTATTATTGGTGGCTTTACGTTCCCTCCCCATTTGCCCATCATGGCAAGCAGTCGAGACCATAACCTCGTCCTTTGGACATGCACCACCAGTGGTGTTATCCGGACAAACTATGCCTCTATAAATTGCAAAATTACCATCTGCTGGTGGGATCATGGTGTTTTTGCACCATAATCCCGTTTCTAGTGGCCATAGGGTTTGATGTGGCGGCGGCACTGCCCACAGCTTCACCCTCCGAGGCCATCTTCTATGAACCAAGTACCTTTTAGCCATGCAGCCATCCTACTAGATATGGCTATCGCCCACAGTACCGTTCTGTATTAGGATTTACCGGCTAAAACCAAACCTTCCAACAAACCACGCCACTTCTGAGCGAACTCAGGGTAGCGTGGACTTTTCTACCAAAATTCACAAGGCAAAACCAAAGAAAAATCGGTTTCACAATCATTGGCAAGGCCTAAGCTCGCACAACCACTGGCACAGCCTAAGCCCGACTAACCGAAAGTTTGTGGATACCGAATATATGGGTACCGTTTTACCCGGCACCTCCAACAATTGTCACAACCGACTGGACAAACCAACCAACCAATTTAACAAAAAGACAAAATAACCATGACCATGAAAAGTTGTGAAGTCCCTTGCTGAATTCAATTGCTGAGTAGTGGCAAACAAGACAAACAAGACAGCGCGAATGCAGACCATTAGGTCCGCCCGTGAACGATTCCTCGGCGGTAGAATCCGCAATTACTGCTGCCCCAAAGTCGACCGCCAAATAACCCAAAGCAATGTATCCCCCAAAACAAGACACAAGGCCCAGGTGAATAGATTTAGAATATGTTTATTAAAACACTATTCAGCAGATTATGTAGAAAAAGGCTGGCCAACTTCTGGCCAGCTAAAAACAGCAATTATACAATAAAATGACCACTAGGCCAAACCAAGCAAAAATAATAAAACATGTGGTTGTGAGATGAGCAGAGCCACTGGAGGCAACATCAATCGACAACTCCCTTTCCATTTCTAGATGATAATCTTTATACCCTTGGCCAGGTGTGACATCCTTGATTCAGGGCACCCTCTGATGACACCTCCAGGCCCCAAAACCACCTTTCACTCCTAGACACCATGGGGTCCAGAGTGAGAGGCTGGATAGCACAAAATATGGTAGTCGCCTACTGGCCATCACAACCAGTTTAGGCAGACCACCACCAGAATTTCGTCTGCTAAAACATTTTCAGCAGATTTCTCAGAAGGGAAAAAAAAAAAAATCACAAATAAAATACAGTGTAAAGGCTCACAAAGACCAACGTTGGATACGGGAGTGGAAGGGGGACATGGGAAATGGGGCCGACAACACCAATGCTGCGGCACTGCCAGCGAGTGGGCCCACTGCCTGCCGTATGTTGGATGTCTCGCTCCCGTGTTGGTCCGTGTTGGTCTTTATACTTACAACAAGGAGGTCTTGGAAGTAGTGGTAGAAGTGGAGGTACTAAACTTAGGTTTGGCACCTGGAATATAGGGAGTTTGACAGGGAAGACTAGGGAGTTATCTAGCGTGCTAAAGGCTAGGAGGGTAAATGTTGAATGTCTACAGGAGACAAGATGGAAAGGTGATAAATCCAGGGACATCGGGGATGGGTATAAATTAATCTATGCCAGTAGTGAGGAGGGTAGAAATGGAGTGGGAATTGTCCTAGATCAGGAACTCAGACATAGTGTGGTTGAGGTTAGGCGGATAAATAGTAGGCTGTTAGTAGTAAAGGTAGTTTGGGGTGGCATTGTTATAGATGTAGTTAGTGCATATGGCCCCAGGTTGGATTAGATACAGCCAGGAAGCTAGCATTCTGGGAACAGTTTGATGACCTGATGTTGGGCCTGAGTAGGAAGGAACAGGTCATAATTGGTGGGGACTTTAACGGACATGTAGGTAGAGGTAGAGAAGGGTATGAAGATGTACATGGTGGGTGGGGCTATGGAGAGTGAAATAAAGCAGGGGAAAATATCCTGGAGGCAGCAGTGGCACATAAGTTAATTTTAGCAAACACACTATTCCAGAAGCGAGAGGAACATTTGATTACTTTTAAGAGCAGGGCAGGAGAATCCCAGATTGATCTCTTCATGATTCGGAATGAGGATAGAAATGAGTGCAAGGATTGTAAAGTGATACCGAGTGAAAACTTAGCGGGACAACATAGGCTAGTAGTGTTAGACCTAAAACCTAGAGGTGCAAAACAGGTGGTCAGACATAGAGGAGAGACAGCAATTAGGTGGTGGGCATTACCAGACAAGGTGGAAGAGTTTAAGAAAATGGCAAGTAAGATAGCATGGGATTTAGATGGCACTGCAGGAGAGCTGTGGACAAGGGTAGCACAACAGATCCGTGATTGTGGAAACGAGGTACTAGGGACAGTACGAGTAGGGGTATCGATTAGACAGAGAAACTTGGTGGTGGGATGAGGAGGTACAGATGGCAGTTAAAAAGAAGAAAGATGCTTTCAAGACTTAGTGGCACAATGGAAGCAGGGAGGCCCAGATAGAATACAAGCGTGCCAAGATAGAGGCCAAACAGCAGGTAGCCTTAGCAAAGCATAAGAAATATCCAGAAATGTATGCCAAGTTAGGTACCAGAGCTGGAGAAATGGCAGTATACAGAATTGCTAGGGCTCGGGAGAATAAAGGCAGAGATATTGAAAAGGTGGTGAGTGTCAAGGATAATGGGGGCAAAGTATTGTGGGGTAGGGAGCCAGTACGGAACAGGTGGGGGAATATTTTAGTAAGCTTATGAATGAGGGGGTAGAGCACGAGCCTTTCAATGGAAGAAATAATGATAGAGAAGAAGTGGAGCAGGTTAGGGCTGAGGAAATTGTTCAGGCATTGTGAAAAATGAAGCTAGGAAAGGCTTTAGGGCCAGATGGGATACCAGTAGAGGTGTGGAAGGTCTTGGGGAATGTTGCCATTTCCTGGCTCACAAAGTTATTCAATAGAATGGCTATGGGGGATAGAATGCCAGGTGCATGGCGGGACAGCTGGTTAGTGCCTATTTTCAAAGGGAAGGGTGATGTTCAGGAATTTGGAAACTATAGAGGTATAAAATTGATGAGTCATACGATGAAGCTTTGGGAGAGAGTAATTGAAGCTCGACTACGGGATAAAACTGCAATTGGGGGAAGTCAGTTTGGGTTTATGCCAGGAAAATCCACAATGCACCCTATTTTTGCCGTAAGGCAAGTTATTGAGAAGTTTCAGGCTGCCAAGAAAGAGTTACACATGGTATTTATAGATCTAGAAAAAGCCTATGACAGAGTACCACGAAAGTTATTGTGGGAGGTCTTACAGAAGAAGGGGTGGGTGAGTTATATAGATATGGTGAGGGACATGTATAGGGATGCACGGACAAGCGTTAAGACTGCCTGGGGGTTCTCTGACAGTTTTCATGTTAGGATGGGTGTGCACCAGGGCTCAGCACTTAGTCCATATCTATTTATTTTGGTCCTGGATGAGTTACTGGCCGGGGTGAGGCAGGAGGTCCCCTGGTGTATGCTGTTTGCAGATGACATAGTCTTAGTTGGGGAATCCAAAATGGAACTCGAGATAAGGTTAGAGGAGACTAGAAATGCCTTGGAATCAAAGGGGTTGAAAATAAGTAGGGCAAAAACAGAGTACATGACATTTCAGTGGGATGGGAAAGAACAGTTGAATGAGGGGATTAGACTTGGGGACAGTTTAATGCAGCAGGTGCATCACTTCAAATATTTAGGATCTGTGCTGCAAGATGATGGGAGCTTAGACTTAGACATTACAAACCGGATAAAGGCAGGTTGGCATAGGTGGAGGCAGGCTAGTGGGGTTTTATGTGACAGGAAGTTACCTATAAAATTGAAGGGAAAGTTTTATAGAACAGTAGTCAGACCAGCTATGTTGTATGGGTCAGAATGTTGGGCAATCAAGAAGGTGCATGAGGATAGAATGCAGGTAGCTGAGATGAGAATGCTAAGGTTTATGAGTGGGGTGACCAGAAGGGATAGGATCAGAAATGATTTATTAGGGGTAGTGTAGGGGTAACAAATATAGTAGAAAAGATGCAGGAAAATAGGCTGCGGTGGTTTGGGCATGTCCTCAGGAGCGGAGAAGATGGGCTGCTGAGGCAGGCAATGAACTTAGACCTGGGAATAAAACGGGGTAGAGGAAGACCCAAGCAAACCTGGGATGTGGTAGTAAAACGGGATATGGTGGCATGTGGGGTCACTGGGGGCTTGGTGCAAAATCGGAACGAGTGGAGAGTTAGAACCAGCAAAGCCGACCCTGCTGCTTGCGGGATAAGGTACAGGAAATGATGATGATGATGATGATGATGATGATTTTTTTAGTGCTGTTTTCATTATGTTCTTAACAAATAAATTTCTTTTATTTGCCAATTTATAAACTAAATCTTTAAATACATCAAAACTATGAATCCTATTAAAGACAGACTGTCACCACTTCAGAATTTCAAAAATCCGTCTCTCTCATGCAACTCATAAACGTAAATGAACAACAAACCAAAATAATAGGGCCGGCCCTAGAATATGCGAGGCCCAGAGTGGGGCTGAGATAAAATGTTTAATCAGCAGCGCGGGGCCTAAGGCGGTTGCCTCGCTCCCCTTGCCCTTAACGCCGGCAATGAAACCAAAAGTCCCTACAATTCTTTGGTTTTATTTTTTGACCCAAATGACGTTTACGACCCATGTTTGAAAACTGTTACAGGACTTATTTGTGTGCATTTTGGACAAAAATTCTGCACTTGCCACTTGCAATTTCAATGTGTGCACTTGCTGGACAATAAAAGGTGTACACTCAGCAAAAAATTAAGTAATTATTAATTACAGTTTTTTAATCATTTTGAAATGTTTCTTGTAGTAATGTTGGATTTTAAGATAGTCACAACAAGAAGTCAAATAGAATAAATCTAAACAGGACGTGACAAATCTAGTTTTCTTCTTTGAAGTAAAAAAGTGAGATAACTGAACTAAAATTACCAAAGAGTATCTATTAACCATAAATTAATATGGTATTGGGCGTTCGCTAGGAAAAAACTTCTTACAATAATGTGACACCCTGTATACACAGAGTTAACTTATAAAAAACCCTGCAGAAATTCTTTTCTAACAGTAGGGCGCCCCTTGAAGCAAAGATGTTCAGACTTGGGTGGCCCGAGTTCTATGTGGATTCGTGGAACCCAGTCAGAAAGTGAAAAATTGGTTCTTAGACTGACAGCCCAGATGAAGTGGCAAGTCGCCACAGAGTACCTGGCCAGCCTACGAACAAAAAAGAAGAAGGAATCCATGCTCAACGTGTTTGGATTCACCAGTAAAGCGGACACAACCCAAACGAGTGAGTTTGCATCCGTTTATAATATTCAAAGCGAATTTTAAGGGGCGCCCAAGAGCTAAGGACACGCCAAACCCAGAGTCAAGCATGAACATTCAAGCCATCACGTTAGAGGACAACGCTGATGCGCCATCATGCCAAGAGTTAGTCAAATGATATCATGGTCTCCATTCCCTCAAAACACTTCAACGTTTCGATGGCATCATGTCAGTGCACGAATTTCTGCAACGCTTCGAAGACATTGCAGATATCCAAAAGTGGAACGACGTACATAGACTATTTCGCCAAGACCACGTTTAAAGGCTATGCCCAGGAGTGGTTAGCAGGTTTCTCTAGAGAGCATAAAAAACCAACATGGACAGATCTTCGCCGAGTGCCAGTTGACGCGTTCGGAAAAGCAGACGACGCAGTTCGAATTCAGGGAGAATTCGAAAAGGATGAGGCAACATAAGGGTGAGAATTCAGCTGTTTATATGCGAAATTACTTGTGCATGTCTTACCTACCATGCCCGAACATTCCAGAGCCAGTTAGTGTCAAATTTGCGCAAAACCTTTCATCCTATCATTCGACCGCACACAAAGACGTGTCCAATCGCGGACACTAAAGAGTTTGTCCAGTTCATAAATCGAGTCAAATCGATTTTGATCATGGATGAAGAGTGGGAGATAGTGGAGCAAAGCGTGCATCAACCCTTCCAACCTAAGCAGCAATCTGGCCAGCAGAATCAGAATAAGAGCAAAAAGAGTCAAGTGAAAAGAGCATACAACGACAGAGTATACACCATCGTAGCACAGAGCAACGCTCCAAGTTCTGGCCAACAACAGCGCAATCTCAGAAGAAGAAGCAGAATGGCCAGAGATCACAGAGATCACGGAGAAATAGAGGGCAGAAGCCTAAAGTACCTCCAGAGGAGGTCATGTGCTACATCTGCCGCCAAAAAGGACATTTTGGCAGAAATTGTCCGATGCCCAACAGACGAAAAGCGTCGACCATCGGCAATGTCACCAGTCAAGTCAGCTGTTTCCACAGGACCCGATGGAAAACAGTACATAGCCATTTTAGTCAACAGACAGACGACCTATTTCCCCGTCGAAAGGTGAAAAGGGGCCCACCACCCTTCCCGAAGAAAATACCTTCGAAGAAGAGTAAGGTTGATTCCCCGGTCGAAAGAGATGTTCAGAGAACAGCATCTACGAGTAACAGGGATGTCCAGAACGAGGCATCCACAAGTAGTCACCAGGCTCTCAACCCAGAAGCCGAGCCTTGGTCTGAGGGAGACGTTTTAGCCCTCGACAAAGAAGAGTCCATCTGTGAGCAGCAGATTGCCCTCATCGATGTACCACCCACCACAAAAGTGGAAGAGGAAAGCAGGAACGATACAAGCAAGGCGACAGGCACCAAGCGAAGGATTGCCGTCAAGAGGATAAAAGAGACTGTCGACTCAACAGGAGTCCCGACTAAGCGCTTTGTCCCGAACCCCATTAAGGAGTGCAGAGCTTGCTGTCGTCAGGCCATATGCGACACAAGAAACGAAATAGTACAAGCTTGCTCAAAGGTTGGAGACCGATTGTGAGGAGATAAAGCAGCAAAGGTTACTATGAAGGTCAACGAAGTAAACGTTCGGTTCCTCGCCGATACTGGTACCAACCACACCATAATCTCCGAACAACTAGCTAGAGAATATGGTTTCAAGTATACCCCGATTGCTGCGCCACCATTGCTGAACACGGTAGGAAGAAAACCGATAACAATTGTGGGTCAAATGTGGCCTACGTTCGAGTTGAATGGCAAGTGAGCCAAACTTCGCTTGCTGGTCATTAGAGGACGTCGAGAAGCTCTACTAGGTAGAGACGTCGGATCTGCTTTTGATCTCGTTGTGTCAATGAGCTCAAATAAGGTCTACGTAGCCAACAAGATCTACGAAAATATCGAGGCCATGAGCTACAGTGTAATCGACAAAAAATGCCTAGCAGTGGTGTACGGAGTCACTAAATTTCGACCCTACATCTTCAATAAGCACTTCACGGTTGTAACGGACCATCACATGCTCTGTTACATGTGCACAGCGCCGAAACTACAAGGTCGACTGGGCAGGTGGCAACTCTTAATGCAAAAGTATAACTACACCATACAGTATAAAGAAGGAAAACTACATGTGGAAGCAGATTGTCTCTCACGGTACCCAGTGGATGTTTCTTGTAATTGGAAGGTGAAGCCTGAAGAAATGGATCTAGACGATTCAGTCATCTTCCATGTCACCCAGCCATGGGACTAGAAAATAGAGCAGAGATTACCCAGAGTTAAACGTTATTTACAATACGTTACGAGAAGATCCCGTCTGTGCATATGGAAAGTTACTCTGCATCGTCGGTAGTAAACTATTTGCTTGTGTATACCATGGCAGCTCCATTCCTAAGTTCGTGAACGTTTTGCCCAAGCAATTGTTAGTACCAGTCTTGAACCTGTGTCATGATGATCCTGAGGCTGGCCCTGAAAGTCAGACAAAGACTAGGGAACATGTCCGGAGGAAATTCTATTGGGATACAATGAAAACGACTACAATAGACTACGTGAGGTTCCTCAAAATGGAGGACCACCCCAGCGGAACGAGAAGAGGTGGCAAAAAATAACCGCCTGACACCAATGTTCCAGAGCCTGCAGATCTGGAAAGAAGGGCCAGTATGTGCCCTGGACAGAGGCCCAGAAGGCGGCGAGAGAAGTGTTCGCCATCCACTGAGCCAAGTCAGATCCGGTGTTGAGGCAGCCCACCCTCCAAGGTCTACAGAAGAAGAGGTCAGCGGCTTACCGGAGCCAGGGCCCTCTGGCAACTTGCCTGAGGTCTCTGTACCTCCGGTAGAGATAGAAGCAGAAGAGGTGGGAGTAGTGACGGCACCCGCCATTGAGGCCATGGAGCCCCTGGACCTCACCATCTCAAGCCAAGAAGAGCCACTGGACCTCACCATCTCAAGCCAAGAAGAGCCACTGGACCTCACCATCTCAAGCCAAGAAGAGCCACTGGACCTCACCATCTCAAGCCAAGAAGAGCCACTGGACCTCACCATCTCAAGCCAAGAAGAGCCACTGGACCTCACCATCTCAAGCCAAGAAGAGCCACTGGACCTCACCATCTCAAGCCAAGAAGAGCCACTGGACCTCACCATCTCAAGCCAAGAAGAGCCACTGGACCTCACCATCTCAAGCCAAGAAGAGCCACTGGACCTCCCCATCTCAAGCCAAGAAGAGCCACTGGACCTCACCATCTCAAGCCAAGAAGAGCCACTGGACCTCACCATCTCAAGCCAAGAAGAGCCACTGGACCTCACCATCTCAAGCCAAGAAGAGCCACTGGACCTCACCATCTCAAGCCAAGAAGAGCCACTGGACCTGAGTGGTCTGAAGGAAGAGGAGCTGGTGTTCCTGCCATTGCCAGCTGCGGAGCTCCTGGAAGGAATGGGCCAACCTGTGGAGATCGATGCCCCGCTGTCTTCGGGATTGTCTGACAACTTGTCGGTTCTTGCTCCTGAGGCGGTGGGACCAGAATTCATCTGGCCAGCGCTAGTGAAAGCCCCCCGAGGTCCATAAATTGAGGGCACCATCGCCGTCGGACCTCATCGACTTGGCCAGCGAGGTCAACCAGAAAGAAAGAAAGAAAGAACTAGGGCGGTGCTCGCACAATCTAATGGACTTCCCTGCCTCCGATAACAGCGCTGGCAAAGAAGGAAGATCTGGAGAGTCAGAGACCGAGGGATAGGAATAAAACTACGCCCCACCCATCCCAAAGGGTATAAGGGCACAAGTGGGCAACGAGTGAAGGCCAATCTCGGGCCCTTTGCTGTTCCCCCGGTGCAGCCAGTGGCCTTGGAGGATGTTGCTGTGATTCCCCTCCTGTCAGAGAAGAAGCACCTCATTGTCAACCCAGAAAGAAGGCCACTATTCGAGCAGCGAAAGTTCGATGAGGAGGTACTGGCTCGAATCGCTGGGCGCTACGAACTGTGGGATCGGGACATCTGCAACTTTGTGTATAACAGCCCCGACGAGAGAATCGTAGTAGTGGGCCTTGGCATACTGGAGGATCCCCCGGAGCCCCTCCCTGCATGCCACCTAGTTGGAACATGGATCCCGGATGAGGTGATCCAAGGGTTGCAGCGATGCAGCAACCGGCCGGTTCCATGGGTGATGCCACCCGGTAGAGGAAGAGAATGAGCGAAGGGCACTAGGCCTGCCAACTTGGCATGTCTAGTCCCGAGATGTCAGTGAGCGTGAAGTGTTCTTCAAATCCAGAAGCCCCTATGGAACTGCATCGTGTTTTTCAGGAGGTAAGACCCTTCTTCAATGGACTGGAAGTGCATCGATTGCTAGAGCACAACAGTGAGTGATAAAGGAACAATCTCATCGCGAGAATGTTTTCTAATATTATGTTCCTTCTTAATTTTAAGTTCCTTTTGTGAGCCTGCATAATCAAAAAGTATCCTTTCATGGATCTGCATGATGAGAATCGAGGTCGTCACCTCTTATAAAGTCGAAAATTTAATATTTTTGCAAAGTGCCAAAAATCCAGTATTTTTGTGAAGTGCCAAATTTTGTTCAAGCATAAAAATTTTGCCAGAGAGTTTTTTTTTTCTTATTAAGAAATCGAGTTTTGTATTTTTCTGTAATACAGTTAATTTTTTCGGAATATATTTATTCAAGAGTTTTCAGAGTTTTAAGAGTTTCTCTTTTCGAGAAAATTTAGTTTTGTATTTCAGTTTAATACATAGTAATATTTTTATAATATTTTTGTACAGTTAATACCCTAATAATACTCATAAAGAGGGGTCATGTTATTTTTATATTTCGTTTATAGCTAAGCCAAAGAGGCGGCATTTTCTAAGCTTCTCATAGCTTTCGCCACCTAGTAAGAACCAGTAGTGTTCTGTAGAATCAATCAAAATTAAGTATTTTGTTTTGGTTTTGGTTTAAAGAGTTTTTGTATTATTTTCTTTTTATTTACGTTTTCAGCTTAAACCGAAGAGGCGGCGTTAAGTGAGCTATTCGTAGCTCTGCCGCATAGAAAAAATCAGTCGTATTCTGTGTAACTAATCAAAATTAAGTATTTTGTTTCGTTTTCGTTCTAAAGAGTTTTGTTTCTGTCATTGTTTGTAATGACTAGAAACACACGCAAGTCACTTGTGCTTCGTTCCGAGGTCTCTTAAGTATTAGAGAGCTAACAGCCAAAGGGTGAAAGAGCCCCAGGGACGTTCCTCCTTCAAACGGGGTGTGACACCCTGTATACACAAGAGTTATAAAACACCCTGCAGAAATTCCTTTCTGACAGTAGGGCACCCCTTGGAGCACAGATGTTCAGACTTGGGTGGCCCGAGTTTTATGTAGATTCGTGGAACCCAGTCAGAACGTGAGAAATTGGGAAAAGAGTCCCAAAAATACTTTTCCTTTTAAGGTAATATCCCCGGCCCAGGGCAATGATTGGCCCAGTTGGTCAATCATCAAGCCCTGAGGTGACAGGAGCCTCCTCCTTCCCAGAGACGGAACAAGTGTGCTTGAGGCTTGAGTGTGAGGACACTTTTTTGACAGTTGAACAGTTAAGTTCTAACTCAGAGTACAAGTGCAATGTAAAAATAAAACGATAATAGAAAATATATCGAAGTAAAGAGTTTCAATATTTTTATTTACGCAAAATTGTGTAAGCTATAGTCGTTTTTGGGGTCGAAACCCCCAGCAAAATAAGGTACCAACATGGGTCCTCCAAGAGACTATAACAGAAAGAGAAGTGCCATCGGCATCGTCACGTACTATACAGGAATGTAACGAATTCACCGTTTAGAATTCGTTGTTTGTTTAATCACCCTGTAGAACAAGAAATATTTAACGGAGGTTCTCACCTCATGCTTGGAGGTGGCTGGGAGGCCATAGAGACGATGCCTCCCTGCCCACCAAGATGAGAACAATGGCCAAGAGGATTGTATCGTTGCTTAATAGGACATATCCTAGAAGAACCAACGATGCAGAACTCTTGAACGTGAGAATCTTTTGAAAGTTGTTATTAGAAGGATCAATGAAGATCCTTCTTGATTGTTATAATTATTACATCTTATAGATGTTTTCGTATCGTAATTAATATAATTAATTGAAGGTCCTGGTTGTGTCCAAGAGACTTGGACACATCTGGCACCTTTGTTTAGTGATCACATGTTTGTATTGTTATTAAGAATATTTAAGCAGGACTGCTTGGATTGAGAGATCAAACTGGCTAGATCTACAGACTAGACACACCACTGATACTCTCAATCCACAGCGACTCGCTGTTCTTTGAAATAAAGTATATTTGAAATATATAAATTCTATGTGTGGACTTAGTCATTTCTTGGGATGAACATGGATTGGAATGACAATGATTCAACCAGACAGCGAAGCCTCCAGCAGCCATGTGTAAGAAGACATATCAACGCTATTTTCTACTTCTGGACTCCTGAGGTACCGACTCTTGTGTCCCTGGTGGTTAAGTATACAACACAGGAGCCAATCGACCGAAAGACTTAATCATTGTCACAACCCAGTTTTGTTCCTTTTGGGAGCAAAACTAAAACTCCTGTGTCGTCTGCTAGGAACCTGTTTGGCTGCCAGGCAGACGACAAAATGGCCAGCAAGGGTCACTGTCCTCCCCCAGGTGGAGCAGCCTGGGGGTGATATATTATGGCGGCGGCCATTTATATCTGGACAGTGGAAAGTAAACCCTGATGCTTAATGCATGTGAGATGGTGCTCTCATCTTTTTCAACAGGTGGCCAAGATGGCCACCATCTCATCTTTGTGTTTGGAGGTTAATGACCTCTCCTCCCGGCTGGATTAGCCAGGAGGTACATCTATTACTAGATTCATCAGTAATCTCTGTGAGTGTTTTTAATATTCTGTTGAATAAATATTATCTTTATTTTCACACTTATACCACTGTGTCCGTGTCTTATTATTCTATAATAAGTGGAGAAGTAATCGCGGGGAGGGTGGGGTTCCGGTGTGGGGAAACACCGTCATTGACCACCATCCTGTTCGTCATGTTTTCCAGCATGACGGCCGGTTCTTCGCACGTGGTTCCACGGTAGGATTCAACGGGAATCTACCGTGGATTCTCCGTCTTGTTCGGTGGTCTTTCATCCGTCGACTTGCGGCGTGGGAGTCGACCTCCGACCGACGTTACCCGGGGCACGAACGGGTGCAAGAGGAAGGCTGGCCAGCGCTTCGACCTGTCCCAAAAAGGTCAAGTGGCGGTAAGTTAGTCAAATTTACCGTGGGTCATTGTAGCGACCAAGTCGGGTCGTTACATCATCAACATTCACTCGACACTTCTGAATGGCTAGCAAAGATCCCTCTGCTATCCCTGCGGAATCGGGAATGTTACAGGAAGAGACCAGTAAATGTCTCGACCGGTAAAATCAACCCCAAGAGCATAGGCTCGACCGCTAAAATCAACCCCAAGAGCAGAGGCTCGACCGGTAAAATCAACCCCAAGAGACGAGGCTGGCCCGCCGACAACAGAGTCGAAGTCGAAACGGTGGCGCCAAAGGGCCAGTCACGTCACAATAAGCACTGCCATATGTTATAAACGGGCAATTGGTGCCCTGCTCTCGATTCTAAACATGCCGACGTGTTCGATAGCCTTGACGATTTAATTAAAGTTATACTGTTGCTATGGCAGATTCATTAAAAAAAGTCAAGAGACAAAAATGTGCATTCAAAAGCACAAATATCACCAAATGCACTTCAGAGGGTCTAACCTTAAATGTTATAGAACTTCGATTATCCGTCCTCTGATCAATCAAAAATATTAACTTACTTTTTTTATTACTCCTTTTAATATTACGGACTTTTTTTTAATTAAAATTGCTTAATTTTTTTTGGATAAAATATATCGCACCTCCGTTAGATTAGTGGCACAACTAAAAAAAAACACTTTTTTGGCAAAATGAGTTTTAAAGTTAAGAGTAGATCCAAGGCTTACTTTGCTGAGCTTCTCAAGTGCAAAAACTATTTTAACTTTTCACAATATTGGTTTATTTGGCCCTCCTACAACAGATTGAAATAGAAAAAAAATGCAACTTTAAACTATCATTTTCCCAAAAAAGTTTTTTTTTTTTAGTTGAGCCACGCTTCTCCAGAGGTGCGATATGTACATGTGTATGTACACGTGCAATACAATTTATTTTTATCTTTTTTTACTATAAAGTATTTTTGTAGAATTTAATAAATTATTATCCGTACAATTTGATAATTATTATCTGACCATTATTACGTACCAACCCATATTACAGAATGATGATTTCATTTACAATAGAGAACCTCGATTATCCGTGACGGATAATCGAGATTCTATTGTAAATAAAATCATCATTCTGTTCTTGGAAACACAAAATTGATGATAATTGGTAGAATTATATTTATAAAACTGTTGAATAGTAATAATTCAATATTTAACCATTGTATATGCGTGCGTGTAGGCCTCCCTTTACTAAAATAAATTCGAAAAATACGTACAAAGCGAAAGAACAACACATTATTTGAAGTTAGGCAATTAATAGATAAGTACGAGCATAATTGTTATTTTTTTTTGTTAATTAGCATCTGTGACTATAAAGAAAATCATTCAATGTACTTTTACCTTATTTAAATAAAGTAATTCGCAATAAAACATTGTAAATTAAACAGAAAAAAACAGTATATAACAAAAATGAAATAGTCATTCGGAACCGAACAATATCTACGAAATAGTAGCCTATATTCGACGGCAAAAAATATTAACAAGATGAAATATCTAATCGCAGCAACAGTGTTAGTATGGTTTTACATTGGAATCATTTCAGCGATTCAAAGTGAGTTTTCAACAATTTCAAATTAAATATGTTATAAACTAGGGATGGGGCATTCGAGTCCTCGAATCCCGCGAATCTTGAAAAATATTCGAGATTCGAAAACTCAAATTTTTGCGCTTTTTTCGTCTTTCGAATCTTAACAAACCTAACCTAAAAAAAGTTAAAAACTTTGGTAAAATTAGTTTTTAAACTCCATTGACGTAAAATAGAAGCTTTTCACTAAACAAAAAAACGGCAATTGTTGCAATTTCAGTTGGATCACCAATATCACCTTGTGGCGACCCTGAGTACCACACTGTTTTTTTATTATTAATTATTAATAATTTAATATTTAATATTATTTCACTTATTTATATCTTCTTAATGAATAATATAGAATTTTTATATGAGAGATTCGAGATTTGGGAGATTCGAAAACCTTTTAGGATTCGAGGAATCCCCATCTCTATTATAAACATCTTTTCATACGTCCATCTCGTTTTTATTTTTTTAAATTTTAGAGCCTGCCACAGTTTGCGAAAAAGAGACCTGCAAAGCAGCTGGTTATTATACATATTAAGAATACAATATTTCAGAAATATATTTCACGTCAAACTAATCGATATCTTTGTTTCATTGATTAAAAGCTGAATATCTTCTAAATTCAATTGATCAAACGCAAAACCCATGCAAGGATTTCTACCAATTTTCATGTGGTGGTTTTATCAACGAAAATCCACTTCCGAATTACGAAACAGAATATGGAACTGATGACGTACTTTTTGATAATGCACTGGAACTTATTCAAAGTAATATACTGTATATAGGCCTACAAACATACACAGTCATGTAGCTAGAAAACAAGACTTTTCCAATATTAATAATGGCTTCATTTTTATTAAGAAATTCTTGAGAGAGAAAATTCAAGCAGCACAACGACCGTTCAAAATGCACAATCATTATATAATATATGTTTAAGTAAGTTGGTGCGAATGAGAAAAAAAAACCTGAATAAGAAAAATAATATGCTTTCAACTGTTACGCGTCTTTAGAACAAGAAGACAATGTCTCCTTACTAAATGCCGAGATTCAAAAACTAGGAGGATATCCAATTGTGAGCCAGAAGTCAAACAACAACTCAATAGAATTTTTATTGGCCAGCCTAGCTTTACGTGGAACCGATGCAATATTCAGTTCAGCTGTTGGCGTCGACTTAAAAAACTCAAATCAATACATTATCGAAGTAATAAGAAATAACCAATTGTTCTATAGTCGATGAGATGAATAATAACGCTTATACTGTTAAAAATCTAGGCTGATTATGGAGACCTACCAGATGCCTTAGATTTTGGAAACAATAACGTTTACACAGATGCTATAAAGACTGCAGCCATAATTTTGGGCGCCCCTAAATCAAAGAACATCACAGATGAGGCCAATGAAATAGTTCAGTTTGGCGTACAACTGGCTAATGTAAGTCATATTCATTATCCAAGTTTTTTGGTACATTATAATTTTTTTATATCAGTGATTAAATTATATCGGTTTTAAATTAATCCCCCAGAATGTAAAAAGTGTAGGTCACTCAGTGACCCACACAGCTCATATATAAAAGCGTAGGTCCCTGAGTGACTCATAGTTCTCCAAATAGCTATCTGAAAGCGTAGGTCACCTAGCGACCTACGATTAGTCTGTCCTAAGTTTTTTTTAGTTATAATTATTTCACTATACATGTATATAGTTAAATATATATTACTTAATTCTTTTCAAAGTTTATTCCGAATCAAGCTGTGATACCAAATTTCACTGAAGTCTACCAGAAATTGACAATTAACGAACTTCAACAACTAACCGATCCAAGCGAGCAGGTTATATTACGAGCAGCATCAATCTTCTTCAATTAAAACAAATCAATGACTTAAAATGTTTCACTAAACGAACCAGGTTTTCAATTGGTTAGCATATTACGGTACACTGTTGAATACGGAACTGACAAGCAGTGAGCCAGTGGCCGTGTATAACATAGAATACATAGTCCAGGCTGTGCAGTTGATAAAATCAACAAACAAAGAGTTTGTAGAATTATTTTTTAAAAAAATAAATACCGTGCTAACTTAGTTAATGATTTTTATCCTTTGTACTCAGCACTGTGGTCAATTACGCTTTTGGGCTCTTTATAAACGAATATGCTTTCCATACCGGAGGAGCTCTACTGAAAGAAATTAATTCCATAATTGAAGATCTGACTGGAGAAACAGCTGCTGAGCCAAGGTAATAAAGTAGCTACTGATTTAGTTAAAGAAGAGATTAATAAAAAAAGTCTATGTGTTCAATTCCAAAAGAAATACAACCTGCACCGCATTCGTTAATGAAGTGTTTGGATATGCCTTGGCAAAACAATATGTGGCAGAAAGTTTTCCAGCAACAAACATACGCCAAATAGAACAAATTTTTCAAATCATGCAGAATGCGTTCGAATTTGGAACTTCTGAAACTATTTACTACGATAACAAAACATTGCATTATTCTCAACAGAAGGTTAACATTCCAATATTTCATTCAACTAAATATAAATTATAGGTTAAAACTAATAGTTGGTTCTTCTAAATAAACTTAACGACTTTTACATACAGATTGCAGCAATGCAAGTTTTGATCGGATATCCTGATTTCATTAAAAACGATCAAGCTGTAAATACTTACTATAAAGACGTGAGTAACTAATTAAATTTCTATTTTCTAAGGCCTTTAGATTTCGTTTAAGTTTTTAAATATTTTCGAATGTTTGTTTATTTTGAAGTTCCCAACAATGACTTCGAACCCCTTTACAAATGCAATCAACAGCATCTCTAGTTTGGTGAAACAGAATCTAAAGTCACTGCACACAACAGTTGACAAGAAATTGTATAATTACGTACAATAGCTAAAACAATATATATAACAAAGTACTAAACACTCTTTCTAATTATTCAAGCTTTGACTTGGTTCCGTCGACCGTCTTAGGGGAGTACGATGAAAGTAACAATATCGTTAGTAAGTCAATCAAAAAGTTAATTCCAACTATCAATGGAATTGTACAGTAATGCAATCGTTCAATTTCAGCATTGCCGGCAGCTCTACTACACCAACCTTATTACACATCTGGTCAATTACTGTAAGCATTTACAAACAACCCCAAATAAAATACATTTAATTTAGAAATACAACTTATTGCACATGATTAGTGATTGACTGATCGTAGTGAGTGTACATATTTAAATGATTTCAATAGATTTTGCTTGTGGTGGCCGCAACTAGGCCTGTGTTAGTCATAGATGCGGTCACCACAAGCAAAATTTAGTGAAATTATTAAAGTCCTAAAGTAGAAAAAGTTTCTTAAAAAAGACAAGAAAAATCTAAATTAATGATTAATATTGAGACTATTGACTAAATTTATGGCAAGATTTACTGATGTCCGATGTTCATTTCTCTAAAATCGTTCGCAGAAAATGTTAATCATAGGCTAGTTTAACACGGGCCGGATTTTTGTCCGTCCGAGTTTTTGTACGTCAACCGAACAAATAGCGATAGATGCGAATGCGTGGGGTTTCTGACACCCATCCCGACCCGGGCAAATCTCCGTCCGAGCGCAGCAAACAATTGGATCGTCCTGCGCGGACTACAGTGTGCAATGTATGGCCTCGCATGTTCTGGATGTTTAATCGTCCGAGAGCTCTCCTGGTGTGCTGTTGAGGTTTATGTTAACAGTGTCCAGGGAGACACTCTGATACATATTGTTTATCGTGTGGCAACAGCATCCGGGCGCTTCTAGGCCGCGGAATTTCATGAACGAGCAAAAATCCGGACCATGTGAAACTAAAACTTAAGTGTTTGCTTTTTATAACAAACTAGTGCCAAATCAACAACAATATTTAACTCATTTCTTGCAGTAAATCTTGCTGTAAATTGTAACCAGTGTGATTACCACTAGAAATTTAAATTAAGTTTGTTTTGTAAAGAGCATTAGATATTGGAGCACTTGGATCGTACATGGGAACTCTCATTAACAAAGGAATCAACAATATAGGTTAGATCATGTCTATTGACAAATTCGAATTTCTAACATCACAATACAATTGCACTAATTATACTCGTTAATTTAATCAAAAGGATCCCAATTTGACATAAATGGTAACTTAAATGGATGGTGGCCAGAAGCTGTTCTCAACGCTGTTGACGACACTCTTCAGTGCCTCAGCAATCAATTCGATGCCTACTGTCCATCAAACAAATCCGAATGTGTAAGTAGTTGAATGAACATTCACTATTGTCGATTGTCTAATGATGGAATTAAAATTAAATAGATCTTGGGGCCACTTGAAATCAGGGATGAATTGGATTACTTATATGGAATACTTGGAGCTTATCAAGTAAGACAACTGAATGCTAATATACTGTAACGAAAATAGCTCACATATTTACCTTCTCGTGTTAGGCATATCAAAATTGGGTAACCAACAACACACAAGAACAACAACTTCCAGGACTAGAGAAGTACACTTCAAACCAACTGTTGTTCATCAGCTTTGCACAGGTAAATAATTATAATTATAAGCACTCACATCGCTCTCTATGGAACGCTCTGACGTGTAACCGTCTGACGTTGTGCCAGTGGTAACCGTTATACCTTTACGCTGCTAGTAGGCGTTTGCAATGGCACTAACGCTCTGGCCTTGTGTCAGTGGTAACTATTACAACCTTTCACAGTTAGAGGGTGGTTTACATCTGTTCTACAATATATAAACATATATTTATGTAAAATGTTAACGTCCTAAGACGAGCAACATCCCCTATTCGTACAGCTTTTCCTTATTCCCAAACTCCCGTCTTATGACGGGCATGCTTCTAGTATTTTATAAAGCCTTTTGTAATATTTGAAACGTAATATATGACTGTTTCTTCCACAGAGATTCTGTTCTGCAACGGTCCCAGCAAACGTAGTGGCAAAAACTGGATCTAATTCACAGCTTTTCTTCAGAAACACGTAAAATCACTCATGAAGCATGTAAAACGTTGCCTAATAACTAATATGTTTTCCATTTACAGTGTTGTTGGAACCTTATCAAACCTTAAAGAATTTTCTGAGGCCTTCAACTGTCCCGCGGGACCTATGAACAGAGGAAACGACAGTTGTGTGCAAATTTAAAGTGTAAAAACAATGCAACAATGAAAATAAAACTCCAATTGTTTTGGCTGCTTAAAAGTGATATTTTTATTCATAACTGTAACCTTGGTAATGACGTGGCTACATAATTCCGAGGACCATAAAACCCATAAATTCAAAAAAGGAAAAATTGTCAAAAAAAAATGATATTCTTCTAGATGCCATGAAAAGCATTCAAATGAACTCAGGAGGGTCCAACAGATAATATGTGATTCAACTATATACATTTGTAAAGAATCAATCCCATGAAAGAAATGATGAACAAATTCCAAACCCGTGATGCCCACAATGCCAACGAGGCTCACCAGGCTCGCAAAGCCCACCAGGCCCATGAAGCCCACCAGGCCCATGAAGCCCACCAGGCCCATGAAGCCCACCAGGCCCATGAAGCCCACCAGGCCCATGAAGCCCACCAGGCCCATGAAGCCCACCAGGCCCATGAAGCCCACCAGGCCCATGAAGCCCACCAGGCCCATGAAGCCCACCAGGCCCATGAAGCCCACCAGGCCCATGAAGCCCACCAGGCCCATGAAGCCCACCAGGCCCATGAAGCCCACCAGGCCCATGAAGCCCACCAGACCCATGAAGCCCACCAGGCCCATGAAGCCCACCAGGCCCATGAAGCCCACCAGGCCCATGAAGCCCACCAGACCCATGAAGCCCACCAGACCCATGAAGCCCACCAGACCCATGAAGCCCACCAGACCCATGAAGCCCACCAGACCCATGAAGCCCACCAGACCCATGAAGCCCACCAGACCCATGAAGCCCACCAGACCCATGAAGCCCACCAGACCCATGAAGCCCACCAGACCCATGAAGCCCACCAGACCCATGAAGCCCACCAGACCCATGAAGCCCACCAGACCCATGAAGCCCACCAGACCCATGAAGCCACCAGGCCCATGGGCTTTATGCAGGTCTCTACTACATATCACAGAATTAGCGCATTTGAGCAAGACAAAAAAACAAAAGGCGTTTAACGACATATCTGGAATGTTGGGGGTACACAGAATGAATTCTGGCTTTTTTATTCCTGCTTTTAAAATGCAAAAATTTCTAGTGTGCATAGCGGATTTTGTTAATTCAATCCAACTTTCATTGTTTCTTCATTCTTGAATCAAATAATCTGCTTGAGAGACAATCCAATATTCCAGAATTCTCACTACCGCTCTTACGTCCCGAGTTGGTTTGGGGGGTCTTTTCAAAATATCTAGCCACTGGAGCTAGCCAAAACTAAGAACCACCCTAAGCATATAGGAACTATAAAGCTCTTGGGAATTTTTCAAAAATATGTGGCCCTTGAGAACCTCTCGTAACTGTGAAACGTAAATTTTCATTTACCAAATTTAACAGCTGCTTAAATTTCAAACGTGTTTACTTGCTTGATGCTATATTGGAAAATTTTTGCCAATTTTGGGTCTCGCTTCGCTCACCACTAGAAAAAATATTATTGGGGAGGAGGGACGAAGCACCAGTGCCGGAAAATGCCGACCTAGGATTTTGTATCCAACATAATTTCTAAGAAACTAAAAACAAACAGAAAAAACTACGAAATGACACAGTGAGTGAAATCCTCCCAAAAAACATTGCGACCAGGGGCGTAAAAAACAAAACCAAAGTCGATGTATTTTCACAAATAATTGAATAAATTAAAATGAGTGATTCCGAATCACTCGCTTAACTGAATAAACTGAGTGATTCCGAATCACTCGCTTAATTTATTCAACTATTTTCGAAAATACATAGACTTTCATTTAATATTTACTTTTAAAAACTACATACTTGCAGTAAATGTTACATGACGTAACAAAATGTTCCTCAAGTATGAGAAAACCGTTGAAGACAAATAATGACAAATTATTGTCAATATAAAAAACAAATTACACATTTTCACACAAAATAACACAAGTTACACATTTTGTAACTTGCATTATTGTTGTGCCATCAACCAACAACAAAACTATGCAACAAAAACAAACCCCAATATAACAATAAAAAAAAATCCCAATTAACCATTGACAAAAACCCAATTAACAATTGACAAAAACCCAATTAACAATTGACAAAAACCCAATTAATCAAAAACAAATCAAAAATTAACCAATGACCAAACCCAATTAAATTAAAAATACCAAATTAAACACCAAAACCCAATTAATAAAAAACAAAACCCAATTAAACAATCAATGACAAAACCCAATTAAACGACCAATGACAAAACCCAATTAAACGACCAATGACAAAACCCAATTAGATGATCCATTATAATAAAACCCAATTACATATATAATAAATGAATTAAACCCAATTACATATATAATGAATGAATTAAACCCAATTACATATATAATGAATGAATTAAACCCAATTAAAAAATAAAAAATTAAACCCAATTAAGAAAAAAATATTAAATGACATAAAAAATTAAAAAATAAACCCAACTAAAAAAATAACAAAACCCAAAATTTGACGACATGCACACGAAGAAATGGCTAAATCTGAACATACTTTGAATGCCGAGCAATGGATGCTATGATTGCAACAATTGCTCTACTTTCAACGTATGAAGGAAGGCAAAGATCTGATTCAAATGAAAAATGAATAAAATTAAAAACAATTAACACACCTTTAAACCAATGATGATTGTTGAACAATAAGCCCACGAAGCGCAGAGCGATACCTAAAACTTGATACACGGACAAAGAGCGAGTGTGTGAGTTTGCCTCTCTTGAAATTTCCCCATTGATTATATTATCAGTTAATATTACTCATTGACTTTTTTGCAAAGCACATTGTATAATATGTAAATCACAAAACTAAATGGTTTCACGGCAAAAGCGACACTTGTATGCACCTCTTGTTGTCTTTTGGTTTTAGGATGCTCTCTGAAGAGAAAAACACTGTCGGTCTCCTCAAGACAAGATGCGATAACAGGTGTACGGACTGTGATATGCCATCAAATTGGGCAATCCATTTTTTGTCGTCAAATGATATAAAATCATTTATAAGCCACCAGCCCATCAATACCATCATCTCCATCAAGTGATCAACTTTTTAAAATTATAAGTTGAGTTCATCTTGAAATGTATTTCAATTATATGTTGCTATCCTTCAAATACAAAAAATAGCATGTTGGCCAACACTTTCCAACGGCATGGGACCTACCAATGGAAAGATCAGGTCAACCCTACCAAAACCGAAACCCACACTCGAGGCCTCCAAGGAACACCAATCGCGTGTCTTGTGAACGGAAATGTTTCTCTAAAATTACCACTCGGTTCATCACATCGATGAAAATCCATGCAGAGCTCCAACGATGATGGTCCACATCAGCAATGAATACCAAAAAAAAATAGAAAAGGGAGACATTGGGGGACAAAAAAAAAACGACAAAACACTTTTGGTGAGCAAAAACTTCTAAAGCCTAGGACTGGCCATTAGATGTCTTTGCTCTGGCATGTCATTTGTGTCCAGTAGTATGCGCAGCCTAATGTATGGGTACCTAGTGTACTAATTGTTATTCCTATCGAGTACCTCACTACTTGGCCAAAAGCTAACCGTTCGACAAGCCACCGTGGTGTATCCCCACCCTCACTTGTTGTCCGTTTATCGAGTTCACCCCTCGACGACCCATGATGAATCCAGATTGTTTGCCCTGAAATGCGAGAAAATTGCGATAGAAGTATTTAAAACAATAAACCCATTAAAAGACACATTTTTTAATTTCAATTCTTTTTTATCTTAAAATGTTTTTAATCTCAACTTTTTTGTCTTAATGTTTTAAGATAATGTTTTTTAATCTCAGTTTTTTAAATTTTAAATATTGAGACAATTGTTTAAAAATAAGAAAATTCTGTAAAACTTCACAGTGATCGTTATCTCTAAGAATGTTTTCAAATGCACGAAGGACACAATACACTTTTTTAAAACTCAGATCTTTGCAGGAAATAATGCTAAAAATAAAACTTAAAAACTATAATAAGAAATAATTATTTTTTCAAACTTTGCCTTCAGATGATTTGTATTGGCGGTGAGTTCAGTTCATTTCAGTTCACTCACTAACCTAAAACAATAGCACCACGGGATCTTTTCTTATGTGTAATTTCTAAAACTGCTTTTCAGAACACTAAAAAAACTGTGTTGTTTATTTGCATCCAAAGCTGATTCAAAGTTTACAATAGGTGAAAAGTTTGCAACTGGCAAAAGGTCACACATTACCAAAAGTTCACAACCAGCAAAAGTTCACAACCAGCGAAAGGTCACATCCACCGAAAGTTCACAACCGGCAGAAGATCACATCCACTGAAAGTTCACAACTGGCAGAAGGTCACATATACCGAAAGTTCACAACCGGCAGAAGGTCACATCCACAAAAAGTTCACAACCTACAGGTCACATCCACTGAAAGTTCACAACTGGTGGCAGATCACATTCACCGAAAGTTCACAACCGGCAGAAGGTCACATCCACCGAAAAGTTCACAACCGCTGAAAAGTTCTCAACAACCGAAAAGGTTACATCCACCGAAAAGTTCACAACCGCTGAAAAGTTCTCAACGACCGAAAAGGTTACATCCACCGAAAGTTCACAACCACTCAAAGTTCACAACATGCAGTTCATGACTGATCTACAGAAAGAAACAAGAGAATATTTCATAAATATTTTGTCCTATTCCGATTTTAAAATCTTTGCAAATTTCTTTATTTTTGTTTTATTTTTCGAAAAAAAAAGCATAAAAATTGATGGCTTCTTTCTGTTTCTCTCACTAATGAGTATATACATAAGATTATTACCGCCTATATTTTTCTAAAACAGCCAACAAAAAAGCAGCAAAAGAATAAATCACTAAAAAGAAACCCCATTTCTTTTAGAGCTTTTCACACACAAACCACTTTTGGTGGTCGAGTTCGACTGCAAAAGGTAGCCGACATGTCCCTGAAAGCAACCATTGAGTCGACTTTTTGGAAGTCCGGGATCTTTCCTACAAACCACATTTGGTGGTCGAGTTCAGCTGAAAAAATGTAGTCGGCTCGTTTTTAAGTTCACTCAATAACATTAGGATCACCTTAGAACAACCAGTCGCATTGAGTGGTCAAGCTTTGGCAACAACCCAAATATATTTTGCAGTCAAAATCAAACACCAAAAGTGCTTAATGTAAATAGTATAGGAAAAGTCAATTCTACGCCACTTTTTCTCCATAGACTACTATAGAGCCCTTATTTTCCATGCCACATTCCAATGTTTTCCCACACCGCAATCCAATGTCATCTCAAATTACTTCAAGCGTAGCAGCCAAGGCTAATCCGTTTTATAGTACTTGTTAAATTGCTGGAGAGAAAAACTGTTGTTCTGCCCTATTTTTTACCTCTCATTATTTCTAGTTTTTAATTATAATGAGAAAGAAAAAGGTTCGCTAAACTATTGTTATTTTGATAACACCACTTCCTCATTTTTTCATGCCTCATAGAATTACTTCAAGCATAGCAGGCTAGGCCAAACAGTTTTCATGCTTTGCATCACAAACTTAGCAATACAAACAATTACATCATTTTATGATGTAAAAACATACAAATATGAATTGCTAAACCATGAAGTGTTAAAATCTACATCTATGAACATGCCTATACTTACAATGGTGAAAAGGATGTGAATTGCCCAGATGAACCATTCATCCAACTGGGTACTTCAAACATTTATGCAATAAGGTGTACCAAGCAAATTTACTTGGCTAAAGGTATCAACAACATACCGTTGGATATTATGCTTCCTGGTGATGAAAGCCTTATTGGTGAATCCTCTGCATGGCAAAGTTCGAACTTACACAAAAACATCACAAAATAGTCATCATCAATAGTTCAACATTACTTCCAAACACTACTGGGCCTCTGACAGTGACAGTCTTAAATGGCTTCAAAAATCCAATTATAATTCCAGCGTATGTGTGCTGGATTCAACTGAAGGTGACAGCAATTTAAACTCTTGGTCAAGATGTTTGTAAGATGTTGCATTTTCTGCTTTTTTTACATTTTATTTTTTGTTTTTATTAATATTAATTAGTTTATATGGTATTTTTATTGGTGTTTTGCTGATTTTTTATATTTTATTTTTTTTTTATTAATATTTATTAGTTTATATGGTATTTTTATTGGTGTTTTGCTGATTTTTTATATTTTATTTTTTGTTGTATTAATCTTTATTATTTTATTTTTGAATTTGAATTTGAAAAATTACTCTGCAAGCAGCCATAAAGGCCTATGGCAGAGGGACAAGAGTCCAAGTGCAGCATAGAAAATGCATTGTCAAAACCAGAAAATATCAAACCCTAATGATATAAACCCAACAACAATTTCAATATTTTTTAATGCTGCAAATATATGCTTTGTAACACCCTGTAAATCGTGATCCCGCCAAAACCATAGCCTGGGGGGTAAACAACTCTCAACCGTCCCTCCCTCCTCTCTGACTCACCTTTCTGACTAATGCCCAAGCGGCGGATTGATACATAAAGGACCATGGTCACTTGGACCTGGTTACACCTCGCAGGTGTACACAGGTCCAAGGTATAAAAGGACCATGTTCCTCTTTGTTCCTCAGTTCTTTCCTTTGCCTGTTTTTGAGATACATTCCAAATCATGGGCCTGAGGATTTCCAGTTAGTATATTACTATTCACCCTTGTATCTGTACTTCTTACAAGGAATGAATAAAAGTGTTGTAACAAGAAGTAGCGTTGTCTCTATGTTTATGTAAATAACTTCTCTTCAGAGGCCGGAGGTTTCATAGGGCAGGAGCTATACGATTCTCAGCAGCTACAACATCTTCTCTAGTCGGAATACCGATGGAGAAGATGTATATCAGCATCAACCGGAAGAGAGAGATGGCCGCCACTCTCCTGCATCGATTTCACCCCCATGCAGAAGAGTGACTACAATCTATCTCCATCCAGCTCTCTCTACAGCTCGGATCCTCTCTGTGCAGGTGTCATACTGCTCAGAGAAGAAACGAAAAGTAGAAAATGTCATCTAAAGGTTGGTAATAAAATATTGGTTGATGTCAAAAGCTCACATTTGGTGGAGGTGCGGGGTATAGCTCCATCTGCCTTCTCCGACCTGTAAACAGAAGCCGTCCTTTGTCCTAAGTCTCGTGATTGTGCCTCACGAGGCTTCGTCCGTCCTTTCTATGTTGGAGCCACGTATGGAGACCCTCGATAGCGTCAAAGTCAACCGCGTGGCGCCTGTCTGTAAAACCGCGTATGGAGACCCTCGATCACGTCAAAGTCAACCGCGCGGCGTCCTTTGTGTTGGAACCACGTGTGGAGACCCTCGATAGCGTCAAAGTCGACGACGTGGCGCCTTTGTAAAACCGCGTATGGAGGCCCTCGATCACGTCAAAGCCAACCGCGCGGCGTCCTTTGTGTTGGAACCACGTATGGAGGCCCTCGATCACGTCAAAGCCAACCGCGTGGCGCCTTTTTATGTTGGGACCATGTATGGAGGCCCTCGATCACGTCAAAGCCAACCGCATGGTACCGTTTTTGTGGAATCACGAAAGAGACTTGTGGCTACACACACCACGTGTCGACCGCGCAATTCTGTGTCCTGTCCTTAGAGACACATGTTAAAGGAACTGCTGCATCGACATCCATCAAGCACGTGGGCAACACCTTGGTAGTAGTTCTTTGACACATGTGTTTCCGTCCGTGTTTTTGTATTTTATGTTTCCATTATCATCACCCACTTTCACCTTTGTTCTTCTTTAATTTTCAAAGTGAAACCCACACTCCGTGGGCAACACTTTAAACAAATTCTTCTTACTCTCCGAGAGGAGTTTGCAGTCTCATTATGAGATGAGCAAACAAATCTCATCTACTAATCTATCCACCTATTAATAGGCTTTTAAAGGACGTGTGTGTCTTTTAAAATGTCCTATTATCTTCACTCTTCATCTTTAATTTTCAAGCAAGATTCTTCCTAACTATTTCATTGTTAGGGGGCTTACAAGCTTAAAACACACTTTTTCTAGCCACGTGGGACTTTCTTGTCCCCCCTTTTCTTTGTTCTTTGTTTTTACACTTGTTTCCCTTGGGACCCTCTATGTCCCAAGTCATGTTCTTCAATTTCTTCATCATCATCACCTCAATGCATCATCACATGAACTTTCTCCATTGGACAGCACTGAAGCCCGGCCGCCATCTTGGATCGACCGGACACTCTTCAAAAAGCACCAACGGAGCGGTTTTTCGCTCCATGTGACTCATTGTTGTACCTTCTCTCATCTTTTTGTGTCCTCTTCTCTTCTCTTCTCTTCCAGAGGGTTGCACTCACGCGCCCCCTGGCGGAGTTAGTCTTGTTAGAGAAAACTTCTCTTTTTCTTTGAATTTTCTCTCTTTTTGTGTCTTTCTCCTGGCCACCATAAAAACGTGCCCCGGAGGAACTTTTCAATCATCAATTTTTGGACATTGCAATAAACTGAACCGGAAGTGGCCACCACAGCGCCACCTACGGACTTCTTCATTCTACTCAACATAGTCCCTCACTGGGCACTGACTCTGTCTTTTCATCTAGAGCCATCCAGCAGTGAGGACTCAAAATTTCTACAGTCTGAACATTTCTTCTGGTTCACCAAGCATTTAGCTTGTTGAACACACTTCAATTTCTACACTGTTTTACTGTTTTAATAAAACTAAATTAAAACTTTTGATGTGCGGGCACCGCACCTAAGTTTTGAACTTTCCAAGTAAAACAGCTTTCTTCTCTTGCTTTCAGGAGAGTTCAGCCATCTTGAACTTCTCCTTTGTTTGTGCATTTAAAAAAAAGTTCAGCCATCTTGAACTTTTTGGTTCTTTGTGTGTCCTTTACACACACACTCTTCATTTCTAATTCACTTTCCGCAGTGCAATTTCGATTGGGTGGTGTACCACGCTCGAGGTTGTATTGTACATCTGCTGTTTCTTTATTGAGGTTTTTGGAATTCTCATAACCTCCACGTGGTCGCCAAATACCACGTGTCGAGAGAGATCCTTCTAAAATCTGACACTCAATAAAGAACTCACGACGCTACACCAGTTGGGAACCAAAACTCGTCACACGCCCAACTGAGAACACGATCAATACGATACAACCATCACCACACTAACGGAGTGAACGGCCACTTCGTTATACACGTCACAAGCTTAGGTAATCTATCGTTACTCAGTGTATAAGAGTACGATAGTGTCGGTTGCCGACAAGCACTAAATTACCAACGCACAGTGACATCACCGACCTACAACTTCACGAACTGAACGAGCCCCATCATACTGGAACCCGAAAGTATAGCTCAGAGTGTACTCGAGAACCCTCGGAGCTGCACACAACGACTTGGACTTCGCCGGACTCGTTCATCACCGCACATTCACATTACACAAGCCACCTCATTAATCATGGCTACCTCACACGACAATACGGGGTCCCTGTCTGATCACCAGGGTTCACACGAAGATCTGTTGGAAGTACCCGTGACTAGTGATGTGACACCACCGCCGCGGCCGACTGGGGCCGAGTTTGACCACCTGTCACAACAAGTGGCTGCACTCTCGACTCGTATGTCTCAGCTCATAGACGACCGATTCACACCGAATCGACCGACTACACCACGGCGGACAACACGCACACACCGACTTCGCGACGATGACTCGGACGCCTCTTCAGCCCCCTATGTTGGCTACAGAGAGCGTCACGATCATTACGAAAGACATTACACACCGCACACACGTCGTCTACCGCGTAACCCTGACTGGCAACAACAAGGGCAGTCAGATGATCCGCGTCACAGAGATGAGCGTGCGGAAATACCGATTACGACACGTGCTGATTCTCCTCACTCGATTGTCCGGGTTGCACGTAGCGGTCGCCGCTCGGTACCCCCGGAACAACAGCCTCACCAAGGAGCGACACAAGGCACTTCAGTTTACGCGCCACGTTTTCCACCGCAAGGGGTAGGTCTGATGCCGGCTGGAATGCCAAACGTCCAGGATGGCATCTATCGACCAACCCCCAGAGAACCCTCCGTGGAAGAGTTCAATAAGAAATACAGCGGTCGCCACCCTGCCGACTCAATCCAAAAATTCAACGGATTGACAGGTTTCCGTCCCTTCCTGGAAGAATTCGAGGAAGTGGCACACCTGTACGGTTGGAAAGACCACCACAAGGAGGAATACATCACGGGGTGTTTCACTGGGGCCGCCCGAACGTGGCTGAGTAAACTGAGGTATGAGCTTCAGGACATTCCTTGGCCAGCACTGAGAGTACAGATGGTGGATACGTTCGGGAAGCCGAACGAACTAGCCATCTTGGAGAAGAAGTATACAGAGATGCTCCAGAAGGAAGGTGAGAGTACACAAGCTTTCATCTGGGAGTTTATGATACTCGGCGACCGAGTTTACCCACAACTTGATGATCAGCTGCGTATAAGTCAGTTGCGCCGCGCTCTACATCCCACCATACAGAACGCCGCGCACCACGCATCTACGACGTCGTTCAAGGACTTCGCAAACGCCGTCCTCAATATGGAGGGGGTCTTGCTGTCCTTGGATAAATGGCCGACGGAACCAAAACCCGCAGCTGATTCACAGTCGGGTAAAGGAGCATCGAAGACCGACCAGGAGCCGGCGGCAGCCGCCAGCCCTAAAGACAAAACACACCGGTCTAGGCATAATAAAAAGCCTAGTCAGACTGCTGCCACCAATTCAAACCGACACTCTGCAGCGGACCCCCAACCAGAGACCACTCGCACGTTCGACAAGAGTAAGTCGACGTGTTATAATTGTGGCAAATTGGGGCATTTCGTCCGTGAGTGTCGGCAACCAAAGAAGAAGGTTGCAATCAAGCAGTTTGGTGAGCCGGTTACCGACTATGACATCAAAGGAGAGGTGCCGGAAACGGATATCATCACCGAAGACGGCATTGAGTTTGCCCTGATAAGAGTGGCGGGACAAATCCGCCGAATTCCTCTTCCAGCAGCAGACTCAGCCGCCAGAGCACCTACTCCTGATAAACCCGACAACGACAGCTCTGACGACTCTGAGGACATACCAGTCAAGGTGCTCGACCGGGCTCCTGCACATAAATGGACCCCGGACGAGCTAATCGTCTGGCAGGACACGCTCGACGTCCTTAAACAATCCACCAAGGAGATTGGGTGCCGTGAAAATAAAACAATAGCCATCATGGCTCCCGGAACCCAATCGCCGACGAAGGGCCACTCCTGCTGCCGAAGACTAATGACAACGGTGTATGAGCAGCTGGTAAGCAGCTGCTCACCTCAAGAAGTCGGAGACTACGATGCCAGCGACAAGAACCCACGCATCGCCGTCACGATCAACGGGAAGAGTGTACGAATGCTCGCGGACACCGGAGCTACGGGCAGCGTTATCACCATTGAACTCGCGCAGGAACACAAGTTCGAAATCGAGCCTGTATTAATCCCACCCAACATTCAGGGTGTGGGAGGCCAACGGATCACCGTGGTGGGGCGACTCGCCGCGACGGTCCAGCTGGGCCCCCACGCTGTGCGAGGGCACTTACTAGTGATTACCGGCCGGCACGAAGCCATCTTAGGCCGAGATCTAGGCCGGGCTCTGCACTTAGCTGTGTCCATGACAACAAATAAAGTATACGTGGAGGACGATCTCTTCGAGTCCACACTCCGACAAAAATGCATCGAAGCACACATCGGATGGGCTCTGGGAGAAACTTCCGTAGAGGCCCGTGGCAAATCTGCCAGAACCTCTAAGGAAAACCTCGAAACTCCACCCCGTGAGTGACGACGAAAGCAACGGCCACCCACGCTGTCAAGAAACCAAACGCGACGAAAATAAAACAATAATTCACTAGTGTTTATTTCATGACTATGAAAATAAACACCAACAACCAAATATCAACAATAGAAGAGCGGGAGGAATTTGAGATGTTGTGTTGAAAAACAACTGAGGACAGTTGTCAAGAGGTGGGGGAGGGGATAAAAGGAACCCCCCAATGACTAAACAACCCCACAGCATCAACAACCCCTCTAAACACTCTCAAATAACTCCCAAAACTCTACAAAATTCACGCAACCTTAATTTTTGAAACACTTCTAAACTTTTCAAAATGGCCACCAAAATTTACATATTGGCAACCATTTCAAACATGCAATAAACTACACCGGAACCACGTGGCCTTCACAAACAACTGTCAACCACGTGGTACACCTGGGAAAAACGCCGAAGGTTAGTCAAGGACGTTCAGAAGAAAAATCAAGAGCCATAAAAGGGTCAGCAAAAGAAAAACACCGTGCTCCCCTTTATTATGGACGGACGTCATTGACCATGATGTTGACAGTAGAGGGATAGGAAAACTTCAAAGAGACAATTGCTCTGGGGGCCAGACCAATGCACTGGGACTTCAAAGAAAAAAACAAACAACGAAAAACTGCTGGCCATAAACAAATAAAAAAAAAAGGAAGGAAATCAGTTTTGAAGATTTTGTGAGAGCGGACACCTTCAATTAAAAAATAAAATTGAAGAACCTGTCACCCTCTCAATTAAGATTGAATTTGTGGGACACCAACTCCTGTCCCACTCCCCCTAAAAATAACAACAAACAGCAAGGTACATTAGTAACCTTGCTGACCTATTCTTTTCAAAAAAGGCATTAAGGAAAAGAAAGGGAGAAAGTTAATGGGCAACTTCACACCTCGGTGTGAAATAAAATAACGGCCCTTCTCCCTCGAGATTCCTTAGTCCTTTTGTTTATCTAAAAATAATAAACAGGACCGACTCTGATAAGAATTAGATCAACACCTCTCACATCTAATGTCGGTGGGACAACCCCCACCCCCAATAAATAAAGTCGTGAAGAAACCAATTAGAGTAAGGTGTCTTATTCTAAAAGGGGCCGGCCCTTCTAACTTTTAAAATTAAAAAAAAAGAAAAGTGACCAAACTTGGTCAATTACCACTCGATTTGCTCTCTTCAAAGAAGCACTCGTTTTATTCATCCTGTCATCTCAGTTATATTCACCTTCGATTCTTCAAATCTTCAAGTCCTTTTTGTGCCAAGTTCCAAATTCTAATTTCGGACTTCATCAGTTTTTGTTGTTAATCAAAAGCTTGAGTGCCACCTTCAAGCCTTTGAACTCACGTGCAGTGCATCAGGCCTTCAGAACTCTTTGGACCTCTTGAAATAATAACAGAGTGATCGGGGACCGATTTCTGTTATTATTTGGAAGTAACCACCAGCAGCGGGACTTTTGAAAAAGTAAGAACTTTTAAACTCTTAAGAAAATATGCCAGGTAGAGGCTCATGGAGAGGAGGCAGAATGATGTCTGCCTCTTCTAGTGAAGATGAGACGGAGAGTGGAACGGCGGGGACCGCTGAACCCCTCTCTCAATCTACCTGCCAGCTACAAAGGGCGGGCGCCGCCAGTGCGCCAATAACGAGAAGAGAGTCGCCAAACATAATAGATAGGCGCCGCACCTCCTCCGAACCGGAGAATTTTCACCGGCGTGGGGAGAAGCGCCTAAAAGCAAGCTTCAAGCGACCTGCCAATGTCGTGCGCGAAGGGAAGCCTGCTGCTCCAAGCAGCATCGTCCCCTTCGACGTCACGACCTCAAAACACTACTGGGAGGAGCGGGAAGACCGCATCGATATCAACATCATGGCATGGGGGGTTAACCAGGCATTCCGCGATAGCATCGCGCCTGGTCAACCCATTCCGGGTGGAGCTGAAGCAAGAGGGAAGCGTGGGGGAGGCGGATCTGTGCCTTCCCCCCTCGAAGACCTCCACTTGGAGCTGCAGAGGGAGGCTGCCCTTCGTCAGGCAGCCAGAGATAAAAAGGAAGGGGAGGACAATCTGGCGTACCTCCGTGCGGTTTGCGCCCGCCTTGTCGAGCTGGGCTTACCGTGTACGGCGCAACTCCCGAAGGAGGAGCTCCTGCGAATCGAGGCCCGACTCCAAGAAGCCGCCCGAGTTACGTCGTCAGCTACGTCATCATCTCCATCCTCCGACTCGCCAGCAACCCTGACAACTGGCCTCTCCACATCTCCATCTCCACCCATAACGCCACCAGAGCCTTTCCAACACTGCTCACCGGTGCCGTCAATCACTCCGCTGCCTCCTCCTCATACACCATTATCATCACCATCAACCTCCCGATGTGCCACGCCTCCACGCAGCAAGGCCGCCACACCAACTCCGACTCCAAAGTTACCTTCCATAGTGGTGGTTCCCCAATCTGTCCGTGTTCAGGTTCCCACTGGGGCTCGCCCCAAGGAGCCTCAACAGTCCTACAGGGGCCACCACTCTTCTCGAGACTCTCTTCAACGGCCACAGCCACGTCGCTCTTCGCCACGTGGTTCCCATCTTTCGCCCCGACGCCGACCCGATGGAAGAAGTCAGCAGGAACAATGTGGTTCCTCTGGACGCGGCCTTCCGCCGCGTAATAACTTCGACCCAAGGGTCAGGCAAGATCTACAGGATCACCGAGTCCAACTGGACCGCGACCATCGCTACGAAACTCGGGGCCCTCCTACTCGGGTCCCGCATCGCTCTCCTCCTCCGCCACCTCCGGGCCGCCCTTCTGGACGACCTACGCCTACACCTTTGATGCCGCCGCCTTCCGCCGAGCGTGCCGCGTTCTTGAAAAAACAGAAGGCCATCACAAACCTTCTGCAAGACGTCATGCAACAGGGAGGTGACCCCATGGAAGCACTGGGCCGTGCACCAGGAAGTGCCAAGCCACTGGAGGCGCTGAGCAGGAAGTCAGCATCGAAGCGACTACGTCAGCGGGCCTGCGATATGGCCCGGTCCGCCTTGCGCCATGCCAGGCCTATCACGGGCGCATCGGTTTCTCTGGAACCTGCGGCTCCAACACCAGCCCGACCAGCCGCACCGCCCACTGTACCCCATGCCGGGGCTACTCTGGGGCGGTTACCGCTGGATCGTCCGTTCCGTGCAGCCACCTCCGGCGAGAGGTTGCTCAACAACCGGTGGGTCACTTGGCAGTGCGAAGTGCGCTCTGCCAACACCCTTTACGTAGGACACTTCTCTTTGGAGGAAGGGTTTCCCCGTCTGGACCTCCCTCCCCGGGAGCGATATGTCGTGGGACTCTCCCGCCTAACAAGTGTCCTCGTCACCATCGTCTTCCCAAGAAGACGGATTGTTGAAACCATCAGTTTCGCCGGAGATGCCATCGACGAAGCCACGGAAGCCCTTTTGGGAGCTTTCGTCAACTTCGTCTTTGGACTGCCAGCTGGACAGACGTTCCGCACCAGTCGTCACTACATTCCGGAACCGGATCCTCGTTACCGAATCGCCATCTTGTGGGACGCCGCTTGGGCTACACTGTACAACAAGCGGTCCTCCCGTAAGATTATCGGGGACCGGGACATCTTCAATATTTTCCACCGGGATCTACCTGACGACCAGGAACAATGGCTGTCTGCCGCATCCAGCTACCGATGAGGCCAGGTCCGGCGGGATTACCCCCCGTACGGTTCATGGACCCAGGATCCTCCCCACCCTCCGCAGCAGGGATAGCTGCGCACCACATGTACTCATGTGGTTGCCACCCATCCGGGTGGCAGTATCGAAAAAATTTATAAAAAATAAAATACGTTGCAACTGTCCTGTTTCTTTAAAATTTCAATAGCGGCTCGCCACTCAGCGAGCATTAGTTATCTTTGTTTTATGTTTTCAGCCTTTTTCAATTTTTAGGGGCGCTGACACTTCGGGTGCCAGTGCCTTTCCATAACCACCTCTGTACACGGTAAGTCCTCAGCCACCCATGTCTCCCCGCTGCGTAACTTGAAAACCTTCCACCCTTGGCTGGAGTACGAGGACGTACTCCAAGCAAAGTTGGAGGGTATGTAACACCCTGTAAATCGTGATCCCGCCAAAACCATAGCCTGGGGGTAAACAACTCTCAACCGTCCCTCCCTCCTCTCTGACTCACCTTTCTGACTAATGCCCAAGCGGCGGATTGATACATAAAGGACCATGGTCACTTGGACCTGGTTACACCTCGCAGGTGTACACAGGTCCAAGGTATAAAAGGACCATGTTCCTCTTTGTTCCTCAGTTCTTTCCTTTGCCTGTTTTTGAGATACATTCCAAATCATGGGCCTGAGGATTTCCAGTTAGTATATTACTATTCACCCTTGTATCTGTACTTCTTACAAGGAATGAATAAAAGTGTTGTAACAAGAAGTAGCGTTGTCTCTCTGTTTATGTAAATAACTTCTCTTCAGAGGCCGGAGGTT
Source organism: Brachycybe producta (assembly GCA_036925085.1). Classification (NCBI taxonomy): domain Eukaryota; kingdom Metazoa; phylum Arthropoda; class Diplopoda; order Playtdesmida; family Andrognathidae; genus Brachycybe; species Brachycybe producta. The sequence continues at coordinate 2,737,302 of JAUPFP010000018.1, forward strand.
TCATAGGGCAGGAGCTATACGATTCTCAGCAGCTACAACATCTTCTCTAGTCGGAATACCGATGGAGAAGATGTATATCAGCATCAACCGGAAGAGAGAGAGATGGCCGCCACTCTCCTGCATCGATTTCACCCCCATGCAGAAGAGTGACTACAATCTATCTCCATCCAGCTCTCTCTACAGCTCGGATCCTCTCTGTGCAGGTGTCATACTGCTCAGAGAAGAAACGAAAAGTAGAAAATGTCATCTAAAGGTTGGTAATAAAATATTGGTTGATGTCAAAAGCTCACAGCTTTGTCAAAGCAAAACAAAATTATGACTCCCATAAAATATGTTTTCCCTGCAAAAAATCCCCAGCAAGCGAGTTCCATTGTCGAATCGCCCTCGGGACAAATGACCAGTAATAAGAATCTGTTCGTGCAAAAATCTTTCCAACTTTATTAGAGTGGTCACCCCTACCCAAATATAATGCCCTGCAAAGTTTACTTGAAGTAGGTTTAGGGCAAGAGCCTTCTAGCAATCGATTAAAGATATTAAGACTAAAATCTGAACGTCTTGCAAGTAAACTATCGCAACCAAGCTCTAAAAGCATTTTAGTTACACTGTCGGCATATCCATATTTACCACAAACAAACCTACCAGCCCTGCGTTGGACCATTTCTATAGAGTGAGCTAAGTCCTCAGTGTGGGGATTCCACACAGAGCTGCAGTATTCTAGATGGGGACGTACTAATGATTGATATGCTATACATTTTACCTCCCTGGGACACCTTCTTAGAACGCGTTGACTAAACCTAAGCATCTGCATAGACTTGGAAATAATCTGTTCGACATGCAGCTTCCAAGAAAGTTTAGCTGTAATCGTTACCCCCAAATATTTATAAGAATCTACGTTATTAAGTCGAATGGCCCCTATTCTATATGGAAATATTGGATTCCTTCCCCTAGCTACCCTCATTACACAACATTTTCCCTTATTAAGAAGTTGCCATTTAGAACACCATGCCTCTATTGCTTTCAAGTCTATCAATAATATGGCAATCATTGTCAGAGGTAACCTCACGATAAATTATTGTATCATCTGCAAATAGCCGGCAATTGCTGCTAACTTGACTGCTGAGGTCATTAATATACAAAAGAAACAGAAGCGGACCCAACACACTACCCTGAGGAACTCCTGATGTAACCACTATCCAGTCAGATTCAGACCCACCTGCAACAACCCTTTGTTTCCTATCACTCAAAAAAGAATGCACCCATTTATACACCTGTTCACCCAATCCATACCCACTAATTTTTGTCATTAGTTTTGAGTGAGAAACTGTGTCAAATGCCTTGCAGAGATCAAGAAAAACCAAATCTATCTGACTGCCTTTGTCTAAAATTTTCTGAAGGTCATCAACTAAAAGAATAAGCTGGGTTTCACATGAACGCCCCCTAAGAAACCCATGCTGGTTATCACAAAAGATTGTTTTCCATAAGAAAATTCATTGAGGAGGAATATATATGTTCAAGGACCTTGCAAACTATCGAGGTTAAAGACACAGGTCTGTAATTAGTTACCTGAGACTTGTCTCCTGATTTAAAAATTGGGCTAACATTAGCTAATTTCCACATATCTGGTACAATACCTACATCTAAACTCTGTTGAAAAATTAACTGAAGGTATGGACCCAACTCTTGTGCAAGATTTTTTAAAATGATAGCATACATCCCATCTGGACCACAGGTTTTATTTGAGTCTAATATTAGAAGTTGCTTGACTATCCCATCTGCAGTTATTACAATTTGATCCATAAAAAGAAATGTTGAAGGAAAACCCTCATGTGGTATGCCATCATCAATTGTGAAGACCTTCTTGTATTGTTCATTTAATAAGGTAGCTTTCCCTACTGGATCTGAAACAAGCTTCCCATTTGTGTCAACCAGAGAAGGAATAGATTCTCTACTTCGCCTAGAGTTCTTGATGTAACGCCAAAATAATTTTGGGTCCGTTTTTAACCATTCTCCAAGCGTTTTTGTTTTAAAATTATCGTGAGCTAACAAGATTTCCCGTTTCGCTGCTGTGCGTGCAATACGGAATTCATTACAATTCACTAATTTTGGGTGATTTCTAGCCCTATTCCTCCATAAGCGTTGCTTACGAAGAGCCCTTTTAATTTTGCTAGTGTACCATACTGGTGTGGCACAGTCTCTAACTACCTTGGTTGGAATAAAGGAGGAAGACCCACTTAAAATTAAACTATGAAATCGTGACCAATTCAAATTCACATTTTGAGGATGAAAACATTCTTTAAATTTATGAAAATTATCTATCAAATGTGACTTAAAACCATCCCAATTACATTTGTTAAAAAGAAACACTACTCTTTTAACCTCAGAAATTTTTTCCACACATGCATTAACATCACATAAGATAATCTGATGATCACTAATTCCCCCTGATACCCTAACATTGGATAATAACTCCGGACTATTAGTCAGTACTACATCAAGAATTTTGGTATTTCTGGTTGGTTTAGTTACAACCTGTTCCATAGAATAAGTATTCATACTATCTAAAAATGAAACTGCTAATAGCTTGTCACTGCCACTGATCACCGTATGCATTTCCCAGTTGATGTTTGGAAAATTTACATCACCTCCTAAAATAATGATTGGGCTATGGTATTTACGATGAAGAGTGTCCAAAGAAGTTCTTACACTAGTGACATCTGCTATGGAGGATCCCGGTGGCCGATAGAAAAAATATAAAAACACCTTTTTACCATTCTTTAGCCTTAAACTACAACATACTATTTCACAGTCTGTTTCAAAACTTGTTTAAATGCAACTATGAAATATTTGTGAAATAGCTATGAAAACCCCACCTCCAGAACGACCAACCCTGTCTCTACGGTACACTGTGAAACCATCTGGAAATATTTCCCCATTATTAACAGTATCATCAAGCCATGACTCAACTGCCGCAATGAACTCAGGAACTTTGTTTCGTAGACTCCTACAGTTAACCACCATAACCTTTACATGTGAAGGTATAGCTGAAGTGTGTTTTCCTAAATGATTTCCTTCCTGGACAGTGTTTGAAGAAATAATACCTGAAACAAAGGAACTATTGCTCCCAGCAACAAGCTGTGGAGCATTCATATTAGTATCAACCCCCCTAAAGCATTTGCACCTAAACCCCAAAACCTTACCCTAAAAAATGCTTAACAAAATCACCTATCTTTTTACCCACAATCCTACCAGCCCTGTAATTAAAATGAACCCCATCCTTACTCCAGGAACCCCCAAAATTGAGCATAGCTGCCCTCCAGTCTATTACCTGGGCCCCCACCTTACTACATGCTTCAATTAATCTATCATTTACATAACATGCATTACGAGTAACTATATAAACCCTATCCCACCTCTCAGGAATAGCACTAACTTTAACAGTAACTCCAGCCCTACAACATAAAGTATGCTTTACTAAGTCCGCTAGCCCATCTAAAACTTCCCCTCAAAACTGTCTACACACATCATTAGCCCCCCCCCTTGCAGAACAACTAAGACCTCTTCCGCTTTTTCCCCACATACCATTCTCTTGATACGTTCCTTAACATCTTTAATCTGAGCTCCTGGTAAACAAGCTACACTTTTTCTCTATATTCACCCACCACCCACTTATCAAGCCTTTTGACATTACTATCACCTACAAAAATTACTGATCTGCTCTGCACCCTTTCCAAAATAACCCCACCCTCATTTCTTTCCTCAGCCTTACTGACATTCTTCTTACCCTGTCTAGCATCATTCTTCTTATCCTTATTAACACCCTTCTTACCATTACTAATACCTTGCTTCTTACCCTTGCTAACACCCTCCTGAGCTGCATTTACATTCCCTACACTTGCTTTCTTATACTTCCCTGTATCATTAGCTTTAAGGTTACTACGATTAACCGCGTGTCTTACCAATCTAAGCTCTTGCAAGTGGCTGTGTTCTGCCAATATACCAAAAATTTTAATGGCTCCATCTATTCCCGAGAAGGCCTGCATTTGTTCAGCTCTATATTTTGTTATTTTCCCGTGTTACCGCTGCACGAATTATGTCCATGTGTTTGAAAAATTCCCGTAACAAAATAGGGGCATCATGAAGGGATCGTTCATCCCATCTTCCTCCTCCTTGTCCTCTTGGTCAATGTTTATTATCTCGCTCCCTTAACCCTTCTGATCAAATCGCCACTTTTTACTTAGTTATACTCCCCGGTAATGATTCTTGGGAATGAGCATTTGTTAAGTTAATGCTACTGGAGGCCTGTCCATTGCCACGCTCAGTGCTCGAGGTATGGAAGGCAGGGCCCCAAATGCTCCCTGTTAACTTTTCCATCAAGTCTAGTTTTGCCTGCTTTTCGATTTCCTTATAAAAGGTGGTTTTAAATCTATTCTTTGCCCCCATGGTTACCCCGTATTCAAAACAAGGTACTTTTAGTAGGCGTTCCGACTCTGCCGTGATTTTAGGACACAGGATAGGCCATACTTCTTTAAATTTCATATCAACTAATGAACTCCCAGAGGGGTCTTTATCTGCACGTGTGTATGTATGAGGGTATCCCGTGGCCATGACTGGGAAAAGCCATAGGCATAAAAACCCAGTCATGTATTCATTTTTCAGTTATGGCTTAGGTCAATTACCTTAATAAAGTCTGTCATTACGACTGGGAAAAGCCTAATGGCATAAAAACCCAGTCACCCATCAACTTAGTAATATATATGATTCTAAAGCTATGTTTACACTATAACTTCCACCTTCTTACAAAATCTTAGAAAATGTCTAATGAGGCAGGAGTCCACCAAATTCGTTTTATTGCATGGCCATTCTCCAGGAAGGCGCCCCCACCATTGCTTAATGATATCCCCGTTCCGATAAATTACTGCAGCTGACCCTACTCTACCATCCTTTTTTGAACCGTCAGTATAGCATTGTAACTCGTACTTACCCAAACAAGACTCGTCCCAGATTCCTAGATCATACTTTTTAGTGGTCCCCGGGTGTTGCCTCATAGTGACTCCTACTGAAGCCTCAATATCACAACTATATCTTATTAATTTAGTAGCTAAGTTATACCTTTCTTCTGCCAGGATCCAGAGAGGGGCACATTTTGCTAACACTTGTAAGGACTTATTAGCAGTAGTTCTATATGATCTAGTTATAGCTAGTAGAAAAGGTCTCTGAATAGCATCTAATCTACTACTAATCCTTGAGTCTCTTCCCCTTTGGCCCCAGAGATCCGCCCCATATAGAACCATTGGCTCTATAACAGCTAGGTAGATTCTCTTGAGAGACCAGAGACACGCCCCAGTTTCTTCCGCAGATATAAAATAATTTCGTCGCCATAGATAATCCCTTCCTTTGAATATATTGTATATGATCAATCCATAAAAACTTTGTGTCCCAGTAAAGACCCAGGTAATTAATAATGGGCTCAAGGATATTATACATCCATTCATGCGGATCACCGGGCCCCTCTTAATATTTGTGGCCGGGAAAAATAAGGCAGTGATCTTTGGTGTTGAAAATTGAAGTTTATAATGATCTGCCCATGTAGAGCACATGTCCAGTATCGTCTTTGCCTTACTCTCTATTTCTTTGGCGGATTTCCCACTAAGAAATAGGATCGCATCATCCGCAAAAGCTTGTATAAAGTCATCTTCCTTTAAAGCACTCCTTATCGTCGCGAACCACCCTTCCATTAATATTAGCCATAAAACAGGACCTAAACAAGATCCCTGGGGGCAACCCATGTTAGTCGCACTCGTGACAGAACCAGCTATGATTCTTCGGTTCTGAAAAATGATCGAATTATGTTAAATAAGTTACGGGGACATCTAAATTTGCAAAGGTGGTGAAGTATAACCGGAGGCCAGGCATTATTAAAACCAATCCTAATATCTAACGATATGACCAAGGTGTCTTTTTTGACCTCTGAGGTAACTATGTCATGGAACCGAAAACAAGCCTGGGTAGTATCCCTTCCCTCCCTAAATCCAAATTGTTCATTCGACAGATGATTATTCTTTTCTAGGAAATAACTTAGGCGCTTGGCACATAAGCGATCAAGCAGCTTCCCTACACATGGGAGAAGGCAGATTGGTCTAACCTTATCATCATTAGGCTTAGGAACCCATACTACCCTTGCAGTTTTCTATGATGTGGGGAAGATCCCCTGAGCCATGCACGCATTGAAAAGAGTAACGAGGTATTCTCCACAACTACTCTCTAGGTGTGCTATAACTCCTGGTGGAATATTATCTCCTCCGGGTGCTTTATTAATATTAATCGCCTCAATAGCATTTCTTACCTCACCCCGAGAGAATGGCAAATCATCATAGGAATCATTATAACTGGACTCTGACTCCCTCCTAGTTATTTGTGCCTGCGAATCTTCATTAGAATTATCTATCGGAAAGTATTCCTTTATTAAGAAAGACATTGTGTCCGCCTCCCCTATTGTCCAATGACCATCCGGTTTCTTAATAGTTTTAACTATCTGGACCGGCTTAGTTCTACCTGAGAGAATCTTGTATGGTAAACTAAATACATCTTTGTCTGAGGTTGTTCGACAATATTTTTTCCATGAGGCAATTTTAGTTAGCTTGATTTCAGTCTTAAATTTATTTCTAAGTGTTTTAAAGAGGGCCCCCAACCTTGCCTTATTGTTGCTACCAATGGCTTTTTGATAATGTTTCCTTGCCCTCCTCACTTCTGTGCGCTTATATTGGAGAGAGGGGGTCCACCATGCACAACTATTTTTAGGTCTAGAATTATAAGTATCCATAGAACTATAACATGCAGATGTTATAGCACTCTGTAGGGCCTCAACCTCCAAATCTATTGGTGATGATAACACTCCCCTTCCTCTGCTGAAGTCAATCATTTCCAAGTTAAACAAATCCCAATTAGCTCTCTTCCACTTAAACTTAGTGGCAGTTACACCTGGCTGTTCTCTTTTTGCCGGGATTTGCATACATATATATCTGTGGTCGCTCATCGTCTCAACTGGCAGTACCTTCCAGTTTAAAACTTATAGTTTTGATGACAGTGAAAGGTCTATCCAACCTTGTTTATTTGTGGAAAGAAAGGTTGGCCCCCAACAAGGATTATTAAGTATGTCAAAGTTATTAGCAACGGCAAATTATAGGCAAGTATTGCCTCTCCGGTCCGCGTCATGCGCCCCATATCGGGTGCTCCGCATTAAAATCTCCCACTAAAAAAGTCGGAGACTTAATGACATTAACAATATTAATTATAGAGTTTAAAATCTATGTTTCTATTTGGTTCAATATAAACATTTATAATATAAAAGACCGCCCCCTCAAATTAACCTTCACTACTACCATATTAGAAGTGAGGTATTGAGAGATAACCGTACCTTGGAATTTCCTCCCTCTACTAATTGTAACTACCTTAGGATGTTCATCACATTTTATTATAGATCCCCCATAAAAGTCTGTCTTTTTGCTATACCTGGGTGAGGTTCCTGAATACATAAGATATCATATTCTCCACAAGATTTTTCCAGGCATGATTCTGCGTCTTTGCCCTTCCCGAGGTTAATCTGCAGAATTTTTAAGAGAACTATATCATCCATAATTGATTAATGATCTGCTTCTATCACGCATTTGTAAATAAATAGGACATTTGTTTGTCCATTGTACTGTGGCATCGCGGTTCCAGACCTCTTTTAATACAACTGCTGCAGTCTAAAAGTTCGGCTTGGCATTCATTTACCAGGTGATCCCCACCACAGTTAATACACCGTTTGAATTTTGCTGAACACTCCCCTGCCCTATGGCCGTACTCATTGCATTTGTAACATTGGAGGACATCAATGTGTTCCTCGACGTTGAGCCTTGTCCATCCCAGACAGATCTTCCATTCCTTTGCACATGCACTGTAAATTACGGTAGAGACTTCAGCAATTATATTTTTCCTCTCAGGGTTCCTACACGATCGTTCGTGTACTATATTGAACCCTTTTTTAAATTCTTCGGGCCCCCTACCTCTTCCATTATACCAGCGTTAGAGCCCAAGATTTCATCAATGATTTCTGTCTTAGATTTTTCAGAATCAATCCCTGTTATCATTATTTTTGGCGCTTTCGTCTTTACTTTTATAACCGAGTATTCTCTTATATCTTAATTTTTCTAAAAGTCGATTCTTCTGCTGCTCATTTTGTGCCACAATAACTAGGGCTCCATTTCGAGCTTCCCTTATTCTTTTCGGGTTGCCCCCAATGTCGTCAATAGAAATTTTTCGCTGAAGGTCCTCCCTAATTATTTTAGGGGTAACTTTCTCTTCTCCAGAGCGTACAAGGATCGTAAGGTCAATATCTTTACTCTTCTTTTCTAATGGCTTCTTTATTGCCTTATCATACGTTCTAGTTACAGTGCGTGTACCAATTTCTTGTTGGAGTTTTAAGACCTGGGCTGCATATGTTCCTGCCGTGATAGGTACTTTGGCCGAGGAATTATCAGCATGTTCTAAATGTTGTTTATTGCCCTCGCCCCCGAGTTTTGTTAATTTAATTTCCTGTGCGTGGTTAATTTCTCCTAGTATCCCAAATATCTTTATTACCCTCGCCCCCGAGTTTTGTTAATTTAATTTCCTGTGCGTGGTTAATTTCTCCTAATATCCCAAATATCTTTATTACCCCATCTAAGCCTGCAAATGCCTGCAACTGTTCTGTCCTATTAAAATATATCTTATTGTTGTTTTCTCTCATAATTGCTCCTCGGATAGTGTCGACGTGCTTATAGAATTCTCTGAAGAGAGACTTAGGTGACATTTGAAATGGGTCTTCTTCCGCATTGTCCTCATCTGCAACCACTACAATTTCGGCTTCTTCGTCTTTGTCCCCCCGTTCAAATCGCCTTCGTTTTCCTGATAGGCCACGCCCTTGATAAGGTTCTTGTGAATTGAGGGATTGTACTTCTGGTCCCCCCTGGCTTCTTGTTGTACCCAGGCTGTGGGATCTGGGTCTGAAGTGCCCCGAGCTCCCTAGTAGATCTAATTTTAATTTATTCATCAGTTCTGACTTAGCTAGCTTGCTTAACGCTAGTAGATACAGCTGTGTTTAATTCGCAATACTCTTTAACAATCGTTCTGAATCTGCCGTGGTCTTAGGGCAGTGTGGGCCATATCTCCTGAAATTTTTGGTCAATCAGTGCTCTTCCAACAATCGTTTGTTCTTTTCCATTATCGTTTGGTGCGTCGGCACCTATCGCAATTTCATTATTCAATTCGTTGATATTAGGGTTAGTAATGTTTTTTGGTGTTTGAGTTTCCATAATCCGCAACTATTATATTCTCAGGACCCTCCCCCGAAAGTCAAGCTACTCGTGACCTCCTCCAACAGAGGCACTTGCTCGAGGAACGCTAACGGGTTTCCAACCCACCCTTCGACCCTGGTCGAAACCTGAGGCCGAGAGGTGAACACGGCCCATCTAATGGTTAGGAGGTTCCGTAGACCACCATGAAATGCAGAGGCCAGACAACTCCGCCGAGTATACGGTTGGTACACGGTCCATGATAATCTCGCTGATAGTTATTTCCCGTCGGAGCGCTACGCGCCGCAACTAGAGGGGCCGAGTGTCTCTAAATGGCGGCTGATACCAGTCAGAGATTTCCCCCCACTCGGTTAGGCTTATTTTTTCTTGCCCTTAAAACCCTCAAGTTAGGGCCATATACTTGAGTTATTCCATTTCAATCCATTTCCGATTCATTCCAGTCTTAAAACAGCTTGATAGTTTCGACTGCGACCTTAAATATTCTCCAGTCACAGCCTAGCTATCTCCAGAGCGGGTTAGCTCTGGGGCTTAAGCTGAGTATGGGATGGTCAGATGTTGTTGACCTTGGTCTCCACATGGAAGGATAGTGTGGATTCCGCAAGAATGATGCTACTGCATCAGGTTAGGAATTATGAATTGTAGCTGTACAAGAAAAGAAGAACTACAGCTCAGAGTAGAAAATTGTATCATTTAGTAGGGTTGATCTCCGAGGCCACTCCGCCTTGGTTGGACCTGTGACGACACAGCCCTCGGAGGACCCGACAAGCCCCCACACAACGACAAGGCAATACAAGTTTATGGGGGAGTAATAACAGGAACAAAACTAAAATCACAAGTAAAGAAAACTCAAGATAAATTGCAAGATATTGAGAACAGATTGTTATGTGCACCAAACACTTCCCTCTTCTATATCGTGCTCATTATTGGAATTTTTTATCACTAATTTCAGTTGTATCAACTAAATGCACAACACAAATTAATACTTGCTAAAGTATTTGAATGTCAAGCACCTGTTACTGGTCAACAGTGTCCCTTGGCCACTCACATGCAAATCACGCTCACCAACTTAGAATACTCTGTATGTGTCTGGCTAACTGATCAACAAGACAATCACATAGCTGCACTTGAATTTGAATTTACCTCTGTTGACTGTGAATGGATTACCCAACAATGTATAACATGTTTGTAACTACATTGCATACGGTTAATCAAGTTGCATGCCCACAAAATTCATACTGTGGTTGGGGTGAACATTGTTGCCGAGATTACAAATTTCAAGCACTCACAAAAGAGGCCTTTTAAACTGGCCGGGTGTCACAAACTGTTTCGCAGGAGACTCGGGCAGTATGTGCTCCATAATAGATTCCCAACCATGTCACCGTTATCGTTGGTACCTAAAACCTAGATACATGTTTACATATGAAATTAGAAAAATCATAGGAATGGCCTGCAAACCAATAGTAAAATTTACAATGACCATCAATAATACAAAGAAAACACTTGATCCAAACTATTAAAAAAATGAAAGGAGATGTACACGTTGAAGTAATTGGTGTCTTCAACTAGGCCACCAACATTCCTTCTAGACATTTAATACAAAGATATCACGATCCCAGTGAAGCATATATATATATATAGAAACAGCCTCTGAACCACATAGACCTACAAGAGGTCACATTGGAGATGTCCAAGCTGGAGATCTTTCAATAAACATGTTTTCATTCGATGAACAGATCGTTAAATGTAGTTTCTATGAAGAACGCATGACTTGTACTAAACAGCCCTCCTACTTAGAAAAATTAATTGAAACAAAGAAAAACATTCTACCTTTTTCCCTTTCCAATCACAAGCTATTTATTGGAGATGATGGAACATTAAAATCCACACAAATAACATCTAGTCCTGCAGTTGTATTTGTAACAATGAGAGACTACAAGATTCACCTTAAAACTATCAAAATTTGCCTTAAATTAGAACAATATTTTTCCCATAAACGATGTCACTCTTGTATAACCCTTGCAACCATAAAAATCAAAACCTACAGAACATGCTTACATGAAGAAGTACAAGTAAATTTTAATAACATTCACATTGCAACATGATCTATTTCATTAAAAACCACGTCAGAGATATTTGAGATCCAAATAAAAATTGACAAAAAATGCATAAACGATAAAATATGCCTTGTATCCAGAATATGTACCTCCTGTGAATTACTAAACATATGCCTAGAAGACCCAACACTTTATTTTACCAATGCCAATCAAAGTTCAGTATCAAGCATTGGTAGTTTTTCACCTGGTGAACCATTTTCCTTTTTAGGGGGAAAACTATATAAAGGTATTATTATAATCATAACCCGTTTTCATCAAAAGAACATCAAAACAAGAAATGGAGCCTCCACCAGAATTTCGCAAGAAAATGAAACATGTATCACAGTGGATAGATGAAGTGAAAGACCACATACAATTAAAACGCAAAAAACACAAGACCTACATAGTTGCTGCAAAAAAACCTGAAAGACCACTAGTATTCAAACTTCCCGTTAATCCAGGCCAAACAATTCTACTCCCCACTCCTACAGTGAAACCAAATAGCAAAAACCCAACAAAGGACCCTCAACCTCCTCCACTCTTGGGACAAAGTATATTGTTTCCTCCAGTGTCAAAAACAGTGTTGGCTGACATCCTGCGTAACTTCATCTTACCAGAAAGGGCGATCTGTCCAATGCAATAAAAACAAACAACGAAAAACAGGCCACTCGTCCTCAAGCATCTTCACGTCCACTGAAAGGGCCTTTTAATCCACTGCGAGTGCTTACTTATCCACTACAAAAGCCATTGAACAAACCTCAAGTGCCTTATAATCAACCATGACTGCCTTCTGATCCACTACAAGTGCCACGTCAGGAAGGAGAGTTTTTCAGAAGTTTGTTGCGGTAATATTCGCCATTAATTTTGACTCCCGGTTCAACAAAATGAATTCCTGTGGCACCCAACAATGACACTCCCACCGACACCATTACTGATTTGCTGAACTTTGGTTTCATTCACAGCAATCGTTCAGCGAGTATGTCATTCTTTCTAGCGGTAGCTGGCGCATAAACACGATCGTTCTGCTTATTGGTAGGTCGAGCAACAGTGAAAACTTTTTCATCTGTGAAAAATATGAAGCACACTGTGTTCTGGGAAATGACGCAAAAGTTGTTTGCAACGTGAAAGACGAGAGATTGTTACTTCCAGTTAATTCCGTTGCCTGATGTTTTTTGAAACATTTTAAGTTGAGTTCCTTTTTGATTATTCTGGACACAAATTTGCGAAACACCTGTCAGACAAGCAATTTCACGTTGGGAGCAATGTGTTTGTGGTTGTTCTTCCTGACTCAAAATGAGCTCATTAACGGCGTTGATGTTATCGTCAATGAGCGCAGTCCGGTTTCCCCCGCTGCCTTTCCGATGCAGAACACTGCCGGTTTCGTTTATTTTTTTTAAGAAGGTGGTTCAGTCCGCGTAAACTCCATCCTTTGTTTGGAAATTCTTTAAGAATTCGTTTAGCACCATAATTTTTGTTTTCACAAAGAAATTTGATGGCAATATTGTCTTCTTCAGTGAACGGCATTTTCAAGCTAGCAGACAAACCAATTGGTAATCGCGCCACTGCGCTACAGCGCCCTCTGCAGACCAAAAAAACTGGTGAGAAATTAAAGGCACGCTTATTTAAATTCTAAAAGAAGGCATTCTCATCTACAGTTGTGCCAAATTTCATAATAATTGGATAATTTTTGACCGAGTTATTAAATGTTTAAAAAGGGTGCCAGATTTCCTGACAATGTATATATACACATATATAAATTATATATATATATTAAGCCCCGTCTATCGGTGTTTTTTAATTTCTCCTTTTCTTTGAGTAACACTGTAAAAACAATTAAGGACAAAAAACCTTGAAGCACGTCAGAATTTATATAAATTTAAATGAATAAATGAACCGCTTTTTCTCAAGGTCAACTATATGTTGCACTCTCCCCATCCAAGAACCCCATGATATTAAATTGGAGAGGCAAAAGGTTGGAAAGTGTAGAGGAGAGAGAAACGTGGAGGAGGAGGAAACTGAAATTGAAATGAAAGGAGTAAAAAAAGAAACGACGCGCATGCACACACCAGAGAAAATGAAAATCTCATTCTCTTTCAAATATAAAAAGGGGAGGGAATAGTGTAACGAATCCAAACTAATCGTTTTGGGATCACATTGTACAAAATGAAGAATGTTATCGACAGGTTCTCACCTCATGCTTAGGGGTGGCTGGGAGGTCATCCAGATGATGCCTTCCTGCCCACCAAGATGAGAAGAATGGGCAAGAGACCTGCTTCTGCAATTTTAATAGGATATATCCTAGAGAAATCGCCGATGCAAAACTCTTGGTCTGTGAGAATCTTTTTAAACCTTATAAAGATGGAAAATATCCTTCTTAATTGTAATAATTTATTTTCATCTTATAGCTGTTTTTTGATATATTTTCATGTAAATATTTTAGGTCCTGGTTGTGTCCAAGAAACTTGGATACACCTGGAGCCTTTGTTCACCGATTATGTTTGTATTGTCATCAAATGTATATTAAACAGGACCGTGTGGATTGAGAAGACAGACTTGTGATTGCCACGAATACAGAATCACCAAGATCTTTCTCTCTTCTCAATCCACAGCGAGTAAGTTCTTTAACCAAATAATTTGACTGACAGAGGAAGTCTCAAGCAGCGACGTGTAAGACAATTTGACAGTGCTATTTTCTACCTCTGGACTACTGAGGTACCGACCTTTGTGTTCCTGGTGTTCAAGTATACAACACAGGTGTCAATAGACCGAAAGATTTGAGCATCAACGTTCATTGGACACTTTCAAATGGCCACCAGAGATCTCTCTGTAGGCCGTGAGAAAATGGGAACATTACAAAATGGTGGAGGTGCTGGTACCTCACTAAAGATCTGGTAGAAAATAACGGATCTGTCAAAGATACACCAGGTGGTAAAAGAAAGAAGCATGGACTGAAACCGAAATCCAAGACCGAAGAAAGATGATGCGAATCCAATTGAAGAGGACACACTAGAAGAAATCTTGCTGAATGTAACCAATGAAAGATGGGAGCAACTGATGGCCTGGTTCCAGATGCAACAACCATCAGGATCAATGCAACACCGAAGCAGGCGAAATTTGAGCACAATTCAGCATCAAACGGTAGCTCAGAGACCGGATACCGAAGTGCAGCCCTCGTCAGCCCACACTGAAGAAGAGCCAGAACAGGCTCGTGTTTCAAATGCCACACAGTAAAAAAGACTGGAGGGACCCAGCAGGGCCCATCCCTGAAACTCCTCTACTATGGAGAGATGACCCAGATCAGCTGGAGGGCGAAAGTTTAAGCAACAGTGACCTCGTGGTGAAAGAAATGGAAGCCAAACCAATAATGAATCATCATCAGACCTGTGAGGAGTTCGACAAAAAGTATCACAGTTTACATCTCATCCAGAATCTTGTGACGTTTAAAGGGACCACATCTGTCTATACCTTTCTGGAAGACTACTAAAGCATCGCAGACCTCGAAGACTGGTGTAACGTCCACAAAACCTACTTCTTGAGGAAGGCTGTGGAAGGGGACATAGTGCATTGCCTCTCTAACCTTTATAAGAATAGAGGAAAGACCATGTGGGAGTTTATAAGGAGGGAGTTAATCGACCCATTTGGACATCGAGATAGTTATTTGACTGAAATTGAAGCTGGAAACCATGATCAAAAAGAAAGGAGAAGATACCAGTTAATTTCTGGGTCGCTATATAGACTTGAGTAAGAAAGTGTTACCAGGCGTAACGGATAAGTACTGAATTAGGTTACTTCGGAACCGTCTTCATCACATCATTCGTAATGCTGTTCACACTGCACCGGGCTCAGACCTCAAGCAGTTGTAACACCCTGTAAATCGTGATCCCGCCAAAACCATAGCCTGGGGGGTAAACAACTCTCAACCGTCCCTCCCTCCTCTCTGACTCACCTTTCTGACTCATGCCCAAGTGGCGGATTGATACGTAAAGGACCATGGTCACTTGGACCTGGTTACACCTCGCAGGTGTACACAGGTCCAAGGTATAAAAGGACCATGTTCCTCTTTGTTCCTCAGTTCTTTCCTTTGCCTGTTTTTGCGATACATTCCAAATCATGGGCCTGAGGATTTCCAGTTAGTATATTACTATTCACCCTTGTATCTGTACTTCTTACAAGGAATGAATAAAAGTGTTGTAACAAGAAGTAGCGTTGTCTCTATGTCTTTATGTTAATAACTTCTCTTCAGAGGCCGGAGGTTTCATAGGGCAGGAGCTATACGATTCTCAGCAGCTACAACATCTTCTCTAGTCGGAATACCGATGGAGAAGATGTATATCAGCATCAACCGGAAGAGAGAGATGGCCGCCACTCTCCTGCATCGATTTCACCCCCATGCAGAAGAGTGACTACAATCTATCTCCATCCAGCTCTCTCTACAGCTCGGATCTTCTCTGTGCAGGTGTCATACTGCTCAGAGAAGAAACGAAAAGTAGAAAATGTCATCTAAAGGTTGGTAATAAAATATTGGTTGATGTCAAAAGCTCACATTTGGTGGAGGTGCGGGGTATAGCTCCATCTGCCTTCTCCGACCTGTAAACAGAAGCCGTCCTTTGTCCTAAGTCTCGTGATTGTGCCTCACGAGGCTTCGTCCGTCCTTTCTATGTTGGAGCCACGTATGGAGACCCTCGATAGCGTCAAAGTCAACCGCGTGGCGCCTGTCTGTAAAACCGCGTATGGAGACCCTCGATCACGTCAAAGTCAACCGCGCGGCGTCCTTTGTGTTGGAACCACGTGTGGAGACCCTCGATAGCGTCAAAGTCGACCACGTGGCGCCTTTGTAAAACCGCGTATGGAGGCCCTCGATCACGTCAAAGCCAACCGCGCGGCGTCCTTTGTGTTGGAACCACGTATGGAGGCCCTCGATAGCGTCAAAGCCAACCGCGTGGCGCCTTTTTATGTTGGGACCATGTATGGAGGCCCTCGATCACGTCAAAGCCAACCGCATGGTACCGTTTTTGTGGAATCGCGAAAGAGACTTGTGGCTACACACACCACGTGTCGACCGCGCGATTCTGTGTCCTGTCCTTAGAGACACGTGGGAACGAACTTTTGTCTGCTGACCGCTTAGCACTCGGAAAGTGGACAACCGTTTGGACACACGTGTTTCCGTCCGTGTTTTTGTATTTCATGTTTCCATTACAATCACCCACTGTCACCTTCACTCTTCTTTAATTTTCAAAGTGAAACCCACACCACGTGGGCAACACTTTAAACAAATTCTTCTTACTCTCCGAGAGGAGTTTGCAGTCTCACTATGAGATGAGCAAACAAATCTCATCTACTAATCTATTCACCTATTAATAGGCTTTTAAAGGACGTGTGTGTCTTTTAAAATGTCCTATTATCTTCACTCTTCATCTTTAATTTTCAAGCAAGATTCTCCCTAACTCTATCTCATTGTTAGGGGGCTTACAAGCTTAAAACACACTTTGCCTAGCCACGTGGGACTTTCTTGTCCCCCCTTTTCTTTGTTCTTTGTTTTTACACTTGTGTTTCCCTTCGGACCACTATGTCCCAAGTCATGTTCTTCAGTTTCTTCATCATCATCACCTCAATGCATCATCACATGAACTTTCTCCATTGGACAGCACTGAAGCCCGGCCGCCATCTTGGATCGACCGGACACTCTTCAAAAAGCGCCAACGGAGCGGTTTTTCGCTCCATGTGACTCATTGTTGTACCTTCTCTCATCTTTTTGTGTTCTCTTCTCTTCTCTTCTCTTCCAGAGGATTGCACTCACGCGCCCCCTGGCGGAGTTCCTCTTGTTAGAGAAAACTTCTCTTTTTCTTTGAATTTTCTCTCTTTTTGTGTCTTTCTCCTGGCCACCATAAAAACGTGCCCCGGAGGAACTTTTCAATCATCAATTTTTGGACATTGCAATAAACTGAACCGGAAGTGGCCACCTCAGCGCCACCTACGGACCTCTTCCTTCTACTCAACATAGTCCCTCACTGGGCACTGACTCTGTCTTTTCATCCAGAGCCATCCAGCAGTGAGGACTCAAAATTTCTCCAGTCTGAACATTTCTTCTGGTTCACCAAGTATTTATCTTGTTGAACACACTTCAATTTCTACACTGTTTTACTGTTTTAATAAAACTAAATTGAAACTTTTGATGTGCGGGCACCGCACCTAAGTTTTAAACTTTCAAAGTAAAACAGCTTTCTTTTCTTGCTTCTTTGGAGAGTTCAGCCATCTTGAACTTCTCCTTTGTTTGTGCATTTAAAAAGTTCAGCCATCTTGAACTTTTTGTTCTTTGTGTGTTCTTCACACACACACTCTTCATTCTTGTTTCTAAGTAAAACTAAAAGTGCGGGCACCGCGCTCTAGCTTTACTCTTCGTATTGCTTTCCTCTTCTTCAGGCAACTGCAATACACTTCCATTTCTAATTCACTTTCCGCAGTGCAATCTTGATTGGGTGGTGTACCACGCTCGAGGTTGTATTGTACATCTGCTGTTTCTTTATTGAGGTTTTTGGAATTCTCGTAACCTCCACGTGGTCGCCAAATACCACGTGTCGAGAGAGATCCTTCCAAAATCTGACGCTCAATAAAGAATTCACGACGCTACACCAGTTGGGAACCAAAACTCATCACACGCCCAACTGAGAACACGATCAACACGATACAACCATCACCACACTAACGGAGTGAACGGCCACTTCGTTATACACGTCACAAGCTTAGGTAATCTATCGTTACTCAGTGTATAAGAGTACGATAGTGTCGGTTGCCGACAAGCACTAAGTTACCGACGCACAGTGACGACACCGACCTACAAACTGAACGAGTCCCATCATACTGGAACCGAAAAGTATAGCTCAGAGTGTACTCGAGAACCCTCGGAGCTGCACACAACGACTTGGACTTCGCCGGACTCGTTCATCACCGCACATCCACATTACACAAGCCACTTCATTAATCATGGCTACCTCACACGACAATACGGGGTCCCTGTCTGATCACCAGGGTTCGCACGAAGATCTGTTGGAAGTACCCGTGACTACTGATGTGACACCACCGCCGCGGCCGACTGGGGCCGAGTTTGACCACCTGTCACAACAAGTGGCTGCACTCTCGACTCGTATGTCTCAGTTCATAGACGACCGATTCACGCCGAATCGACCGACTACACCACGGCGGACAACACGCACACACCGACTTCGCGACGATGACTCGGACGCCTCTTCAGCCCCCTATGTTGGCTACAGAGAGCGTCACGATCGTTACGAAAGACATTACACACCGCACACACGTCATCTACCGCGTAACCCTGACTGGCAACAACAAGGGCAGTCAGATGATCCGCGTCACAGAGATGAGCGTGCGGAAATACCGATCACGACACGTGCTGATTCTCCTCACTCGCTTGTCCGGGTTGCACGTAGCGGTCGCCGCTCGACACCCCCGGAACAACAGCCTAGCCAAGGAGCGACACAAGGCACTTCAGTTTACGCGCCACGTTTTCCACCTCAAGGGGTAGGTCTGATGCCGGCTGGAATGTCAAACGTCCAGGATGGCATCTATCGACCAACCCCCAGAGAACCCTCCGTGGAAGAATTCAATAAGAAATACAGCGGTCGCCACCCAGCCGACTCAATCCAAAAATTCAACGGATTGACAGGTTTTCGTCCCTTCCTGGAAGAATTCGAGGAAGTGGCACACCTGTACGGTTGGAAAGACCACCACAAGGAGGAATACATCACGGGGTGTTTCACTGGGGCCGCCCGTACGTGGCTGAGTAAACTGAGGTATGAGCTTCAGGACATTCCTTGGCCAGCACTGAGAGTACAGATGGTAGATACGTTCGGGAAGCCGAACGAACTGGCCATCTTGGAGAAAAAGTATACAGAGATGCTCCAGAAGGAAGGTGAGAGTACACAAGCTTTCATCTGGGAGTTTATGATACTCGGCGACCGAGTTTACCCGCAACTTGACGATCAGCTGCGTATAAGCCAGTTGCGCCGCGCTCTACATCCCACCATACAGAACGCCGCACATCACGCATCTACGACGTCGTTCAAGGACTTCGCAAACGCCGTCCTCAATATGGAGGTGGTCTTGCTGTCCTTGGATAAATGGCCGACGGAACCAAAACCCGCAGCTGATTCACAGTCGGGTAAAGGAGCATCGAAGACCGACCAGGAGCCGGCGGCAGCCGCCAGCCCTAAAGACAAAACACACCGGTCTAGGCATGATAAAAAGCCTAGTCAGACTGCTGCCACCAATTCAAACCGACACTCTGCAGCGGACACCCAACCAGAGACCACTCGCACGTTCGACAAGAGTAAGTCGACGTGTTATAATTGTGGCAAATTGGGGCATTTCGTCCGTGAGTGTCGGCAACCAAAGAAGAAGGTTGCAATCAAGCAGTTTGGAGAGCCGGTTACCGACTATGACATCAAAGGAGAGGTGCCTGAAACGGATATCATCACCGAAGACGGCGTTGAGTTTGCTCTAATAAGAGTGGCGGGACAAATCCGCCGGATTCCTCTTCCAGCAGCAGACTCAGCCGCCGGAGCGCCTACTCCTGATAAACCCGACAACGACAGTTCTGACGACTCTGAGGATATACCAGTCAAGGTGCTCGACCGGGCTCCTGCACATAAATGGACCCCGGACGATCTAATCGTTTGGCAGGACACGCTCGACGTCCTTAAACAATCCGTCAAGGAGATTGGGTGCCGTGAAAATAAAACAATAGCCATCATGGCTCCCGGAACCCAATCGCCGACGAAGGGCCACTCCTGCTGCCGAAGACTAATGACAACGGTGTATGAGCAGCTGGTAAGCAGCTGTTCACCTCAAGAAGTCGGAGACTATGATGCCAGCGACAAGAACCCGCGCATCGCCGTCACGATCAACGGAAAGAGTATACGGATGCTCGCGGACACCGGAGCTACGGGCAGCGTTATCACCATTGAACTCGCGCAGGAACACAAGTTCGAAATCGAGCCTGTGTTAATCCCACCCAACATTCAGGGTGTGGGAGGCCAAAGGATCACCGTGGTGGGGCGACTCGCCGCGACGGTCCAGCTAGGCCCCCACGCTGTGCGAGGGCACTTACTAGTGATTACCGGCCGGCACGAAGCCATCTTAGGCCGAGATCTAGGCCGGGCTCTGCACTTAGCTGTGTCCATGACAACAAACAAAGTATACGTGGAGGACGATCTCTTCGAATCCACACTCCGACAAAAATGCATTGAAGCACACATCGGATGGGCTCTGGGAGAAACTTCCGTAGAGGCCCCTGGCAAATCTGCCAGCACCTCTAAGGAAAACCTCGAAACTCCACCCCGTAAGTGACGACGAAAGCAACGGCCACCCACGCTGTCAAGAAACCAAACGCGACGAAAATAAAACAATAATTCACCAGTGTTTATTTCATGACTATGGAAATAAACACCAGCAACCATCAAATATCAACAATAGAAGAGCGGGAGGAATTTGAGAATTGTTGTGTTAAGAAACAACTGAGGACAGTTGTCAAGAGGTGGGGGAGGGGATAAAAGGAACCCCCCAACGAATAAACAACCCCACAGCATCAACAACCCCTCTAAACACTCTCAAATAACTCCCAAAACTCTACAAAATTCACACAACTTTAATTTTTGAAACACTTCTAAACTTTTCAACATGGCCGCCAATATTTACATATTGGCAACCATTTCAAACATGCAATAAACTACACCGGAACCACGTGGCCTTCACAAACAACTGTCAACCACGTGGTACACCTGGGAAAAACGCCGAAGGCTAGTCAAGGACGTTCAGAAGAAAAATCAAGAGCCATAAAAGGGTCAGCAAAAGAAAAACACCGTGCTCCCCTTTATTATGGACGAACGTCATTGACCATGCTGTTGACAGTAGAAGGATAGAAACTTCAAAGAGACAATTGCTCTGGGGGCCAGACCAATGCACTGGGACTTCAAAGAAAAAAACGAACAACAAAAACTGCTGGCCATAAACAAATAAAAAAAGGAAGAAAATCAGTTTTGAAGATTTTGTGAGAGCGGACACCTTCAATTAAAAAATAAAATTGAAGAACCTGTCACCCTCTCAATTAAGATCGAATTGTGGGACACCAACTCCTGCCCCACTCCCCCCTAAAAATAATAACAAACAGCAAGGTACATTAGTAACCTTGCTGACCTATTCTTTCCAAAGAAGGCATTAAGGAAAAGAAGGGGAGAAAGTTAATGGGCAACTTCACACCTCGGTGTGAAATAAAATAACGGCCCTTCTCCCTCGAGATTCCTTAGTCCTTTTGTTTATCTAAAAATAATAAACAGGACCGACTCTGATAAGAATTAGATCAACACCTCTCACATCTAATGTCGGTGGGACAACCCCCACCCCCAATAAATAAAGTCGTGAAGAAACCAATTAGAGTAAGGTGTCTTATTCTAAAAGGGGCCGGCCCTTCTAACTTTTAAAATTAAATAAGAAAAGTGACCAAACTTGGTCAATTACCACTTGATTTGCTCTCTTCAAAGAAGCACTCGTTTTATTCATCCTGTCATCTCAATTATATTCACCTTCGATTCTTCAAATCTTCAAGTCCTTTTTGTGCCAAGTTCCAAACTCTAATTTCGGACTTCATCAGTTTTTGTTGTTAATCAAAAGCTTGAGTGCCACCTTCAAGCCTTTGAACTCACGTGCAGTGCATCAGACCTTCAGAACTTTTTAGACCTCTTGAAATAATAACAGAGTGATCGGGGACCGATTTCTGTTATTATTTGGAAGTAACCACCAGCAGCGGGACTTTTGAAAAAGTAAGAACTTTCTAACTCTTAAGAAATATGCCAGGTAGAGGCTCATGGAGAGGAGGCAGAATGATGTCTGCCTCTTCTAGTGAAGATGAGACGGAGAGTGGAACGGCGGGGACCGCTGAACCCCTCTCTCAATCTACCTGCCAGCTACAAAGGGCGGGCGCCGCCAGTGCGCCAGTAACGAGAAGAGAGTCGCCAAACATAATAGATAGGCGCCGCACCTCCTCCGAACCGGAGAATTTTCACCGGCGTGGGGAGAAGCGCCTAAAAGCAAGCTTCAAGCGACCTGCCAATGTCGGGCGCGAAGGGAAGCCTGCTGCTCCAAGCAGCATCGTCCCCTTCGACGTCACGACATCAAAACACTACTGGGAGGAGCGGGAAGACCGCATCGATATTAATACAATGGCATGGGGGGTTAACCAGGCGTTCCGCGATAGCATCGCGCCTGGTCAACCCATTCCGGGTGGAGCTGAAGCAAGAGGGAAGCGTGGGGGAGGTGGATCTGTGCCCTCCCCCCTCGAAGACCTCCACTTGGAGATGCAGAGGGAGGCTGCCCTTCGCCAGGCAGCCAGAGATAAAAAGGAAGGGGAGGACAATCTGGCGTACCTCCGTGCGGTTTGCGCCCGCCTTGTCGAGCTGGGCTTACCGTGTACGGCGCAACTCCCGAAGGAGGAGCTCCTGCGAATCGAGGCCCGACTCCAAGAAGCCGCCCGAGTTACGTCATCGGCCACGTCATCACCTCCATCCTCAAACTCGCCAGCAACCCTGACAACTGGCCTCTCCACATCTCCTTCTCCACCCATAACGCCACCAGAGCCTTTCCAACACTGCTCACCGGTGCCGTCAATCACTCCGCCGCCTCCTCCTCATACACCATTATCGTCACCACCAACCTCCCGATGTGCCACGCCTCCACGCAGCGAGGCCGCCACACCAACTCCGACTCCAAAGCTACCTTCCATAGTGGTGGTTCCAAAACCTGTTCGTGTTCAGGTTCCCACTGGGGCTCGCCCCAAGGAGCCTCAACAGTCCTACAGGGGCCACCACTCTCCTCGAGACTCTCTTCAACGGCCACAACCACGTCGCTCTTCGCCACGTGGTTCCCATCTTTCGCCCCGACGCCGACCCGACGGAAGAAGTCAGCAGGAACAACGTGGTTCCTCTGGACGCGGCCCTCCGCCGCGTAATAACTTCGACCCAAGGGTCAGGCAAGACCTACAGGATCACCGAGTCCAACTGGACCGCGACCATCGCTATGAAACTCGGGGCCCTCCTACTTGGGTCCCGCGTCGCTCTCCTCCTCCGCCACCTCCGGGCCGCCCTTCTGGACAACCTACGCCTACACCTTTGATGCCGCCACCTTCCGCAGAGCGTGCCGCGTTCTTGAAAAAACAGAAGGCCATCACAAACCTTCTGCAAGACGTCATGCGACAGGGAGGTGACCCCATGGAAGCACTGGGCCGTGCACCAGGAAGTGCCAAGCCACTGGAGGCGCTGAGCAGGAAGTCGGCATCGAAGCGACTACGTCAGCGGGCCCGCGATATGGCCCGGTCCGCCTTGCGCCATGCCAGGCCTATCACGGGCGCATCAGTTTCTTTGGAACCTGCGGCTCCAACACCAGCCCGACCAGCCGCACCGCCCACTGTACCCCATGCCGGGGCTACTCTGGGGCGGTTACCGCTGGATCATCCGTTCCGTGCAGCCACCTCCGGCGAGAGGTTGCTCAACAATCGGTGGGTCACTTGGCAGCGCGAAGTGCGCTCTGCCAACACCCTTTACGTAGGACACTTCTCTTTGGAGGAAGGGTTTCCCCGTCTGGACCTCCCTCCCCGGGAGCGATATGTCGTGGGACTCTCCCGCCTAACAAGTGTCCTCATCACCATCGTCTTCCCAAGAAGACGGATTGTTGAAACCACCAGTTTCGCCGGAGATGCCATCGATGAAGCCACGGAAGCCCTTTTGGGAGCTTTCGTCAACTCCGTCTTTAGACTGCCAGCTGGACAGACGTTCCGTACCAGTCGCCACTACATTCCGGAACCGGATCCTCGCTACCGAATCGCCGTCTTATGGGACGCCGCTTGGGCTACACTGTACAACAAGCGGTCCTCCCGTAAGATTATCGGGGACCGGGACATCTTCAATATCTTCCACCGGGATCTACCTGACGACCAGGGACAATGGCTGTCTGCCGCATCCAGCTACCGATGAGGCCAGGTCCGGCGGGATTACCCCCCCCGTACGGTTCATGGACCCAGGATCCTCCCCACCCTCCGCAGCAGGGATAGCTGCGCGCCACATGTACTCATGTGGTTGCCACCCATCCGGGTGGCATTATCGAAAAATTTATAAAAAATAAAATACGTTGCAACTGTTCTTTTCTTTTTAGATTTCAATAGCGGCTCGCCACTCAGCGAGCATTAATTATCTTTGTTTTATGTTTTCAGCCTTTTCCAATTTTTAAGGGCGCTGACACTTCGGTGCCAGTGCCTTTCCATAACCACCTCTGTACACGGTAAGTCCTCAGCCACCCATGTCTCCCCGCTGCGTAACTTGAAAACCTTCCACCCTTGGCTGGAGTACGAGGACGTACTCCAAGCAAAGTTGGAGGGTATGTAACACCCTGTAAATCGTGATCCCGCCAAAACCATAGCCTGGGGGGTAAACAACTCTCAACCGTCCCTCCCTCCTCTCTGACTCACCTTTCTGACTCATGCCCAAGTGGCGGATTGATACGTAAAGGACCATGGTCACTTGGACCTGGTTACACCTCGCAGGTGTACACAGGTCCAAGGTATAAAAGGACCATGTTCCTCTTTGTTCCTCAGTTCTTTCCTTTGCCTGTTTTTGCGATACATTCCAAATCATGGGCCTGAGGATTTCCAGTTAGTATATTACTATTCACCCTTGTATCTGTACTTCTTACAAGGAATGAATAAAAGTGTTGTAACAAGAAGTAGCGTTGTCTCTATGTCTTTATGTTAATAACTTCTCTTCAGAGGCCGGAGGTTTCATAGGGCAGGAGCTATACGATTCTCAGCAGCTACAACATCTTCTCTAGTCGGAATACCGATGGAGAAGATGTATATCAGCATCAACCGGAAGAGAGAGATGGCCGCCACTCTCCTGCATCGATTTCACCCCCATGCAGAAGAGTGACTACAATCTATCTCCATCCAGCTCTCTCTACAGCTCGGATCTTCTCTGTGCAGGTGTCATACTGCTCAGAGAAGAAACGAAAAGTAGAAAATGTCATCTAAAGGTTGGTAATAAAATATTGGTTGATGTCAAAAGCTCACACAGTACACAGCATACGTGAAGGATGTCGAAGAGGTTTTGATGGCCTCAGATTAGGGTGGTCCCTTGATATATATGGTAATTTTTAAATGCAAATATTTCATGTTCTGACCCCCCAGAATTGTTCTCCCAACCAAAAAAATAGTCTACATAAAAGTTTATAAATTTTAATTGATATTTAGAGGTAGCTCAATGAATTCAAAGTTTTCGTAACAGCGTAATCATTATGTATTCTCCTAAAATGTATATACCATTGTTTATCTAGTGTCACTAATATTGAAATAATTAGAATGAACTATTTTGTATACATAAGTTACAATTAAAACACAACAATGTAATTTATGCACATTTTATTAACATTGGACCAAACATGTAATGACTACAAAGTAGCTAATGTAGTCTTTTTGCAATCTGGATAACGACTAGAATGTTCTTTCACAACTTGAAGCAAATACTGTTTCTGATCTTCATTTTTTGTTAATATTGGATTGTACTCTTTCATCAATGCCACACCTCTTTCAGCATTGTCATTCACAACTTGTAAATGTTTTATGATATCCTTAGCTTGCTTACAATGTAGTCTTCTCGCAGATGCCATATCTTTGGATCATGTTCTAAGAACCTTTTGGAAATGCCAAGATGGTCAAATAAGTGCATTGAGTTCTTCGATACAAAGTCTTCTATTCTCATATTAACGGAGCCACTGGCATTTTTGGATTCTCTTCAGAGGCTGATCTGCACCTTCCTTTTCATAAAGATATTTTAGCATTGCCTGTTTTGATTTGATTGGCACACTGTCATCAAAAAATGCCAATCCAACTAGTTCCTCACTTAAGTACCAAAAATGTCCCTCAAATTTCTTGCAAGTAACATTGGATATTGAAGGATTGATTTTTTTATAATCTCTAAGCTTTTGCAGAAGCTGTTGATCATTGAAAGCTGCAGTAATGGGAAGTGGGGCAGTGAACCAAGCCTTGATGTAGACATAAACAAGAAAGACACATATGTTGCATAGTCCTTTTTTTTCTCTTGCAGTGAGAGTAAACTGGTTACGAAACAGCCACATTTTTAGTGAGTATATTGCTTTGGACATTCATCTTGCATGATGTACAGCCCCAGGGGCTAAAAATCGCACACCTCGTGGTGGTGTACCTCCCAGAACGATAATAGCTAATTCTAAACATTCTCTGTAATTATCTCTGATTTTAGTGTCAGTTTGTTGAAGCTGGTTAGTACAGAATTCAATGACATTGTCTTTTTCATCTTTCATCACAAGCTGTACAGTTTCACTGCTGTCTAAAGACATGTAAGATGACTGATCTATTTTAACCCAGAATTGCGTGAATCGCTTGAATATGATTACATCAGGGCCAGAAAAGGTACAACCCATGGCTTCATTAAATGCACTAGCAAGAACAAGTTCTAAGATATGGTGACGATATGAAAAGTACAGAAGATCCTTCTGCAATTTCTGCTCTAACAGAATACAAGTTCCATTTCTGTGACCTGTGTTGCTAAATGTGGTATCGAAGCACATAGCTTTCACTTGATCGACAACATCCCATTCTTTAAGGAAATCTGCAACAGCAGTTGCCTGACACCCCCAGTGCCTGCCTGCAACTTAGGCACACCTAGAAGCTGGTTAACACCTAAAACCTGAAACAATCACAGGAAGCCGACCTTTTTCTCTCTGTGCAAGTAGAAAATACTTGTCTTCTAGAATAGTAATCATTGTGAGGGCATCCTTATGAGCAATGTCAAATAAATTATCGAGGTCATCTTTAAACTGACTCTCATGACTTTGCTGAACAGCACTTTTCCTATTACAATTTTTTTTCAGTTTGACCCACTTCTCATGAAGCTGTTCTGTCTTCTTAACACAATCCTGTTCATGTCTTATAGGAATCCAGGCTTTTTCCAAAAATACTGCAGCTTCTTTTACAGCACTACGGGAACTTTCACGGATTGTCTTTTTTAAGGTTCGGTGGTGATAAAAAATACACTGAGCACTTGTTTATTAGAGGGTAACTTTGATCCCTTGATAGAGGTCTCTTCTGGCCCAATAAGCCATAAAGTATTGGTTTTTCTGGTTGCAGTAGCCATAACTATTAATTTTTCACTTTACCTGCAATAATAGAGAAAAATCATAAAAAATAAAGAATTTCATATTCATTGAGCTACCCCTAAATATTGCTTGACTGTAATATAACTTTGCACAACATAATTTTATACATAACAGAACAACATGGGAGGGTCAGACAAAGACTTTTAAAAACTTAAAAAATAAGGACCACCCTACCTCAGATGAATGAATGATTGAAGAAATCACGGGTTCACTAGTGATTGCCCAAAACACCAGTGCCCAAGAAGTATAATCCACATTAGAATACCAAACCAACACAAGCCGTTTTGGACAGAGGACGCATGTATGCTGTCAATGCTCAAAGTCAAGCAAACCCACCAGATAGTCAGACTCCATCAACTCCACATGGCCAAGCACAACCGAAAACCAGTCAGAACCAGAATCCGAGTCAGTATCGGAACCAACAAAATCTGCAACAGAGAAGACACTTTAATGGCCAGCGATCGCAGCGGAATAATTAACCTGGAAACAGACCTCCAAGAGACCTAAGCACAGTTGAATGCTACAACTGTCATGAGAAAGGTCATTATTCAAGCGACTGCCGAAAGTAGCAGATGGGACCGTAGGACTTGTAAACCATGGAATGACCACCAGAAAGAATGGTCAGCGGTATTTTGTTGTCAGCGAGAGCAGGCAGAAGTATCTTAAAGAAGTGAGCCCCGCTGATTTAAACTAAAAAAGGTGGCAGTAAAGAGGAGCCTACTGCCTTTTCAAGACGGAAAACCCTCTGGGAAACGACAATTATGCAACGAAACAGCGATCGGCCAATCTTAGAACCTCGTGAACCAATCTTTGTTCTAGTGGAATAGGACCGTGACCAAAGCAACTAATGACGCTATAACTGGACCAACTACAGGAGAACCTGAGTGACCATCAAATATGGATACTCGAGGACTCCTTGAGCAACCGTCAAGAGTTGAGTCACCATTATGAATGAAAAACGACAGCAAAATTCAAAAAATCTGCAAAGGAAGCTGAAAAAGGATACTGGTAGAAAGGGAGAAACCATCGAAGAAATGTTTCCGAATCCCATCATCTGGTTGGCTCAAAAAGCTATGAAGGTTTATGCAAAAAGTTTGGAAGAAGCACAAAGAATAGTAACTGCCATGGAAACAGGAGTTCATCAAGACAGAATTGAGGAAGTGAT
This sequence comes from Brachycybe producta, assembly GCA_036925085.1. Classification (NCBI taxonomy): domain Eukaryota; kingdom Metazoa; phylum Arthropoda; class Diplopoda; order Playtdesmida; family Andrognathidae; genus Brachycybe; species Brachycybe producta. The sequence goes on from JAUPFP010000018.1 coordinate 2,766,140, forward strand.
CCAACAGAATTCTGCCGTGTGTCTACCAGGGTAAGCGACGTGACTCACAAGTCCACTCAAGATGAAACTGCCAGTATTAATACGTTGAGAATTGATTCCAACAGCAGGGCTAAGTCTAATGCCGTCAAATCCAAGAAAACTATCGTAAATGCAGCTACGAGGGCGAGATGATACCAGCAGAATTCTTGCAAACAGCGAGATTATTGAATTTGTTGGAGTGAGCGATTTATTAAGTAGAGCGTGTTGCCACAAGTGTCGAAATCACTTTGGACAACTTTCTCACCTCATGTGAACTCATCGAGGTTGGCGATACCAGACCTGATGAAAGTGTGGCCAAGATAACCATTCGTGCTGATGGCACATCTATACAATTTTTGGCAGATAGTGGTACTGGATACACTACCTTGTCAGGCACAATGGCTAGAGTACGGATTTCGTTACGAATCCATTCAATCACCTCCTGTACTCGGTGCAGTTGGAGGGATACCGATCAAAGTACATGGTCAGATGTGGCCCATGTTTGAATTGAACGGAAAGCAAGTAACTGCAAGGATGCTCATCATCAAAGGAAAGCGAGAAGCACTGCTGGGAAGTCCCAGGAGCTGCATTTGATTTGATCATTTGCATGAAGACCTCCAAGATTTACTTGTTAACAAAATGTTCTACAAAAGAACAAGAGATTTATTGAAGAAAGGAAGTGCTCGGACTAGTTTTCCCTGGAATGTCTTCACAGACATAGACGAGAGATGTGCTCGTATTAGCCATCCAGAGAACTACACAGTCATAACCAAAAAGGAGAGCTGCAGCAGAGCTCAAGGCAGGATCACGTTGAATCCTGGCCAATTGTTAAACCTCAAGGTATCTGCAGGGCGAATCAGCGAGGAAGACGAAGTACTGATAATTGAAACGAACGATAGTCTCTTTAATCGAAAAGGCGTCGTTGTGGCCAGCAGTGTGCTACAAGAGGATGGAACATCGCAACTGTAAGTTCAACTCCTGAATACCACACTGGAGTCCGTGGGGATTGGAGAAAACGAGACTATTGAACACTTTGAACTTCTGGATGAAACAGAAGAGCAAGCCTGCAAAGTTTCCGAGGAGGAAGACTAGAGACATCAGTGAAGCACCCATTGATTTCAAGAAGGAAATTCAACTTGGTCCAGAATTGACAGATGAACAAAGAGAAGAGTTGTTGACCTTATTGAAGGAGTTAAAACAGATCTTCGCCTTTTCTTTTAAAGACCTGGGAGCGACAAATTTAACGAAACATAAAACACAACTACAAATAATCCACTTGTTCGAGATGTTACGAAAATGCAGGCCTGGAGAACATGTTGTAATTGATGAGATGCTAGAAGAAATTAAATAATCTCGGTTGTAATTCCATCGAAGTCGCCACATGCATCGCCCATCATCCTTGTAAAAAAGGATGGATCATATCGTTTATGCATCGATTATCGAAAGTTGAATGCGATAACAAAGGCAGACACTTATCCATTGCCACAAATTGCTGATGCACTAGACTCTATGAGAGGAGCCTGCTACTTCGCAACATTGGATATGAAGAGTGGATACTGGCAATTTGAGATGGAAGACAGCCATATCGAGAAAACTGCTTTTACATCTCGAGGATTGTTCAAGTTCGTAAGAATGCGTTTCGGACTCCAAAATGCTCCTGCCACTATGCAACGTGCGTTGGATATCCTACTTGCAGGGCACAAATGGAAAACGTGCCTAGTCTATCTTGATGACATCGTAGTTTCAGAATAATGTTTGAAGAATTTTTGGAAAGATTGAGAACCATCTTGGACTTGCTATCGACAGCAAACTGAAAGTTTTATCCAGTAAAATGCTTCTTTAGTTTCCAAGAAGTGAAGTATTTGAGACACCTCATCTCGCCTAACAGAATTCGACCAGATCCAGATAAGGTACTCGCCATTAAGAACTTCCCAGTTCCTGACAATGTAACCGCAATCCGGAGTTTCTTAGAATTGGCAGGTTATTATCGAAAGCATGTACCTGATTTACCAACATAGCCAAACCAATGTCAGACCTAACGGGCAAGGATGTACCGTTTGAATGGTCAGTAGACTGCAAAAATGCATTTCGCAATTTGAAGAGTATGTTGTCAAAAGCTCCATTAGTCGCTGTTTATGATCCCAAAGCTGCAAATTTTATGCATATGGATGCCTGTGCATATGGGATTGGAGCCATGCTATATTAGAAGTCAGAAGATAAGAGATGAAAAGAGATCAACGGAAGTGTCTTTAGAGTTCTAAGGGAAGCTGAGAAGAATTACAGCATGACGGATAAAGAGTGCCTAGCAGTGATCTATGGAGTTACCAAGTTCCGGCCGTACCTGTTCCAGAAACCCTTTATGATTGTGATCGTTCATCATGCATTATGTTACATGAAGACTGCAGCATGTCTGGAACGAAGACTTGGACACTGGCAGCTTCTAATGCAACAGTATGACTACAAGCTCATCTACAAAGAGGGGAAACTTCATGTCAAAGCTGATTGCCTCTCGAGATATCCAGCAGGAGTGCCTGTCAACTGGAAGGTGATTTTCGAAGCAGAGGACCTAGGTGACAGTGTGATTTTTAATGTGACCTTACAATGGGACTGGAAGGAAGAACAAAAATTGGACCAAGAAATTATGAAGATCTGTGAAGAGCTACGTACACAGCCAGTCACCTCTTCATAAGTCGTTTTGTGTTTATAACAGCATCGTCTACGCTTGTGTTCTACGGAAGTTCCATGCCCACATTCGTAAACGTGGTGCCAAAACATCTAATCCATGAAGTAATGCAATTATGCCATGACGAGCCGGATGCTGGTTATTAGGGAAAAACGAAAACCTGGGATTGAACCAGGCAGCGATTTTACTGGAATAACATGAAACACAACATTTTCGAATGTCAAGTCATGTGAGATTTGTCAGCTACACAAGTTGGGTACTGAGAAACCTGAAGGGTTCCTTCAAGAAATGCCCATTGGAAAACCTTGTGAATGCAGGGGAATGGATTTTATTGGACCGTTAGTACCATTAGTTGGTGGAACAAAACATTATTGGCTGTCGATTATGCCACTAGATATTGTATTGCCAAAGCAGTAAAAAGTACAACCACCCTGATCATAATCCACTTAATAACAAAAGATTTAAGAAAGATCTTTGGGAGACCCAAGAAACTTATTTCGGATAGAGGAACGCCATTTGTTGCTGCAAACACTTAAGAATTCTTGGAAGAAATTGAGATCGAGCATGAAACCAGAACAGCGTATCATCCTCAAAGTAATGGTCTCACCGAACGAATGAATAAAAGTAGCCTATTATTTAAACGATGAAAAAGTATTTGACTCCTGAAAAGAACCAAGCTGATTGGGCTACGAAACTGGATGAAGTGTTGGAAGCATACAATTCGTCCGTACATTCTTCTACAAAGTTTTCACCACATACTCATGTTTGGAAGGAAGACTCGAACCAAAGTTGACACCTTAGTTCCAGATCGACCAACATTTGTGGATAACGAGGCAGGAAAAGGATTTGTTCGAGACATAAGAATCAGGCCTGGCCAGAACAAGAAATTCTTCACGAAATGGAGAAAGGTTAGGTATAAAGTATCGGACACCATATACCATTTATCGTATGAAAATCGAGCGGGAAGATTAGTGAGAGAGACTGTAAATGTTGTAAGCATGACACCACTATATGAGGGTTACCAACCAGAAGAGCCCAATGTTCCAATGACTGGCGACACCCTGGAGTCCATAGGTAACTCATCGCTCGAAGAATCAGAATCTGAACCAGAACAAGAAAATGGAATGACAGCATTTGTCAAGAACTTACATTCCCATAAGAAGAGATGTTGTGGATACTGCAGATGCCAAAAAGAGGATCCTCATACTTACCTGGAGAAGATGCGATGAAATTCACCAGAGAATATGGTGACAAGCCGAATTTTTCCATGGAAACCAATGAATTCATCAAAGAGATCAACGAAATTCCTGAAGAAACGACGAAAATCGACGAAAAACACGAAAAATCAACGATAGAATTTCGAATCGAAATGAAAAACGCGCAAACTGTCGATGTAGCATCAAAAAGTGACGATGATATCAATACTAGTGATGCCACAATGTGGCAACCTGGTCTGCTCAATTTTTAAATTTTGGTTGAGCAGACGAATTTCCCTATGGTGGTCTGCCTGACAGCTACAGTAGGCTGTTAGGTCGGACGCCATTTTGGTGCCAGCAGACCTCTCACCATGAAGTCTATGGGTGAGAGGTCAGATGTAACCTCTGTCCCCTCCAGGTGGAGTTGCTTGGTGGAGTTGCCCAGATCCTGTGGCTGACTAGGCCACAGAATCTGGGCAGTGGGTTGTAGGCTGTACATGAGACTAGACCTGTGGGTGGAGGTCTGATTGACCTCCACTGTCCAGCACCTGGATCTTCTTTGTGCCTTGGCCATTAGGCCTTTATTGTTTTATATATGGATAGTGCCTGGCTGGTTGAAGTAACCAGCCAGTTCTTGTATATAATCATCATTGCCAGCGATCATCGTAAGTGTTAATTAAATACACTAATTCAACTTACTTTGTGTGTCCGTGTCTATTTCTTGGGGAGTTACCGCGAGGGGGGGTGGGTTTCTGATTTGGGGAAACTCCACCGTCCTTTACCGACCTGTTTCGGCCGGTACTCATGTCGGCTCGCGGTAGAACCGGGGTTCTACCGCGATATTCTCGCAGAGGCGACGTGTCATCATTCACCGTCGGGAGAGCTCCGCGTCGACACCACCCAAGGGGTGCACCGTGTGGAGAGGTGGCTGCGGGTACGGTCCCGTCCCCGTCGTCGGAGCTCTGTTACCGGTAAGTGTGTTTTTTGAAGTATAATTTACCGGGTATTGTAACGGTCCGGCGGGACGTTACAATTGGTGGAGGTGCCGGGTACCTGTACCCCGCCTCTCGCACGGTGATTTACCGTGTATTCGACCGTTTAGTCGGTCGAATCACCGTGCGCTAAGAGTACGCCACTGGGCGCGGACTTTGGTCCATGGGACAGCGGTGGAAACCACCGTTTCACCGTCGATATACCGTTGTTCACCGTGGGGAAGGACTTTGGTCCGTTGTACCGTGGTGAACGGTAAATCTACCGTCGTTAACCGTATTTTTACCGTTGATTGACCATGGGGAACGGACTCGGTCCGTTGCACCGTGGTTAACGGTAAATTTACCGTCGAATTACCGTGGGGCACGGACTACAGTCCGTGGTACCGTGGTTTTTGGTGGTGTACGGTGTTCTACTGCAAGTACACCGTGGTGTACAGACTTTTGTCCGTTGGGCCGCGGTAGAAAGTGGTGAAAGGTTTTACCGAGAAGTACACCGTGGGAAACACTTTTGTCCGTTATACCGTGGTAGAAACCGGTAAAGTTAAACTCTGACCGTACATTACCGTGGGACACGGACTTTTGTCCGTGATACCGCGGTTTCGCACGGTTCCATCCGTTCGGTATTTTGCGGACTTTTGTCCTTGAGTTTACCGTTTTCGACGGTGGAAACCCGATATCTGGTGGCTTTGTCCAGATTTTACCGTTCGTTTACGGTGAAAAATGGAGCCAGCCACAAAAGTACCGACGGGAGGTCGGGAACTTGGTGCAGATGCGGGTTTAGAGTTACGCGGCCGCGTAGTCGAGCGTCCCCTTGGGAGGCAGAAGGCGGAGATCCTCTGGAAACAGAGGAACATAGCGGTAGCGTAGACGGGGATTTCCCAGAAGACTGGGTCACGGTGCGGAAACGCCGCCGTGACATTCTTCCAGGAAAATACCCGTTGGAAGACAGTCCGAAGGAAGGAGTCCGATGGTAATCTCACCAGGGAGGACGATCGGCCACGGCCGATTGTCCAAGTTTCCACCATCGCCCGTCCGGTTGGACGTGGCGATCAGCCCCGTAGGGACATGGTGGAAATCCCGGATGAGACTGCACTTGAGGGCCGGGCCTTTTTGGCCGGGCTATCCGAGCAGCAACTCATTGAGATTGCCTACGGGATAGATGTCCCTCGTTTGGAAGGACGACTGTCCCGGTCGACGATTGAGCCGAGGGTGGCACCTCGGTTTTCACTGTCGCCCGTGCGTGAAGGTGCACGGAGAGAGGAACCACCGGTACAACCCCGGTTGGTACCTTCGCAGGAAGCACCCAGACCATCTCCTAGGGGGATTGGCCGGGGAGTTCCTCCTGCACCCGCACAGCAGCCGAGGGTTCAGTTGATGATACCCTCGGAAGCTGAGTCTGTGTCTGACGTTTCGGGAAACCGGAGCAGGCAGCCTAGCAGGGTTAGCGATGCTGCTTGGATGCCCGCTCCAGCAGTTCCAGCGGAGGTTCAGGTGTTCGGGTTCTTTAACCCGGTCCACTCATTTGCTCGTTACGACGGCAGAGAGGACTTGACGCCTTTTCTCCGCAAGTTCGAAGCGAAATCCCGAGCTCAGCGCTGGACGGACGAGTCGTGATGCAGTTTCTTTACATTTCTGCTGGACGGTTCGGCAGAAGAGTATTACGCCACTTTGGTGGAAACTCTTCCAGACCTGACCTGGACGGAGCTGAAGGATGCTATGCGTAGCCGCTTCAGCACCAGTAACCAGGCTCGCCTCTGTTTCGGCGAATTCGAGTCAATGAAACAGGGGGCTACCGAGTCTGTGCAGGTATTCTACTGGCGGTTCTTGGAACTGTCCGACCGAGTGTCTCCGGGTGAAGACGAGAGCTGTAGGCTCATACACTTCAAACGGAAACTCCTGACAGCCATCACTGATCAATTGATCGGTTGCAAGGCCGGTATGGTAGAAGCATATGCCCGAAAGGCATGGCTGGTTGAGGCCGATTTGCTTCTTGTAGGTAAATTACCTAACCCTACTAGAGGGGTTCCTCAGGACAGGGCTAATGCTCTGTCCTCCGGAACCACGGCTAGCTCTGGGAGCTCTGCCAAGGCTTCATCTTCGAGCCAAACGGGTGCGAAGGCTGCTGCACCGTCCAAGTCGGACAAAGCAGGAGCCAAGACCAGAGGCAAGAGGAAGAAGACGGCAGGCTCTGGCAGAGGTCAGCCGGCGGCAACGCCTCGAAGTACGGACCGTACAGGAGATTCACTCCGGCGACTAGGTCCTTGTTTCGGGTGTAACCAGATGGGTCACCTGAAGAAAGATTGTCCGAAGGCTGCGATAAAAGGGCAGGTTGCCAGAGTGGTGCCTGACGAGAGTCAGAACCTCCAGCCAACCGCGGGCGTTGCGCCAGTTTGGCTGGAGGGTCGTAAATACCTGGCCACCGTTCATGATGGCCAGTTCTACTATCGACTCGTGGAGGACGAGGAGAAATCCTCGTTAAACCGCCGCCGGTCGCCACTGAACTGAGTGGTGTACGACCGGTAAAGCTTCAAAACTCAGGTACCTGTCAGGGCCTGAGATCTGAACGAGGGATGTACCTCCGGGCGGTCTCCAAATATGTGGATGTCCTGCAGAAGGCAGGGGTGCCTCTGGCGAGGTCTGCGGACCCGGAAATTACCCAGTGGGTATTTCCATCGCCATGCTCCACATTGGAGGCCGTGTGCAGCCAGCTGGATCGCTGGTTTGCCCCCTCACCCTACATGCCTAGTGGTGAGGTGCTGGATCGTGCACTCATCGAGCAGGCGGGAGGAGTTGGTGTGCCCATACCTCCTGTTGTGCCTGGGGAGTCTCTGGTTTCTGAGACAGTTCCCCAGTCTTCTGCACGTCTGGAATTACCGTCCGGTGTGGACGGTAAGGTGGACGGGAGGCAGAAGATCGATGGTGGGAGCCCGCGGGTTCCCATTCCTGAGCTTCAGAGCCGGGCCTACGGCGTAGGTTCACCAAGGGTGTGGGTGTCGATTGGCGATCGTCTGATGGAGATGATCGTAGACACCGGGGCCGACGTGTCGGTCCTAAGCATTACGGCGGCACGAGTGATGGAGTTGCAAATAGAGGAACTGGCGGTTCCTTCATTCCTTCTTGGAATGGGTGGGCACTCCATCGAGGTAGTAGGGGTCACAAATGTGGAATTGACCATCCACAAGAAAACCATCAAGGTGCCTCTCCTTTTGGTGAAAGGAGAGGGCGAAGCATTGTTGGGCATTGATCACGCCTCACGCATCGGCTTGATGGTCGATATCGTGCACCGGAAGGTTTACTTCCGGGAGGATGTCTAGAGGCACATCCAGATGCCCTCTAAGCTGCATTCACCGATCGAGCGCTTGCAGAACCTAGGGAGGTGGAAGCAATTCCATCGTTGATACCAGGGGCTTTGCCTCAGGGACGGCAACTCCCAGTGGATCCGCCTGCACTCGAGAAGGTTGACGGGTGGGTGAACATTGTTTCACCAGAGCCTCTATCGGGGCGGAGAAGTTTGTTCTCTGCGACTGAGAAAGTCTGGCTACCAGCCCACGTACGTGTCGTATCCGTGACGTTGGTAGAGCATGCCGGCCCTGGCCAGCTGCTTCTCGTGGAGCCGCACTGGAAAGCCTTAGGTGGACGTGGTGTGTTAGCAGTGGCAGGTATCGCTGCAGCTAACCGGCTTGGCACGTACGATATCGGGATTGAGAACGTGGAGAATGCACCTATTGCCCTGGAAACAGGAGAGGGTGTAGCCACGGCTCAAGCTGTGGAGTCTACCATTGTGGTGGGGCTGGAAGAGCCATCTAAGTTGAGAGGGGGAGACCCCACTCAGAGGACGGTTCGACCAGGGAAGTCCTCGTCTAAGTTGAGAGGGGCGTCCGGAAACGGACGCCAAGTGCTCAATGTGGTGACGGCTCCTACTCTCGAAGAGTGTCTTAAGATTGGTCCCAATCTGAAGCCTGAAGTGGCGAGACAGCTTCGGGAGTTCCTGCTGGCACGCCGGGATCATTTCGCGTTCGACTTTACAGAGTTGGGTGAAACCTCTCTGGTCGAACATACGATTGACACCGGTGGGCTACCTCCAGTGCGAGAAGGATTGCGTCGAACCGCTTCAGCGGCCAGAGCAGTCGAGAAAGAAGAGGTGGCGAAGATGTTGGATGCAGGGGTTATCCAACCTTCGCGTAGTCCCTACGCGAGCCCTATCTTGCTTGTTCGCCAGAAGGATGGTGGCTTTTGTTTTTGCGTGGACTACCGGAAACTGAATGCCCAGACAAAGCTGGATCAGTATCCGTTGCCTCACATGGATGATGCGCTCGACTCATTGGCCGGTGCGAAGTTCTTCGCTACCTTGGACCTGGCCAGTGGTTACTGGCAGGTTCGGATGGCTGAGCCAGACGTTGAGAAAACGGCATTTATTTGCTCTCAAGGTCTGTTTGAGTTCCGGAAAATGCCTTTCAGACTCTGTAATGCTCCAGCCACCATGCAGAGAGCGCTAGACCTCTTATTGGCAGGACATAAGTGGGAGACTTGTCTGGTGTACCTGGACGATATTATCGTCTTTGGGAACACTTTCGAGCAGTTTCTCGAGAGACTCTCCACTGTCCTTGGACTGTTACGAGGCTCAGAGCTGAAACTCCAGCCGAAGAAATGTTTCTTTGGCTTTAACAAAGTATGTTATCTCGGTCACGTAGTGAGTGCCGAGGGAGTTGCTCCGGACCCGGATCTCGTGCGAGCAGTCCAGGAGTTTGATGTCCCGACGACGGTGACAGGCATTTGTAGTTTTCTCGGACTTGCAGGTTACTATCGAAGGTTCATCAAGGACTTCGCCAAGGTGGCAAGGCCTTTGCATGATCTGACGAAGAAGGACGTGTCCTTCGAGTGGTCGGATCAGTGCAAACTAGTTTGCTCGGTTAAAGGCATTTTTAACCGAAGCGCCGGTACTCACCATGTACGATCCTCGTGGTGAGATAATTATCCATACCGACGCTAGTGGGTACGGCTTGGGAGTCGTAGTCTACCAGAAGTTACCGGAGGACAGTGTCCCCCGTGTTCTGGCCTACGCAAGCCGACTCATGAAAGGTGCGGAAACATGGTATTCGGTCACCGAGCAGGAGTGCTTGGCGGTCGTGTTTGCCGTGGGTAAATTCCGTCCTTACCTCTTTAACCGGGAGTTCGTGATCGTAACAGATCACCACGCTCTTTGCTATCTGCAGACAGCCAAAAACTTGCAAGGCAGGTTGGGGCGTTGGCAGATGCAGCTTCAAGAGTACCAGTTTAAGGTTCAGTATAGGAAGGGAACACTGCACGTGGATGCCGACGCTTTGAGTCGGTATCCTGTTCGTGATGTGGCGGACCTTTCCTTACCTGAATACGTCGAAGCCGACGTAGGTGAGGTTATTTACCACATCCGTTCCGAGGTGGATTGGGTCAAGGAGCAAGAGGCCGATGGCTGGTGCTCCAAAGTGAAGAGTGAAATCTTCCGTGACCCCAACTCGAACCTCCGGTTCCAGTTTGTGGTGGCAGATGACTTGTTGTTTGCCATCAGGTCCATCCAGGATCGGTTGAGAACTGTACTGGTAGTTCCAAAGTCATGCAGGGCTTTCCGTCTAAGGAAGCTACATGACATTCCCGAAGTTGGTCACTTCGGGATGTTTAAAACCTACCAGAGGCTGCGCTCACGCTTCTACTAGATCGGTATGAAGCGGGACACTGCCGAATATGTTAAGACATGTTTGGTGTGTCAGAGAGCACGACAGTTCGCTCAAAGTCAGGGATTTCTCCAACCGATTGTGCCGGAGTACCCAGTTGATACCTGGGGAATGGACTTCGTTGGGCTGTTTCCTGCCTCCGTGGGTGGAGTCACCTATGTACTTATCATGGTTGACTATTTCACCCGGTACGGTGTGGCAAGGGCGGTACGAAGGGCCACGGCCGCCTGTGTGGTGAAATTCCTGAAGGATGAGATCTTGTCTCGGATCGTGGGTCCCAGTTCTCAAGCAAAGTCCTGCTGAAGTTCCGGGAGCGCTATAATATAGCGCATCACTTCACGACGGCGTACCATCCGCAAGCTAATGGGCTTACGGAGCGTACGAATAAAACCGTAATGGAAACCATCAAGTGGTACCTTGATCCCCTCAAGGAACAGCGTAACTGGTGGGATAAATTACGGCCTGCCGTGTGGGCTTATAACACAGCTGTCCAGGAGAGTACACAGGTCTCTCCGTATCAGTTGTTGTTTGGACGTGAGCCTCGGTTGGAGATTGACAACCTCCTTCCGAACGGTCCAGTCCGCGACTTGCCTGACCAGCAAGCCGTGGAAGAGCAGGCTCGTCAACATTTGATGGCTGCTCAGAAAAGGCAGAAAGAGCGGTACGACGCTGGCCGTGTGGAGCCTCCTGTGTATCAGCCTGGTGATCAGGTGTGGATAAGAGATCAGGCTGGGAAGCTCGGTCAGGCGAAGAAATGGAACTTGGCTTATAAAGCTGAGAGGGGTATGGTGGTCGCACGGTATTCTGACCTAGTCTACGAAATAGAATTCGTAGACGGGTATGGTCGAAAGGTGCGCGAACGGTTTCATGTCGATAACCTGAAGCCGTATATACCCACCTGCACTGTGAGAGAGGAAGATGGACTTGGTGTCTCTGACACCTCCCCCGATGCAGACAGCGATGCCACGGAGGCTTTGGCGGAGAGTGGAATGACTCCGGCGCTAAAGCCACCGTCTATTTCTTCGCAGGAGTCTACCGACTCCGAGGCGGAGAAGTCTACCGACTCCGAGGCGGACGACCCCCCACCTCCTCGGTATAATCTCCGTCCGCGGAGACCGAGGGTGTTCGAGGTGAGTGGGTTCGACCCTCGAGTGGGAAGTGTCACGGTATGGGGTACCCTGTGGGTGTCCCTACCGTGGTGGAGTAGAGCAGGCGGTCCGCTACTGTGGGCGAACGGCTGGGAGAGGAGGCGGCCGGACATTGCGGTGGTTGGGGCCCGCCACGGTTTCGGTAGAAATCAAGGGCGGCCCATCCCCAGGTGTCCAGCCAAAGGCCCGACAAAATCGGTCCGCGGACGGAGAAACCCATCTGTGAAAACCTCCGTGAAATCTCCAATTACCGTCAATATAAGAGAATTGACGGTAAATGTCTCTACCCACCAGTTCCAGTCTTGGTGCAGGAGAATTCACCGTGTGTCTGGCCCTAAAAAGGCAGACGACGGTGAAATCTCCATGGTGACCATGCATGAGGCGGCTGATAACGTTTTAGCCGCTACTGCACGGCCATTAGCTGCTAAGACGGTGAATTTGGCAGCTAGGCGCCATATTGTTTGTAAATCTATCAAACAAGGGACGCTGGCACCACGTGTGCTTTTAAAACCACGTTTTCACCGTCCAAGAGGCCTGGAAAAAGAAAAAATCGATACAAAAGTAAATCCCTCTAAGGAAATTTCCTTCTCCTGCCTGTTGGCAGTTCTCTTTTATTTGTTGGACGGGATCCCCCGGAGTTCTTCCCGCCGATCCAATGTCTTTGGAGGCCATGGCTGTGTCCTTGGCCGAAGAAGAAGGCCGCTTGGATCGGTTAGATGAAGCTAGACGGGACATGGTCCAGGAAGGTGACTTCCTGGTCGGGGACCGTCAATTCATCGGGGAGATTCCGACCGTGCAGGTGAGGAAGGACGGCGCAAAGAAGCGTAAGAAGAAGTCCGGAGCCGCACGGATCACTGCCAGAGCCAAGGCTCTCGCAGAGAGAGAGGCAATGCTTAAAGCTAAGGAGGAGGCGTTGAAGAAGTTCACGCCTGCTGTGGGGCTTCGAGCAGAGACTCTCGCCCGCCCTGACGGTTGTTCAGGGGCTGCTTGGCCAGAGAAGCCGGCTGCTGGATCGGGTCCGCCCGAGGCAGTAGCTGGCCCCTCCGGCTGGCAGTCGGACAACCCGAAGAGGGACCGGCGAGCGGAGAAGAAGGCTACCCAGCCTCCAGTACCCGCTCCCGGTAAAACGGGGAAATCTGTGAGTGGTGGTGGTGGCAAGGGACAAAAGAGGTCCCGCCCTCGCACCCCACCAGTGGCTGAAAGCTCTAGAGGCAAGAAGGCCAGGTCCTCCGGTCGAGGAAAGGCCTTCGAACCTCAGAAGCCCGAGAGCTTGGAGGACAAGCTCAAACGGCTTCAGGCTCAAGCAGCGAGCTTGCACCGACAGATCGCACGTGCGGTCGGTGCAGGTGAGCGGCAAGAGTTTGAGCGCCGGGCTGCGGAGTTCCCTCCCCTGCAGGGAATGCCCGCCCGGAGCCCGCTCAAAACAGGGGAACCTCCTGTCGGTTGTGGCGTCCCGCCTATTGCGAGCGCCACGACCATCACCGGCCAGAAGCGAATCGCCGAGAGGGAGGCGATGCAGGCTTCCAGTGCACCAGCCCATGGTGTGGAAGCCAAAGCTACTAGTGGCAAGTCAGCCGACTTTCGCACCGAAGGAGAAGCCTCTCCTTCGGGATGGTCGAGGAAGATTTGTCTCCGGACAATCTTCGTCGGCTGTCGCATCGGCTAAGGGCACTTCTACAAAGAGTATGGCTCCGGCCGGAAAACCTTCGAAGGAGTCCGAGAAGGCGAAGGGGGCTAACCACCCGCCTAAGCCTGATCGGCCCAGTACGTCGGCGGGGTCAGTTAAGTCTGACACGACGCATGGTCAACCTTCCTCTCACGGGAAGAAAAAGAAAAAGAAAAAGGACCGTAAAAAGTCCAAGCGTGAGAGGAAGGCGCCAGTAGTAGGCGCCAGAGAGCCGAAACTGGAGGCATCGTGGCGGAAAAAGAGGAGTCCCGGCGTGCTCAGGGAAGCACGCCGCCCGGGAGTCAGCCGATCCATACCCGTCCCGTTGAGGCGGCGCGGATGGATGGTAGGTCGATGCGCGACATTTTGGTCGGCACGCCTCCATCCTCCCCGAAGGTGGATGCGGTCTCGAACCTGCAGGTTCGAGCCGTGGAAACCCTGCCCCGTGTGACTTTGCCCTCACCTAAGGGCGAAAGAATCTCGGTTGCAGGAGTCAGTGTTCCCACAAGACGTGACCCCGTGACCCCCAGTGGGGGTACACCCTTCTCTCCGGTCCATGGCGGCGGGGTTTTTGATACCCTAGGACCAGAAACGTCAACCTCCCCTAGGCCTGAGGCCGAGGGACGGCATATTGGTGCATTGCCCCTGTATTCAGATGCAGAGGTGTATCTGAATAACCGGCTTGGTCTCTGGCAGGACCAGCCGGGAATGGAGGGTTGCCAATACCACGGCCACTACTGTCTGGATGAGCCACTTCCAGAGCCGTGGGTAGCAAGGCTACCGCCGTACAACATGCGCCGTGTGGTGGCGTTTGGTTGTGGAGGTTTTCCGGTTGTGATGGTCGTAAACCCGGTCCAGCAAACGTTTGCAATTCTGGATGTGGTGGGGCTGGATGCCGGGATAGTTAGTCTAGCCCGGCGTGCAGCCCCATTCATCCAACGTTTGCTGGGATGCGACTTAGGAGGTATGGCTGGACAGTTTATTACTGAGCCTCTACCAGAGTGTGAGACCGAGCCCACAGTTGCCCTGGTAGACCTCCTAACAAGTCGGACGCTTCGTACGCGTCCGCAACTCCAGGATATTCCTTTCGAGGAATTCCGAACCCAGGAGGAAAGCCGTCTTAGGGGGACGGTCTTCGATACTGGTTTTGGGTGGCGTAACACCCAGATGTGCTTGTGGTGGGCACGTCGGTGGGCTGCTGAGTGGATGGGCTCCACTTTCGCGACACCGCCAGAAAAGCCGTCCGGAACCTAAGGTCAGGTTTGGGGAGCAATCCTGGCTGGCTCGACTGACCTGTTCCCGAGACGGAACAGGGAAGTTGAGAGGATTGTGGCAACCTGGTCTGCTCAATTTTTAAATTTTGGTTGAGCAGACGAATTTCCCTATGGTGGTCTGCCTGACAGCTACAGTAGGCTGTTAGGTCGGACGCCATTTTGGTGCCAGCAGACCTCTCACCATGAAGTCTATGGGTGAGAGGTCAGATGTGACCTCTGTCCCCTCCAGGTAGAGTTGCCTGGAGGTTTCCTGTGGCCTAGTCAGCCACAGGATCTGGGCAGTGGGTTGTAGGCTGTACATGAGACTAGACCTGTGGGTGGAGGTCTGATTGACCTCCACTGTCCAGCACCTGGATCTTCTTTGTGCCTTGGCCATTAGGCCTTTATTGTTTTATATATGTATAGTGCCTGGCTGGTTGAAGTAACCAGCCAGTTCTTGTATATAATCATCATTGCCAGCAATCATCGTAAGTGTTAATTAAATACACTAATTCATCTTACTTTTTGTGTCCGTGTCTATTTCTTGGGGAGTTACCGCGAGGGGGTGGGTTTCTGGTTTGGGGAAACTCCACCGTCCTTTACCGACCTGTTTCGGCCGGTACTCGTGTCGGCTCGCGGTAGAACCGGGGTTCTACCGCGATATTCTCGACGAGGCGACATGTCATCGTCGTGTTTCCCCGTCAGGAGAGCTCCGCGTCGACACCACCCAAGGGGTGCACCGTGCGGAGAGGCGGCTGCGGGAACGGTCCCATCCCCGTCGTCGGAGCTCTGTGTAAGTGTGTTTTTTGAAGTATAATTTACCGGGTATTGTAACGGTCCGGCGGGACGTTACAACAGATGAAGATGACGTCCCAAACCAAGAAGTAAACAAAAAGCGGCCGATGTCGTCACAAATGAAGTAAACAAGAAGCTGCCGATGACACTGATGCGCGCGCATGACAAAAACACGTGGGTGGAGGGACATACATTAAGTGAAATGACCACTAGCCTCGCACCACTATGGATTTTTATGTTTCTCATCGTTGACAACTTTGCCCATGTGTTGTGCACATGTACCGGCACTATTTTTTGGCATCTTTATCATATCAAAACCTTTTTTACCGTTATCAGCCATTTTTTAGAAAAATATCGTTATATTGTGGCAAGTTTTGCAAAATATCTTGTCAATACATCGAAAAAGTTAACTTTTATTGTGAATAATCAATTCGGGCATCAAAATTTCAAAAGGATTAAGAGGAACCCTAAAAAAAGAGCTGGAATACTTTGGGTAAGAAAGGACCGAAATAGTAGAAAATATTTCGGATTCCGAAAATTGAATACGCTCGTTTTCTCTAATCCTTATTATAGAAGGCGTGACATCATGGCGTCACGTTCTACGACTAACAATAACGACGTGGCCACTACCTGGCAGGGTGGGGGGTCACGGTCTCCGTGGACCCGCCTTGCCAAATCGTGGTGGAAGAGAGAACTGAACCATGCTCGATTATACCGATGCCAGGCGGCTCCAAAATGGAGTTTAAGACCACAGCAGTCGGGTTGGAGAAAGAGATCGCAGAGGGGCAATGGAGCTATACCATCGTGCCCAATATCTCAAAAGCAGCGAAGAAGAGACAGGCAAAGAAAATATTGCCAGGGTTTATTGGCGCCGGCCAGCGCAACTTTTACATAGCAATTATGCCCGGAGAGTTCGCTCACGAAGGGTTGGAACCACGGAATTGGGGAAAAGGCGAGGACGATGGCACTAGTCAGTGGACTAAAACAGATTGGGAAGAGCATCAGAGAAGAAACCGTCCACCAGTCCCTCACATAAAAATTCATGACATCTGGGACGCTAACGGAGAGTACATTCCGAAGAGCCAGGCAATAAAAGACGCTGAGAAAGCATACGCGGAACTAGTGGAGCCAGAAGCTGCCAAAGCAAAGGCCCATCTATACACCTTAAAGAGACCTGCTCCAGAAGAGTGCCCTGCAGCAGCTGCCATCATCGAACCCAGCCAGCACAAGAAGAATAAACCCAGTAAGCGCCACAGAGAGGAGAAGAAGCGTCGAGAGGCAGGACTTGTGGAGTTCTGCGATGTCCACCTCCCTAACCGTAGAGTCGTCGAGAATCGAACACTGGGACCCGTCATCACTATCCGAAATGATAACGAAGAGGACAACAAAGTCCTATTCATCGACACGGATAATGATGTGCTCCCGGGAGCCGGGCGTGAAGAAGATGCCAGAGGGATAGACAGCGCTGTACCTCCTCCTCCCAAAATTTATGCCAAACTCACAACTCCAAACCAGAAAGGGACTGCAGTCCCGGAGGATCTAAGGAGGAACTACAATGCACAGATGAGACTCCTTATCGACATCTCCGTCGAATACCACTCCTGAGGACTGGCACTAATCGACCAGGTCTACGAGACCTTTGATGGGGAGCATATAGTGTTATATAATGTTCGCATCATGGAGTTCAAGGGGGCTGCCCTTCCGGTTGCGATTGGCAACTCAGGTCCCATAGAAGACCTGTTGGTCTGCAGAGTTCGGCGTTGGAGGCAGCCAAGGCCTCTCGTCGAATGAAACCGGCCCAACAGGGGCCTGAGGAACCAGTTGCGATCGGAAGTCCGCCGCTTCTTCCATCATGCTCTACTATTATTATTATTATTATTATTATTATTATTATTAATCGAAAGAGGTCACGTACAAATCGAAGGATACGCCAAGACCTCAATATTCATGGCCAGAATATTCATGAGTTCGAAAATCAGCCGTTCATAAACCATCGAAAACGGATTCTACGGCCGAGTTCACATCAATCTGCCAAAAGTTCACCATAATTTCAAGATAAAAAAAACGCTTGAAAAAGCAGTCTATCGAAACAAAACAAAACGGAAACAACCGACAGCAGTATTCGAGACAAAACCAAAACAAATTTGTGACACAACACAAACAAGTTTCAGTTTTGTTTTTGCTTCTATAGATGTACAGTATAGTCTTTGCATAGGCTAAGTAAACTACGCAACTGTTCTGTTATTGTTTTAATACTACACGTAACATCCACATTAAAATGCCCATAAAACTGACGTAAAAATAATTTTAAAAAAACCCCAAGTAAACCACAGTGAAGCCAACGCATTGGCCCACGTGCTGTTTTTCTGGTATTTTAAAATTATTTTTTACCTATTTTACGATAATTTTAATGGATGTTTTCTTTGCTTATGAGTGCGCGTACTCAATGGAGTTTAACATACGAGTTAGAAATTCGCGATTTTGAAATAGTTTTTAAAAATCTAACCGCACTTACTATATTTTTCGTCATTCTATCAATCGATTAGCATATATTTAAAGGTGCACATTGCACTTTGAAAACTTAATATTGCACAGCTTTAAATATAAAAGATAAACATACTTCCGCCGCAACTGTGTATTTTAACATTGGGTCTTTGGGCTCAATAGAAAAACGATGCTAGCGCTCTGTGCGGAGATTTTTCGAAATAAATTTGTGACGTAGCCACTTAAACTAGTTGACAAACAATCGACGTAAATATATTTTCTTAATAAATCCTGTAACATGTAAAGCACAGGATAAACTGTTATATAGAATGGAAACTGTCGTAACCTTTGATGTTGCTGTTGACCGGAAATAGTCAAGCGGGAAGTCGCCATCTTTAAACTGGGGGCAGAGTTGGTATAGGCGAATCTTTAATATGCTTATATAGAAGCAGGGAGTCTTTATTTTAACCGGCTACTTTATCATACAACCTGTGGGGGGGGGGGGGGGGGGGCGGTGCCCAAAAATAAGAGAAACGTAAAAGTCAAGTTTGTGCCATCGCACATGCGCAGAAGAAACTCTGTCGCAGAAAAATTATCCGAGTTTCCCTTCTGTATAACTTTTTATTATTATTAACTTTTAATAAAAAATGAAGATATGTTCTTACCTCGACCACCACCATCATCATCATTGTCGTCGTAAAAACTGGCCGATGCTGCGATGATTATCTACCGATGAATAACCACAATGACGGACAACAAAACACACATCCATACATCATGACAGCCGCCAAAAATCTGAAAAAATGGCGGTCGTCGCCCAATAGAAACGCTACTTTAACATCACCTGATCGAAACAACCAATAAAAATGCTTACCTGTATTCGATGAAGAAGGAAGACGAAGAAGACGAAAATAAAAATCAACATGTCAGCTGTTTTTTTTAATGAAAAATAAAATATCTAACTTTTTATTGTGTTTTTGTGCAATTAAATTAGATTTTTCTGCCCAGATTTCACTCCCAGACTGTTTTAAAAATATTAAAAATTAATTCTACATTAATTTTAAGCGCAAAACCTAACATTTTTACGTTGAATCGTCTTATTTTATACAAAATTAATTAATCTGTAATTAAAGGAATCAAATATTTGTAGCTGTTTTAGATTCAAAGTAAACGTTACGTTACTTTTTATAGTCTGCAGTCCACGTAAAATTAGTTTTACGTGAAGCCTATAGTTTATTTTAAATTTTCCGCGTAGGCTAATTTATTGAATTTTTATATTTATTAGGGATTCGTGTGAAAATTATGGTCCAGATCTAATAATTCCTATTGAGCCACAAATAGAAGCCATGTTGTTGATGACCTAACAACAACATGGCTCATATTTGTGACTCAATAGCAAATTTTTAGACCTGGACCATTTTCACACGAAACACGTTTGGTGGTCGAGTTTGACTGCAAAATGTAGGGGGCTGTCGCCAAAACCGACCACTTGAGTCGCCTGTGGTGTTTGGAAGGTGGTCTTTAGTGTTCTTGAGTGAACTGCTAAAAAAAGGAGACTCGATGTGGTCAGTTTAGGCGACAATCCGACTACATTTTGCAGTCGAACTCGACCACCGAAAGTGGTACATTTTAAAGGGTGAAAACAATAGCCTGCAGTCAGTTCAGGTCACTTTTAGAATCTAGAACATCACCCATAAAGCTAGGCGGTGGTCGCCACATGTAGCAGGACGCAACCACTCATTGCATCTGTGATGCAGAAAAAAAATCACGGCGGCAATGGCTCTTGTGAACACAATCTATGAAATCACATGGACCACTTTGTGGCGCCACACATAAACTGGTCATTTTTAGCAGAACACTGATTATAGGGGTTTTCCCACAAGCCACCGCCACTGGGTTTTTTTGCTACACAGACTCACAGTGGCGATAAGTGGTTGAGTGCTGTTACAAGTTATGAACCACCATAATTAAATTATCAATTATAAAATAAGAATTAATAAAATGGAATGCAACAAATCCGTAGATACAGCGTTTGATAGATACAGCGTTTATTTCAAAATTTCTCCGAATGTAGGCGCTGCGATCGTTTTTGATTGAAAAACGGTTTTGTAACGTTTTTTTCCTCCAGGTTTCAAGTCACAATATTAATTAATAGAAAATTAATTTCAATTGTTAACCTTGTAAAAAGAAACCATCGTGAAGCCAATACATGAAAGTATGTGCTGATTATTTTGTTATTCTCCTAAATCGTTTTTAATGAGAGTTTTTCAAATGTTTGTGGGACGGTTTTTGATCCAATGGGATTTAACATGGGGTTAAAAAAACGAACAATTTTAAACCTTGTTTAAAAATAGAAGGACCAATTCAAAATTTATATAAATTAAGCACTTAAAGAACAATACTTTTTGTTGCATTTTGTGCTTTCCTGCATTTTAATTGAACGACCAACTATCTAGAAAAGTAACCACCGATTGGTAATTAAACATTCAAAACAAGAATTATAATAAAAACACAAAAAAAACCTGTGAAGTCGCCAATACAAAATCCACAAACTTTATCAGCAATCGTCAGGAGCTAACGTATAATCACATCCGCAAGCAGCGAAAACTATTTTGCAATCGTTAAGCTTAACGATTGGTAATGGAAAAATACGATCTTTACGTCCGTCATGGCCCAGTTGGCCATCTAGCTTTCTTCGATTCTCCAAGATTAAATCTCTCCGTCGCAGGTCACAATAACGTTGTATAACCGAATGACTATAGAGCCACTTAATTGACACTTGGATAATCTACGTACGAAGTGATTTCATTAGATTCTATTTCGGCTGGAATGAAAACACCTGAAGATGTGGACGGATCATAAACGGCATTCGATGAATTAATTAAGACATTTCTCTTTCGTTTCGTCATCTGACGCTTTATGATTAGCTCGAGAATTAGCCCAGAATTATTGTTTTCTCGGGGCCCCGGCCCACTCTCACCAACCCTGATCACCATAAAATATTTCTTGCTCTAAAAACTTTTTAAACCACCACTGTATTTTTTATCCATGTCCATGTTTCTTACTAATGCAATTACTATTGCTAATGCACAGGTTGCAACTGCAGTACCGTCACTGACTGACATTCTGCGAAAAAAAAAGTTAAATATGGACGTAAAACTTTGTTTGGAAACAGTTCCCAAACTGCTTACAAACAATTTACAAACAGTAGCAAAAAAAAACCATGAAACTTTGTTTGTATGGTAACAGTTTGCAAATAATGTCTCCAAGTCTGGACTTACCTGAAGGCCTTTCTGATCTCCTCTACCCTCCATGCAAACAACATACACCGAAGTGTATCCTGACCTATACCTCAGTCAGTTTTTTTGGGATAAAAGTATGAGTTTTAAAAATACAATATGTAACGTACTATTTCAGAAAATATGAATAGTTTAATGAAAGCAAATAAAATACGAAACCTGCTATTGCCATAATTAATTTTGTACAGGTCTGCTTTAGTAACTACTGTGACAGACGTAATACAAAATGCCACGTACAACTTCAATTCAATTTATTCAAATGATTTATTTTTAAAAATATCAACATGACAGACATTAACTAGTGTTTGATTAACTTTTACCGTTATTTTAGAATGGTGTACATCTTTTGTTTCCTCTGTTCATTGGTCCAACTGGACAGTTGAAGGTTGTGGCAAACTGTGGCATATTAGCTAAGGCTCCATTGACTCTGCAGAAGATTAAAGTGAAACATCAAGAGAAATATATAACTAGACTGTTAGTCTTAATTGAGATACGAGCGTATGTTTAAATTAAATTAAATATTTAAATTAGAGGTGGGGAAGAATCCTAAATTTTCTCGAATCCGAATCCTAAAGGGTACTCGAATCCTTCATATAAAAATCCTTTATAACTCATTAAGAAGATACAAATAAATGAAATAATATTAAATATTAAATTATTAATAATAAAAAACAAGTATTGACACTCAGGGTCGCCACAAGGTGATTACTACATTGGTGATCCGGGTACCACCGAAGTTGCAACAATCGCCGGGTTTTTTTTTGTTTGTTAGTGAACGCTTCTATTATTGGACGTCAAT
Source organism: Brachycybe producta (assembly GCA_036925085.1). Lineage (NCBI taxonomy): Eukaryota > Metazoa > Arthropoda > Diplopoda > Playtdesmida > Andrognathidae > Brachycybe > Brachycybe producta. The sequence goes on from JAUPFP010000018.1 coordinate 2,788,181, forward strand.
GGAGTTGAAACTAATTTTAGCAAAGTTTTTTTTTTAGGTTAGGATTCGAAAGATTCCAAAAACAAAAAAAGGGGCGCAGATTCGAGTTTTCGAATCTCAAATATTTTTCAAGATTCGCCGGATTCGAGGATTCGTATGGCCCATCCCTAATTTAAATATTCACTATATAACTTGTAGTTTTTTGAAAAAATTATATTCACTTGTATCGGCTGTATAGTTGATGATCGTGGTGAAAGATCTCTACGATTTTCTTTGGCACATTTGCAGTACAGTATTGCTACATGAATGAAATAAAAGTTAGTTAGTGCTTAGAAGTGTTATGAATGAAATCATGAATATTTCAGAAAACTTGACTAACCCCTCTCATACAGGCACTTTTTGTCTATTTTATAAATAAGTTTACTGCATTTTCTTTATATTTTGCTTAGAGCATGTGCTGATGAAGTGAGAAAAAAAAATTCTTAACATAAAAAACAAACTGAAATAGAGTACCGGTAGCCGGGTACCAGTACCAGTGTTGGGGAGTATTTTAAATACATATATTTAAAAATACTATTTTAAATACTTTATATGTATTTAGTATTTGTATTTTGAAATACATCCATTCAATAATGTATTTGTATTTTGAAATTACTTTTTATTTATAGTATTTTAGTATTTTAATTACTATAAAATACTATTTAAAAAAATTGTTACTTTCAAAAGATTATTTTTTTTTTACTTTGGCAAAACTTTGACAAAGTTAAGATGGAATGTCTTCGTTACATTGAAGAAAAACGAATGTTAGACATCCAAGTATTGCACCCGTTTCCAAGCATCAAGGCTGCCTTCATTAAGTTGAATGCAACTAACTTTACCTTCATCGGCCTCTGTTTTTCTAAAATGCACCTTTGACAGTAATTCCAAGAAGGAATACATTAAGTGACAAATGCTTCCAACAGTTATTACTCCTCAAGACATACAAAATGAAGTAAATATTTTAGTATTTTAAATACTTTTTTGAAACTATTTTGAATAAAAGTAAAACTTTGTATTTTGTATTTTAATTTAAAGACATTTTCATGAAGCTATTTTGTATTTTATTTAAAATATTTTTTAAAAGTATGTTAATTGTATTGCAAATATTCTATTGCATATTCATTCCAGCCATTCTGAAAATTTGCTGTTTCGGGAAAGTTTCCAATATAATTTCCCATCTCTACTCATGTGTTACGAAACAAATTTAAAAGATTCTCAAGATGTATAAGTGTTTGGTTCTTCGGCTCATTTAAGCAGTAATTAGTACTTGCTAACTTAATAATTAGAAAAGCAAACAAGGGCACCTTATTTAAAACATTAATTTTTTTTGTTTAGTTTTCTTTGTTTGATAATGTCAACAGTGTTAACTTTTGTATAGGTTAGTTTTCTATACTATAGTAGAAACCGTTTCTAATGAAAAGAGACTAGAATCATTTTTTCAGGTTAAACGAATTTTGTGGGAAAAGAAAACACAATTATTTTCAAAGAACCGGGCCTAAAATATATTTTGTGTTATCCGTTTTCATGTTAAATGGTTTCCTATGTACATAAAAGTTTGTTTCATACAGTAAGTTAATGAATAACAGTGAAGTGTTTTCTTGAAGCTTTTTAAAAACAATGTTTACTTGTGCATAATTGATGAACAGCAGTTGTTCGGCAGTGACGTTTGTCAGTCCTGGTAAATGTTGTTCTTTGCCATTTTTCGATACCCATGCTTCATATGTCTTTCAGAAATAATCCAACAAAAGTTTATTAAGTGGATCATGGTATAACAAATAAATATGAATGGAAACTTCTGTTTTAATAATTACTGTATAAGCTATCAAAATGCCATTTAAATCTCCGTCATGTTCTACTGCAGTTGCGGCTCCATTAATCTAATATGGAAATATATATGTATTCAATGTTGTACATTTTAATTTACTGTACATCTATGTTTTAAATTGCTTAATATGCTCCTTATGGTACGTTTCCACTCAGACTCACAAATAGGCTTGCCACCTGTGGAAAACAGTCCTCCATTCGGAAGAAATGTTTTCCGGCCAGGACCATCCTCCACGAACGTATTTAAGTTTTTATAAAATTTATTGTGTGGATGACATGTTTGCCTTCGTGGAGGACGGTCCTTGGCTTGAGGACATTTCTTTCGAATGGAAGACTGTCCTCCACAAAGGAGAAAAGGTGGCAAGCCTACTCATGAGTCTACAATAAATACACGAGTCTCCAACATGACTGTGACAAAAAAAAAGTTTTTTCCAGATTCAAAAAATGTTGCAAAAAAACTATTCAAATGCTCATGTTACAAGTTCTCACTCTACGAGCAACAACTTTTTTTTTTTTTCATAAACAAATGAACGGAAAGGTAAAAACGACTCAGTGCACATAGGAATAAAAGAAAAACGCGCACTCCAGCCACTTCCATTGAAAGGTACGCTTCAACTCATACGAGTCTGCAACATGATCTCGATAACAAAAGCTTCATTTAATGGTGTTGCACACGGTGCTACTTTTGTTCGCTTGTTACAGGGTTTCGCCAGTTGTGGCAAAAACTTCTAAGGACGCTTTCCCTTTTATTTGCTAGCATTTAAACTCTGAATTCGCGGCGTCCAGTGGTCACGGCGACTGGCTGGTGGGTTTTAGTAGCAGCTTTGAAAGAAGCTCAGTGTCAGGACGGTCGCGATTTAATCTAATGGCAACTCCCGAATATGTTGAGCTACTGCACTTGAGCGAGAAAGCCGGCAGATTCATGTAGATGCAGACTCGCAACTTTGTTGGAAACAATCACTTACACATTCTCTTGGCTGACTTGTTGAGCAGTATTTATTGTATTGTTCCGTAATGCAAGCAATATCTTTGTCGACATGTTTAGCTACAGCAGCTGACCACCATTCATTTAGGTTACCATCAGCATCAAATTGGCTTCCTTTTTAATATAAATGTTCAAAGAATTAGATCTACACGAGTGAAAATGTGTTAGACAAGCATATATTTGAAACATAAATTGGCTATAACGCTTACCTAGATGATTAATACTGTTTATAACTTCGATGCCAGTGAAAGTTCCAAGGGCTCCATAATTCAGGGCTCTTTTTTGTGACACAACAAGTGAAGCGTTATGATCTTACCACAAACAATTAATTATTATAAATATCTTATTACACTTACTGTATTTGTCCAACGCTAAAAACTACAGGTTGTAACAATGCTGCTGGTAAAGCTGGTAAAGCAAAACGAGAGATTTTTATGGTTCTTATAAAGTACTTCACTCAAAGCTTCAATGAAACAAATTTAATTCAATTCATACAAGTTGATGGTAAATAACAGCAAATGTTGCTAAGAATTTCTTTACTAATGCAGGCAACTGCATTGCCCTGATTTATAGATGAGTTTTGAAGTTATTTAGTTTTCTTGAATCATCATTACGTATATGCTAGTATTTTGCCAGCATATCATGTAATCAGATCATTTTAAAAGATAAATGTTTCATTTAGCCCTACGAGTCATCACTTAAACAAGTACTTTTTACTTACTAACGGAATTCAAACTAAGATCATATATTGCCTCAACGTCTGATGGTATTGAATCAAAGCTTGCAATTAAAACAAAATACGACAAATTCATTAAACCACGAATGAACAGCACTTTCTATTGTGGGAAAAAAAACTGTCTTACCGAGATTTGTCAACTGGCTTGCGAAGTAATTGTAATTGCTGAATGGATTGACCTTCGAAAGCATTTAGAGAGTTTATCAGATGTGTTGATGTCATTGGAGAATACTTTAAAATGAAGAGAGAGAAGAAAAAAAACATAAGACGCATTCTCTTCATAGGCGGACTGGACCAAAATTACCTAGATATAAGGAAACCCAAAAATGCATAGAACCCCACCACCTTGTTTATAATTTTATATTTGTCGGCAATAAATGTGTCATGTTTTAGGCCTACTATTTTACACAAGCAAGCGTAGCGGGCAAAAAAAAAAGTACACCAGAGAGTGAAATTATTTTTTTTTTCTGTTTCAAATATTATTGTTTACTATACGAGGGTTATGGTTATGGTTATCAAAAATATACTCACACCGGCAAAGTATTCTTGTAGAGCAGCTTCATTATCAATCCAAGGTGGATATCCAATTAGAAGTTTCATTTCAGCAATCTATGAAACAACACATGTCAGAAAATTAGAACGAAAACAGTTCAATTAAACACAAATATACTGATATGCTCATCTGCCTTTTTAACAGCGGTTGCTTTAGCATGTCCATTAAGCACAGATACATTACTGGACAGTAAGTCATGGAATGTGTTTACAATTGATTGAGTAACTTGCTGTACCTGTATCATATGCACATGTATACCGACGTGTTTAAAACACTCTTTACAAAAAATCAAATGACTCTCTCATACATCTTGAATTTTGGATGACGGCAACACCTTTGCAACATAAGGTTTAGCCAAAGCAAATCCAAAAACAAAATTAACAAAATCGGTACACGTCGTGTTCCTTTGAATGTTAGAAAAGTAAACCACAAATCAGTTTAAGTTTTAGTTTAAGAGGCTACATCGCAAATTTACTTCAAAATATCTCCGCAAAAAGCGCTAGCATCGTTTTTCTATTCAGCCCATAGATCCAAATGTTATTTTTTAAAATACACCTTCGCGGCAATATGTTTATTTTTCATATTTAAATTTGTCCAATATTAAGTTTTCAAAGTGCAATGTTCACATTAAATATATGCTGATCGAGTGATATAATGACAAAAAATTGGTAAGTGTGGTTATACTTTTGAAAACTATTTCAAAATCGCGAATTTCGAACTCCATTGAGTACGCCCAAATAAGAAAAAAATCATAAATTAAAATGCTCGTAAAAATAATAATTAAAAAAAAAAACAGAAAAAAATCAGCACGTCCGCCAATATGTTGGCTTCACTGTGGTCTAATTGTGTTTTTTTTTTTTAAATTATTTTTAGGTATTTTTATGAGCAATTTAATGGATGTTTTGTTTTTCTTACTCAATGGAGTTTAACATAAGAGTTAGAAATTCACGATTTTGAAATAGTTTTGAAAAATATAACCGCACTTACCAATTTTTTTGTCATTCAATCAATCGATCAGCATATATTTCAGGTGCACATTGCACTTTGAAAACCTAATATTGGACAACTTTAAACATGAGAAATAAACATATTGCCGCCAATGTGTATTTTAAAAATTAACATTTTTCATTGGGTTCAGTAGAAAAACGATGCTTCGAAGTAATTTAGTGATGCAGCTTTTAAGTTGAAATTCAGTCTTAAAGTTGTACTGCTATTTTAAACTAATGTTTATTTTTTTACCTGGGATAATCTTTTGATACGCCAGTCAGTGTTCGTATTGTTGCTAAATTGGATTCCAATAGTTGTCCGCCAGCCATCCAGGTATATTTGTCAATGAAACACCACATCACATAGTTTATAACAGTACTAAAGTAAATTATTAAAGTTAATTACTCATTTATTAGTGTTTCAACGTTGAAGTAAGGGCCTTCGCACATAGGGAGACTTTTGGAACAATTTTCGCTGCAAAATAAAGTCGAGTTTTCGCCGAAACCGAACACTATCAAAACACCGCGGGGTTTTTTTTTTTTTTTCAAAGTCGTCCTAATGTGTTTCAAATGTGGTAAAAATTGACAACAAGACAAAGAAGTAGCAAAATAATTCATATGAATGACAGCCGCAAAAACAACATCGAAAAGACACGCCGGGTGGTCGTCTGTGTGCCAAGAAATAAGGATGTCTCCGCGGTGGCACCGTAACGGGGATCGAACACTTTTCGAACAAAACTGCTTTACACCATATATTGATCACCAATATAATACTAATAAAAGGTAGATTTTTCTTAAGGTGTTTTTTAAAATTTAAATACCCAACAAACTTTAATTATCCTCTTTTTTCAAAGAGTAAAAACTGTAAAAATTAAGAGAAACATGACATTCTTATAGAAGCTAGAAGGACTGCTCAACCACTTAAGAATAATTTCATGTTATTCTTATTCTCATTTAAAATAAGCCTTTTATGTCAGTTTCAAAAATGATCCATCTTTAAGCAGAATACAGCAAACAGTATATTTTTAAATTTTTGTGCCCTGAAAAGCACTGAAATGAACTCAGGAGGGCCCAACAAACTTCCGAGGACAAAAAAAAACCATAAAATCAAAAAAGTAAAAATTGTCCAAAAATGAAAATTTTCCAAGAATGGAAAATTTTCCAAACTGAGTTCATTTCAGTGCTTTTAAGCCCTAAAATGAACTCGGGTGGGCCCAACAGTCTTTCGGGGACCATAAAAAGTTGAAAATACAATTAAGTGATAGAGGTACCGTTCTGGTTTCTAACACATCTTCAATTTCAAGTGTTGCTTATGAAACGCAAACCTACTTTCAAATCAGCTGTTCATAAAACACAACATCAAAGTATAATGAGTTTATAAAAACACCACATTAAAGTTTCATACTTATCAACGTTTCGAACTAACAACAACAAAATTGTTAGCTTCATCTATAAATATGATTTTCTATAGGTTTTTTTTATTGCTGCAAGGTTTTGTATGGATTAAGTTTATTTAGTTGTTCCTTTCATTCCTTGTATAGAATGTCTATTGTATTCTTGATGGAGTGCCTGATTTTCATTCTTTATGATGATAGATTATTGTAAAATTCAAAACTTTAGCTAGTATTAATATTTAATGTTTGTCTTTTTATAGACTCATTTTGTTACTTGAACCTATTAAAGAATAAAACTTACTTTCTGTTTGTTAACTTAATCAATTGTATTGTTTTAATCAAATATTCCAGGTTGTAAACTCCAATCAGCTCATTACTTGTTAATTCTAAGTTAGTCAGTGCATTATAGAATATCAACCAGTTGAAAGTCTGTTTAAAAAAAAAGAAACAAAAATGCTAAAGATTTGCTTTTAAGTTATTAAAAATAAATATATTGCTTACTTCACAAATTCATATAATGCTTGCTCGATTAATTATTATTAAGAGGCTACATCATAAAATTACTTCGAAAAATTTCCGCAAAGAGCGCTAGCATCGGTTTTCTATTGAGCCCATAGACCCAATGTTAAAGAAAAAAATGTTAATTTTTAAAATACACAGTCGCGGCAGTATGTTTATTTTTCATATATTCATATATATTTGTCCAATATTAACTTTTCAAAGTGCAATATGCACCTTAAATATATGCTGATCGAGTGATAGAATGACAAAAAATTCGTAAGTGTGGTTATATTTTTAAAAACTGTTTCAAAATCACGGATTTCTAACTCTTATGTTAAACTCAATTGAGTACGCGAGCTCGTAAGCAAAAAAAAATCCATTAAAATGCTCGTAAAAATAATTTAAAAAAAAAAACAGAAAAAAATCAGCACATGCGCCAATGTGTAGGTTTCACTTTGGTTTAATTGTGGTTTTTTAAAATTATTTTTACGTATTTTTACGAGCATTTTAATGGATGTTTTTTTTTCTTACTTGGGCGTACTTAATTGAGTTTAACATAAGAGTTAGAAATCCGTGATTTTGAAATAGTTTTTAAAAATATAACCTCACTTTCCATTTTTTTTGTCATTCTATCACTCGATCAGCATATATTTCAGGTGCACATTGCACTTTGAAAACTTAATATTAAACAACTTTAAATATGAAAAATAAACATATTGCCGCCACTGACTGTGTATTTTAAAATTAAATATTTTTACTTAAACATTGGGTATATGTGCTCAATAGAAAAACGATGCTAGAGCTTTTTGTGGAAATTTTTCGAAGTAATTTTGCGATGTAGTCTCTTAATGTTTACTGCGAGCCTAATAAATTAATAATAGTAATGTAGAATTCTTCTTGTAAAATTTGTGTACATTGAATCATAACATTAGGCATATTCAGGGCCATAACAAGGGTATGGAAGGCCCTGATCCAACCTATTTAGCAGGGCCCTCTTCTCTGTTCTTTTCTTTTTTGATTCATTTTGCCATGTGGTGATAATAAATGGACCGCTTTTGCCATGGGTGTGTGGTTAACGCTGTACAATTTATATCAATTTAAATGAATAAATGAACCGCTTTTTTTCTCAAGGTCAACTATATGTTGCACACTCCCCATCCAAGAACCCCATGATATTAAATTGGAGAGGGGAAAAGGTTGGAAAGTGTAGAAGGGGGAGTCGAGAGAGGGAAACGTGGAGGGGAAAAAGGGTAAGGGGAAACTGAAATTAAAATGAAATGAGTAAAAAAAGAAAAAACGACGCGCATGCGCACACCAGAGAAAATGAAAATCTCGTTTTCTCTTTCAAATATAAAAAAGGGGAGGGGATAATAGTAGCAAAATTAAAGTAGAATTTATCCCAGGCAATTGTGCCCAGCAGTAGAATTTCTTTTGCTCAGCCCTTTTATGAGCGTCATCAATTTCTAATTGGTTTGTTACTTGGTCTGACGTCATAAAAGGGAGGAGGAAAAGAAATTCTAATGCTGGGCACAATTGCCTGTGAATTTTGCTCCCGTCATTTATGACCGGTTACCCCACTAGTCTTATATATTAAAATCGATTTGCAATAATTTGTGGATTTTAAAATGTTTTAAAAGTTATAAATTCTATTATCATTTTTTATGTTCCCGGTATCATTATTGCATGATTATAATTTTGGGAAACCCTTGAAGAAAGGCCCTGGTGTTAAGTACCAGCAAAACCTATTATAATTATGGACACGGATATATTGCACAGAATTTATCGTCCCACTATGCCAGTGAACATTACAGTCAGGGTTGGAAAGTAATTTGCCAATAGAATTGAATTACTGTAACTAAATTACTTTTTCAAATAGTAAGTAGTTCACTGCATCATTTTTTAAACTTTGTAAATCTTAAAGAAATGCATTATCTTTTATAATGAAAAATATAATTACTTTTTAATTTCTTTTAAATGACTTTTGTGTATAAGCTTGTTTTTATTTTCAAACTACTCGGAATTTTCTTTAACTAATCTTGATTATTGTCAAACTGACTGAGCTTGAAGTATGTTTGAGCGTCACTTTTTGCGTACAGTCTCGTAATTGTTGTTTTTAATGTTTGTTTTAATGTCTTTCATCTGATTTTGTAATTAGGAAAGATTACAACTACTTTGGTGAAAATAAGTAATTGTAATTAATTTACCTGTGAAAATTGTTAAAATGTAATTGTAATTGGTTTTTCACTGATGTAATTGGTAATTCTAATAAGGATGTTTTTTTAACTGATGTAATTTAATTGTAATTGATTAGGTTTTTAATGATATAATTAGTAATTGGAATTAATTACTTTAATTGTACATGCGGAATGCCAACCTTAGTTAAGTATTTAACTTACTTCAGCCTTTGGATCTGTATGCTGTTGCAATTGACCAATTGTCATCCTTCTATAAATAGCCCTGATGTTGTCTACTGCTTTCTGTTGAGGTATAATCTTTTTTTTTAAAGTAAAATTATTAAATTCATTACATTATAAGTTTTGTATGATGTGTTTTGTTTAAATGTTGACAGTTTACTTAAACTTACTTTGGCTAACTTTGCATTAAACTGAAGTACTTCCAGAATTTGTACATTGACGTCACTGGTATTTTCAGCACCCAAACCTTGAGCACTTGTTTTAATATAATTGAAGTAGACATTTCTTCTAACTTGGTCTTTAATGAAGTTTGGTTCTATTGGCAACTGTGCATAATCAGCCTGTTACAATTGCAGAAAAAAAAGGTTCATTATCTGGTTGTTCTTGTTACTTTTTTTTTAATTTTTTATTTACTTGAAGTATATTGTTACTTGAATTTTTTAAATCTATGTCAACAGTAGCCCGGATTATGGCATTGGTCCCAGTTGATCTTATGAGGAGGGCCAAGCGAGTCTCAAATAATAGATTTTGTGCATTCTGTGATGTACCTAAAAGAGGCCATCCTCCAAGTGTTTGCACTACACTTTTTAGCTGTTCGACGTCATTTTCTTGACCTGCAAACTTAACAATTAATTTATCATGCCACGGTATAAAGGCCAATGGCCCTTATATTGGGATTTTCTTACTCATGCATTTTGTATACATGTTTTGTGCAGATTTGATTTCTGGCGTATAATTTTCATCTGTTGTTAACAATATTTCTGAAAGAAATACATTTTCAAACAATTTATCTCAGATTCGTTCTCACTGTAAAGATTTTTTTTGGTCACCTTCAATTTGCTCCAGCGCATTCTGAGTTAGAATTTCTAAAATTCCATATTGAGTTCTGTCACCAGGAAGGGGACTGCTGTCTAGAAATTTACCACACGCATATTGGTAGAAATCTTCGCAAGGATTTTGAGTTTTATCCATATACTGTAATATTGTTTCAGCTACAAATAAAACATAATTTATAGTTAATTTTTTTTTAATGAAATAAATTTGTAATTATTACCTGATTGTTTACACTCTGCCGTATTGCATACTGATGTCTTTACTTGTTCTGAAAATGAAAAAATAGTATAAATTTTGTGTAATTCTTTTTGTATTTTAACAATTTAAACAGTTTTAGATTTTTATACATTTTAGGAGAGCACTATAAAATATAAGCCATACTTTAGTCTTGTTTATTTCACTAATTTTTCTGTTAGATTTTGTAAACACAGCAGTGGTTTGAATTTGAATTTGTAAAAGTACGCCGCAATCAACGAAGAAAACCTATAGTAGATGGACAGGAGTTCGAGTAATGGCATGCTACATACTCTGTGAAAACCAGTAAAATTTAAACCCCAAAACAATCACAATTATGTTCTGGTGCAGCTATGTATTAAGTAGGTAATCTTTTGGATCAAGTAGATACTTTTTAATTATCTTCATTTAACTCTCCAAAAACTTCTTAAAGAAAGAAAATACAGTATAACCAAATCAGTAAGCAAAGACAATCAAAGGCTGCGGTTCCTACAGTGGACTTTGACATAATGTAAAATAATGTAAAAGAAGTCTAAAATTTTACTCTTGTCAGACCATTATTAGAATATAATTCACCAATTTGGAGTCCTTATCGAGTTAATCTATTACACGAAATTAAAACGGTAGCCTACTGTATATGGCTGCAAAATTTGTTAAGAGTAAATCCATGTATTCTGACAGTGCAACTCTCATGCTGCGTAAACTTCAATGGAAATCACTAACAAACCATAGAGCTGAGTAAAGCCCTGCCCTTCTCGAATGCTTGTTAACTCTAGATAGCAGAGCATTGTTAGATAGAATTCTTACCAGAAAATCCCATACAACTAGACATGGCCATCCAGTGCTTATTAAAGAAATATGCATATATATATATATATATATATATATATATATATATATATATGCATGTTTGTGTTATTTTTTTTTCTCCAAATTCTCTTCCAGCACCATAGTTCTGTTTTAGGACAAATTCAATTTGATGATTATGTCTAAACCTTGCCTAAATTACAGATACTTATCATCTGGAATTGTTCCCCTGCCACATGGCTATTGAGCTGTTTGCAGGTGTATTGATTAATTTAAATTGAATTAAATAATATGCAGAAATTATTTGTTGAAATATTGTAAAGATTTGCCCAACAATTGCCCAAATAATTTTTAAATAAACATAACTCCTTAATGAAATACCATTTATCTCCTATTTATATTCAACTGAATACAACCTTCCAATCAGCTTGAAAGCCACATGGTAGGTGGCCTAACTGAAATATCGAAGGAATAGTACTTTGATATGAATAGGGAATACAAGTATTTGATTAGAGAATTAAAAGTAATGTGCGGTGAAGAATCAGCATTTGAGTAAATAGGTAGACTTTATTTTTTTAAATGCCAATGTCTGTTGTAGGGTGGTGTATCTATCCGACGAAGTCCATTTATTGAAAAGTCAATTGATTTTTAAATTACTTCTTTATATTCATGAATCATTTTTAATTTTAAAAATCATTTTGGTAATCGTTAGGTAGGTAAGTCTTGAAAACATTTAACAAGAAATTTATGGAGGTGATGGTTATAGTTTGTTATAAGTTTGTTATAAAAATTGTCGAAAAAACTGGTTGATAATAATTAAACTTACTTTCAATTACAGATAGTTCGATTTTACCAATAAAACAGATGCAACTCCAGAGTAGTAGAACCACTGATACTTGAAACTTCATTATATTCAGTAGAAGTAGAATTAAATTGTTACGAGTAGTTGGCGAACTTCACGTGTTACTAGACACCAAATTATTTCCTTTGAATCAGGTCTTTTATATAGTTGACTTACGTCAATTATTTAATTGAAGTACTGATTTGAATGAAATTAAATTTTGCTAAATTTCCGAAAATTGGTTAAGTACCTTTAAACAATTGATAGAAGTCCTTTTTTAAGCTGTTATTAAAAGAAGCATTGTAAACATTGAGTCCCTATTGTTTCGGGTTTTGTTGTTTGAATACCACCTGATTAAATTCACTATTATAAAATACAAAAATGTGTACTTTTACAAAAGATAATAACAAGGAAAAAACCGAGTTAACTAAACATGTATTAAATTTGGCAAACCAATCATCTAAATACACGCGATTGATTCATGACAAGTGTTTTAAAATCACTTAATTGGCAATTCTTACAGACAAAAGAGCTCTGCGATCAAACTGGCGATTTTTAACTTGATATTCAATGCAAGAAATAAGGGAAATATTGCTGTAAATCTTGCGCAATATCTTGCAAATAACGAGGTAAAAGTTTTCTGCAAGTCAATATGCAAGAAACCTTTCCAAGTCTTAGAAGAGTTGTTATAAAATTGGCAATTTTAATTTATTCAAGGGCAGCACATAGCAGTAAATCTTGCCATAAATATTAAAAATATAATAGTAAACTTACGAATATATTTTACTAGAAAATAAGAAAATAACAGTACCAAATTTTTAAGCATTAAAGTTTTATTTGCATTACTTTAGTGTTAATGAAGTAACCAACATAAAGCAAAACCTACAGTTGATAACTGATTTGAAATAATTTCATTTAACATGAGCATTGTGACTATTTTAATATAAATTATAATAACAATTCGAAGACATTTTATCGGAAATTGAAAATTATTTTTTAACTTTAGATATGTTAGAATGGTATACAACTTGCGTTTCCTCTGTTCATTGGACCAACGTTACAACTGAAGACTTTGGCAAATGCGGAAATATCAGACAAGGCTCCAATGACTCTGTACACGAGAGGGAATATTTTTTTAGTTATGACTACAGAAAAACCACACAAAAACAAATTTCAGATAGTCACCTGTAGCGATTTTCCAATTGTGGATCACGTTGGAGAGTATTCACAATGTTCTTAGGCACAGTTGCAGTACAGAATTGCTATAAAAATGAAAAAAAAAACCATTTGAGCGTTTTTCAACAAGCAAGTATTATGTGATCATCACAGTTTTCGTTACCTGAGCCCAACTAATAAACAGTAATTGTTCTGAAGTAAATTGTGTTAGTCCTGGTAGTTGTTTTTCTTGGCCATTTTTAGCTACCCATTGTTCATATGCCTATATTAAGAGAACAAAATTGTATGTTATGATAACTTATGAATAAGGCTTAAAACTTATGCAAGTAAAGTTTCAGAACTGGGGAAATTGTTTTTTAGAATTTTTAAGTTTTTTTATACAAATAGAAAACAATAGAAAAATAAAATACAAAATAAACAGATGTTTGTTTGAATTAAACGAAAAACACAGTTAATTGAATGTCTTAAGCAATTAATAGCTGCAATCCTCCAAAGTAACAAGAGAAAATTCAGAATCAAAACTATTTGGTTTTAAGAAACACTCTTTGCAGAATTTCATTTCTGACCAAAACATGTTTTTTAAAAAAAGAAATTAGAAAAATAACGGTGCCTTTATGCAAATTTTCAAAGATTCTGCAATTTGTGCTATTTATGCATTTTTATTTTGTTTTAAACTGATTGTTGTTGGATATATGCCTCATATCATAGCATCATAGTGCATCCAAAAGTGGTTGGAACTGTCACTAGGCCCTATGCAAATGTTATGCAAACTTTAATTAATATTTACATAAAAAGTTATGAGAGCTCCATCGTAATCTGCAATGTGTTCCAAGGCTGTTGCAGCTCCATCAATCTTTAAGTCAATAAGAAAAACCATATTCATTATTAAAAAAAAATGCAGCTGGATCGTAATTGCGGATTTCTGTGCTACTAACGCATATGTTGGGGTTTATTTTTGAGCAATATTTATCATATTGGTTTGTAACACAAGTGACATCTTTGCCGACATTCACAGCAACATCTGGTGACCACCAGTCGTTTAGATTACCATTGGCATCAAATTGGCTTCCTTTTGATTTAAACAGGCAAAAAATATTACTTCAGTGAAATCTAAACACATTATTTTTGCAATAGATAACTAACCAATATAGTCAATAGCATTGTTAATCTCAACTCCAGAAATTGCTCCAAGTAAACCATAGTTGAGAGACCTTCATGGGCCACAAAAATCATAAGTTAATATGTGTAGCCGCATATCAATTAATATAGTTTTAGTCGGATTTGGTGACTTACTGAATCTGTTTTCCAGCAGTAAAAATTGGTTGTTGTAGCAATGCTGCAGGAAAACCTGAAAAGAGAAAATAAGTTTAATATTTACAGACCACCAGCCTCTTATCAAATGAGCTAGTTTATTTTATTTTTTCTTACTAATAGAATTCAAACTTAAGTCGTATTCTGCTGTAATGTCTGCTGGCAAGCTATCAAATCTGAATTTAAAAAAATGCATAATGTATATTCATATATGCTCAGTAAAACCGTATTCCTAGTAGCAATAGATTTCTTTCTTTTTTTAAAAAATGTTACCGATTTCTGTCAACTGTAGTGCCTAATAATTGTAGATTCTGTTTCACTTGACTTTCAATGGCATTCAGAGAGTTTGTCAAAGATGACAAAGTTGATGCTGGATACTTTAGATTGCAAACGAATGTAACTTTGTTAAAACTGTTCAAAATAGGCTCAAAGATGGTCAGAAAAGAAACTCACATTTTTAAAGTATTCCTGTACAGCTGAATCACTATTAATCCATTGTGGATAACCAATTAAAAGCTTCATTTGAGCAACCTGTAGAATAAAATTGAGTTAGAAAAAGATTAAAAACAAGCTGAATTTAATTATAATAAATGTAATTATATACTTTTTGGACAGCAACTTCTTGAGCTGTACCGTGAAGATAGCTGACATTACTAGACAGAAGACCATCGTATGTATTTAGGAGTGATTGAGCAACCTGCTTTACCTTTACAACATAAAATTAGCATTTTCAAAACACGATATTCAATATAGAGATTCATTGTCCTTACTTGTTGAATGTCGGATGATGGAAAGACCTTCGCGACGTAGGGTTTAGCTAAGGCAAATCCCCAGAGTGAATTTACAAACTCGGCACATGTTGTGTTTCTTTGATAGTCGGATAAATGAATTTAATAATTAGTTTTCTATATATATTACTGCACTGTTCTTGCTCTCGTATGTATTCTATTATTTTTTACCTTGGAGGATTCTGCGATACACCTGTCAGAGTTCTTTGCACTGCCAGATATGCTTGCTCAACTTCTCCACCGACCGTCCATGCGTAGTCCACGACGAAACACCAGATGGCATAGTTTAAAACAGTGCTGAAATCCAGATGTTTACATTGTAAATTCGTTATACATGTATAAGTTTGCACTCTGCGTCAAAACAATGAATGAAAACTAACTTTCTGTTAGTAGATTTAATCAGATTTATGGCTTTGATCAGAAATTCCTCGTTGAACACTCCAATCTCCTCGTTGCTCGTCAATTTCAAGTTAGTCAGTTCATTAAAGAATGTCAACCAGTTGAAAGTCTGTTTGAAAATTGAAAATGAGATCAACAATCGAGCACTGTGGTATGCACGTTTCACATAAAATACATTAATATGTAACATTTATTACAGCAACCGTTAACTAAAAGCGGACATCACTTCTGTTAGTGCCGCGAAAATGGCACCAAATGGTCTGAGAGCAGTGACGTAGCCACTAGGAACTATGGGGTTAAAAAGCATCCTCCCAAACTTTGAAAATAATTTTTATAGCAGTCTCAGTAGGAAAAAGAGTTAAAGGAAAGCAGGACAGTAGAAGGTCTAAACTGATGCAAAGAAACACGCATTCTTCAATGCGCACAAGTTGTTACCCCGTAATAAATATTTTGCACATTGCATGTTTTTTTTACTGATTCTTCCTTTATTTAGCATTTTATCATTTTCAGTCTCCCACCCCCAGATTGAAATCTTGGCTGTGTCACAGGTTTTGAGTGAATCATCCTATTGTCAGAAGTTCACCATTTTCTGTGACAACAATGCCAGATCGAATGCATCACATCAATTTGTCATCATCTGTAGTAAAGTACTAGTGGAGTAACCCGTTATAAATGACGGGAGCATCTAGTTTAATTTTGTTCGAATGTCCGGTTGTTTTGAAGTGATTTGGCTTGACCGCTTGCTATTTTTTTATAAGCACCTTAATATTGTTTGGGTTCTTGGATCGGGAGAGCGCGACATAAAGTTGACCATGAGAAAAAAACCGGTTCATTTAAATTTAAATAAATTCCGACATGTTTAAACGTTTTTGTCCTTGTTTGTACAGCGTTATACACAGACAGACAAAGTTTAATATATATAAAATTGCAGCACTCCACCGATATGTGAAATTCTTACTTTGGTATCTGGATCCGTTTTCTGTTGCAGTTGTTTGATGCTCATTTTATGATAAAGAGTGGTAAAGTTAATTGCTTCTACATTTGGAGGAGTAATCTATTTTTGATGAAAGACAGAAAAAAAAATATAAATTTTGCATTGTTTAGTACCAGTTTTCAAACGCAATTTTTTTTTTTATAAATCAGTAATTTTAAAATTAATCTTACAGCAGCCAACTGATTGGTAAATGTAATTATGTCATTAATTTGTGGTCGGATATTAAGGATATTAGTAGCTCCCAAAGCAAGTGCACTCGTTTGAATGAAATTCGAGTAGGAATTCTGGCTGGCTTGGCTTCTAAGAAGAGTTGGGTCCACTGGCAGCTCTCCATTGTTAACCTAAGTTAAAATGGTACAAATGGTACCACAAAATCCCATTAGGTCTAGATTCCATTTTTCTTTTTTACACATCTTCCACTTTTCACTTACTCCAAGGATGTACAGGTTTGAATTCGTTAAGTCGATTGTAACTTTAGCTGAAAGAATGGCAGAAGTTCCTTTTAATACCAATTTGGCCAAAAGTTCCTCAAATGAGATAGATCCAAAATCAAAATTCAAAAATTCAGCAATGGGCCATCCTCCTAATTGAAGCACTTCATTTTGTAGTGTAAAGATGTCGTTTGCTTGAACTGTTAATTGTAACAAATATTTTAATTTTTAATTATTGTGGCAACTTCCAACTCAAGCTCCTTTTTGTTCACGTCTGTGGTTATGCGGATAGAAATTCGTATTTCTAGCCATGGCTGTAGCTATAGATACTGTAGTTCTAACATGCTGATATGCATACATTCACAGTTGTAAATACGAGAGCTTGCATGTCGTAATATATCAAGCAATTTCTTACTTAAACATGCCGAATACATTTGTTGTGCTTTTCTGACTTCTGGTGTGAAACTAAAGCCAGGTGACGTCAGTATTTCTGGATGACGAAAAATATTTTTTAAAGTCTAATTTCACTGCATTTAATGTATATATTTTTGCACTTACGTTGAATCTGCTCCAATGCATTTTGAGCAAGGATTTCCGGAACTCCGTATTGAATCCTGTCGGCAGGAAGCTTAGTTTTGGATATGAAATGACCGCATGAATATTGGTAGAAGTCCATGCAAGGATCTTCCTTTAAATCCATGTTGTTTACGATATATTGAGCTGAAAAATTATGTATTTGGTGAATAATTTTTAAAAATTAATTGCCACCTTGTTTAATATGATACTGACCTCCTTCGTTACATTCGGCCGTTCCACAAACGGTTCCGGTGGCCCTTTCTAAAATAGAATATGTAATTAAAATTATGAAAAATTCTAGTACAGGGTCATCATTGTAATTTAAATAAGCTTTTTTTAAACGTTTGTTATAAACGTTGAGAAACGTTGATTCAGACCCGCCACTTTGTACTGCAACAAAGCATTCTGTTGTGTACTACCCTTAACTTAACCAAAACCCAACTTAATCTAGTTTAACCTTGTCCAACCTCAACACATATAGGCAAAAAAAAATTTAAAATGCCATAGACTTCCATGTACATATTAATACTAATTCAGATTGCAAAAATTCTAAAAAGTATGTCTATGCATTTTAAAGCATTTTTTAATATCACAATCACGTGAAAAGCCGATCAAAACTTAATCTAATTACCAAATTTTTATTCATTGTAATTATTATTATAAAATTAAGGCTGACTTACTTTGAATTGCAGACAGTTCCATTTTATCAATAAAGCCAATGCAAAGCCAGAAAAAAAGAATTGTAGGTACTTGGTTGAAGTTCATGATGATGACTTTGGAAGTTCTTATTCAAAAGTTGCTGCGAGCTTGAGGTGTTCGCCGATTGTGTGCAATTTGACAGTGGAGACACTTACCTTTATATACAATTCGCGTTGGGCTGAAACTTCAATTGCCAAATGTGTCACTGCACTTATCATATTTCTTTTCTCATTCAGAATTTGTATAAGTTAGCTAATAATAATAGTTAGCTACAATTTGTATAGTTGACACATGACAAGATAGTGACAGTTTCTTGTTAACATCGTTAAGAATTTTTATTTGTAGCTGAAAATAAAGAGATCTCACTTATAAATGACGCTAGCTTTCATTAAACAATTAAATATTGGTCAAAAAATAATGGTTCTCAGCTTTTATTGTCAACGTGCCATTGTTGCGTTTGAGTGTCACAGATGTTTCCATGCTTCTATTAAAGTAGATATTAACTAGGTAATATGTTCATTGATAAGTAACTATGACTTTGTTAAAATTAGTTGAGTACCGTTGGTTTCACATATATGAGTGATGTATCTTTAACAAACAATTGACTTCGCTGATTGTGTGCGTTAAACATACAACTGTTTTACATATTGCAATACCTTGTACGTATCATTGACACCTGACCAAATGTACGGATTTAGTTGATTTTCAGAATCATTACTTGAATAATTTTTCTTCTCACTATGACATATTTCTGGTAACAACAAGGTGGTTAAACTTTAAAGCCACCTCGAGGCAGTTCGGGAGGTCCATTTTTCGATGTAGAAAATGGACATAACACGTTTTTTTTTTCTTCTTTCTTTAGGAAATAACTTTAATAAGATCATTGTTTCGTTAGAAAATAGAGAGAAAAGATTACTTAAAGTTTGGTATTATAATTTTTTTATCAGAAGTCTCTTTGTGAAACTGTCGAAAATTCTTAATAAAAGTCATTTTTTCAAATTGCCATAAGAAGGTTAACTTTTTTAAAAAAAATATCTATATTAATAATGAAACTTTATAACGTTGCTTATAAAACAGAAAATTTACTGACTGTGTTGTCCCTTTAATATCAATGTTATTACAAAGATTATTGATTCAGCACAGAGGAGGTACGTGATTATACCAATCGTTACTAAGTTATTTTATTTCAAAAATAATTTGTAATTTTTTATTATAAGTAGTTACGATTACAATTACAATTACAGCATTTTTGCAGCATTTGGATCGTAAGATGCATTGTCAATATATACAAAAAAATAACCTGCATTGCAAATAAGTATAAAAAAATATAAATGCAGTCATGAAAATTTAAACCCGTAATTCATTAATAATATCATCAATAGCCTTGTTTAGGAATAGCATTCCATTGTCGTATAACCCTCGGAATAAAAAAGACCAATAATAAGAGAGAGTCTTGGCAAAAATCTCTCTAATTTTTTTTTGAGTAGTGGCCACCCATTCTCCACGTACTATGCTTTACATATTTCACTAGACTCCGGTTTGGGATATCTCAGGTGGGTTATATAATTATATAACAATGGGTTATATAACAATATCTCATGGTTTATAGGCTAAACAATTGATTTTCAAACTCTGATTTTTTTTTTGCTTTTATTTCAGGAGCGAAGTTAAGAGAAACTAGGAAGTGTTTTAGAATCTAAAAGGGAAGCTCAATCACTTAAAGATATTTACGCTTGTACATATTGATATCTTACAAAATAAACGTTTTATAAACAAAACTTGCCAGCACTAAATAATTAGCGTCATCCGTTTTAAAGTTGAATCATTTTCAACTGCATATTTATTTTGAAAAATATCAACATAAAATTACTCTGAAGTGATTGAACTCTCCTTCTAGTTTCTAAAACATATTCAAGTTTCTGTTCACTTTGCACCTTATACCTTGTACACACATGAGTTAAATGAATTCAAATCAAATGTGTTTAGGCGAATTATACGGAATCCAGTTAAGGACATGAACCAAATTTAAAATTGACTTTGTTATTAATATTTTCAATTGAAATACTAAATCAATATTTCGTCATAAATGACGGGAGCGAAATTCACAGGCAATTGTGTCCATCATTAGAATTTCTTTTCCTCCGCCCTTTTATGACGTCAGACCAAGTAACAAACCAATTAGAAATTGATGACGTTCATAAAAGGGCTGAGCAAAACAAATTCTAATGCTGGGCACAATTGCCTGTGATGAACTGTAGTTTAATTTTGCTACTATTATCCCCTCCCCTTTTTTACAAGTGAAAGAGAAAATGAGTTTTTCATTTTCTCTGGTGTGCGCATGCGCGTCGTTTGTTCTTTTTTTTACTCCTTTCATTTCAATTTCAGTCACCCCTCCCACTTTTTCCCCTCCACGTTTCTCTCTCTCTCTCCCCCCTTCTACACTTTCCAAGGTTTTCCCCTCTCCAATTTAATATCATGGGGTTCTTGGATGAGAAGGGTGCAACATATAGTTGACCTTGAGAAAAAAAAGCTGTTCATTTCTTCATTTATTTAAATTTATATAAATTCCGACGTGCTTCAATGGTTTTTGTACAGCGTTACTCCACACACACACAGAGACCTGGGATATTATATATATAATAATAATATAAATATATATATATATATAATATATATGTATATATATATATTTATATTATATATATATATATATAATATAAATATATATATATATTTATTAACTGAATAAATTGAATTCAACATATTGTTCGGTGGCCCTTCTCAGGGCTCTGTAGAACACATTATTTAAATGTCTTTAAATTATCAGGTGCATGTGTGTATTAGGTATTGTAGGTATTAGAGACAGACTTAATCAAGAGATCGAGAGGCGTTTACATTTTAAAACCTATATACGAGCGTAATATTTACTTGATATGAGAGAAAAAGGTTGACCATGCAGTAGAATTCCAGAAATCACTCATTAATAGACAATCTCAAATACAGGATGTATGTAAAAAAAAAATAAAACAATAGCGCAGAAAGAAAATTTTAATAGCTTTTTAATTACATTTCATGAATTTTCTACATATTCTTTCATTGCAAATGAAAAATACCTATTTGACAAAATATAGTCACTTATACCTAGTACACACCTAACAATTTAACTGCATTTAAATAATAAATGTGTTCAACGGAGCCCTGTGAAAAGTACAAACAAACAATATATCGAATTCAATTTATTCAGTTAATAATCTGAAAATATTGAGTTAATACTTAAATACTTTATATATATATAATGTCACGTGACTGGCCCACCTCTCGTACCTTTGGCTCCATTACCGACGATGCGTGAGGAACTTCGTCCTCGTTGACGACGTTGTTCCCTCTGCTGTATCGGTGGTGCCGGGGTCGACTCTGTTGTCGACTGCTGCGGACCAGCCTCTAATGCTGTTGAACCTCTGGGGGTTGGGTTCACCGGGCGCGACATTTACTTGCCTCGCCTGGCACGGCCCACAAAAAGACCGTCTTTCCTAGGGATCTTTGGATATAGGCGTGACGATGCCGAAGAAACTCTAGTCCTTTTTGTTGAGTCGCTGGAGGCTCCAGGCAGAGGGACTCAGGCCGTCTCTGAGTACCTTCTGCTGGATACTCCTCTATTTTAGGAGTACAGAAACCCAATACAATATGACACTGGTTTATGTATTTTGGATATAACTCTTTACTTGCTCTTGATTACATAATTGTTATTACTTTTACATAACATTATTCTCTAAGTCAGATCTTTACTCTCTTCTAGAACTACTGTCTAGAACAAGACTTACTTGTCTTTTTCTCTAAAACTCTGTTACAAGTTCACTCTTGGAACTCTGAAGACTGACTGTCCTAACACTCAAGTCTCAGGCTCACTTGCCCGGTCTCCTGGGAGGGGCAACTGTCACCTCAGGGCGTAATGATTGACCAACTGGGCCAATCATTGCCCTGGGCCGGGGATATTAAATCATAATCAGAAATATTCTTGGAACTTATTTCCAATTTTCTCACGGTCGGACTTGGTTCCACGAATTCTCTAGAATTCGGGCCACCCATGTCCGAACATCTGTGCACCAAGCGGTGCCTTACTGTCAAAACTGAATTTTTGACTTAAGTGTTTCACCTTCTGTTTTTACAGGGTGTCACAATAAACTATTGACAAAATATTGATTTAGTATTTCAATTTAAAATATTAACAATTAAGTCAATTTTATTTGGTTCATGTCCTTAACTGGATTCCGTATAATTCATCTAAACTCATTTAATTTGAATTCATTTAACTCCTTTGTGTACAAGGTATTAGGGTTATACTGTGTATTTCTACCTTGAACCCTTTGCACAGCATTCCATCATCCAAAACCATATTAAATTGTAGGCCTATTCCGTTCATAAGATGTTTCTATTTTTGAAAGCTGCGCAAAGACTTACAGTAATCCAGAGATTTAAAAAAAATCTCACACAAGTACAAACCTAATGTTAAACCAGCCTGACATTTCCTAAAATAAACATTTTCAGGCCATGTATATAGAAACATATAACGTTTTTAAATCAATAAAGGCAATTTGTATCAATCAATAAATGGTCATCTAAATATCGAGTATTACTATACTTATAGTAATGTCATTAATGTAATTAAAAGTTCTTGACTGTTTTTACATTAATTAATAGTTGATTGTTTCAAACAGTCACTTTTAAAGTTTCTTAATTTTTTTTTAAGAATACTAAAAACCATCTCTTATTTAAAACAATTTGTTAATTTTAAAATTATTCATCTTCAGCGCCTACATTTGAAAATATATACAATTTTTGTTACAAAAATGGGAAAAATAAAATAACATTAAAAATATAATTCTTACCAAAGAAGATTTCTACATATTGTTGCAGAAAAATATATAATTACATTTGGTAATAGCAAAAGCTATCTCTCCAGCCCCTATCTCTCCATGTTGAAATAAATGATAACCGTATACAGTGCTAAGTTATCATTTATTTCAACATGGAGAGATAGGGGCTGGAGAGATCGCTTTTGCTATTACCAAATGTAATTATATATTTTTCTGCAACAATATGTAGAAATCTTCTTTGGTACAAATTATATGTTAATGTTATTCTATTTTTCCCATTTTTGTAACAAAAATTGTATTATATTTTCAAATGTAGGCGCTGAAGATGAATAATTTTAAAATTAACAAATTGTTTTAAATAAGAAATGGTTTTTAGTATTCTTGAAAAAATTTTTAAGAAACTTTAAAAGTGACTGTTTGGAAGAATCAACTATTAAGTAATATCATTATCTTCTCTGATATAAAAAAGCACATGATGCCATCATGGGCCGTTGCATGGTGATTGGGCCTTTAGAAATCTCCATTCTTAACATGTTGGTATCTTTTGCAAGGCGAATTTCACGAAATACAAGATAGTTTTTGCTAAGTGTAAACACAAACAACATACAGTACACAAACTGCCATATACTGTACATAGAAAAGCCATGATTATTAAGTTTTGCTTACAATTTAATGTAAGATGTCATCCAGTTCTGCCTAGCTTTGTCAACTGCTCGTAAAAATCATTTTATCTTCAAATAACTAAAACTAAATGCCACATAAACGACCAATTACGTCAAGCAATTTTCAAAGACAACCCTATTTATTTTCATAGAATATCAGGGCGCTGATTTAATATGTCTTCATAATGTAATAATTTTACAGTTCTGTGTATCCACTTCATTTGAAAATAGTGAAAATTAGGGTAGCTGAGAAGAGGTGAGCCATCATGGTATAATAACCTGATAAAATGTACTTACATATCCATGACACTGGCGTACAGGGCTTTCAAAGCAGCATATGGGTAGTGGATGTTAGGATGAGTGGGATGTTAAAATAGGCTGAAATTTTTTTAAAAAAAATGCCATTAGCATTTCTATGCTGTTTTTGGACTAAATGGTTCCTCTCTGCCATAGGCTCTCTGGCATTTCGCAGAGTAATATTATTGTTTAAATTCAAATTCAAAGTGATCTTCATGAAAATTTTAACTTATGCACGCATTTTCAGTATATACTGCACGTCCTGGATTTTTTTTTCATTATTTTTTTGTACGAAATCCTAACCTCTCAATTTGGTCATTCTACTTAGTGAGGTGCATGGCTCTTTATAATGCAATGCTAACATTTTTTTGTTATTTTTGATACTTGTTTTGTGAAATTGCAGTAAGAAATTTATGAACATTTTTTCTCAAGATTTTCATCATGTCCTGATTTTACACGTGATTATAAAGCATAATTAACATCTTAAAAGACTGTTTATGCACTGCATGAACAAGAAGATTAATATCCAAATCCAAAATATGTCCTCATACTTTCCAAAAACAGCATTATACATCATGGCTCATTTGTACGTTCCGTGTTATGCTCTTCTAGTTTCTAAAACACAATTATATTTTTTTCTTAAAGTTGTTTTCAAGATTTGCAAGAATGAAAGTTCGTTGTAATAGTTCTAAACAAAATTATTAAGCTGTCACAAAAGTTTGCAATTCTTTGTAATATTTAAAGTTGCAAATTTTTTTTGCAATCTTTTAAGTAGTGCTTCTATATGAATAGGACTATATATATCAGTAACATGTCATCGAGAATGACACTGATAAATTTCTTTCTCAAACAAACCAGTGATAAATTTACTTGTGATCTAGACAAGTTGTAATATTATACAAAAAAAAACTGTTTGCTTTCATCATTATTGCGAATTTCATTATTGATAGGCTAATGTGTATTTGCAATATGATCATTTGCAATTCTGACAGGTATATAAATGATAGGAAAATATTAGTATAAGCTCGGTTCTCAAACGATTGGTGCATTTGTTGGAATAGACTATACTCTTATCAAGGTGAAAATCATGTGACAAGTGCACCTATCATGCGGAATCCCATCTAATACAGTATATAAATAATACACTAACACAGATGCGTACTGTATAAACTAATTAGAAATAACTTCAAGCTTCACTTCCTAAGAATCCTTTTTTTTTTTCTATTCTAAATGGATGATGAGTTCTAAGGTTTTTTTTTTTTTGGAACTTCACACCTCACAGTAAATTAAAAATAGCCAACACGTAAAGTTGATTTGAAATTACTGTGTAAAGTAATTTTGTGTGAGAGACTCTATTATGCAGTGTAGATGTCTTCCAAATGTCTCGCAATAAAGTCACAAAAGAGCTCTCGTCGTTAGCACTTTGCACTGGAAATCAAGTTGACATCATCCACCGCCAGCAGTGGCTAGCTAATTTTGCACGCGAGGCAAAATTAAAACTGGTGCCATAGAATTGTTTCATAGGGGTATTGGGAAGGGGGGGGGGGCAAGTGACACAGACTAAATTTGAAATTAACTACGTATTTTATAAAATAGCTTCAAATGCACGCACGCTTGGCTAAACAATCACCAACTTTATGGTATTTCTTGGGTAGGTTTCTGGAGCAAATGTCAATTTTCTTCTTCTCTGATATACAAACTTATTGTAATAAAATATAACAAAATGTAATTTACATTTATTTACATACAAGCCTTTAACAGGTCTGCCTAATTTAAAAAATTAGAAGCAAAATCAAAATGTTAAACCAGAGCACAACCTTCGCATACCATCAAATAACTGCCTCTGGAACGCCCAACCGTGGTGGTCTGAAAGGGTAGTGCTGTCATCCCCTGATGATTTAAGGTGATTAGTAATACCTTGTAATATTAACAGAAAACTACTACATGTAGAAAACACACTTGGCTCCCTTCGTAGTGGGGGGACTGGACTCCGGCATGTCAGTGATTACGTGATCAGACATAGCATTTTCATTGAAAAAAATGTACATCTCCAAATGGGGATGTCATAATCCTCTCAGCTTGCAACAGGTTGTGCATGGGGGAAAGTGTTGATTTAGAAAATTTATAGGGGTGCTACCAATCTCGATAATATATTTCCATGGGGAATTATTATAGTGGGTGGTGTTTATTCAAATTCAAACTCAAATTTCATCTCCAGAATGAATTATAGGTTGAAGCCAGTCGCATGGAGTGCTGCTATGTTTACTCACTTCTCAGCTAGGAGGCTTCAATGTAGGAGTGTTCTCGGGACCCACCAGAGATGCCAACAACCAAAAAGCCATTTCACTGGGGAACCATAGTATCTGCTCTTCAGTTGGTAGCCTACTTTTCAAGAAGAAAAAATGCTCAAAAGAAAAATCTATGAGGTTTATGTTCAGATTTTTTTCAACCTAAAAAATAGAGGAAGAGACCCAGTCAAATTAGAAACTAACCATTTAATAGTCTTCCTTTTTCACCAGGGTTTTAATTTTTAAATCAAATTATTTATATTTTGCAAATAATAGAAAGACATAAAAATAGTCTTTTCAAATAGCATTGTAAGTAAAAACAGCAAATAAACTAAATCAAACTAAACTAATTTACAAAGATTCATTCATTTGAGAAGTTGAGAATATTGGAAAAACATAAACAGAGCTTCATTGCTCTTACTTGGACTATCAGGCAATTAGTGGATCTGTTTTGCCATGACGAATCTTGAATTGCGTAAACGAAAAGAAAAGGAAAGGAACCAAACTAACATAACCCACTTATGATTGTGAACCTTTTCAAAGCACACAAAAGAAAGCACAATCGATCGAATATAATTATTACAAATGATGCTGATATTTGTTTAATAATGAACTCATTTTATATTAGGAAATTACACATTGAACATTATTTGACAATTTAAATCATATTGAAACAGCATGTTCACCATTCGGCATGAATATAACTAAATGAAATAACATGCAGATGTGAATCTTGTATTAAAGAGGGTCTTTCAAGGTTTGCTGAATTCGCAGAAATACTCAAAAGGGCACACCCAATCTACTAGCAACAAGAACTTTGCAAGGCTTGCAAAAAAATCAGCATCAACTTTCTATAAGAATGAAGCTTCAACTTTCAATAATTTTACTCTTGTGGAGCTGTATCGGCTTCATCGATAAATTGGAATCATCTATAATTGAAAGTAAGTCAGCATAAATTAATGCATTGGACAATATTTCACCAAACTACTAAGTTTGTGGAGAAAATACCACATAACTGTGAGCAGTAACGATCTTCTTCTACTTGTTACTCTATATCAAATGGTTACCATTCGTTGAACTATAAAGAGCAAGATGTAGACGGATGGCGATGAATTCCCGGAAGAGGATGAAACTCATCAGAAAGGTGGTTGCTGTCGTTTCTGATCGTTTATCCGACGCTCCGTCGGGGTAGTTTGTTTCCATTTTTCTATGGTTCTTCAAACGTTGTAGAAGAAGAGCTACAGACGAGAAGACGATGCTATGTCTTAGGAATACACTTTATTCATCCTTGACAAGAAATACAGAAATTCCAAGTGTGACATGCCTGGAAATCCAGGCCTTCTTTTAGACCTGGATGTGCGGTTCGAAGCCACACCTCCAGCATTTTGGGGCGTTGCTAGACTACCAAGCATATTCTCTGAACTTTGTTCCACTTCCACATCCCTATTGAAAGAGGCAGTGATGTTGTTGACACCTCCTAGAGGTGACTCCAATTGACTTGACTCGACACCAGTTGATTAATTAACTTTTTATTAAAACCGATGATTATACTTTTGGTTACAACACAAAGAACCGACTTTGCAGATAGGGTCGACTCACAAAGAAGAGGCATATATCTGACTCGAGAATATTCCACGTTTGGAATATTCTTCTAAGTTCCAAAAAGACTACTTCTTGGACTTAGATATTTTTCTTGCATACAATTTGCATTACACTACGGCTGAGGAGGAAAAACTCTTTTCTGCACTTATTGTCTTCTGTCCTCTCGAGGTTACTTTGCGTGCCTGTTTTATTCTTTTGGCCCTGGGGAGGGTCCATTACTGACCAAAGTCTACCCATAGGTCAAACCGACTAATGGTTAACCCTGGCTCCAAAACATTTCTTTTTTTTGGAACCGATTTCTAGGAATCATTTAAATAATTTCGGGGAATAATTTCTGATTTATTTTATGTCCCCAGCCATTAGAAAATGAGAAAGACTTCTAATTTCCTAAGTGTTTCCTCTGTGTTAATTCTCTCTGCCTTTTACAAATGCCCATTACACAACTCTTTTTTTGTGACACTCCTTTAGGACCATCTGGGCACCAGGATGGTGCCACATGTGTATGCCGGTGTAACACCCTGTAAATCGTGATCCCGCCAAAACCATAGCCAGGGGGATAAACAACTCTTGCTCATCCCTCTCCCTCCTTCTGACTCATACCCAAGTGGCGGATTAATACACATAGGACCATGGTCACTTGGACCTGGTTACATCTCGCAGGTGTACACAGGTCCAAGGTACAAAAGGGCCGTGCTCCTCTTTGTAGTTAGTTCTTGTCCTTTGCCTGTATTACGTGATCTTATTCCGAATCATGGGCCTGAGGACGCACCGTTAGCATTCATAAATTCATCCTTGTATTCTGTGTTTCTTACAAGTGATGAATAAAGAGTTATAATAAGAAACAGCATGGTCTTTATGTTAATGTAACCAACTTCTCTTCAGAGGCCGGAGACTCCATAAGGCAGGAGGTATACGATTCGTTAGCAGCTACAACATCTCTTGTCGGTGTACCGAAAGGAGAAGATGTATATCAGCATCGACCCGAAGAGAGAGGGATGGCCGCCACTCTGCTGCATAGATTTCACCCCCATGCAGAAGGGTGACCACGATCCATCTCCATCCAACTCTCTCTGCAGCTCGAATCTTCTCCGTGCAGGCACCGCGCGGTTCAGAGAAGAATCGAGGTACAGAAGACGTCATCTTTAGGTTGGTAAAATAAAATGGTCGATGTCAAAAGCTCACACCGGACACATGAAGCATTTTTAATGCCCCAAAAGTTCAATCCTTCCAAAAATGCAATGTAATACTAGATATTTTTTGTTCTTGGTCTCCCAACACTTGCCACCCCATTTTTTAATCCCAATTTACTCCTATGAGTGCTTTTCAGGGCATCTAGAAGACTCATTTTTTAAAATTTTTACTTTTTTGAATTTATGGAATTTTATTGTCTTTGGACGGTCTGTTGGGCCCGCCTGAGTTCATTTCAGTGCTTTTATAGGCGTAAAATAGGGGGCGCGTGGGATGGCGGCCGCAACCCCAAAAATCTAAATTAATTTTTTTTTTTAAATTAATTCTATTTTTTTTTTTTTGTAACAAAAACAAGATACAAGTTCACACATTTGTCACCAATTTATCTGTTCCTGTTCATGCTGCATGGCCAGCATGAAGCGTTTTGAATGCCCTAACAATTAAATCCTTCCAAAAATGCAATGCAATACTAGGTCTTTTTTGTTCTTGGTTTCCCAACTCTTGCTACCCCACTTATCAATCACAATTTAAACGCCTATGGAGAAACGGTACGTCAAAAATAATGTATTTCCTATGAAGATGCATTACGTCAAAAACCATGGCCAGCTCAAGGGTGTCATGCTCACTAGGCGAGGCTTATAATTTGCGCATCCCTATGAATCCCAAAAATGTGTGTCCTTCTGCATGACAGCCATTGGAACTAAATTCTATTTTACCGATGACCCTACATATAATACGAGTCTGTTCGGAGACAATTTGTTTTTAATTTTCAGCAGGGACCTCTTACTACCCATATATATTCAGCTTTGCAGAGTATACAGCATAAGACATGACACCAATAACATTTAATGGAAAATGGTGATAGTTAGTTCTGAAAACTTCTAACCAACCTCTCACAACCTAGTCACGCTTTCGATGTAATTATACTTCTCAGATACAATTCTACCAGCTCTGTGGTTAAGGGGGAAACAACAAAGAATTATAAAATTGAATTGAGTAATGTTAAAATACAAAAAAAAACAGTAATTTACATCAAGTGGATTTATCTAACGATAAAAAAATACAAAATTAATACTAAATTATATTCATTTTAGAACGAGCAACAACATCAGTGTGCGATACGCCAGCTTGTGCGCAATCAAGTTATATTAATATTTCTAATTTTTTTTTTTTTTTAAATCAGAAATTTAATTTTGTGCTTATTTCCTTTGTAGCACAAAATATTCTGAGCTTGATGGACCAAACTCAAAATCCTTGTGAAGATTTTTACCAATTTGTATGTAGTAACTTCATAGAGAAAACTCCACTTCCAGCCGACAGAACTCAATATGGAATTCCGGAAATTCTAGCTCAAAATGCATTAGTGCAAATTCAAGGTAAATGAGTTAAAATGTGCTTAAATGGCCCCCCCAAAAAAGCCTCTGTTTAACAGATTTTTTTCATTTAGAAATACTGTTGACAACAGACCCAAATTACACACCTGAAGTCAACCATGCACAGAATATGTATTCTAAATGCATAAGTAAGACACTAACTGGTATTTTTAAGGTGGTTTTAAAGTGAAACCGCCACTCGGTCTCAGAGTATTCTGTCTTTCAGGTGCAAAATGAAGAGATACTTGAATGTGTTTAAGAAACTAGAAGGGTGGCTCAATTAATAAAGGGTATTTGCATGATGATGATCATGTCTTTCAAAATAAGCTTTTTATGTGAGTTTGTCTATAAAAAGTTTAATTTTTTTAAAGGTATTACATTAAAATACCATTAAGTGATTGAGCCACCCTTTTCGTTTATAAAACCCTTTCTAGTTTCTTTTAATTTTTCTTTTGAAAGACACAATAATCAGGAGTTCGAAAATCAGCTGTTCATAAACCATCTTAAATACAAATTGAAATCATTGCTAATTTAACTAGTTCATGTTTTACAGGTCAGGAAAATAACGTGGACCAACTGAAAAGTGTAGTGCAGACACTCGGAGGCTGGCCTCTTGTAAATGCAACTCTGAATACGCAACAAGTATCATTGGAAACCCTGCTAGCAGTCCTCATCAAAACAACTGGAACCAATAGCATCATCCAGGCTACCGTTGACGTCGATTTAACTAATTCGAATAGTTACATACTTGAAGTAAGTTGTGAAAAAAAATGTAACAATAACAAAGAAGAGCGGACATAACGAATCTTCTGCTATTTCCTTTGTATTCTAGGCTGACTGTGCACCCGTGGCCGTGAAGCCAAACTTCATTCAAGCTCAAGCTAGCAAAAATGCTTACTTTAATTATATTAAAACTTGTGCTCGAGGTTTGGGAGCCAGCAGTACCAGTAACTTCAACGCACAAATTAATCAAATAATTCATTTCAACCAACAATTAGCCAAAGTAAGTTAAAAATCAGCATAAACACTTTTCAAGTATAAAAAAACTAAATTTGTAACATTCTTTTACAAACAAAAGATTGTACCTAATGAACGAGAAGCAATCAACTTCACTCTTGATTTACAAGAAACTGACTATTAGTGAACTGCAACAATTGACAGATTCGAACACTGAATTTATTTTTCTAATAAAAATCATGTGATTTCAATTAAAACTTAATTCACTGACTTGGATGAATTCATCCAGATTTAACATTCCGCTCCAATAACTTGTGCCATAAATTAATGCCTATAGGGAATTGCTTTACATGACTGTAACAAGTTTTTGTTTCTCTGTCTAGCTTTACCAGCAGCATTACTACAACAACCAATTTTTGGTGCTGGGCAACTACAGTAAGTGCGATAATTACAGAAACACAAAAAAAACATGCAAAAACCTTCGAGGCTAACATTTATAGCAAAAAAAAAATCATTTCAAAAACAAATTACTTTTTTTATTTCACATTAAGATATCTGAACTATGGCACGCTAGGGGTGCTTATTGGAAACGAGCTTAACAACGACTTTGGTTTTGTTGGTAAGCATTTCGCGTTTGAAAATGTTACAATTTTTTAGGTGGGCGGGGTACATGCTCGTATTTTTAAACCCTCATAGGAGGCCAATTTGATGCTAATGGCAACCTAAACCAATGGTGGACACAAACTATTATTGAAAGTGTTGACAAAGATTTTGTTTGCGTTACAAAGCAATACGATGAATACTGTTCGACAACAAAGCCAAAACAATGCGTAAGCAGCAAATAATTTACTAACAAGAGCCTATGAACAATATAAAAAAAAATGATTCTAACATGTTACGCATTAAGAGTGCAAGTTATATACATTTCCTATTTCTACTCCTATTTTCCTATTTCTAGAATTTACCACTTCTAATATTTAATTAATAACACAGATTAATGGAGCTGCTACTGCAATTGAACGTTTTGGAGATTACGATGGAATTCTTGGAGCTTATTATGTAATAAATATACTTAAAACACAATTTTTTCTATATTGATTGTTGGCACAATTAACCTTTTCTGAACTTTATTGGTACACATTTTTTTTTTCTTCTTAAAGACATATCAAAGTTGGGTATCTAAAAATGGCCAAGAACCACAACTACCAGGACTAACAAATTATACTGCAGAACAAATGCTTTTTATCAGTTTTGCACACGTAAGTCAGTTTTAAATCATACAATGCATTTGAAAACGCACTACAATGTACAATCAAGACATTTGAAAACGTTGTGGCAGTTTGTTTAAAATTGACTCCAGTCACTGCTAAATTACTGCAAACAGTAGGAGATTGCAATTAAGTACAAACATTTGATCAAGGTGCATCATGATTAATACATTTTAATGGACTCATAAATTGATAAATGTATTCTGGAAGTGCTGCTTTCATTAGAAGTAGACAGTCTTTATAATCTTCCTTATCAATGCAACACCTAGCCTTCCCTACATCTCATATGTAGAGAAAATCTGGATAAGATTTAATGTTGTTCTAAAATTTTATTATTTTTCCCCTAAATGCATAGAAATTAACTATTAATTCTGAAACGTTTTTAGAACATACAATAAATTCCTGTTTCTGTGCGCTTGTTTCACACCCATCTCAATACCAAATTCTGTTTCATTCACAGCAATACTGTACTGCAACTGTGCCAGAAAACATCGTTCAAATTTATCAATATGATGAGCAACTGTACAACCGCGCCAGGTAAATACATTTTCTAGAAATGTAATCGGTCAGTTCGGTTGTTTGCATATCACAAAGTAACTTTAAATTTTTTTTTTACAGAGTCATTGGAGTCTTGTCAGATGTCTCACAATTTGCCACTGAATTCAACTGTCCACTTGGACCAATGAATAGAGGAAACCAAAGTTGCATGCTATATTAAAACACCAGCAACAACAACACTGCAATTATTAAATACTAGAAAGAAAGCCCGTCTTCGACAGGCGTGATAGTCTCACATAATATCTCAGATTGAGAAAATTTCACGATATACAACATTTCGAGTAAATACTTTGTTTGATCCTGGTATAAGTCTGCCTTGCATTGAAGTGTCAATAATTTTTACCTTAAGAGCCTATATGTGTGACGCCATTTTGAATATTAGCAGATGACAATTATAGTTCCACTTTTCGCCATTTAGTGGCGCCCCACAGCTAAGCCATTGAAACCAATGAGAAAGAGAAATTAATATTTTAAAAAATACATGGTTCAAGCAAATGTTTTGTTTTCTGTAACGAAAATTGTTATTTTCAAAATTCAAATTGCAATATGTACATAACAATATTGCTCATCTAGTGATACATTGGTACAAATTTATAATTAGTTTTTCTATTTTTAATTTTGCTTAAAATCTCGTATTTTTAGCCCATGTTAAATTCCTATTTAAAAAATACATAGTTCACACAAATGTTTTGTTTTCTGCAACAAAAATTGTGATTTACAAAATTCAAATTGCAATATGTACATAACAATATTGCTCACCTAGTGATAAGTTATTAAAAATTTATAATTAGTTTTTCTATTTTTAATTTCATTTTAAAATCTCGTATTTTTTAGCTCATGTTAAATCCCATAGGCGACAAACGCTCCTCCATTTATACATTTTATAAGATCAAACTTCCCACTAACAATACGTTTCATAGTTGACCACTAATTGTATACGACTCAAATTACTCACCATTGTAGATCAAAAGTTTCTCTTCCTTTTTTCAGTAGTGCATATTTACCCAAAAAAAAGTCGTTATTAAAATATACCCACTTTTATCCATCGATAAGAGAGAAAATGGCGGACAAAAGTGTATCAAAATTGATTTTTTTGCCACATGTTGACGTCACAGCTACAGAAGCGCCTACATGCGAAGATTTTTGTAAGTTTTTTTCACTGTAGGCTCTTAAATGAAAAGGGACACTCGTACTCTTTGTCCCACATAAATCCACCACTGCAGTCATGAGTGTGAAAGCATTATAAAACAGTTAAATGAATAGTTTCTTAAGCAGTGAAAGTATTCCAATGGTAATTTAAACCATTTAAACCAATAAACCCTGATTAAATTTATAAAATAAAAAACAATGTTCATTAAAACTAAAATACAAACCATAAATAATTAGGTGGTAATGTAATCCAGATCTGTATTTAAGGTGCTGCACACATTGTCAAAAACACTTAAGTGTAATTGTAGATAGCTCAAAATTATGATGTTTTCTAATCATAAAGAAGGAATTTTGAAATACAAAATTTGCAAACTTCAAAATGAAAGGTAACCTCATTGTAACCCACGTGGGTTAATGTATTCATTGATGAAAAGTATGATGCAATTAATCACGCTTTCCTGGCTGCCAACTTTTTTTGTTCAGGGTTTTTTTTTTTAATTTGATGATTTTTTACAAAAATAAGATAAAACGGAACAAAATTGAATATTCTAATGTAGCCTACCAAAAAGCCCATCTAAAGATGTATATACTGGTTAATTTTCACAATTCTAGAGTGTGTAGTTTCCGAAAACATTCGTGCACAAAGGGAGGGAGTGAAGGAGGGAGTGAAGGAGGGAGTGAGGGAGGGAGGAAGGGAGTCAGCCCTTAGCAAATTATGATATTAGATATTAAATTCAACACAACGTTGTCAAAATATTACTAAAGGCGCGTATTCATCTGAGCACGAACGGGAATGAGGCAAGGCGAAGTCGCACGAATGCCTCAGTTGGTTTTTTTGGTTGCAAACGAAGTCTGCCAAGGCAACGAACGAGGCATCGATCCATCCTCATTGCGAATTATTTTTTTGCAAAGAATACAGTGCCGTAAACTTGACTGAACAGACGATAGGCGAGGCAGTTGAAACGCACAAATGCCGTCCACATCTAACAACATTTTTTTCTTTGAAGTACCGACTTGGATCGGATGGCATTCAAATTGCCTCGGACCGTGTTAAGTGTACATTTTGCTATATTCCTATACTTCATAAAAGCTTCACCAAAGCCCACCAAAACAAACCAATGCTACAGTATGTGTAAGGTCGTTCGTCTTTTTCGCCCAGTGCGGCCAGGTTGGTTAATGATAATGATGAATGACGAGAGATAATGCCGGGCCATTTGGCCCGGAATTGGGCGAGATATGTTTTATGACCGGTTGATCGGTCTGACGTCAACTCCATAATGTAGGAGGACGCATGAAAGACAAACATAAAAACCATGCTAGAACTAGAATTGAGACCCGAAACGCGGACCGGGACCCCTTCCCAGGTATTAAAAGCAGTGCTTATATGTGAGAGAGCATCCTAAAATAATGTGTTTTCAAGCTCATAATTTTTGTGCAAAATTCATTATGAACAAATACACAAGACATGAACGTGCGGAAATTGTGACTTACTTTTATTCAAAACATTATATCTCACATTTTGAAGATATGCACTGGCCACCAAGGTCACCCGATTTAACAGCCCCAGACTTATTTCTGTGGGTTCATTTGAAAGGCTAAGTGTGCGCTAACAAACCACGGACACTGCAACAGCTCAAAAACAACAATAGCCAAGAAATTTAGAATCTACCCGGCCAGAATGTTGAAGACAATAATGGAAAATGCAACAAAGCAAGCTCAACTTTGCACAGTGTAACACCCTGTAAATCGTGATCCCGCCAAAACCATAGCCTGGGGGGTAAACAACTCTCAACCGTCCCTCCCTCCTCTCTGACTCACCTTTCTGACTCATGCCCAAGTGGCGGATTGATACATAAAGGACCATGGTCACTTGGACCTGGTTACACCTCGCAGGTGTACACAGGTCCAAGGTATAAAAGGACCATGTTCCTCTTTGTTCCTCAGTTCTTTCCTTTGCCTGTTTTTGCGATACATTCCAAATCATGGGCCTGAGGATTTCCAGTTAGTATTTTACTATTCACCCTTGTATCTGTACTTCTTACAAGGAATGAATAAAAGTGTTGTAACAAGAAGTAGCGTTGTCTTTATGTTTATGTAAATAACTTCTCTTCAGAGGCCGGAGGTTTCATAGGGCAGGAGCTATACGATTCTCAGCAGCTACAACATCTTCTCTAGTCGGAATACCGATGGAGAAGATGTATATCAGCATCAACCGGAAGAGAGAGAGATGGCCGCCACTCTCCTGCATCGATTACACCCCCATGCAGAAGAGTGACTACAATCTATCTCCATCCAGCTCTCTCTACAGCTCGGATCTTCTCTGTGCAGGTGTCATACTGCTCAGAGAAGAAACGAAAAGTAGAAAATGTCATCTAAAGGTTGGTAATAAAATATTGGTTGATGTCAAAAGCTCACATTTGGTGGAGGTGTGGGGTATAGCTCCATCTGCCTTCTCCGACCTGTAAACAGAAGCCGTCCTTTGTCCTAAGTCTCGTGACTGTGCCTCACGAGGCTTCGTCCGTCCTTTCTATGTTGGAGCCACGTATGGAGACCCTCGATAGCGTCAAAGTCAACCGCGTGGCGCCTGTCTGTAAAACCGCGTATGGAGACCCTCGATCACGTCAAAGTCAACCGCGCGGCGTCCTTTGTGTTGGAACCACGTGTGGAGACCCTCGATAGCGTCAAAGTCAACCACGTGGCGCCGTTTGTAAAACCGCGTATGGAGGCCCTCGATCACGTCAAAGCCAACCGCGCGGCGTCCTTTGTGTTGGAACCACGTATGGAGGCCCTCGATAGCGTCAAAGCCAACCGCGTGGCACCTTTTTATGTTGGGACCATGTATGGAGGCCCTCGATCACGTCAAAGCCAACCGCATGGTACCGTTTTTGTGGAATCGCGAAAGAGACTTGTGGCTACACACACCACGTGTCGACCGCGCGATTCTGTGTCCTGTCCTTAGAGACACGTGGGAACGAACTCTTGTCTGCTGACCGCTTAGCACTCGGAAACGTGGACAACCGTTTGGACACACGTGTTTCCGTCCGTGTTTTTGTATTTCATGTTTCCATTACAATCACCCACTGTCACCTTCACTCTTCTTTAATTTTCAAAGTGAAACCCACACCACGTGGGCAACACTTTAAACAAATTCTTCTTACTCTCCGAGAGGAGTTTGCAGTCTCATTATGAGATGAGCAAACAAATCTCATCTACTAATCTATCCACCTATTAATAGGCTTTTAAAGGACGTGTGTGTCTTTTAAAATGTCCTATTATCTTCACTCTTCATCTTTAATTTTCAAGCAAAATTCTCCCTAACTCTATCTCATTGTTAGGGGGCTTACAAGCTTAGAACACACTTTTCCTAGCCACGTGGGACTTTCTTGTCCCCCCTTTTTCTTTGTTCTTTGTTTTTACACTTGTGTTTCCCTTGGGACCCTCTATGTCCCAAGTCATGTTCTTCAATTTCTTCATCATCATCACCTCAATGCATCATCACATGAACTTTCTCCATTGGACAGCACTGAAGCCCGGCCGCCATCTTGGATCGACCGGACACTCTTCAAAAAGCGCCAACGGAGCGGTTTTTCGCTCCATGTGACTCATTGTTGTACCTTCTCTCATCTTTTTGTGTTCTCTTCTCTTCTCTTCTCTTCCAGAGGGTTGCACTCACCCGCCCCCTGGCGGAGTTCCTCTTGTTAGAGAAAACTTCTCTTTTTCTTTGAATTTTCTCTCTTTTTGTGTCTTTCTCCTGGCCACCATAAAAACGTGCCCCGGAGGAACTTTTCAATCATCAATTTTTGGACATTGCAATAAACTGAACCGGAAGTGGCCACCACAGCGCCACCTACGGACTTCTTCATTCTACTCAACATAGTCCCTCACTGGGCACTGACTCTGTCTTTTTCATCCAGAGCCATCCAGCAGTGAGGACTCAAAATTTCTTCAGCCTGAACATTTCTTCTAGTTCACCAAGCATTTAGCTTGTTGAACACACTTCAATTTCTCCACTGTTTTACTTTTTTAATAAAACTAAATTAAAACTTTTGATGTGCGGGCACCGCACCCAAGTTTTAAACTTTTCAAGTAAAACAGCTTTCTTCTCTTGAACTTCTCCTTTGTTTGTGCATTTAAAAAGTTCAGCCATCTTGAACTTTTTGTTCTTTGTGTGTTCTTCACACACACACTCTTCATTCTTGTTTTCAAGTAAAACTAAAAGTGCGGGCACCGCGCTCTAGCTTTACTCTTCGTATTGCTTTCCTCTTCTTCAGGCAATTGCAATACACTTTCATTTCTAATTCACTTTCCGCAGTGCAATCTTGATTGGGTGGTGTACCACGCTCGAGGTTGTATTGTACATCTGCTGTTTCTTTATTGAGGTTTTTGGAATTCTCGTAACCTCCACGTGGTCGCCAAATACCACGTGTCGAGAGAGATCCTTCCAAAATCTGACGCTCAATAAAGAACTCACGACGCTACACCAGTTGGGAACCAAAACTCGTCACACGCCCAACTGAGAACACGATCAACACGATACAACCATCACCACACTAACGGAGTGAACGGCCACTTCGTTATACACGTCACAAGCTTAGGTAATCTATCGTTACTCAGTGTATAAGAGTACGATAGTGTCGGTTGCCGACAAGCACTAAATTGCCAACGCGCAGTGACATCACCGACCTACAACTTCACGAACTGAACGAGTCCCATCATACTGGAACCCGAAAGTATAGCTCAGAGTGTACTCGAGAACCCTCGGAGCTGCACACAACGACTTGGACTTCGCCGGACTCGTTCGTCACCGCATATTCACATTACACAAGCCACTTCATTAATCATGGCTACCTCACACGATAATACGGGGTCCCTGTCTGATCACCAGGGTTCGCACGAAGATCTGTTGGAAGTACCCGTGACTACTGATGTGACACCACCGCCGCGGCCGACTGGGGCCGAGTTTGACCACCTGTCACAACAAGTGGCTGCACTCTCGACTCGTATGTCTCAGTTCATAGACGACCGATTCACACCGAATCGACCGACTACACCACGGCGGACAACACGCACACACCGACTTCGCGACGATGACTCGGACGCCTCTTCAGCCCCCTATGTTGGCTACAGAGAGCGTCACGATCGTTACGAAAGACATTACACACCGCACACACGTCATCTACCGCGTAACCCTGACTGGCAACAACAAGGGCAGTCAGAAGATCCGCGTCACAGAGATGAGCGTGCGGAAATACCGATTACGACACGTGCTGATTCTCCTCACTCGCTTGTCCGGGTTGCACGTAGCGGTCGCCGCTCGGTACCCCCGGAACAACAGCCTCACCAAGGAGCGACACAAGGCACTTCAGTTTACGCGCCACGTTTTCCACCGCAAGGGGTAGGTCTGATGCCGGCTGGAATGCCAAACGTCCAGGATGGCATCTATCGACCAACCCCCAGAGAACCCTCCGTGGAAGAATTCAATAAGAAATACAGCGGTCGCCACCCAGCCGACTCAATCCAAAAATTCAACGGATTGACAGGTTTCCGTCCCTTCCTGGAAGAATTCGAGGAAGTAGCACACCTGTACGGTTGGAAAGACCACCACAAGGAGGAATACATCACGGGGTGTTTCACTGGGGCCGCCCGTACGTGGCTGAGTAAACTGAGGTATGAGCTTCAGGACATTCCTTGGCCAGCACTGAGAGTACAGATGGTAGATACGTTCGGGAAGCCGAACGAACTGGCCATCTTGGAGAAAAAGTATACAGAGATGCTCCAGAAGGAAGGTGAGAGTACACAAGCTTTCATCTGGGAGTTTATGATACTCGGCGACCGAGTTTACCCGCAACTTGACGATCAGCTACGTATAAGCCAGTTGCGCCGCGCTCTACATCCCACCATACAGAACGCCGCGCATCACGCATCTACGACGTCGTTCAAGGACTTCGCAAACGCCGTCCTCAATATGGAGGTGGTCTTGCTGTCCTTGGATAAATGGCCGACGGAACCAAAACCCGCAGCTGATTCACAGTCGGGTAAAGGAGCATCGAAGACCGACCAGGAGCCGGCGGCAGCCGCCAGCCCTAAAGACAAACCACACCGGTCTAGGCATGATAAAAAGCCTAGTCAGACTGCTGCCACCAATTCTAACCGACACTCTGCAGCGGACCCCCAACCAGAGACCACTCGCACGTTCGACAAGAGTAAGTCGACGTGTTATAATTGTGGCAAACTGGGGCATTTCGTCCGTGAGTGTCGGCAACCGAAGAAGAAGGTTGCAATCAAGCAGTTTGGGGAGCCGGTTACCGACTATGACATCAAAGGAGAGGTGCCTGAAACGGATATCATCACCGAAGACGGCATTGAGTTTGCTCTGATACGAGTGGCGGGACAAATCCGCCGGATTCCTCTTCCAGCAGCGGACTCAGCCGCCGGAGCACCTACTCCTGATAAACCCGACAGCGACAGCTCTGACGACTCTGAGGACATACCAGTCAAGGTGCTCGACCGGGCTCCTGCACATAAGTGGACCCCGGACGAGCTAATCATTTGGCAGGACACGCTCGACGTCCTTAAACAATCCACCAAGGAGATTGGGTGCCGTGAAAATAAAACAATAGCCATCATGGCTCCCGGAACCCAATCGCCGACGAAGGGCCACTCCTGCTGCCGAAGACTAATGACAACGGTGTATGAGCAGCTGGTAAGCAGCTGTTCACCTCAAGAAGTCGGAGACTATGATGCCAGCGACAAGAACCCGCGCATCGCCGTCACGATCAACGGAAAGAGTATACGAATGCTCGCGGACACCGGAGCTACGGGCAGCGTTATCACCATTGAACTCGCGCAGGAACACAAGTTCGAAATCGAGCCTGTGTTAATCCCACCCAACATTCAGGGTGTGGGAGGCCAAAGGATCACCGTGGTGGGGCGACTCGCCGCGACGGTCCAGCTAGGCCCCCACGCTGTGCGAGGGCACTTACTAGTGATTACCGGCCGGCACGAAGCCATCTTAGGCCGAGATCTAGGCCGGGCTCTGCACTTAGCTGTGTCCATGACAACAAACAAAGTATACGTGGAGGACGATCTCTTCGAGTCCACACTCCGACAAAAATGCATCGAAGCACACATCGGATGGGCTCTGGGAGAAACTTCCGTAGAGGCCCCTGGCAAATCTGCCAGCACCTCTAAGGAAAACCTCGAAACTCCACCCCGTAAGTGACAACGAAAGCAACGGCCACCCACGCTGTCAAGAAACCAAACACGACGAAAATAAAACAATAATTCACCAGTGTTTATTTCATGACTATGGAAATAAACACCAGCAACCATCAAATATCAACAATAGAAGAGCGGGAGGAATTTGAGAATTGTTGTGTTAAGAAACAACTGAGGACAGTTGTCAAGAGGTGGGGGAGGGGATAAAAGGAACCCCCCAACGAATAAACAAACCCACAGCATCAACAACCCCTCTAAACACTCTCAAATAACTCCCAAAACTCTACAAAATTCATACAACTTTAATTTTCGAAACACTTTTAAACTTTTCAAAATGGCCGCCAATATTTACATATTGGCAACCATTTCAAACATGCAATAAACTACACCGGAACCACGTGGCCTTCACAAACAACTGTCAACCACGTGGTACACCTGGGAAAAACGCCGAAGGCTAGTCAAGGACGTTCAGAAGAAAAATCAAGAGCCATAAAAGGGTCAGCAAAAGAAAAACACCGTGCTCCCCTTTATTATGGACGGACGTCATTGACCATGCTGTTGACAGTAGAAGGATAGAAACTTCAAAGAGACAATTGCTCTGGGGGCCAGACCGATGCACTGGGACTTCAAAGAAAAAAAAACAAACAACAAAAACTGCTGGCCATAAACAAATAAAAAAAGGAAGAAAATCAGTTTTGAGGATTTTGTGAGAGCGGACACCTTCAATTAAAAAATAAAATTAAAGAACCTGTCACCCTCTCAATTAAGATCGAATTGTGGGACACCAACTCCTGCCCCACTCCCCCTAAAAATAATAACAAACAGCAAGGTACATTAGTAACCTTGCTGACCTATTCTTTCCAAAAAAAGGCATTAAGGAAAGGAAGGGGAGAAAGTTAATGGGCAACTTCACACCTCGGTGTGAAATAAAATAACGGCCCTTCCCCCTCGAGATTCCTTAGTCCTTTTGTTTATCTAAAAATAATAAACAGGACCGACTCTGATAAGAATTAGATCAACACCTCTCACATCTAATATCGGTGGGACAACCCCCACCCCCAATAAATAAAGTCGTGAAGAAACCAATTAGAGTAAGGTGTCTTATTCTAAAAGGGGCCGGCCCTTCTAACTTTTAAAATTAAATAAGAAAGTGACCAAACTTGGTCAATTACCACTTGATTTGCTCTCTTCAAAGAAGCACTCGTTTGTGTTCATCTCTTTATATCACCAAATCTTCAATCTACTTCTGTGCCAAGTTCCAAATCTTAATTTCGAACTTCTTCAGTTTTTGTTGTTAAACCAAAGCTTGAGTGCCACCTTCAAGCCTTTGAACTCACGTGCAGTGCATCAGACCTTCAGAACTCTTTGGACCTCTTGAAATAATAACAGAGTGATCGGGGACCGATTTCTGTTATTATTTGGAAGTAACCACCAGCAGCGGGACTTTTGAAAAAGTAAGAACTTTTAAACTCTTAAGGAAATATGCCAGGTAGAGGCTCATGGAGAGGAGGCAGAATGATGTCTGCCTCTTCTAGTGAAGATGAGACGGAGAGTGGAACGGCGGGGACCGCTGAACCCCTCTCTCAATCTACCTGCCAGCTACGAAAGGCGGGCGCCGCCAGTGCGCCAATAACAAGAAGAGAGTCGCCAAACACAATAGATAGGCGCCGCACCTCCTCCGAACCGGAGAATTTTCACCGGCGTGGGGAGAAGCGCCTAAAAGCAAGCTTCAAGCGACCTGCCAATGTCGGGCGCGAAGGGAAGCCTGCTGCTCCAAGCAGCATCGTCCCCTTCGACGTCACGACATCAAAACACTACTGGGAGGAGCGGGAAGACCGCATCGATATTAATACAATGGCATGGGGGGTTAACCAGGCGTTCCGCGATAGCATCGCGCCTGGTCAACCCATTCCGGGTGGAGCTGAAGCAAGAGGGAAGCGTGGGGGAGGTGGATCTGTGCCCTCCCCCCTCGAAGACCTCCACTTGGAGCTGCAGAGGGAGGCTGCTCTTCGTCGGGCAGCCAGAGATAAGAAGGAAGGGGAGGACAATCTGGCGTACCTCCGTGTGGTTTGCGCCCGCCTTGTCGAGCTGGGCTTACCGTGTACGGCGCAACTCCCGAAGGAGGAGCTCCTGCAAATCGAGGCCCGACTCCAAGAAGCCGCCCGAGTCACGTCGTCAGCTACGTCATCATCTCCATCCTCCGACTCGCCAGCAACCCTGACAACTGGCCTCTCCACATCTCCTTCTCCACCCATAACGCCACCAGAGCCTTTCCAACACTGCTCACCGGTGCCGTCAATCACTCCGCCGCCTCCTCCTCATACACCATTATCGTCACCACCAACCTCCCGATGTGCCACGCCTCCACGCAGCGAGGCCGCCACACCAACTCCGACTCCAAAGCTACCTTCCATAGTGGTGGTTCCCCAACCTGTTCGTGTTCAGGTTCCCACTGGGGCTCGCCCCAAGGAGCCTCAACAGTCCTACAGGGGCCACCACTCTTCTCGAGACTCTCTTCAACGGCCACA
Organism: Brachycybe producta; assembly: GCA_036925085.1. Classification (NCBI taxonomy): domain Eukaryota; kingdom Metazoa; phylum Arthropoda; class Diplopoda; order Playtdesmida; family Andrognathidae; genus Brachycybe; species Brachycybe producta. The sequence continues at coordinate 2,832,644 of JAUPFP010000018.1, forward strand.
ACCACGTCGCTCTTCGCCACGTGGTTCCCATCTTTCGCCCCAACGCCGACCCGACGGAAGAAGTCAGCAGGAACAACGTGGTTCCTCTGGACGCGGCCCTCCGCCGCGTAATAACTTCGACCCAAGGGTCAGGCAAGACCTACAGGATCACCGAGTCCAACTGGACCGCGACCATCGCTACGAAACTCGGGGCCCTCCTACTCGGGTCCCGCATCGCTCTCCTCCTCCGCCACCTCCGGGCCGCCCTTCTGGACAACCTACGCCTACACCTTTGATGCCGCCACCTTCCGCAGAGCGTGCCGCGTTCTTGAAAAAACAGAAGGCCATCACAAACCTTCTGCAAGACGTCATGCGACAGGGAGGTGACCCCATGGAAGCACTGGGCCGTGCACCAGGAAGTGCCAAGCCACTGGAGGCGCTGAGCAGGAAGTCGGCATCGAAGCGACTACGTCAGCGGGCCCGCGATATGGCCCGGTCCGCCTTGCGCCATGCCAGGCCTATCACGGGCGCATCAGTTTCTTTGGAACCTGCGGCTCCAACACCAGCCCGACCAGCCGCACCGCCCACTGTACCCCATGCCGGGGCTACTCTGGGGCGGTTACCGCTGGATCATCCGTTCCGTGCAGCCACCTCCGGCGAGAGGTTGCTCAACAATCGGTGGGTCACTTGGCAGCGCGAAGTGCGCTCTGCCAACACCCTTTACGTAGGACACTTCTCTTTGGAGGAAGGGTTTCCCCGTCTGGACCTCCCTCCCCGGGAGCGATATGTCGTGGGACTCTCCCGCCTAACAAGTGTCCTCATCACCATCGTCTTCCCAAGAAGACGGATTGTTGAAACCACCAGTTTCGCCGGAGATGCCATCGATGAAGCCACGGAAGCCCTTTTGGGAGCTTTCGTCAACTCCGTCTTTAGACTGCCAGCTGGACAGACGTTCCGTACCAGTCGTCACTACATTCCGGAACCGGATCCTCGTTACCGAATCGCCGTCTTATGGGACGCCGCTTGGGCTACACTGTACAACAAGCGGTCCTCCCGTAAGATTATCGGGGACCGGGACATCTTCAATATCTTCCACCGGGATCTACCTGACGACCAGGGACAATGGCTGTCTGCCGCATCCAGCTACCGATGAGGCCAGGTCCGGCGGGATTACCCCCCCGTACGGTTCATGGACCCAGGATCCTCCCCACCCTCCGCAGCAGGGATAGCTGCGCGCCACATGTACTCATGTGGTTGCCACCCATCCGGGTGGCATTATCGAAAAATTTATAAAAAAATAAAATACGTTGCAACTGTTCTTTTCTTTTTAGATTCCAATAGCGGCTCGCCACTCAGCGAGCATTAATTATCTTTGTTTTATGTTTTCAGCCTTTTCCAATTTTTAAGGGCGCTGACACTTTGGTGCCAGTGCCTTTCCATAACCACCTCTGTACACGGTAAGTCCTCAGCCACCCATGTCTCCCCGCTGCGTAACTTGAAAACCTTCCACCCTTGGCTGGAGTACGAGGACGTACTCCAAGCAAAGTTGGAGGGTATGTAACACCCCGTAAATCGTGATCCCGCCAAAACCATAGCCTGGGGGGTAAACAACTCTCAACCGTCCCTCCCTCCTCTCTGACTCACCTTTCTGACTCATGCCCAAGTGGCGGATTGATACATAAAGGACCATGGTCACTTGGACCTGGTTACACCTCGCAGGTGTACACAGGTCCAAGGTATAAAAGGACCATGTTCCTCTTTGTTCCTCAGTTCTTTCCTTTGCCTGTTTTTGCGATACATTCCAAATCATGGGCCTGAGGATTTCCAGTTAGTATTTTACTATTCACCCTTGTATCTGTACTTCTTACAAGGAATGAATAAAAGTGTTGTAACAAGAAGTAGCGTTGTCTTTATGTTTATGTAAATAACTTCTCTTCAGAGGCCGGAGGTTTCATAGGGCAGGAGCTATACGATTCTCAGCAGCTACAACATCTTCTCTAGTCGGAATACCGATGGAGAAGATGTATATCAGCATCAACCGGAAGAGAGAGAGATGGCCGCCACTCTCCTGCATCGATTACACCCCCATGCAGAAGAGTGACTACAATCTATCTCCATCCAGCTCTCTCTACAGCTCGGATCTTCTCTGTGCAGGTGTCATACTGCTCAGAGAAGAAACGAAAAGTAGAAAATGTCATCTAAAGGTTGGTAATAAAATATTGGTTGATGTCAAAAGCTCACAACAGATACCAGGGGAGGCCAATTGGCCGATTATATTTTTGGACGTTGACAATAAAAAAATATAACTTTTGACTAAATAAAAATATTTTTTTGTAAAAAAAATGTCATTGTTTTTTTTAATTATTTTAAAAATTACAGGCACACCAAAATTAGAAGATGATATATGAGCCACCCCTGTAGTTTCATTTTAAGTAACTTTTTAAGCTTCATTTTAATTATTTCACACATTAATAAATGTATAACAAATTCCTTAATGACCAATCAATAAAATATATTAAAGCCATTAGCAGACAGTTTCTTTTCTTGGTAAGCAGGTAAACTTGTGAACCATATGTAAGTATGGAAATTAGAGACCTACACAAAGCCCATGAGATGGTGGGCATTTGGGGGCTTTTGTGGGGCTGGTGGGCTTTGTGGGCCTAGCGGGCTTTGTGGACTGGGCCCAGTGTAAAGTCTCATGAGCTGGGCTGGGTTTCAAACTTTTACAAAATGTAGGTTTCTAATACAAAGTAACCCTTCAAAATTTGGTCCAAATACTTCAAAGGATGTGTGAATGCATAGAGGACAAAAAGACAGACAAACCACATTAAAATTATAGTATATATATAATATCCCAGGTCTGTGTCTGTGTGAGTGCCTTTCTATCTATCGTTCTTCTTTCTGGGATAACGCTGTACAACCATTGAAGCATGTCGGAATTTATATAAATTTGAATAAATGAACGGCTTTTTTTTCTCAAGGTCAACTATATGTTGCACCCTTCACATCCAAGAACCCCCCCAGGTAACACACTGACGTTGATTCAACGTTGATTTTTGGTCAAATGGTTGGATTTTCGTCATGGTCAGCTTTCCAAACATTTTCCAACGTTTTAAAAACGTTTGGATATGTGAGTTGGAAAAACGTATTTTTATGTCGAATTTCAGACACATTTTCAACGTTTTTCCAACTGATTTCCAACGTTTATTATATGTTGTTCCAATGACTATTTTACAACCATTTTGCAACCAATAATCAACTGAAAATCAACCGTTGATTTAACGTCGGTTGATCAACCTTAAAACAACGTTGTTAAATAGTTGGATTGGTAACGCAAATCCAACGTTGAAGACCAACTATTTTACAACCATTATACAACCAATAATCAACTGAAAATCAACCGTTGATTTAATGTTGGTTGATCAACCTTAAAACAACGTTGTTAAATAGTTGTATTGGTAACACAAATTCAATGTTGATGTCCGACTATTTTCAAACAATAATACAACAAATAATCAACTGAAAATCAACAGTTGATTTATTCAAGTGGGATATGCAACGATAAATCAACAGTTGATTATCGTTGCATGTCCAACCCGAAAACAACGAGAAGCATAAGGGAAAAGCCATACATATATTTATTTTTATTTTTTTATATGTCTTAAAATATATAGTTGTAATATGTAAATGAAGTGTCATATACACTGTGAACGGAAAAAAACGAACCATTTTTTTAATATTAGTGTTCATTTTTCTATCTATTATAGAGGTTCGTTTTTTTTTTCCTTTCAGTGTAATTATAAGCATACTTCATTTACGTATATGCAACTTAAGATTAGTCTCTTTATAGTTTCCAAGCTTAATAAAGCCTTATTTAGCAAACCCGAAACAAGATTTCATCGTGGCCTAGTGGGTAAGTGACTGGATCTGGACATTGGAGGACATGGAGGACACAAGATCGAATCCCTGCTGGTTCTGGTAAGTACTAATTATCGTTTAAAGTGTTGAGAAGAATGTCACTGGCTTGGTATGTATAAGGGCAGCTTGGACAATTAAGATTCTCATTTTTAATATTTTAGTTTTTAATTAATACTCTTAAAAATGACTAATCAAGTTTCACAACGTTGATTCAATGTCGGAATTTGACGTTGAATCAACGTCGGATTTACAACGTCGATTAAACGTTGGCGTTCCGACGTTGAATCAACGTTTTATTTTCGTTGAATACTGATACTTTTTCAACGTTGATTCAACGTTTCCTGACGTGTCATCCCAATGTTGAATCAATGTCGAATTCCAACGTTGAATCAACGTATAGACTGACGTTGATTCAACGTTGAATCAACGTTAGTGTGTTACCTGGGCCATGATATTAAATTGGAGAGGGGGAAAAGGTTGGAAAGTGTAGAAGGGGGAGAGAGACGGAGAAAGAGAGAGAAACGTGGAGGGGGAAAAAGTGGGAGGGGGTGACTGAAATTGAAATGAAAGGAGTAAAAAAAGGAACAAACGACGCGCATGCGCACACCAGAGAAAATGAAGCGCTCATTTTCTCTTTCAAATATAAAAAAGAGGAGGGGATAATAGTAGCAAAATTAAACTAGAATTTTTTTTGCTCCGCCCTTTTATGAATTGGGTTGTTGGGTTTGTTACTTGGTCTGACGTCATAAAAGGGCGGAGGAAAATAAATTCTAATGCTGGGCACAATTGCCTGTGAATTTTGCTACTGTCATTTATGACGGGTTACCCCACTAGTATATATATAATTAATAAAAAAAGAATGAAAGATAGACTGCCATAAATTGCTGTTGCATTGTATACATAGCAAACGAATACTTAGATGTAGCTACCAATTATTCAGCAATCAATAAAATGAAATATGAGAAATTTTCTTCACAAAATCATAAGCACAAAATGCAATTTTTGTTGACATTACAAAAACAATGTAAAAAACAATGTTGAGGCATGTGTGTGTTGCTTGTGTGTAAACATTTTTCAAGGATATGGTTGGTATCGATGGTTGGTATACAAACAGATTTACATGTTGGCCAACTCGTAAATAAACTTTACTACAAACATGAATAGCAATTATAATAATAACATTGTTGTAACATCCCCGTTTCCGTAGGGTTAGTAGAGAGATCTCTGCTAGCCATCTAGAAGTGTCTAATGGATGTTGATGATTAAGTCTTTCGGTCTATTGGCTCCTGTGTTGCACACTAAACCACCAGGGACACAAGGGTTGGTACCTCAGGAGACCTGTGGTAGAGAATATTGTAGAGATGTCCTTTTACACGTGGCTGCTGGAGGCTTCCTTCTTAGCTGGTCGAATCATCTTCTACGTGGCGACTGTAATGCAAAGTCCCACTCCCAAGGAAATAACTAAGTCCACACATCGAATGTATATTTACAACAAGATACTTTATTCAAAAAACAGCGACTCGCTGTGGATTGAGAGCATCAGCGGTGTCTAGCTCGTAAGAGGTAACCAGTCTGCCTCTCATTCCACACGGTCCAATATTTATACCAAATATTACAATGAAACATGTGATTGCTAACACAAAGGTGCCAGGTGTGTCCAAGATCCTTGAACACAACCAGGACCTTTAATTAATTACATTAATTGCAAAACGAAAACATCTATAAGATGTATAAAATATAACAATCAAGAAGGATCTTCGTTGATCCTTCTAATAATAACTTTGTAAAAGACTCTCACGTCCAAGAGTTTTGCATCGTTGATTTCTCTAGGATGCGTCCTATTAAATCAATGATACAACCCTCTTGGCTATTGTTCTCATCTTGGAGGGCAGGGAGTCATCGTCGCGATGGCCTCCCAGCCACCCCCAAGCATGAGGTGAGAACCTTCGTTAATATTTCTTATTTTACAGGGTGATTCAAAATAACGAACGAATTCAATCGCTGAATTCGTTACATTGTTCATATAAAAAATATGATGTTTAATTTGCATGTACCTCTAGCTCTATTTAAAGTTTACTAAAGAAATAACAGCTGCAACTAGAGAATGGCAAAAATCACCGAAGAATCGAATCTTATGAATCAAAGCGAACCGATTACCTGATTCGTTATGATTGAATTTTTTTAATTATATCATTTTTTTTTAATTAAATCACTGTTATTGTTTTTTCTATTTTGTGTTGATTTCTTTCCTTGAAGAAAACAAAATTAAACTACCTCCATAATTTCTTGTACAATGGCGGTCATAACTACAAGCACATCCCAAACCCTTTTTTTTTAGTTTAAGTTCCAATGCGACTACAAATCCACACAACCATTGAACATCTGTTTTTGTATAACAATAATTACAAAAAAACGAAAATGTTATAAATTTATTTATAAAATTTGCCATGGACATAGGGGTTAATAAGAAATGCACTAAGCATGTGTTGACGTCTTTTCAAAAAATCAGTAATGTAACCGATGGTAAGTTCATCAGCCTACAATGTGTCCTTGCAAAGATTAGACAAAATCAACAACTTCCTGACATCATCCTTGACATTACTTGATTACATCCTGTTCACATATACAGTGAAATCAACAGCATAGCTGTGATCTTGATTAAAATCTCTTGTCTGAACAGCAAGGGTATAATAAAATTGCCATGGTTGTCTTTCCTAGCCAGGATGTAATTTTGACCAGATTCACTTTCCGATCATCATCCAAAAATACTGGTGTAACACCCTGTAATTCGTGATCCCGCCAAAACCATAGCCCGTGGGGTAAACAACTCTCAACCGTCCCTCCCTCCCCTCTGACTCATCTAGCTGACTCATACTCAAGTGGTGGATTGATACACTTAGGACCATGGTCACTTGGACCTGGTTACACCTCGCTGGTGTACACAGGTCCAAGGTATAAAAGGGCCGTGCTCCTCTTTGTAGTTAGTTCTTGTCCTTGCCTTTGTATTGCGTTGATCTTATCCGTACCACAATATGGGCATGAGGACACACCGTTAGTATTTGTACTTCATCTCTGTATTCTGTGTTTCTATACAAGAGATGAATAAAAGCGTTATAACAAGAAACATCGTGGTCTTTATGTATATGTAATCAACTTCTCTTCAGAGGCCGAAGACTACATAAGGCAGGAGGTATACGATTCCTAAGCAGCTACAACATCTTCTCCTGTCGGTGTACCGAAAGGGGAAGATGTATATCAGCATCGACCGGAAGTGAGATTTCACCCCCATGCAGAAGGGTGACCACAATTCGTCTCCATCCAACTCTCTCTGCAGCTCGGATCTTCTCCGCGCGGGTACCGCACGATGCAGAGAAGCAACGAGGTACAGAAAATGTCATCTACAGGTTGGTAAAACAAAATGGTCGATGTCAAAAGCTCACACTGGGGTGGATCCATTGGGGATGGGGGCTCTGGCTAGTGGAGCCACCCCAATACAAAAAAATATATATTAAAAATACACAGAATATACAAACTAAGAGAATCTAGACCTGAGTCCCGTAACAAGGGCTCTACACTGTTACATTAAGGAACATACGCTCGTACAGCAAAAGCAGTAAGCAAAGCTACCCTTTTAACTGTTTCTAAAACACTTTCTCTTTCTAGGTTCTCTTAATTTTTGTAGTGAAAAACAAAATATTTAAATTTGAAAAACCAGCTGTTCATATACAGTAGAATGTTACCGTGTTTTCGATTTTTTTTTAAAAACAAAATATCTAAAATGATAATACAAAAGCAGGTGCCAGTTGTTACTCTTGCCTAGTTCCAATTTTGAATTGACGTAATGTAGCATGTCTCAAAAGTTTTCATTGACACAATTTTGGTCTTTTTGTTATAAAAAGTCTAGAAAAAGAAATATTTAAAAAGACTATTTGAAACAAATGTAATTTTCGTGTAAATAATAATTTAAGTTTTTCTAATGGCATAGGCCTATCCAAAACAACCACCACTTTGCGCCCATCAAAACACAATTAATAGAAATGAAATTGTTACAAATGATTATGATAATATTTGGTTAAGAAGGGTAATACTGTAGGATTCTCATTAATCATTATTTGGCAATTAAAATAATATTGAAACAGCATGTTCATTGTTCACCATTCGGTAAGATAAATTAAATGAAATGGCGTTCAGATGTGAGACTTGTATAAAAGAGGGTCTTTTTTTTCGATTTACATGCTGAAATTGCTGACTGACTCAAAGGGCTCACGAAATCTACTAACAACAACAACAACAACTTTGCAAGGCTTGCGAAAAATTAGCATCAAATTTCTGTAAGAATGAAGTTTCAACTTTCAATAATTTTCTTCTTATGGAGTTGTATTGGCTTCATCGAGAAATTGGAATCATCTATAATTGAAAGTAAGTTTAAGCATACAATTAATGCATTTGACAATATTTCACCAAACTACTAAGTTTTTGAAGAAAACATCACCTAATCTAAATGAGGTAAATACGTGTATTGTGAGCTATTCTGACCAACTTGTAGATGTTGTTTTCTGTAACTCGTCGCTTCTCTGCATCGCGTGGTGCCCGCACGGAGAAGGTTCGAGCTACAGAAAGAGTTGGATGGCGATGGATTGCGATCGTTCTCCTGCATGGGGGTGAAATCTGTGCAGAAGGATGGTGGCCATCCTGTTCTCTGTCGACGCTGATATACATCTCCTCCTGTTGATATTGATCATCAGTAGAAGATGTTGTAGCTGCATCAGGATCGGTATGCGCTCTTTTACCTTGTGGTGTCTCCGGCCCCTGTAGAGAAGTTATTAGTTTCCAACAGTTTCTCGTTGTAACACTTTTATTCATCTTTGCAAAGAAACAAAGATTACAAAGATGAATGTTGTTTATCAAAGGTGCGTCCTCATGCCCATGATGTGGTACGGAATAATCAACGTAATACAAATTTAGAGCAAAGACAAGGACGAGGAACAAAGGGGAACATGGTCCTTTTATACCTTGGACCTGTGTACACCTACGAGGTGTAACCAGGTCCAAGTGACCATGGTCCTAAGTATATCACTCCACGCTTGGGTATGAGTCATAGGTGTGAGTCAGAGAGGGGAAGGGGACGAGCAAGAGTTGTTTACCCCCCAGGCCATAGTTTTGGTGGGATCACAAGTTGCCGGGTGTTACAGTATTCTAAAAGTTAAATACCTAATACCTTGTACACACACACATGAGTTAAATGAATTCAAATTAAATGTGTTTAGGTGAATTATACGGAATCCAGTTAAGGACATGAACCACATAAAAATTGACTTTATTATTAATATTTTAAATTGAAATACTAAATCAATATTTTGTCAATAGTTTCTATATTAGATTTAAGTGTTAACTCAATATTTTCAGATTTTTAACTGAGTAAGTCGAATTCGACATATTGTTTGTTTGTCCTTCACAGGGCTTTCTGTAGAACACGTTTATTATTTAAATGCATTTAATTTGTCAGGTGTGTACTAGATATAACAGGCAGTTGAGATAAATGCCTTCAAGTTAATTGCATTTAGTTTAATTATTCATATAATTCATATAATAACTGAATATAGGCCTATTTCATTCAATTTTAATGCATGTTTCTAGTCCTTAATCGGGTTTTGTAGAACATGATTATTAAAAATGCATTGAACTTTATTGATTGTATGTACTACGTATTATTCTTATACTTTGTACACACATGAGCTAAACGAATTCAAGTTAAATGCGTTTAGGTGAATTATACGGAATCCAGTTAAGGACATGAATCCAAATAAAAATTGACCTTATTATTAATATGTTTTAAATTGAAATACTAAATCAATATTTTGTCAATAGTTTATATATTACATATTTAAGTATTAACTCAATATTTTAAAGATTATTAACTGAATAATTTGAATTTGACATATTGTCTATTTGCCTTTTACAGGGCTCTGTAGAACTCGTTAATTATTTAAATGCATTTAGTTGTGTACGTGTGTACAAGGTATTAGGGCCTTGGCACATGAGTCACTTAACATAAAACATTCCTTTCTAACGGCATCTTTAGTAGAAATCACTGTACAAATATACTTTGTCATAAAAAGAAAATTGACTAAGAGCTTGAGAACAAAACCAGAAAGTTGCATACATTCTAATCCATGCCTATTTCTGGTCTTTGTTTCCAAATGTAGCTCGACTATGAAATTACAATATTTCGAACCTCGATTATCCGACCTCTGAGGAGGGTTTTAAGCCGAGCAGGGTAAAAACGACTGACACAACGCCCCTTCCTCCTTCCAAAAAATATTAACTGACTTTTACTATTACTTTCAATATTAGTAACTTTTATTTAAATATTTCTCCGAATGTAGGCGCTGCGATCGTTGTTGATTGAAAAACGGGTTTTTAATGTGAAGCCAATAGATTAATGCACGTGCTAATTATTATGTGATTGTTTAAGTCGTTTTTAATGGGAGTTCTTCAAATGTTTGTGGGACGGTTTTTTGGCCCTATGGGAATTAACATGGAGTTAAAAAAAAACGTAAGATTTTAAATGTTATTTAAAAATAGAAAGCCCTTTTAAAATTTAGAAAAAGAAATAATCCTGAAGGCAATAAACACGTGTAAGTACGTGCTAATTTTTCTGATTGCTCTAAATCATTTTTAATGAGAGTTAGTTCTCTTAACTTTTGTTGGACGGTGTTTTAGTCCTATGGGACTTAACATGGAGTTAAAAAAACGTACGATTTTAAACGTTATTAAAAAATAGAAGGACATTTTCAAATTTTATAAAAAGGAAACATCGTGAAGCCAATACATGAAAGTATGTGCTAATTATTTTGTTATTGTTCTAAATCGTTTTACCGAGAGTTTTTCAAATGTTTGTGGGACGGTTTTGGGGCCAATGGGATTTAACATGGGGTTAAAAAAACGAACGACTTTGAACCTTGTTTAAAAATAGAAGGACCTTTTCAAAAATTATATAAATCCAGCACATAAAGAACAATACTTTTTATTGCATTTTGCACTTTACTGTATTTTAATTGAGCGATTGTGAGGCGATTTCTTGCAGTTTTAGTAACACCATATAAGAACACTCATTTGTCTCGTTGTCGTCTGCTCAAAACAACAAGATGGACGTGAATCTAGGCTATTAATTAGTATTGTTTGATTTTTTGTGATAACTGTATACAGTATGTGTACAATAGAATAGCCCACAACAGAAAAAAATAAACAATACCAATATGTTATTGTAGTTCCTACTAATATGTAAATTAGTAATACTAATTTATTCATTTTAGAACGAGCAACAACATCAGTGTGCAATACGCCAGCTTGTGCGCAAGCAGGTTATATCAATATTTCTAATTTTTTTTTTTTTAAAAAATTCAGAAATTTAACCTTGTGCTTAATTTCTTTGTAGCACAAACTATTCTGAGCTTCATCGACCAAACTCAAAACCCTTGTGACGATTTTTACCAATTTGCATGTCGTAGCTTCATAGAGAAAACTCCACTTCCAGCAGATAGAACTGAATATGGAATTCCGGAAATTCTAGCTCAAAACGCATTGGAGCAAATTCAAGGTAACTGACTTAAAAATGTACCAAATGGCCACACACAAAAAAAGACAAATTGTGTTAAACAGACTTTTCTTCTCTTCAGAAATACTGTTAGCAACAGACTCAAGCTACACACCTGAAGTCAACCATGCACAGAATATGTATTCTAAATGCATAAGTAAGAAACTAACTCGTATTTTTAAGATGGGTTTAAAGAGAAACTTGAATGTGTTTTAGAAACCAGACGGGTAGTTCTATCACTTAACGGAATTTTCATGTCTTTATGTAAGTCTGAAAATGACCCAACTTTAAGCAGTCAATATTTCTTTAAATTTTGTCTAGAAAATGTTTATTTTGAAAAATATCATCAACATTAAAATACCATTCAGTGATGGAGCTACCCTTCTAGTTTTGCTCCTGAAAGACACAATAATCAAGAGTTCGAAAATCAGCTGTTCATAAACCATCTTAAATACAAATTGAAATCATTGCTAACTAGTTATGTTTTACAGGTCAGGAAAATAACGTGAACCAACTGAAAAGTGTAGTGCAGACAATCGGAGGCTGGCCTCTTGTAAATAAAACTCTGAATACGCAACAAGTATCATTGGAAACCCTGCTAGCAGTCCTCATCAAAACAACTGGAACCAATAGCATCATCCAGGCTACCGTTGACGTCGATTTAACTAATTCAAATAGTTACATACTTGAAGTAAGTTGGGGGAAAAATGTAACAATAACAAAGAAGAGCGGACATAACGAATCTGCTGCTATTTTTGTTTGTATTCCAGGCTGATAGTGCACCCGTGGCATTGAATCCAAACTTCATTAAATCTCAAGCTAGCAAAAATGCCTACTTTAATCATATTAAAACTTGCGCTCAAGGTTTGGGAGCCAGTAGTTCCATTAACGTCAACGCACAAATTAATCAAATAATTCAGTTCAACAATCAATTAGCAAAAGTAAATTAAAAATCAGCATAAACACTTTTCAAGTATAAAAAAAAACTAAATTTGTAACATTTTTCTACAAACAAAAGATTGTACCTACTGAAGGAGAAGCAATCAACTTCACTCTGATTTACAAGAAACTGACTATTAGTGAACTGCAACAATTGACAGATCCGAACACTGAAGTAAGCAATATACTTATTCAAAACAATATGGCCAAAAAGCCCAAATGTCACCATTCTATGTGAAAAAATGGCACCAACAACATAAAATATGGTCAAATGTTTTGGTTTGAAAACATTTTCACAAAGAGATTTTTAAACCAAATCGTTTTGATTTTTCATTTTATGTTAATGTTACTGGTTACTGAGCTTATAAATTCCTTAAAATATTTAATTAATTGTGTTTTTATTGTATTATGTCAATTTTAATTAGCATGAAACTCAACACTGAATGTTTTTGGATTTCTTTACATTTTCTTACTATTTGCATAAAACGCACAATTTCGTAAAAAGTTTTGATTGTAATAATCAGTTATGCATTATCCACAAAACTGCTAGATTAATAATAACTTTAAAACAATACTAAAACATTGTTGTGTTCAAATTCAAATAGGTTTTTGACTGGTTGAAATTCTACAGCACACTGACTTCATTGGAATTAACAAGTAGCGAACCGATTGGTGTTTACAACCTGAAATATTTAACCCAAGTATTAAAATTGGTTAAATCAACAAACAAAAAGTTAGTTTTACTTAACCAAGTTGACTGCTTATAAATGAATAACTGTATATATAAACACGTTTCTATTCAGCACTGTCATTAACTACATTATGTGGTGTTTCGTTGAGAGATTTGCTTGGACGGCTGGTGGACAACTATTGACATCCACTTTGTCAATAGTGAACACACTGAGTGGAGTCTCGAAAAGTGTACCCATGTAAAAACAGTACATTTTGTAACAAACTGGTTGGTTCAAACTTTTTTTTTCAAAGGAACACAACATGTACAGAGTTTGTTAATTACTTCTGGGGACTTGCCTTGGCCAAACCTTACTTGGCAAAAGCCTTCCCATCGGACAGCCAGCAAGAAGTATAAACAAACAAAACATTTCATTGTATAGCATGTGTTTTAAAATATGTTTGTTACAATTACAGGCGTTACAAGTTATTCAATCAACGCTGAATACGTTTAATACTATAATATCTACTGGCATCAGTTATCTCACCGGTAATGTCAAAGCAACAGCTCTTCAAAAGGTGAAATGTCTTATCTTACGTTTAAATTCGATCAGTTGTTTCATTAAAAATGTTTTATGAGCAGCTGATATTCAATATTCTGGTTATTCTCCACATTTCAGAAGCAATATTAAAAAAAAAACTTTGAAGTTATTTGAGATATTAGAAAAATAGCTGAATCATTTAAAAGGTATTTTCATGTTGACATCTTTCAAAAAATAAGCTTTTTGAGTGTTTGAAAAGATCCCCACTTTTAGCAATTTTTTTTTAAAATTTTTGTCTATAAAAAGTATATTTTGAAAGATAAAAAAACTTCTCTCAAAGTTCAAAAATCACCTGTTTATATAAACCACCTTATTAGTATTTTCATGTTGATATATACGATATGATAGGCCTATATTGGTCGAAAATTTAAAAAAAAAAACGGCTACTAAAGTTTGGTCATTTTTCAAACTCGCATAAAAAGCTTATTTTAAAATATATTAACATAAAACTATTTTTAAGCAATTGAGTTACTCTTCGAATTTCTATAAAATACCTTCAAGTTTCTATTCATGTTGCTTCTAAAAAGCAGAATAATCAAAGACATGTTGTTGACAACATGTTGTTTTAGGGGTTAACAGTTTGTTAACTTATTTTTTTAACTGCATAGCTTGCTCAACTGAGAGTTCTAGTTGGATATCCAACATGGGTGAATAACGACACGGCTGTACATGAATACTTTGCTGATGTAAGTCACAGATATCATTTATTACAATAATGTGTTTTAATTGGTAGGTTGTCACATCGGAGATAAAATTACTCATATGCCTGGAATAGCAACAATTGTCATATTTACTCTGCTATGACACACTATATTCCAGGGTATTATTAACCACTGAGAAGCACTTTGATCTTCACGGGAGGCGTGGTCAAAGGTGGTCATAAAAACGCATAAAAATGATAATTGAGTTGAATTGTAAATTAATTTTAAAAACAAGTCTAATCAACCGTATCAGAAGTGGCTTTAAAACTGTCCCCTCTGTCTTGCTGACGTGTCCAATCCTGGACTCCGTAGAAAATGTGCCAAACTCACTTTCGTTACAAATTCTATTTTTTTTTTTATAAGATTTGTATAACAGAAACATTTTTTTTCATTTTAAAGTATCCACCAATGACTTCAACACATCTCTTAAATTCTCTAAATGCTTATGAAAGTCAAGTTCAACAGCAGCTAAAATTACTTCGTCAACCAGTTGACAAAACTCAGTAAGAATATCAATAGTTTTTAATGCAAAACAAACGTTTTTTTGTAGTATTCTCTAAAAAGAAACTGAATTTATTTTTCTTTTTAAGGTTTGAAACATTACCAAGTGACGTTAATCCAGTTAATGATCTTAGTTTCAATTCCATTTGTAAGTTAATTAGCACCTAACAAAGTTGTTTAATTACATTTAATATATACTAATAATCTACATCAGAAATTCACCAGGGTAAATTAAATAAACCCTAGAAAAGTTGAAATGCTTGTGAACAATTTGGTATTGGTATCAAAATTTCAACCAAATTGACATTCTCGGAATCCTAAATAGAAATGACATGTATTTATTTTCATAACAGTCGACACTGTTGTCAGGGCCACGCCACTGGCATGTGCGGCGCTCCTTGCAAATAAGTTGGCTCCACGACTCCCTGCAAATTAATTATCTGAAATTGATTTCATGAAGAACCACATATAAAATATATCAGTGGTCTAAATAAACGTTATTTGGCTGTTATCACGAGCTTTTGGCGCACAAAACCTAGTTACCATACTCTAAAGCAGAAAACTAAACCCATATGCATACGACCTCATATGAGAAAAAAAAATAATAAATCTTGTGCATTTCGAATCTCCCAAAATACGGCATTATAACACGCAAAACGCCCACTGTAATGCAAACGCAAACACTGCGCCACAGTCTCATTCAAACATTTTCATTGGCGCCCATCAAACGTCGGCGTCCCCCTTCATGGCCCTGACTATTGTTAAAAGTTAAAACGCCTTGTTATTTTAAACCAGGGTAAAACATGCTATACCTAATTCACTATAAACTTTCAACTAATCACATGCAATTAAGAAGCTCCTAAATGTAATTAAAAGCGCTGATTACCATAAATCTACCAAGTATTAAAACTGAGCTCCAATTGTTATTGCTCCAATAACTTGTGCCAGAAATTAAAGGCACATAGGTCTAAGTGAATTACTTTACATGACTAACAAGTTTTTTGTCTCTCTGTCTAGCTTTTCCAGCAGCATTACTGCAACAACCATTTTTTGGTGTTGGGCAACCAGAGTAAGTGTGATAATAACAGAAACCCACCCCCTGCCCCCCCCCCCCCCCAAAAAAAAAACAATGCAAACAACCTTTTGAGGTTAACATTTGTGAATCGTGGTTGCAAATCGATTCAAACGAATTAATGTTTATTTCAACTATAGATATCTGAACTTCGGCAAGCTCGGAGTGCTTACTGGAACCGAGCTTAACAAGGGTCTTGATTTTGTTGGTAAGCAGTTCTGTTTGAAAATGTTACATGAAAACAGGAAATAAACCTACATGCTTGTACATTTAAACCTTCAAAGGAGGCCAATTTGATGCTAATGGCAACCTAAACCAATGGTGGACAGAATTTGTGATTGAAAGTGTTAACAAAGATGTCGCTTGCGTTACGGAGCAATACAGTCAATACTGTTCGACAACACAGCCAAAACAATGCGTAAGTAGCAATCTAATTTACTAAATAAAAGCCTTGAAAATAACACAATACAATAGTTGACCAATTTAATATTTAATTAATTAATAACATAGGTTACTGGATCCGCTACTGCAATACAACATATTGGAGATTTCGATGGAATTCTTGGCGCTTATTATGTAATAAATAATACTTAAAACCATATTTTTTCTTATATTGATTGATACTTTTTCTGAACTTTATTGATACATATTTTTTTTTTCTTCTTAAAGACATATCAAAGTTGGGTATCTAAAAATGGCCAAGAACCACAACTACCAGGACTAACAAATTATACTGCAGAGCAAATGCTGTTCATCAGTTTTGCACAAGTAAAAAAAATACTTTATTCAGTTTTTAATCATACAATGCATTTGTAAATGCACTACAGTGTACAGTCAAGACATTTGAAAACGTTGGGACACTTTGTTTAAAATTGACTACAGTCACTCATACAATAAGATGAGTAAAACAAGTAAAATAGCTACTAGGAACAGTAGGCATAAAATTGTAAATTGCTATTAATGTTTGTAATTAAGCACTTGATCAAGGTGTATCATCATTAATGCACCTTAACTCAAAAAACTTCTGCATGTATTAGGCCTCTATGTCATATGCTGCTGTCATTAGAAGCAGACAATCTCCATAATGTTCCATATTAATGCAATCCACCTAGGCGTTCTCAAATGCAAGATAGAATTTTATTGTTCCTTAATTAAACTTTATTGCAAACTGTAATCGCGTACCAACCCGGACAAGATTTAATGATGTTCTACAGTTTTACTATAAGTTATCAAATCATTTCAATAGTAAATTCTGTTTCATTCACAGCAATACTGTACTGCAACTGTGCCAGGAAACATCGTTCAAATATATCAATACGATGAGCAACTGTACAAACGCGCCAGGTAAATACATTTTTCTAGAAATGTAATCAATCAGTTCGGTTTTTTTTTTGCATATCCCAAAGTAACTTTTAATTTCCTTCTACAGAGTCAATGGACTCTTGTCAGATGTCTCACAATTTGCAACTGAATTCAACTGTCCACTTGGACCAATGAATAGAGGAAACCAGAGTTGCGTGCCATACTAACAAAGCTACAGCAATTAATACACGCCAAAACACTGCAATTATTAAATATTCAAATTACACATACTGTACTTTTATCAAAATATTACTTACATTCGTCATACAAATAATACAACAATAAACTGCTTAAATTCTAACTGAAATTATGTGCATTTTTTTGCTCTATTCTGATATTTTATTAAAGTTTAAATATCATTTGCCCGATAAAACAAAGCAATGTTATTTCAAGAATCATCCTAAAATTACCATTATGAGTAGGGCTCGGATTTTGATGCAATATCAACTGAAATGTTTCTCAATTTGTGGCCCAGGTGCCAATTGTGGAGTAATCATCATTAGAAAAAAGGCAATTATTTTATTTATTTATTTATGAAATGGATCAAACATTATAAAATAACTTTAAATAATCCACGTGTCAAAAATATGGACAAAATATTACAAACACAAATATAAAATGCAAAACGACAATAAACCATCACCAACAAATTCGAAAAGTTAAAAGAGATCTACACCAATATACAGGCTACCATTAGATCAACCTTCTTTTTTTCACACCAAACGAGAACTTCCAAATCATAATAGACTCTTACAAAAACTTTTGCTCGAATTACAGGTAATTATATTTGATGGAAGATTATTCCAAATGGGAACTGTGACGAGGCTGGCCCTTTGGCGCCACCATTTTGACGTGGTGATGCCGACTCTAGTGGATCAGCCCCATGAATTGATTTAGCCGCACGCGACATTTTGAGAGTTCAAGCACTTTGCCGACCCCTCAGTCTCTCGAACACGGCCGTTTCGAAGGCCCACAAAAAGACCTCACACTCTAGGGAATCTTATGAGAACCTTGTTTTAGCCCGGGATGAAGGTCCCAAGCAGAGGAACTCAGATTGTTTCCGAGTACCTCTGTTGGTGGCTGGATGGTGGGCTAAAGCTTCTTCTCTTTGATTCCACTGTTTAGGAATAATACTTAATAAACACACACAACACAACATAATTTATATATTGTCATTACATCGTTGTGCGCATACATTTTGGAATATCTCTTTATATTACAAAATTTGAACTCTAAAAATCAACTGTAACACCCTGTAATTCGTGATCCCGCCAAAACCATAGCCCGGGGGGGGGGGGGGGTAAACAACTCTCAACCGTCCCTCCCTTCCCTCTGACTCACTTTTCTGACTCATACACAAGTGGCGGATTCATACACATAGGACCATGGTCACTTGGACCTGGTTACACCTTGCAGGTGTACACAGGTCCAAGGTATAAAAGGGCCATGTTCCTTTTTGTAGTTACTTCTTGTCCTTGCCTTTGTATTACGTTGATCTTATCCGTACCACATTATGGGCAAGAGGACACACCATTAGTATTTGTAATTCATCCTTGTATTCTGTGTTTCTATAAGAGTGATGAATATAAGCGTTATAACAAGAAACAGCGTGGTCTTGATGTTTAAGTAATCAACTTCTCTTCAGAGGCCGGAGACTACATAAGGCAGGAGGTATACGATTCCTAAGCAGCTACAACATCTTCTCCTGTCGGTGTACCGAAAGGGGAAGATGTATATCAGCATCAACCGGAAGAGACAGGGATGGCCGCCATTCTGCTGCATAGATTTCACCCCCATGCAGAAGGGTGACCACGATCTGTCTCCATCCAACTCTCTCTGCAACTCGAATTTTCTCCATGCGGGCACCGCGCTATGCAGAGAAGAAACAAGTAACATGAAATGTCATCTACAGGTTGGTAAAACAAAATGGTCGATGTCAAAAGCTCACACAACTAAGTACTTCGAAGTTCTATCTCGAACTGTCTTCACACATAAGTGGCACGGCACTTTTGTTCAGTCTCTAGGGAGGGGCGACTGTCACCTCAGGGCTCAATGAGTGGCCAACTGGGCCAATCATTGCCCTGGGCTGAGAATATTACCTTTTAAAGAAAGGCATTTTTGGGACTCTTTTCACAATTTCTCACGGTTCTACTTGGTTCCTTGAATTCACTAAGAATTCAGGCCACCCAAGTCTGGACATCTGTGCACCAAGGGGTGCCAAGCTGACAGAAAGGAATTTCTATTGGGTGTTCCACTATTCTGTAAATACAGGGTATCACACACACCCCTTCTTTGGCAGAGGCATGTCCCTGGGCCTCTCACTCTTAACCTCTCATCTTCTGGTGGGCTTATCCCCACGTCCCTCTAGACCCCTCTACTTTGGCCTCTGATCGAACTTTGGTCAGACTTATCCCTAGGCCTATGGGTCAACAGAACTTTTGGGATACCCTCTGTTAAAGAGCTACGAGCTATTTTTCCCCTTTAACTACTATGAGACCTTAGATTGATGCACGTACGACTTACATGTGCTTACAGTCATTCCAAGACAAATGACGTAAGAACAAAATTCTTTAAAAAAACAAAAACAAAATACTACTGATTTTGATTACTTATACAAAATATTAATGAATTTTGACTACGTGGCTAGAACTACGAAAGGTTCTTAAAGGCCACCTCTTTGGTTTAAAACTGTAAAACGAAATATAAAAATAATACGAAAAACTTTATGAGTATTATTAAAATATTATAAAAATATCGAAATAGGTATTAAAAAAGAATACAGAACTTAATTTTCTGAAAGCATGTCATGCATATTTCAAGACAATGTGCACATAAATTGGAATTTTACATGTACTTCCCAATATATTGAGAAAAAGTCAGCGATTTCTCAATATGGCTGAGAAAATGACAGATAGCCTATACCCAGATTAGATAAATTAAGTTGCAATCCTAACCAACCAACCTACAGATTAAGGGACTTTCATGAAATAAATGTTTGTGCATGTAAAATGCTAGCTAAAGTAGCATAGGAAAGGTTACAAGTTCATTCAAATGTTACATTCTCTTGTTACAGCATTACTAAAATTGCTGTAACTCAGGAAATAATTGGCTAATCGCAATATTTAAATAATAAAAATGTTCACAATAAATGTGTCTTGAAGTTACACGTAATGTTAAAATCAAGCATCTGTAACTGTTTAGGATAATATAAAGCGAAATACAAAATTTTTTAATAAAGTTCTACAAAAACGTCCTAATATCTAAAAATGTTGACTTTTTATGTTAATTATATATGACATAAAATATGTGCAATATACTGTTATACATACTTAGAGACAATCTGCACATCAATTGGGCTTGTGGTTCTCAAGATATTAAGAAAAAACGAAAGTCAGCCATTTTCCAAAATGGCCGCCAAAATGGCGTCATGCCGAAGTGCCTCCATATCTGAAATCAAGTCTTTTACATTGTTCTTCACATCTGCCAAGTTTGGTGTTTTTATCATAATGCGCACAATTCACGCCTTTTTTTGCACCAAGCTACTGGACTATAATTGAAACTCATTTACAAAACATTTATGCTAACCATGCAAATTTTGATGGTTTTAAAACTGATGAAAACCCCTGATATACAGCACCAGTTTCATAGGGCGCGATTAAAATGCTACTATTATGAACTTTAAAAAATATTAGCCTCTACTATTATAATCCTAACATGTGGCTCACAGAATTAAGTGATTTAAAAGCAAAAAGGTAGACATAATCTCAATCTCAGTCAACGTAGTTCTCTTGAAAATTTCTCAACTAATTCAGAAACAAAACTTTCATTAATCGTCATGAACGGACATTAAACACAGTTTGTCAGTATTTTTGGACAATAACCAAAACAGTTCTTCTACTTACTCAACATTTTTATTTTATATGATGTTTAAAATTTCAAAAATAAAAATTCTGTACATTAAAAATGGCTTTGGAAAGGGGGGGGGGGGGCGACCGCTCCTCTTTTCCCGTTTTTGGATTTTTTCAAAAAATGGCCAAAAGTCGTAAAATATTTAAATGCTCTAAAAACTCTAAAAATACTTCATCAGCGCCTTTATGAGAGTTTGTACAAGGGCGCCTTATACCCACGCAGCGGCGCTGGTTCTATGGGATTTAACATGTAGTTAAAAAAACTAAATGCTGTTAAACCTTATTTAAAAATAGAATTTTTTTTGAAGGAATCAACGTGAAGCCTATACATTAATGCACGTGCTGTTTTTTTATGATTGCTTTAAATATTTTTTGTTCCTAGGGGATTTAACATTGAGTTAAAAAAATGTACTATTTTAAGCTTTATTTAGCATTTTGCACTTACTGTATCTTCATTGAACAATTGTGAGACTATTTCTTGCAATTTTAGTTAACACCCTATAGTAAACAGTGAACACTTCTATGTCTCATTGTCATCTGCTGAAATAAGCAGACCCACCCCCTTGCACGCACCTGTGTATGATAACAGTGTACACCATGAAATTTTATTTTTAAAAAATCTTGAAAAACCATTGTTTTAGCCCAAAATTAAATTATTTATTCTATAAATACTAGTGGGGTAACTCGTCATAAATGACGAGGAAAATTCTAGTTTAATTTTGCTACTAAAATTATCTAATATCATAATTTGCTAAAGGCTGACTCCCTCCCTCACTCCCTCCCTCCCTTTGTGCACGAATGTTCTCAGAAACTACACACTCTAAAATTGTGAAAATTAACCAGTATACACATCTTTAGATGGGCTTCTTCGTAAGCTACATTAGAATTTTCAATTTTGTTCCGTTTACCTGATTTTTGTGAAAAATCATCAAATTTCACCAAAACCCTTGAACACATAAAGTTGGCAGCCAGGAAAGCGTGCATGATTGCATCATACTTTTGTTCAAATGAATAAATTAACCCACGTGGGTTACAGTGAGGTCACCTTTGATCTCACAATTTACATTGGTAGCAAAATTGGTTATGTCTTTGGCAGAGAAGTGAGAGGTGCTTGGTTCAAGTCCTGGCTGGGGTTTTATACATTCATTTTTTCAATGCAAGGCAGGGTTATACTAGGATCAAGAAAAGTATTTACTCAAAATGTATATCTGGAAATGTTCTCAATTTGAGATGTTATACAGTGCATTTCATATATATAGACACACCCCAGAAATTGTTTATAACTCGGGCAGGGCCGGAGTAAGATGAAATTGGGCCTGATGCAGCAGTGCAAGAATCCCCAAGATATTGCAAAAAACGCAGTTAAATTACTAAGTAAACTGTTTAACATCGTCGTCTGTTTTCATCTGGGCCTATTTCAGGAATCGGCCTAATGCTGCAGCATCAATAGCACCCACCTTAATCCGGCACTGAACTCGGGCTATACTCAATAGATTTTCCTGAAATTTTCAACATAAAGAGAGCATCATATATATTATAAACGTTCTGCTGGGCAGAAATTTTTTTCTTAAAAAGGTAAACATTTATAAAATTAAAAACTGGAAAATGACCGTTTCATAATTGTAAACAAACTAATGTACTTTTCACTTTTATTAATTATTGTCACAAAATCACATACTGAACACAACAGTAACATTAAAATTAATAAAGTATATGATTGTCCTAATGTTTTATAACTTAAAACATTGATTTCTACATACTTTACACAATATTTATAAACAAATTAACAAAAATTCTGTCCAGAAGCAGCTAAAATGGCACTTTTCAGCTCTATTGATGTCGTATAATCATGGTAATCTGCAATGACGTCCTAAAAGTTTTCTGTAGGATTTAAGTCCAGGGGACACTCTCATAACGTTGTCTGATAATAAACATTTGTTTTTGGTTGAAATGAAGGAAAAGCTAATTAATACAAGGGACACTAAACACTTCTCATATTGTTAGGCTCCCACCACCAAACTTTCTGAGAGAGAAAAATTCAATCTTGATGATCTTGAAGTTTTTTTTCTTTTCTTTTCTTCATATTGGAAGGATGCGAGGAAAAAAACAATACTTTTCTAATCAAAATTTTGGCAGTGGGTGAGCCTAATGACATGGGAAACATGTAGTGTCTTTGAAATGAGTAGCATAGTTTTTGAAATGCATAGCTTATGAAGTTATGATTCATTTCAATCAAAATAAATATCATCGTTTATCAGAAAATGTTGGGAGGATATGCACTGCCTTACGAAAACATCGATTCCCTAGCATTAGCTTAATATTCCAGCAAGAGAATGCACCAGTTCACTCCAGTAACGTAACGAAGAAATGTTACAAAACCAAAATATCACCACTTTCCAACGGCCGAAATGTTCCCTCAACTTAAATCCTATAGAGAACATTTGGTACATCACCGTACGTGATGATTAAGCAGATTGCCATGATAATAAATTAATAATACATTAGTAGAGCTGAAAAGTGCCACTTTAGCTACTTCGGGCAGAATTTCTGTAAATTTCCATTATGTAGAAAAAAATGTTTTCAGGACAGTTATATACTTTATTAATTTTAATGTTACTGTTGTGTTCAGTATTTTATTTTGTCACTGTAATAAAAGTGAAAAGTTTATTAGTGCATCTATAATTGTGAAAAGGTCATTTTCCAGTTTTTAATTCTTTTTAATTTTTACCTTTTAAAAAATTTGTTTTCTGCCCAGCAGAAAATTTATAATATACGATGCTCTCTCTTTATGCTGAAAATTTCAGGCGAATCAATCAAGTGTGTGAAACGCTATCACACCCGTCGAAGACGGGCTTTCTTTCTAGTTTAACTATAAACACCTTAATATTGTTGTTGTTCATGGATCGGGAAGGTGCAACATAAAGTTGACCATGAGAAGAAAAAAACGGTTCATTTAAAAACAATAATATAAAATACAATAATATAATAAATAATAATGCCCATTTTCAGTGTCGGAGAAAATACTTCTATAAAATATTTTAAATAAAATACAAAATAAGTTTCATAAAAATGCATTTAAATTAAAATACAAAATACAAATTTTTACTTTTATTTAAAATACAAAATACAAATTTTTACTTTTATTTAAAATACAAAATACAAATTTTTACTTTTATTTAAAATACAAAATACAAATTTTTACTTTTATTTAAAATACAAAATACAAATTTTTACTTTTATTTAAAATACAAAATACAAATTTTTACTTTTATTTAAAATACAAAATACAAATTTTTACTTTTATTTAAAATACAAAATACAAATTTTTACTTTTATTTAAAACACAAAATACTTTCAAAAAAGTAATTAAAATATTAAAATATTTACTTCATATTATATGTCTTGAGGAGTAATAACTGTTAGAAGCATTTGTCACATTTGTCTATTCCTTCTTGGAATTACTGTCAAAGCTGCCTTTGAGAACAACCTTTCAACAAGGACCGATAAAGATAAAGCTAGTTGCATTCAACTTCATGAAGGCAGCCTTGATGATTGGAAACTGGTGCAATACTTGGATGTCTAACATTCGTTTTTCATGAATGTAAGGAAGGCATGCCAATTTAACTTTGTCAAAGTTTTGCCAAAGTTTTGAAAGTAACAATTTTTTTTAAATATTATTGTCTAGTAATTAAAATACTATACACTGTAAATAAAAAGTAATTTCAAAATACAAATACATTATTTAATGGATGTATTTCAAATACAAATACTAAATACAAAAGAAGTATTTAAAATACTCCCACGTTCGTCCATGGTTTCCTCTTGTAGCATGTAGATGGCACCAATAGCTCTATTTTGTTCTCAATGTGGATTTTTCTTTCTTTCTTGTGAACGTCCTTGTTGGTGCTGCTGCTGCTGCTGCTTGTTGTTGTTGCATTTCAGTGATTTCACCATCGTGATTCGTGGTGGTGGTGTTTGGTGACCATTTCATTTCAGTCGACGTGGAATATTACCATTATTATTATATTTCTTGTTTATTTTTTTGTTGTTTTCCCCTTCACCATTTTTCCCTCTCTCCTGTTTCTAAAAATGCTGATCACGTTCGGTCAATTCAGATTGATTATTACTAGTTAAATTTAGTTAGAGTGACATTTTAATTACTAGTATGGAGGGTATTCTATGGAAGTGGACAAATTACTGGAGTGGTAAAAAAAAACATTTTTCCTTTTGTATATTTTGATGAGATTATTATTATTATTATTATTATTATTATTATTATTATTATTATTATTACAGAAATGAATTTATGTTATTTTTTAACATCTAACAAGGTATCTGTCTATTTAGGACGTTTAAGGTGGTTTACAAACAGCTAATTTTCGAACTCTTCATTATTCTGTTGAACTGTCTTACAGAATAGCAAAATTAAGAAAAATTAGAAAAGTGATTCAGAAACTAGAAGCAAAGTCATTTCATGTTGATATTAATTATTCAAAATAAACTTTTTAAAAAGGTAAAAAAATATGGTCAACTAATTAAGATTCGTCTGCTGAAAGTTATGCCATTTTTTAAAAAGTCACATAAAAAGCTTATTTTGAAAAGATAAATCAACATGAAACTACCCTTACTTGATTTAAGCTACCATTCTAGTTTTTAAAACAACTTTCAAAAGTTAATTTTGTACAGGAAAGACAGCATTAATCAAGAGTTCGGGGAAGAGTTTAATAAAAAAAAACAAAAAACAACAACCTTAAATGAACCAACATTTCAACTGTATTTGTATTTAGAAAAGAAACATTCTGAGAAAATTCATTTTGTTTTTAATGTTTCACTTTTTATTACAATTACAAGTGTCGTTCCAGCTCAATATTTACATTAATTCATCTTCTTTTTTCAGTTATTTTTGTGATTCTTTTGAACAAAACAAAAAAGACATCTCTTATATTTTTAAATATATGAAAACCAGATTATGGAGTTGTAAAGCCAGGTCCACATCAAGCTGACAAAAGTGCAACCATCAGTTTCGAGACAAAAAAAATACACGAAAAACGTCAGAAAAAAAAAGCAGACTTTGAAAACAAAAGAAAAAACTGAAACAACGTTCCGTAGTATTCAAAAACAAACCCAAAACAAATTTGTGACATAACACAAACAAATTTGGGTTTTGTTTTTGTTTTTATAGCTGTTCGCTAGCCCGTATTAAGGCATGTGCCAACTGTGCCATGCAAAGGGGGACACCCGAGGTTTAGTGGCCCCCACCTGCCCCGCAAATAAATCAATTTGACTTGTCATATTTATGTATTTTGTGATAATATTTCAATGTTTTTATGTTTTTTTCGTAAAAATATTTATCCCAAATGTAACGACCCGACTGGTCCGTCACAACACCTCGGGCAAACTTTGTATGGTCACTGAGAACCAATAAAACTTACCCGGTTCCAGACTCCGATTACGGGGACGGGATCGTACCCGTAGCAGTCCTCTGCACGGTAGCCTTGGGAACACGTCGACTCCCACGGAGTCTCCCTTGCCGGACACGACGGACGATCCGCCGCCACAACAAGAATATCGCGGTGAGACCTCTCTCACCGCGAGCCGACGTAAGTACCGGCCGACAAAAGGCCGGAGACGGATGGTGAAGATCCCCACAGAGTCCCCACCCACCCCGCGGTACTCCCCAATAAATCACACAACACAGATGTGAGTTAAAAGAATAAAAGGTTGTTTATTCAACTTACAGAATATGAACTTAAAAAGCAGTGGTTGATGATATTATCCACACAACTTGGCTGGTGCAATCCACCAGCCAAGCCCCCATGGAAATAAACAAAAAGGTGAAAAACAAACACCACTCCAAACAAAGGAACAAGGGAGGCCACCCTGGCCTCCAGCAAAGATGATGTTCCCCAGTCAACTCCCCACAACACACTGCCCAGATTCAATGGCTGACCAAGCCAAAGAAACCTCCAGGCAACTCCACCTGGAGGGGACAGTGGTCACTTCTGACCTCTCACCCATTGACTTAAATGGTGAGAGGTCTGCTGGCACCAAAATGGCGTCCGACCCAACAGCCTACTATATGCTGCCAGGCAGATCACCATAGGGAGTTGGTCTGCTCAATAAAATTTGATTGAGCAGACCAGGTTGCCACACAAACTATAAACTAGAAATACCCTAATCGAATCCCTATCCATTTATTGTACCTAAGGGCCCCCCCAGATTCTACTCGGCACAAGGCCTCCTCCAAAAGTGTTAATCCGGGCCTGGCTGTCCACACAGCACAGATAAGAGTTGTAACAATGTTGCATAGTTTTGAGACAAAACACAAACCTTTTGCTGTTTACCGACTTAAGCTGGGACATGAAATAGGTTTTGAGATTGCAGAGACAAAAAACAAAACACAAATGTCGCACAAATGTTTTAGCATTGTCGATAATTTCGTCTCAAAACACCGTTTTTGTTTGTTGTCAGCTTGATGTGTATCAGGGCCTAACATCCATTAAAATGTTTTGAGAATTTTCAGAATGATTTATCGTTTATAAATAAACTTGCTGACAGTTTCGTGATAAGAGCTGCTTCAAAACGAACAAGAATCAATAAAGCTTAGCTGTAAAGATTTCAAAAATTCATCATAACATGGTTTTTGATGGATATTGGCACATTCGATTGCTCAATTTAAATTTCCTTTTCAAGATCACAGCACAAGCAAACTATAAGGAAATTCACCTTTCAATTGGCTCTTACGAACATTCGAAACGGCCCACCTTCGTTAAGCCTACCAGTTTCACTTCAGAACATCATTAAGGGTTGTATTCCTAATGGTTTTTAAGCCAAAAGCTATAGTACTTAACTCATTAACTTTTAAGCATGAAACTTAGTATCAAAAGTTCATGAGTTAGCACTATTATATTGGACTTAGCAATCATTAAAAAATGCGACTTAATGCTCGATCCACTAAAAGCTGACAAAACAAAAACAAAAAGCAGAAATTCAGTGTTTCCAGCCAAATTGGCGACAATTCTAAAACACTAGTAGGGTAACCCGTTATAAATGACGGGAGTAAAATTCACAGGCAATTGTGCGCATGTGCGTCGTTTTTTCCTTTTTTTTACGCTTTTCATTTCAATTTCAGTCACCCCCTCCCACTTTTCTTTCTCTCTCTCTCCCCTTCTACACTTTCCAACCTTTTCCCCTCTCCAATTTAATATCATGGGGTTCTTGGATGAGAAGGGTGCAACATATAATTGACCTTGAGAAAAAAAAAAGCGGTTCATTTATTCATTTAAATTTATATAAATTCCGACGTGTTTTAAGGTTTGTACAGCGTTATCACAGACAGACACCCACACACGCACACAAGACAGACCTGGCTTAATAGATAATTTCTGCGACTTTTGTGTTTTTGTTTTAGTCTCTAATTTTCACAAACAATTCCATGTTAAACATAAAAATGTTTTTGTTTTGTCTCGATACTGCGAAACATTTTTTCAACTCTTGTCTGTCTGTCTGGTGTGCACAGTTAGCATTAAAACAACAACAGAACAGTTGCATGAAGTTTACATAAGACAGCTATAGAAACAAAAAAACAAAACCTGGTTTCGTTTGTTTTATGTCACAAATTTGTTGTAGTCTTGTCTTCAGTAGGGCCTACTGCTGGCAGTTGTTTCAGGGTTTTTGTTTTGTTCTCAAAATATCTTTTTTTCTGGAGTTTTTGTTGTGTTTTTGTCTCGAACTCATGTTGCACTTTTGCCAGCTTCATGTGGATTGGGGCCTTAAAACTCTGAATAGAAATTTTTAAAACAACTTTAGAGTTTTAGAAGAAGAAAAAACAAAAATTAATTTGAATCACACGATTTTATACCCAAATCAAACAATCCATTTTTCCTTGACTTTACAACACACCTCACTTTTTATGACCAAATCTTGGTTTCTTTTACCTGACCAACTACAATAATTATATTAAATCCTGCTTTACGTAACTTCGTAGGTGATATATTTGCCTTCTTTATTATGCTTTGTTTCCACTGGAGCGAAAATTTGAACTTTTTGCCCCCCCCCCCCCTCCTCCTCCTCCTCCACCCCCAGTACGGCACACTGCAGTGGCTAATGCTGTGCTTCATAGACTTTTTTTGCAAAATTTCAAACGTTAAAAACGTTAAGCGAACGTTTTTGAGAAACAACATTATGAAAAACAAATTGTTTTCAAAACTATAGAATGGTAAATGTCTATCTTAAAAACTAAATATTTCACAGCAGTTTAAAAATGACCCTTTTTTTTTGGGGGGGGGGGGGGGGGGGGTTTCCATTGACATTTCATGAAAAACTTTTCATATTTTTTAAACTATCATAACAAGTTTACTTTTAAAGATCCCCCCTCCCCCCATTCATAGAAGAAAAACTTAACATTATCACCAACTATTTTAAGTTTCTAAAACACTTGACAAACACTCGTAATGTATCTTTTGAAAAACGTTCGTTTGAAAAACAAATTTTCTCAAAACTGCTGGTGGGCTTTGAAGAGACTAATTCCTATAGAACAGCAGTCGCCAACCTTTCGGACCTCACGGACTACTAAATTCAAAGTTTTAAATCCCGCGTACCCCACTAATATTTATTTCTTTAAAAAAAGATAAATACGTTTGTCAAATAATGATCAGAGAGCTTTCATTTTATTGATAGAAAATCTTTAAAGGTTGTTTAATTGTAACAAAATTATTAAAAGTTAGTTTAATTATTACAAAATAATTGAAGCTTAGGGGAAACTGAACGAAATGTAGCTCTCTCCTTGCCGTATTTTACGAGAACTATATTAGACTAGTACATTTCGTGAATTTAGTCATTTGTCATTCAGAATATAAGAATTTATTATTAATAAAACAACAAAAAAAATGCAAATATTGTCCAGATTTTTCTGCGGACCACCAAAGATTTCTCGTGCACCACCGGTTGGCGACCGCTGCTATCCGAGCAGATGAAAACAAAAATAAATACAATTCAGCCACCTTTCAAATTAAGTGTTCTGTAATCTCCCTAAAGTATGAAAAGTTCGTGTAACGTTTTCAATATATGTGCTCGGTGAATAATTTTTAAAAGTAAGCCTTCAAAACTCCGAGAACTTCAATAAGAAAAAAAATTTGCATCCATAAGGATGTTTTATCTATATAAAAGCAAAACAAAAAAAAATAGAAACGCGCTAAAAGCACAGAACGGGCGGCGAATTTTTTTGTACATATATTCTAAAAAAAAAAAAAAATAGAAAAAGTTAACTAATTTGTATTCATAATTTTGATTTAGGTTGGCAACCGAGGTGGTTCGTGTTGGACAATGGAGTCCTATCCTATTACAAATCGCAAGAGGAAGTTAACCAGGGTTGCAAAGGATCCATCAAAATGTCAGTTTGTGAAATTAACGGTGGGTAACTCATATACAAGAAAATCACTCAAAACAAATATGTGTAACATAATTCCACCAATTTTATTTTAATTGATAGCAAAAATATAACGAAAATTGCTGTTAAACAAAGGTAACTTTTTGTTATCTCTTAATGGAAGTATTTCAGCATTCCAGGTTGAGAGAAAAAGTTGTTTACAACTTTCTCTAAATAACATATTTTTTTTTTGTTTCGAGGTTATTGACCTAAAGAACTAAATTAATGTAGTCCACACTACTAACGAAATAGAGAGAAAAAAATTTCTCTCTCTCTCTCCATTATAAGGTTTACTGAACCAAATAAATTTGAATTTTTATGTTTTGAAAAGAAATGTTGAGCATTGTTGCAAGTTTATAGAACACTTTTAGTGTTAACCTTTTTTTTTTTTTTCATATGCTGAATATCTTCTCGATTCCAAGTATTGAAAAGAATGCTTTAACAATACACTGCGTGTCATTTTATTCTAGATATTAATACTTAACAGTAAGTAATAAACAATCTGTTGAAATTGCTCTGTAGTTATATAGTTACTAGTTGCATGTATTCCGGGTCTAAACTTTTATTATTGGCAGTAAAAAGGTATACTTCAGTTAAGTGGAATTTGCATCCTAACAGTGACTATTCCTTTAAAATTTCTAGTTTTAATTTGGTTGGTCATTTTATATTTGTGAAGTGTGTGTGTGTGTGTGTGTAAAACAAAACTATGGCAATAACATTTGAAAGCGATAGAACAGTAGGTAGGTATGTGTGACAGTATAGTTGCCTCACCATAAGTTGAAAGCTTGTGATGTCATAAGGATTGACAAAAATGTAGGACTCTTTGTCATTTCAGGTTCATTAAAACGGGTAATACATTCCTTGTATTATTTTCATTTTCATTTTGTTTCTTTTTTATACGAAAAAAGTGTGATTGAATCGAGCCTAGAGTTATATATTTAAAAAAAAATACATTATGACCTAGATACAACTATTTGACATTTTTACATAATGTAGTTTTTCTATACAGCTCAATAACTCACTCTGTGACCAGTATTGTCAACTGCTGTTGCAGGGTGAATTGATTTAAATATCGACTTAAATTAAATGATTTTTTTAGGGATTGGGCGTTCCAATCCTCGAATCTCGCGGAATCTGAAAAATATTCGAGATTCGAAAACTCGAATCTCGGTGGTACCCGGGGATCACCAATATCACCTTGTGGCGACTCTTGAGTGCCACACTGTGTTTTTTTTATTCTAATAATTTAATATTTAATATTATTTCATTTATTTGTATCTTCTTAATGAATAATATAGGATTCTTATATGAAGGATTTGGGAGATTCGGAGGATTCGAGAACCTTTTTTTTAGGATTCGGATTCGTCCCACCTTCAATTTTTTTTTGAATAAAAATGAAAAAAAAAAAACAGGGTTAATTATTTCGTATTTTTTTTTTTAAAAAATTAACCAGAAATTGAGACTTCATTATTATTCGTTAGTATATTATCAGCTAGAAATGACTGTATTTTTTGAAAAATTTTAAATGAATAATTTGTAAATATTAAGTTAATTAATAAACAATTAATTTGTGATACATTTACTTATATATATGTTTTTTTAATGTAAAGTACTCCCCCTTTTCTAAATCAGAATTTAAACAAAAAATCAAATTTTTTACATATTTTTCCCACCCTGAACTATTGGCACCGCGGCACCCCTTGACATAATGGAAGAGTTGAGGAGAGGGCGGAATTGGGGTACGGGACCCCGAGGACCCCCTCTGAATGAAATACAGTGTCATAATATACAGTATATGTACAAATAAAAACCAAACCACATCTGAATTGGTCTAACTTTTGAATCGCGCATTGCTCAATGAATATGAAGACGAACTTGCATTCACTGGAAATATATTTGACCGAATATTTTTTTTCTTGCAGCGCATCC
Source organism: Brachycybe producta (assembly GCA_036925085.1). Classification (NCBI taxonomy): domain Eukaryota; kingdom Metazoa; phylum Arthropoda; class Diplopoda; order Playtdesmida; family Andrognathidae; genus Brachycybe; species Brachycybe producta. The sequence goes on from JAUPFP010000018.1 coordinate 2,865,248, forward strand.
CGTTCATGTGCGATGACTTTTTGAAGTTGCACTGTCATAACATCGTTACTTTTGGCAATTTACTTCCCAATGCTGTATGAAGTGATTCGATTAATTTCACCTTAATTTAACTTGAAAACTTCCAATACTTGTTAGGTTAATAAGTGCCACAAATTATTAATTCAGTAACTCAATCATTTGTGAATATTCTCATTTGACAGTTTAACGTATGCATATGCCAGGGCTCCATTTTAAGTGTATTATTCGTACGGAAATGCGTTAATTGTCGGACTTAAAAATAAAATCGGATAATCGTTATTCGTGGATAGTAAAATTCTCACTATCCGAGGAAGCACTAACTGGCACGAGTGCAAGAGTAAAAAGTTGTATTCTGTTTTAGTATCGACTATTTGTTTTCTGCTATCAATAATAATAATAATAATAATAATAATCACTGAGTTATTTAGCTGTAACGCGAAAGGTGTAAACTCCTTATATACTCGGTAGTGGCTACAAATGTCAAATACGTGAAATAGATTTTTGTTTGTTTGCTATTCCAATGGAAGGAACAAAAGTGAAAGTGAAGAAAGTTAAATAAAAATCCATTTCTTGAACAGAAATTTCTCAATTCAAAACAGCAATTCTCCTTTTTAGCTTATTTTTATCCAACAGGACAATAATTAGATATTAAATGTTATTATCATGTGTTGCAAAAAAAAAAAAAAAATAGCCATGAGTCATGACGTAAAGGAAATTATTACACATGTAACAGTTTAATTTGCACAACGTCCTTGAGTTAAACAAAAACATTTTCAATACACAACGGGAAAAAAATAAGCTAAATTCGAGATAACATGGGTAAACTTTGTATTATTGTTGCAGAAATAAATGCCAAACAAAACAGTGCACTGTAACTAAGTTCTCTTTTGTTTTAATAAGTGCACAGCATTTTTAAAATATGTTTAATGTGTACAAAACCTGTAAACAGTGTAAACTAGTACGCCATAGTCCATATGAAAGTAGCAATAGAAAATTAACCATGGTTGTAGTTAGTTAGTCTTGCCACTTGTGGAGGACAGTCCTCTATTCGGAAGAACTGTCCTCCGGCCAGGACCGTCCTCCACAAACGTATTTAAGTGTTTATACAATTTATTGTGTGGAGGACATGTTTGCCTTCGTGGAGGATAGTCCTGGCCGTAGGCCATCCTTCCGAATGGAGAACTGTCCTACACAAAGGCGGAAAGATGACAAGCCTAGTTGTAGTAACAAATTACTCTCTTAGTGCATTTGTATGCAGTAGTTTAAATGTATAACTAGTTGCCTCAAAGTAAGATGAAGCTTGTGACGTCATAGGGGTTGATAAAAAAAATTAGGAATGTGTCATTTCCGTCTGATAGCAAACATTCTCAATACATAGTTTAAAAGGCTACCATCACAAAATTACTTCTAAAAATCTCCACAAAGAGCGCTAGCATCGTTTTTCTATTGAGTCCATAGACCCATTGTTAAAGAAGAAACGTCAATTTTTAAAATACACAGCAATATGTTTATTTTTCATAGTTAAAGTTATCCAATATTAAGTTTTTTAAGTGCAAGCACTGCACCTTAAATATATGCTAATCGAACGATAGAATGACAAAAAATTGGTAAGTGCAGTTCTATTTTTTAAAAACTATTTCAAATCGCGAATTTCAAACTCTTATGTTAAACTCCATTGAGTACGCCCAAATAAGAAAAAAAAACATCCATTAAAATGCTCGTAAAAATACCTAAAAAATAATTTTAAAAAAAAAAATGACCACGTGTGCCAATGTGTTAGCTTCACTGTGGTTTAATTGTGATTTTTTAAAATTATGTTTACCAATTCTTAACATTTTAATGGATGTTTTTTTTTTTGCTTAAGAGCCCGTGTACTCAAGGGAAATTAGAAATTTGCGATTTGAAATAGTTTTTAAAAAATAGAACTGCACTTACCAATGTTTTGTCTTTCTATCACTCGATCAGCATATATTTACGGTGCACATTGCACTTTGAAAATTCAATATTGGACAACTTTAAATATGTAAAATAAACATATTGCCGCCGCGACTGTGTATTTTAAAAATTAACATTGGGTCTATGGGCTCAATATAAAAACGATGCTGGCGCTCTTTGCGGAGATTTTTCGAAGTAATTTTGCGATGTAGTCTCTTAAAGAGTTCTTTTGTTATTACTCCTTTTTAAGCAGACAAAATGACAACCCTAAATTTTCATTCATACGCTTCTTACAATGATATTCGATGAGGCAAGTATACTTACATTAAACTGTAAACAAACGACATACTGGAAAGTCTAACACATTCCAGCTGTGTCGTCGCTAACTAATTGATATAACTTGAATAAATTAGAAGGAAAAGTTAATAAAAAAATTTAAACTGTTTGAGAGGTTCGCATTATCGTGATATACAATATATGCATTCGCATTACACGAAATGTATGTCCATTTCACAAAATCAACCTAAATCGGACTGATGCAAAACGCGAAATGGACGTGCATTTCGTGTAACGGACAATTACACCAAATGGATGACAAGGCACATTGGCGTCATTTTGACGTCATAAATTGCAAACTTGCAATTAAAGTTTTCCTTCTCACTTATTCAAGTGAATAGTTAGCAGCAAGAGCACCAGGAGCATAAGGAAACATTCTAAATGTGTTTTTGATGTTTATTTCTAGCGACTCAAAACTATCTTATAATAGTCCTAATTTATATAATATGCATGAATTACTTCATTTACATGAAAAACTGAAAAGAAAATTAACAATTAAAAAAAGCATGAAAAAATCCTAATGCATTCTTTCTGATTTATTATTTTTACTAGAAGTACCTATGTTGAAAATTATGATAATAAAATCGATTTTTGCTGATATATTCAAACTATATAATGACATTTTGAATATACATACATGTAATAACTTCTCCCCAATAAAGGTAGACTTACATTACACTTGTAATTTGGGGCCCGTTTTACAAAACTACAAAGTCTTGTTAGTAACAAGTAATTTTTTTACAACATGTTACCTACATTTGTAAGCTACAAATATTCGTCAAACACCTGTAACCAACAAGTTGTGATTACAAGGACTTGTAACCTACAATTGTTACAGATAAAACTTGTAGTTTTGTGAAACGGGCCCCTGTTATGTACTTAATTCATTTAAGATTTAAGATAACCCCATTAAAAGGAAACCATAACTTTTCTGCCTTGATCTTTTTTTTTTTTTCTTGACAAGGAAAACCAAAGTCTTTTTGAATGTTTTCAAGTTAAAGTGGACAAATTTTGACCTTCAGTCAACAAGTTTTTGAAACTTAGCTCCAGTTTGCGTACATCACTACTTCACTAAAGAGCTCTGTTTTTCTTTGCCATTTTTCCTCCATTCGTTGCCATCTTTGCTCAGATGGTGTAATGCAAATGAATTGTTTTATTTGAATCGTTTCAGTTCACCCAACAGATACGACACGATTAGACTTGGTCATTCCAACAGAACAACACTTCTACCTGAAATCGGCCACAACACAGGAAAGGCAACAATGGCTGGTGGCTCTCGGAAGTGCCAAAGCTAGTCTCGGTGTACGGCAGAAAAAGGATTCAAGTACACGTAATTACTCTTACAGCAAACTCGCTCAGAATTAATGTCTTGAACAATTATAATTACTTATTTTGTGCAGATAAGACAGCTCCAGACACGCTCAAAGTAAAAAAATCTGAACTGCGCCTCTACTGTGATCTTCTCATGCAACAGGTGCACACAGTCAAGACAACTGCAACCGGCACACGTTCTCTTGATGACGAGGTGTGTAAATTTGCCATTATAGGAAATTAATTTATCACTAAATAGCTTAATTGTTAGCATGTTACAAGCTATATATTTAGTGATCAATTTATTTCTAAATTAGCTTGTTAGCATGTTACAATACGAAGCGAAAGCACTGTCGTTTCATAATAATCTTAGGCGTTAAACGAAGCCACGAGCCTTCTCGGTGCCACCTGTGATACGTTCATTAAAACTCTGGAGGAATGCATGAAACTTGCTAATGCCAACTTTGCTTACGAGCTTCCACACCAGCTTATAGCCGATTCTGCTCTACCCCCGTCTGCTGTTGCTATGACGTCCAATAATTCCCATATAAAGGTAAACGAGAAAATTACATTATTTTTATACACATGTAAGTATTGTAGAAACCATTTAACATGAAAACGGATAACAGGAAAAACCATATGAAATTTTATGTTTTTTGCAGTGTGTCAATATATTTAAATTTGTTAAAATTGAAAATATTGGTTTAACACAAAGCCTTTTCCAACTGGCAGCAAAGGTCAAAATAGATCTATGTATAGATACTTTTGCTAAAAACTAGAATGGTATTTGATTATGCTAAAAGTTTTTTCATGGCAATATCTTTAAAAAAATGAACATTTTATAGCAGTTTGAAAATGACCCGTTTTTTTTTCCATTTAGATTTCATGAAAAACTATTTTCGCCTTTTTCAAACTGTCATAAAAATCGTTTAACATCATCACCAACTGGTCTAGTTTCTAAAACACTTTGAATTTTTAGTAATATTCTTCCTGAAAAACGTTTGCTTGAAAAATACAAATTTTCTCAAAACGGCGGATGGGGCGAAGAGAATTTCCTATCTGGGAGCCATCTGGGAGGACAAAAACAAAATAAATATTTATAAAGCCACCTTAAGTTCGAGCAAAAGCGTCTAGATGGAGTTTCACCTTCAAGGCGCATTCACACTAGGCTGGTTTACAAGCCGCTGGTTGCTGCTGGCTATTAGCAGTAGCAACAGCAAGCAGCGGCTGCTTTGGGTTCACACTTGTCCAGTCACTGCTGGTATTAGTCATCCAATCACCGTCTTGCAAAAACACAAAATCTAACAACCAACCAACCCAAGCAGTGGAATTTCAACTACCCACTAGTGCCACTACGAGCGATACTAGCTGGAAGCACACTGGTAGCAGCAGGAAAGGAGTCACATGACCAGCTGCTAGCTGCGAAAGTTGGACATGTTCAACTTCACTAGCCACTGTTAAAGATCACTTGCCTGCTGCAGAAAGCAGCTGCTGGTAGCAGTTCAGACTATGCTGCTAGCTGGCTACAACCAGCCAGCAGCAACCAGCAGCTTGTAAACCAGCCTAGTGTGACTGCCGCAATAGAGATTGCTAACTCGATCTCTGGCATGAACCGCCAGCACAATCGCTAATATAATGTAATTTCTTAATAACTAGCCTCTACCATCTCCGATTAGACAAGAGATAAAATGAGCAAAGATTTATATTACCTTTGTAAAAAAAAACGATTGTTTATATCTACTTACTGTATGATCTTTTGATTGTGACTTGCGAAGTCACATTTAACAAGTTTTACTAGTTGTCTTGCATTTGGAAATACATCTATTAATAATTTATTAAATATACCTCGCATGAAAAATAAGCTGATTAATATTTCACTAGACTAAAGTCAGAATTTCTAAAGCTATCACTACTAATATACAGACTTCGGCAGTTGGATTTGACAAATTTGTGACACAAATTTGACACATTTGGGCACACTAGGCGGAAGCCTACGCAATTGTTTGCAGAATAAAAACTTTAGAAGTAGCATTCAAACAATGCAGTTTTTTACTCAATAATTAGCAGAGTAATTATTGGTTCCTATTTTTTTCTAATTAAAAGTAAAGAGCTGCGATTGTAAAAGGGGCAATATTGAAAGGGTGCGTGCGGTCTCAACATTTTTCATTTCCAATAATTTCTTGATTATGTTTTTTTTTTTCTGAATCTCTCATAAAAAGTAATCATGTTTTTAACTAAGCCACGTTCTTTTTGAATATAATATGCCAAGAAATTAAGAAATTACAAGAAATGTACTTGTTCGGTGTTTTTCTGAAACGTTACAAAAAAAAAATAGTGAAATGCTCTTAAAAACATCATAATAGTGTAATTTATGAGAAGTGATTATTGGGTAAAAAAAACTTAAGATTGGACCGCATAAATGCAATGTGGAGCTACTCCAGTGGCTAAATATGGAGCAGCGAATGTCAAGTAGTAAGTTTGAAAACGCATGCACATAACGAGTCTTGGATGGCTAAATAAAAAGCCGACTTGTGACTGCTGCTTGAAGTATATGCTATCGAATTAGCTTTATGTCGTTGTAGCAAGTTACGGTGCTACTACTAAGCACTTCTTTACGTGGTAGTAAGGAGCTTGAGGTAGTACTGAATAATTACCCATGTTGCATGCATGCGTTCATGTATATGTGGTCTAGGCTTTACACAAGTTTTAGATTCCAATGTCAAACCCCAATAGGAAATGTGTATATATGTGTACATGTTAAAAGTGCCGTTACCAGTTCTCCTTTGTTTTTGTTTTTTTACAGAATAATCGGACGATCCATCGATCCAGCTCTGCAGATAGGTAAGTCTTTCCTTCGAAAGACTGTTCTTGGTGAACTGGAAGAAATGAGAGACATGGGTCTCAGCTGCTTGTTCGCATGTGCCTCTTTCTCTCACTTCACAGCTAGCTTTTCACCTTTATTTTACTTTTCGTGCAAGTATTACCGGGGAATGTGCAAAAGATAAACTAATCCAAATAACTCACTGAATGCATTGTTTTATTATTATTTTTTGGCTTTACTTTTATGTTATTGTATTTCTGGATGCAGTTATCTTCATTTTGCAACAATACAAAATATGTCCTTATCCTGCATGCAGGCTGTTATTTTTTTGTGGTCACCCTCAGTTAGAACATTACTGAATTCACAAATATGTTTATTCATATATAAACATTATAATAAACATCACTCATGATCCTACTTTAGATCATAAATTTAATTTTTATTTAAATATTTTACTTAAAAAAATATTTTTCAAAAGGAACTGAAACTGTACTTTTCAACTCAAAACTGCCGTACTCATTGGTTATTAGTAGAGGTGGGTCGAATCCTAAAATCTTCTCAAATCCGAATCCTAAAAGGTTCTCGAATCTCCCGAATCTCGAATCCTTCATATAAGAATCCTATATTATTCATTAAGAAGATACAAATAAATGAAATATTTAATATTAAATTATTAATAATAATAAACAAGGGTGGCACTCAGGGACGCCACAAGATGATATTGGTGATCCAGGTACCCCCGAAATTGCAACAATCGCCGTTTTTTGTTAGTGAACGCTTCTATGGGACGTCAATAGAGTTAAAACTAATTTTACCAAAGTTTTTAAGTTTTTTTTTTTAGGTTAGGGTCCGAAAGACGAAAAACGCGAAGATTCGTGTTTTCGAATCTCGAATATTTTTCAAGATTCGCGAGATTCGAGGATTCGAATGTCGATCCATCCCTAGCTTAAATTAGGCTTTATTACTATTGAAACTTGTTAAAATAGTACCAAAAAATACACAGTTGGTTAATAAATCATCTTGCATGATAAAAACCGAACAAAAAATGCTCCCTACAAGCATGGTCCCCCCCTCCCCCAATTGCATAAATGAAATGCAATGGTAATTTTTTTTTTTTTTTGCTGTTTGTTAGGCGTGTTTTTAGTAGTTTGCTGTTTTGCAAATGTTTTGAGCTTTGAATCACTTTCATTACATTGCCATATACATCTACTAACCAAGATTCTTATTTTTATGTCTTGTCTATTGCGTATAGCAACTCCTGAAAAATAAAAGGATTAGATGTAATTCCGGTGCAAAAGTCACTCTTTATCGAACATGACGCCAAAAATCAAGATTTAATTTTTAACCTGCATTCTTTATTGCATTACAAGAATGACAGAGATTTGTTATGAAACGCGATTAGTTAGTTAGGCGTTAATAATCCAATTTTGTATTAAAAAGTTAAAAAAAAGTTCTGTGATAATTAATTTACCATCTGTAAGTTCAAGACTGTTTCTTTACACCTATTACTTCTTGCCAGTTAAGTCTTTATCCCGTCATTTTATTTATTTTTTTTGTCATTCATACGAGCCAATCAAGATAACGTTAAGGTAATAATAATCTGATTTTCGACACTTCCTATTCCTACATTTTAGGAGCAGTTTCTAAGGATTTAAATGAAAGCATGTTAGCGGAGATTTATAGTTGGTGAAAAGTTGGTATACAAATCATTATCGTTATTGTATCGCTTATTATTGCAATCGCAAATTGTTTTTTTTTTATTGTGGCAACACCAGCACCAGCTATGGGACAAAACGTTTTCGGGGTGGCACCAACAAAAACATTTTTGTTGTTCCTGTTGGAATAGTAGAAGGGTCTCTCTAAAACGCAGAAACTGCAGAGCAGCAGAAAACACTATGAAGCTTTATAAAACGTCTTTAAGATGGGCCCAAGAAGAAATTATGAAATTTTTGTCGCTCGCTACACTCGCGGAATGTATTCTGGAATCCAACACTATTAAGTCTGGAAAGCATATGACAATTGAGTAATTGATTTTTGATAAGTAATACCTATCGGGTACTGGTTTAGTTAATAATTTCAGAATTAATATAAAACTAGTGAGGTAACCCGTCATAAATGACGGGAGCAAACTTCACAGGCAAATGTGCGCATGCGCGTTGTTTGTTCCTTTTTTTCTCCTTTCATTTCAATTTCAGTCACCCCCTCCCCCTTTGTTCCTCCCTCCACGTTTCTCTCTTTCTCCCCCCCCCCCACCCCCAAAACTTTCCAACCTTTTCCCCTCTCCAATTTAATATCATGGGGTTCTTGGATGGGGAGTGTGCAACATATAGTTGACTCTGAGAAAAAAAGCCGTTCATTTATTCAAATTTATATAAATTCCGACATGCTTCAATGGTTGTACAGCGTTACTTAAGAGACAGATATATAGATAGATACACAGACCTGGGATATTATATATATAATAATTATATTATATAAACAATTTAATATTACTGGATAGCGATAAAAAAATTTCATCTTCGTTTACTATTCTAGTTTAATTGAATATTGTAATTCTGATCATTTCACACTGGACTTAAAATCGTTCTGCTGCACCCCACCCACCCACTAGCGCCATTACCCTCTTAACTCATTTTGATTGGCTCGTAAGAAGTGAAAACCAGATGAATTTTTGTTGTAATTAGTTACTGAAACTTAGTACATGACACAATATCAGCTTTTTGTTAGGCTTCCTCTGTTCCACTTAAGGGCCTTTTTTTCACACGAACCACTTTTGAATGGTAGAGTTCGACTACAAAATGTAGTCATGCAGCTTGTCACCAAAACCGATTACTCGATTCCAAGGCAAAAAAAAAAAGTCGTCGTACATTATATGTGGACAGAGTGGCCACTTAGACAAAATGAGTTTTTGACCAGAAAACAAGTCTTGGTGTGTAAGTTTCGATAAGTTGCTCATGTGAAAAGGTCCGGCGGCTTTTCATAGCAGTACATTGTCAGCCATAGCCCAACCACCTGAGACAACATTTTGCAATCGAACTATACCGCTCAAAAGTGGCTTGTGTGAAAAGGCCACCTAATTATGTGGCCATTTTACGAAACATCGTTTCGGAGATTTTCCATAAGACTCCAAACAAAATTTTATAATTCGAAATGAATAGGTTGAATTCTTATTAATCATATTCTTAATGATCGTTAATTGTGCAGATTGTCAACGAAATTGTTTTCCAAAAGTCGATAAATATAGCAATGTTCTTTGTGGAGGACAGTCCTCGCATTCGGAGGAAATGTCCTCCGACCAGGACCGTTCGTGGAGGATAGTCCTGGCCGGAGGATAGTTCTTTCGAATGGAGGACTGTCCTCCACAGGTGGCAAGCCTACTTTTGCTCTATCACACAATTATTCGTTACTAAGAATGTAAACCAAAGAGATTAGAAATTGACGCAAACCTAATTGGTTCAATTTTGAAGTATTTTGTGTTTGTGTGCGTTATCACGAATACATGCCAAACCTCAGCCGATATACTCATAGCAGTATGCACTAAGTTATTTGTGTTTGTTAAAGTTACGAGCTTATGGTTACGAGGAAGCAATCTAATGTAAATCGCAGCGATGTCTCAATGTTTTGATCTAGTTGTGCATAATCTGAACATTTGGCATGAAACTCTCTACACTGTATACAACATTTATGTGACAAGTCATTTGAATTTGTACATGTTTATTTGTTCAGCCTATTGTTTCAGACTGTTGTGACAAGTTGTTAACCTACATTTGTTTTAATGTTCTTTTACCTGCTGTTTTTTGTTTTTGTTTGTTACCAAAAGTAGAAGAATCCAAATTAGGTAAACATGTATTGCAAAATGATGATCACAGAAATCTCGAACAAAAAAAAACTACGAAACAATTTCAAAGAACATTTTCTGATTTTGCGTTGTGCTATTTATTTTACCGAGATAAAACTTTGTATTTTTATAATTGAAAGAAAACAAAGTCTAGTCATAAGTGCAATATTTGCACATAAATCTGTGCGGAAAGAAAAAAAAAGATATCTAAATAATTATGTCTTGTAAGTTGTAATAATGTCATCCTATATGAAGTAATGATCTAATATTTGTTAAAGTTGTTAACCAGTTAAGAAGCTATATCACAAAATTACTTCAAAAAACCACCGCAACGAGAGCTAGCATCGTTTTTCTATTGAACCCATAGACCCAATGTTAAAGAAAAAATGTTAATTTTTAAAATGCACAGAGTCGCGGCAATATGTTTATTTATCATATTTAAATTTGTCCAATATTAAGTTTTCAAAGTGCAATGTGCGCCTTAAATATATGTTGATCGAGTGATAGAATGACTAAAAATTGGTAAGTGCGTTTACATTTTTAAAAAATCATTTCAAAATCGCGAATTTCTAACTTTTATGTTGAACTCCATTGAGTACGCGCTCATAAGCAAAAAAATCCATTAAAATGCTCGTATAAATACGTAAAAATCTTAAAAAAAACCACAGGGAAGCCAACATATTAGCGCACGTGCTGATTTCTTTCTGTTTTTTAAAATTATTTTTTACGTATTTTTACGAGCATTTTAACGGATGTATTTTTTTTTCTTATTTGGGCGTACTCAATGGAGTTTAACATAAGAGTTAGAAATTTGCGATTTTGAAATAGTTTTTAAAAATAGAACCGCACTTACCAATTTTTTGTCATTCTATCACTCGATGAGCATATATTTAAGGTGCACATTGCACTTTGAAAACTTAATATTGGACAACTTTAAATATGAAAATTAAACATATTGCCGCCATTGACTGTGTATTTTAAAAATTAACATTTTTTCTTTAACATTGGGTCTATGGGCTCAATAGAAAAACGATGCTAGCGCTCTTTGCGAAGATTTTTCGAAGTAATTTTGTGATGTAGCTAGCCTCTTAAACGATAATATAATCCTGTTAGTTAAACGATCTATTATAAAACCAGAAAATTGTACCTTATTAATGAAATCCATCTAACCTTCCCTTCCTTCCCCACAATCACATTTTTCTTCAATTCCAGGTGTAAGTTTTCTGTTCTCAAACATCCCCCCCCCCTCTCAAGGGACATTTTTGTGAAGATTACCTGAAAAATCAGACCTTATCTAAAAATTTCCTGTATACTTTTGACTGTGATGCTATTTTAAATACACAATATTACTAATAAATTAATGTATTAATAATTCTGGGTTGCTATGTTTCGTATTTTCTTAACATGCAAGCAGTACTTTTATTGTACAAATTACTAAAGGTATCTATAAACTAACGTCAACTTCTACAATCTCAATGAATCAAACTTATTGTATTTAAAGTTTTAAAAGATCTGTACTGAAGTGAGATTAAAAGTTAACAGAATAATTAATGCATGAGCTTAAGTTCTGATTTCTAATTACAGTATTAAGTGTATACTGTGTTATCTGCTCTCTTTCTCTTTAATATTCTCAAAACAATTTAGCAGTGTTGGAAAGTATACTTTAATTTATTTGCCAAAGGGAATAAATTACTGTAATTAGATTACTCTTCTTCGAATAATTAGTAATACACCAACTTTAGAATTTGTAATATTTTAATTAAAATGCATATTTTAAATTAATTTTAAAATTACTTTAGTTTTTATATTTTAACCATTTCTATTCTCAAACTATTCGAAATGAGTTCATTATTCCTGATTATTATTAGTATTGTCAAACAGACTTAAAGTGCGTTTGAATGTCACTTTCCTACATTCAGTTCAAGTAATTACTTTTTGTTTTTGTTTTTGCATTTGATGACGTAACATTTTAAATCAGGGCTGGCTCGAGAGTTTCATGTGCGGTCCTAGGCGAGGCTTAAAATTTGCGCTCCGGCGAATTAAACAAGGCTTAAAAATTTGCGCCCCTATGGTTAGACGACACTTAAAATTTGCGCCCCAGTTGTATTCTGTACCATCCAACAAGCTTATCTATTCCCACCCATTCATCTGTCTTATCGATTTCTAAGCTCCAGCTCGGCGCAAAATAAAAATAATAAGGCTTTTGCGCCTTATTTTTATTTTGCGCTGAGCTGGAGCTTGGAAATCGATAAGACAGAAAAGAAACAAAAAAAGAAAAATAATACCTTAAGGGAAATGACTTATACTTATTATTTATCTAATTAATCAATTTAGTAATCGTTTAATCCATCTGTTTAAATCAAACATTAAAAGATATTCTTCTATGCTTCAGGAACTAAACTGGGAATCATTAGCAGGCCGAAGAAACGACCAAAGCCTTGCCCTTTTCGGGCATTTACTGACAGATGATAATATTGTCCTACTTAATGACTTCCTCGTAAAGGAAGACACAGGCATTCAAAGCCTTTAAAAGAATTAATAATGGCTAGAACTGATGCATATTTTTGGTCTTTTTGTCCGCGAATGTTATTAAGACTATGTAATTCTCTTCCAGTTGCTGGTTCTTTGTTAGGATGACGATTTCAATTTAACAATGATGTCTTGTTTTACCTAAATGACAATCATTTGTGATCCGGAGCAATCCCCCTCTTCTGCCACATGGCTTTTTAAGCTGATTGTAGGTGTACTGAGTTGAATATTATATTTTGTTAAACTGTGCCCCTTGGACTTTTGCGCTGTATAGGCGACCGCCTAAGTTTAATGGACGGACCGGCCCTATTTTAAATATCATCTGCTTTGTATTTGGAAAGTAATTCAATTCCTTCCTGGGCAAAATGATTAACTGTATTTAATTACTTTGAAAAGTAATCTGTCTTCCAACACTGCTACCTATAATAATTTACTCGATATAGGATTTTTCTCTTTGTATTATATAGTGTACGCTTATAGACAGTACAGTTTCAAGTAAGTTTACATTACAGAACACTCCCTACAACGAATGTTCACTTTAGAGACGCCCGTTCCAACTCTGTGGAACATTACGAAATCCGTCAAAGACAACCGTCGGTCGAGGAGGAACCAACAGAACACAAGCCTCAAAGTATTTGCTTGACAGATGACCATGTTCCATCAGACCAGGAATTTTTGGACGCTCAAGACATGAATGGGTAATAACATCGTGATAACTAGCTTTCTTTTTTCTTTTCGAAACAGCCTTATATTTGCAATCTCGTGCTCATTCTAATCTAAAACTGGTTCCGTCGTATCGATGTCCTATTAATAATTAACGTTGGGTCTTCTTATAGAGAATCGAGTGACAGATATTTGCATCACAGTCCAGATAAAAGTAAAGTATTGCATAAGGAAAGTTCTGATCACGAAAACAATAACCACGATGAGATGGCGACGGTTGTTCGAAAAACTCCTCAAATTGAAACTTTCTTCTCAAACTTGAAAGTTAGTTTTTTGAATATGAAATTGAAAGATGATGGCGGAATTCCAACTAAACATTTTCTCGAGTCTTGTGCTATCGTTATTACAATTTTTGGTATATATTTTCGCGTTTTTTTTTATGACTATTCGGTGGAAAACTGAAATCCTTTTTTTTTTTTTGGTTTGTTTATTTACAGAAATGTTTGGCTCGCCGATTTTTATACCAATGAAATCGGACGTGATGGGAAACCTAAAGGTAATAAAATTTTAACTTTTACATTTCGTCGTTTAAGAAGTGATACTGTGATACCACGTAACTAACAAAATATACATTTTAAAAGAGGAACAAAAAACGTTATAAATGCAAATTTAAGGTTTTGTTGCAAAATTTTGTTTGCTCATAAAATTATTTGGATGTTTTTTTTGAGCCATAATTAATATAATTGTGTTACGTAGGCCTACATGACATCACAAACAATTTTTTTTTTCTAAGTATTCGGAAAATCACATTATATTTATTAGATGTCTCTTGTTTATTTTGCAACATTTTCCGAACGATGCACTTTTTTTCTGATTTTTTTTATGCCAAAACCTCAAAAGCACTAAAAATGTCAGTTATATGGTATCACTTTTTAAACAACGATTTGTAATATTCAGTTGCGTTTTATAACTTAGGATCTTTAATCCATCCACAGAAAATTCGAACAAAGCACAACATAGACACTAAAAGGTTTGACACTCTTCAGAGCATCGTTTTGTACGAGATGGAAATGGAAACTACTGCAGCTAAAGACTCTGCAACAGATGCCCTCATGTGGCTCAAACGGTAACTGCCGAGAGACCGTGAGAGAGTGTCCCGCATTAACCCAAATTATGTTACGTTACAAATCAATAATAAAATCTTCCTTTTTCTGTACAGTGGACTGGAATTTGTTTACGAGTTTCTTTTAGAATTTTCTCGAGGGAATCCAGATCTGAAGCTGGCATGTCTGAATGCTTACAATCGTTCCTTAAAGCAGTACCACGGATGGATCATTCGTGGTATCATCACGGTAAGAAGGAATACGTTTAGAATCATTTATGAGCAGCTGATTTTCGAACTTTTATTCAATTCAACTCAACTCAGTACACCTGCAATTAGCTTAAAAGCCATGTGGCCCGGGGGGAGCGGGGGTTGCTCCCGATCACAATGTATTGTCATTCAAGTAAAACAAGGCATCATTATTAATTTGAAATTGTCCTAACAAAGAACTGTCAACTGGAAGAGAATTCCATAGTCTAATAACATTTGGGGGGGGGGGGGGGAAACGTGCCATTTTCAAACTGCTATAAAATGTTTATTTTTGAAGATTTGAGAAAAAAATGTTTAACATAATCTTTTACCATTCTAGTTTTGAAAACAATTGAAATTTATTCAAAATCTTGTTTCTTACAAACGTTCGCTTGACGTTTTTTTGTCCAAATTTTACGAAAACGTCTATGAAGCACATAGCATTTTAGCCATTGCAGTGGCGCTGTGGGGGGGTACAAAAACAAATTATCTAAAAAACATTAAAGTTTCTCTTACAATTACAAAAAGTACTCTGCTAGCAGCCAAATAGGCCTATGGCAGAGGGATATAAAAGTCCACATGCAGCATTAAGAATTGTCAAGCGCATATAGAAAAAACAAAAAATTAATATACAATTGTCAATCCCACAAAACAAAATTATCCCCATTCACCACTTCCTCAGGAAGAGAGTTCCATTGTCGTATAACTCTAGGATTTATTCTGTACGTGAAATTTAAAATAATTAGAGATTCAGAGACTTTTGTTTCTACTTCAAACCCACCTTATGCAACGAACTGCAACTAGAAACGATTATCTTTTTTCTTTTCGATAGACAGCTACTCGTACCGTCCCCAGTCGACAGGAAGTACTTACGAAACTGGCTGTGAATCTCAATGATGTCAACAACCCAAACTACGATGATGAACTGAAAATGGATGCACAACGCTTCATCAAAGCCATGAGTACTATCATTAGGATCCTCAATGACTTTTACATGGAAAACAGTTTAGACAAAAAGGAGGTTGTTTGATGTGATTGTTGTCGTGAACACGTAAAGGTTTGTTCTCTAAACAAACGACATCGATGAAAGTTAACTTATTTTTTTTACAGTGAATGCTAATTTTCTATACTGGTTATTACTCTACTCGTGGTTGTGTCACTTAAAAAACGGACTATTTTTTTTTTTAAAAAAGTTTCTAATTTAATGTATAATAAAACGTAAATGAGGACCAAGTATAAAGTATTTGCAAATTGTGCTAGTTAGAACTACGCCTAGTCAATGTTTATTAGAAACCAGAACAGTGAAGGCATAGATTTTTCCCACGTTTACTTTTGCCTATCATTCAGTATACAGTATTTCATCTTTCCCTGGACCACGTCCTGCACAGCAGCACAGTGCGGGGTCGGTGAATGATGACGTGCCATTTGGCTAGCTGGAATTGGGCGAGATGTGTTTATGACCGGCTGCCCTGATTGGCGTCAATTCCATAATGCTGGAGAAATTATGAAAGACAAACAACCATATGCTCCAACCGGGATTCTAATTAGGGACCCCCCCCCCGGGGGGGGAAAAATTCGATTATAAATGCGGCATTGCGACGAGGGGCTTCGTAATTACTTTTTTCTAAAACGAACATTTTAACTGCAATTATAAAATGGCCTAATAAATAAGTTTTTGTTTTCAAGTTATATTTTTGGGCCATTTTTTCAAACTACCACAAACGTTGGTTTTGAGTAATATTGAAATGTATAATTAGTTACTTTCACTTTGAAGTTCTTCATCTACTAAACATCTAACATGTAAAATAATTCTTTGGCAAAATTTACTACTAATCCATATTGGAAATGTTGAAAAGGACACAATGTTTTTAACTAATATAATTTATTAGTGACATTTGGAGATTGGTTAACAAGGGATTAAGCAGATGTTTTATGTGGCAATGAATTGCCCTTATAGTTTATTGCTAGACAAACGCGTTTTCGTACACTGTCCAGTCATTCTCATACTTAACACTAGAAACATCCCTGTAAAGGCCTTGCTAGAGCTCAATGAAACACCCAAAAATGATTGTTTTGGGAAGTTTTTTCTTCCAAAAACTGCCGTTTTAGAGTGGAAAATCTGAGTACTCTGCGATAATGTTTTTAACATTATTTCAGAGTACTCCGTAAAAAAAAGCTCTGAAATACAATAGGGAATCTAGGGAAATGCAACACTGCAATGGTCAGGGTGACCACATGCATGGATTTACACAATTGCTTTTGTTTTCAAAGTTTTCATTTAAGCTGCACATTATTTTCTGAGTTCCATTTTGTTGAATTTATGTTTTCATTGAGCTCTAGCAAGGTCTTTACAACATCCATCCTGCTGTACAAACTATTGCTATGACATCTGAACTCGAAAAGAAGTGCAGATTAAGACATTCTTATTAAAGTTATTTGTCACACTTGTCACTCAGGTCTCTTTCACTATAACCAGAAAGGTTTTGTTCATTTCTGTAAAATTGACAATCCTATACTTCACGCACAAGTGGGCAGCATTCACAAACAAAGAGTTCAATTTAAAAAGACCATAACCTTCAGAAACTTTCTCATTAAAACCATGACAAAACTTACGAAAGGATTGTCAACATGATATTTAAAATAAAAACATGTCATTGTTAGAGTAAAAAAAAAACTTGAAAGTTAATTGATTTCTCACAAAAACTGCTTTTAGACTGGACGACTGGAAATGCTTGCTCATTTACTACTAGAATATCATTATATCGATATTCTAGTAATATGTAGATGGATATACTTTTTTTTTAGCCATTTTTTAATGGTAAATTTCTGACGGTTATGATATCCAACAAGGTACATGTTCAGGTCTTCCCTGTAAATATATTTTAAATATACATTTTCAGCAGGAAAAACTCTTGATACTAGAGGTGGGACGAATCCTAAATTTTCTCCAATCCGAATCCTAAAGGTTCTCGAATCCCTCATAGAAGAATCGTACATTATTCATTAAGAAGATACAAATAAATGAAATAATATTAAATTATTAATAATAAAAACCAGTGTGGCACTCAGGGTCGCCACAAGGTGATAATGGTTATCCGGGTACCACCAAAATTGCAACAATCGCCGTTTTTATGTTAGTGAACGCTTCTATTGAACGTCAATGGAGTTAAAACTAATTTTACCATAAGTTTTTAACATTTTTTTTTAGGTTAGGATTCGAAAGACGAAAAAAGCGCGAATATTTTTCAAGATTAGCGAGATTCGAATGTCCCATTCCTACTTGATACCATTCCATTATTTTAACATAATGACATGCAGATTGTAAAACCTTACAAAAAAAAGGGCTAAATGAGAAGCAAATTAACTTTTTAAATATTTAAATCAAGTCTTCCCAGACTATAGGAGGGAGAGAGAGAGAGAGAAAACTGTTAAAATAATCTTATATTGTATTTATTACGACGTCAATTGTAATTTAAATTGTAAATATTAATGAACATGTAATGCAATCAGTCATTCTTTCTTGTGCACATTTTTTTTTTTTTTTTCCAACTGAGGTTTCTTATTGCCATTTACAAAATCATTTGTGAAACCATTTCATAATTATTAATTATCTTCCAGTTTCTATTTTGTTACTACTTGAAAGTGATATCAATAAAATTTAAGTTTCCTGTTACTAGAAACTTTTTCATGTACCGGTAATAATGCTGAAGCACACTGTATAAACAAGGAAATTAGTGGTGTTGTTCAATCAGCATCCCTCTCCCCACGTGTATATGCGTTTTGCTGTATGCATAACAAATGTATTGATTTCGATACAAAAGTCTTTGCTACACATATCCAAATTGCCTAGCAACGGTAACAAATCTGGTAGCAATTATAAACAAACTACACATGATCCTTTTTTCATACAGTGATAATAATGGATGAAACTAAAGGTAGACCAATTTCGGGATTTTCCTCAAAGGTTCGTCGTGTTTTTCACGCTCAAAAGGTACCCTTGACTAACACCCAATACTTAGGTAAGATTGGACAATATTAATACACAACGGGATTAGTAGTAACTTTGGGGTGTGGGACATTTGCCCTAAAGACACTTGCCCTCAAGGGACATTTGCCCTAAAACCATTTGCACTAATCAGTAGTGTAAATTTACATCTATTGGCGCTTTTTGCGCGCCTGCAGCACACAGAACCTATTTAACATACACCAACGAATGACACTAAACCATATGAAAAGAGAAAAGAAAAAATGGTTTTAGGGCAAATGGTTATAGAACAAATGGTTTAGGACCAACTGTCCTTTTAGGGTAAATGGTTTTAGGGCAAATATCTCTATATCCCGTAACTTTGTATAGAAATTTTTTTTTTATTGCTAGATTTAAACAATATTGACAAAATTCTTGAAAATGCTATGTTGGAACTTCTACAAAACAAACCAGACAATCCTTTTACTTTTTTAGCAACTCAGTAAGTTTACATTTTTGTAAATTATTTATCATATTTAGCTAAGTATTGCCAATTTAAACATATATAAAAATTGATTATAAAATGTAGTTTTCAATGGCTTGAATCGAAGAATAATCCACTGGAAAAAGCGTGCCAACTATTAGTTCATGTTGACTACAATCAACCAGCATTTGAAAGTCACATGCGTTATGCATACACCATTGTAAATCAATGCAAAGGTATTGATTAATATGCATTTGCAACGTTCAGTGGAAACCGTTTAACACGAACTGGAAGGGACTGGAATATGTGTTAAGAGGCCACATGACAAAATTACTTTGGAAAATCTCCGCAAAGAGCGCTAGCGTCGTTTTTCTACGCCCATACACCCAATGTAAAAAAGGAAAAATGTTTTAATTTTTAAAATACAGTCGCTGCGGCAATATGTTTATTTTTCATATTTAATGTTGTCCAATATTAAGTTTTCAAAGTGAAATGTGCACCTTAAATATAGTTGTTGATCGAGTGATAGAATGACAAAAAATTGGTAAGTGTGGTTATATTTTTAAAAACTATTTTAAAATCGCGAATTTCTAACTTATGTTATTGAGCACGTGCGTACGTTTTTAAGAAAAAACATGCATTAAAGTGCTCGTACTTAAAAATAACTTTAAAAAACCACAAAAAAACCACAGTGAGGACAACACATTGGCGCACGTGCTATTTTTTTAAAAATTATTTTTACGTATTTTTACGAGCATTTTAATGGATGTATTTTTTTTTCATATTTGGGCGTACTCAATGGAGTTTAACACGAGTTACAAATTCGCGATTTTCAAAAATATAACGGCACTTCCCAGTTTTTTTTTTTTCATTCTTAATCACTCGATGAGCATATATTTAAGGTGCACATTGCACTTTGAAAACCTAATATTGGACAACTTTAAATATGAAAAATAAACATATTGCCGCCAATGTGTATTTTAAAAATTAAAACATTTTTCCTTTAACATTGGGTCTATGGGCTCAGTAGAAAAACGATGCTAGCGCTTTTGCGGAGATTTTTCGAAGTAATTTTGCGATGTAGCTTCTTAAAGAAGGCCGACATTTCGATGTAGTCATACATTACCATAGGGTTTTACTAACATGATAAAAATTAGAACAGACAACATACATGTGTAATTGTCACTAATTGTATATAATAACACCCTGTACTTCGCCTTTTTGTCCCTCTCCTAGCCTGGGGGTCTCTGGGGATGTAGGGGACGTATTTCCGTCCCTTCCTTGCCTCTTAATTGGAGACCCCAAAGCTACAAGACATTCTGGTTCCGGTATCGGCGGATGGTTACCCATCGAAGCATGGTCCCTAGGGCATGGGCACACTTGAAAGGGTGTGCACAGGCCCTGGGTATAAAAGACCATGTTTTCGTATATTCTGGGTCCATTCTCTGATTATCGAAACATGAAGTTATAACTCATTATGGTCTAGTGGCGAAAGCACGCCACAGTAACTCTTTCTCTGTTTTAATAATGTCTTCATGGTTGATCATATTAAAATAAGTATAACGCCGAACCTGCATCCGTCTCACCTGTCTAAATGATTCTTTCCTTAGCAGCTACGATTCAACGAAATATCTGAGAGAACGACCCCGGCACCAGCAGGACTCAGGTAATATATTCCAAACTCTCCCAGCGAAAAGCGGTATCCGCTCTAGCCGAAAGAGTCTATCACCTGAGCCCCGTAACAAGAGCTCTACATTGTTACAATATATACAATAGAATACGAGCTCGTATAAATAAAACAAAACGTGAACATTTTTTATTATTTGTAACATTCACTTAGGCTCCGCGTATTTAATTTATAAAAACGAGTAATTTTAGATTCCGACATGTATCACTTTTGTACATAAAAGAAAAATGCAGATTATATTTTGTGTTATCCGATTTTTCGTGTTAAACGGTTTCTAAAGTAATGTACTTTTCAGATTCACTAAAAGTCAATTTCAATTAACACCCTTTAGCTGATGACGAGGACGAGCAACACGAACTAAGAGGCATCACTGGTGAAATCTACATGAATTTTATCGAAATGCTTTCAAGGTAAGGATTTTGCTAGACCCTCTCCATGTTCCGTGTTATAATTTACCCACGAGGTATTGATAGTACTGACTCACAGGAAAACAGCCAATACAATCAAGTTAATAGATTCACACCTGAAATTTGCTTTGCAGTGAACTCAATGACTGGGAACAATCGAAGTTGTTCGAAAACATGCATATATTCAAAAGTGACGTTGTTGGCTACAGCGCATTTCGAACTGGAATCCTCTGCTGTCTGCATTACAAACACTTTCTTCATAAGTCTAAGGAACTCTACAAGAAACTGGATCCTGAACTAAAAGGGAACAATCTCAAAAAAAGTGAAGCCAAACACCTACTAGGCAAACTTCATACAAAAAGTACACCTTCCAAGACTGTTGAAGTGACCGAAGACAGTCACCGTGAAGAGGGATTGGAACGAAGGCTTCGAAGACTAGACAGTGACAAAGGAGGAGGTGGATATGTTAACCTTCAAGAATTTCTCTATCTAGCATTGGACGTATTTTGGACAAAAATAACAAACCAGCAGTGTTAATTTCATAGCAAAGTTTTCTTTTTTTTAATTTTGCGAATGGTAATTAAATTGAGTTTTTAAGAAGTGCATTCGTAAAAATTCAATTTATTAGCATTTGCAAAATTGTTAAAACACGCATGAAAGCAACAACTGAATTGCAATTAAGCAGAGGACCAGAAAAGCCCACATATTCAAAAGAGTAAAAATGTCAAAAAAAAAAACGAAAACCTAAATGCCCAGAAAAGCTCTGTAACGAACTCAGTAGGGTCCAACAGACGTTCGAAGACCAGAAAAGCCCATAAATTCAAAAAGTAAAAAATGTCAAAAAATCAAATCATTCATGGACCTTAAATATTTTCAAAAAAAAAAATTGTTCTAACATTGTTTTTGTAATATTTTGTTCTAACACGAATTTTTTTCTAATATTAAAGTTCTAATCCCAAAGCAAAAAGCTGTTTGAAAAATGTATTCATAAAAATAATTAACTAATAAAATTAAAAATAAAATTGCGTTGGTATATTAAAAATTAAAAACTTCAATTTTTTTTTTTTGTCTTATTTCTTTTATATTGTATCTGGTTTTCATTTTAGCTTCTTGAAACTTATAGACATTATTATAATTCTGAACTTAATTTTTTAAAAAAGTGTCTAAAAATTTTGTAAAATCAGATCTAATCCCCTGTTGTCTTGTTGGTATAGTGGTTAGTGTCTCAGCCCATGGTAATGTACTAAATTATGTTGGTCATGAGTTCAATCACTTGCAGCATGGATTATTTTCAAATATTTCAGAAGGTGGTGGACAAACAAATTAATTATGAAATTATTTAAAATTGAGTAATAAAAAGAAAACTAAAATAATTTAACTTAAAATATTTGTAAAAAAACATAAGAAAATAATAGCCTCTTGCCATGATATTGCAATCACACAATGCCGTGACCAGGATTCGAACCTGGGTTATTGCGGCCACAACGCAAGGTACTAACCACTATACGATCACGGCCACTTTAGAGGACGAGAAATTGAATCACTAACTTGATTGTTGTTCACAGTTCATCCAACCAGCGCCGATTAATTTTTCTATATAGCATTAATAGTATTGTGTGAAAAAGGCACGACCGAACGTTTCAACTATAAACATTTGAAACATAGTGTCTGGTCGGGAAGTGAGTACGAGTAAAACCCAATATGGCGTATCCACCAGAATTCAAATACGAACCCCCCCCCCCCCCCCCCCCCCAAGCCATATTAGTACACTTTTATCTACTAACGTTAACTTCAAACATTTACGTCATGTCATTTTTATTTCTAAAGCGCTTCGGTTCAGACCGAAACGAAGAAGCGGTTATTTTGAACTAATTTTCTGCTTACTTACTCGTTTTTACGCAAATGTACGGTATTTCTTTTTTTTTTGTTTAATTATAAAAGCAATGTCGAACGACATAAAACGACAGAAATATGGTAAAATTTGATCATTATAAACGCCAGTTCAGAGACTACAAAATTCAGTTTGAATCCATTAATTCCCCATTTTCTGTGCAGATTTCAGTGAACTTGAAGCAGCTGAAAACAATAGTTCAGCAACAGAATTACCATTTAAAACACCGGAACATTTCGTAAGGACAGCTCAGAACAACAGAAACACCAATCCTGGTCCATCTAATGTCACAAACCACGTGCAAAAGTAAACCCTCATTACGTCATTGATAGAACGCGAATATTAACCGCAAATGTAACCTCTGAACAAGCAACAGGCAAGTGTGTCCAGCACTAAAATTTCGTTTGCCCCGCCCTTTTATGACATCAGACCAAGTAACAAACCAATTAGAAATTGATGGTGCTCATAAAAGGGCAGGGCAAACGAAATTTTACTGCTGGGCAGAACTGCCTGTTTGAAATGACTGGACTGTCTACACTGGCAAGTAAGCGCAGTAAAATACAGTCGGTTGCCCCGCCCCTTTTATGAGCGTCATACCAAATATCAACCAATTAGAAATTGAAAAGGGTCGGTGGCATATGATGTCAGACCACATAACAAACCAATTAGAAGTTGCCGTTGCTCATAAAAGGGCGGGGCAAAAAACTATTTTATACAGGCAAGTGTGCCCAGCACTAAAATTTCGTTTGCCCCGCCCTTTTATAAGTGCCATCAATTTCTAATTGGTTTGTTACTTGGTCTGATGTCATAGAAAGGCGGGGCGAACAAAATTTTAATTACCTGTGTATTTTACTGCACTTACTTGCCTGTCTGTCATCTATGGTTCTACTTTACGTTATACGATTGCTTTTAGTTAGCTTACGGATGCGGAAAAACAAGCACATTCTTACTGTATATACAAAATTTAAGCAACTTTGTTACCATGAAAAAATGGAACAAATTCTGCTATTAATATTAGGTTACCCAGTAGTAGCAGTAGAGGTACGGTAACTCCCAAGAATACTATAAACGCTTACCGTACTCCAAAGATGATGACAAACTCGAGCCGTAAAACTGCTGGCCAAATATCTTGCAGCACGACAACATCGAGGTCCATTAAACCGTCCGTGATTGCAGGTTTTTACCACATTTATAAACATACAAAACACAAATCGAAATTATATCATTTGTAATTGATTTCCGATCTATTTTTTTTTTTTTTTAATGTAGCGGTTGTCGAAGGCAGAGGTTGTGCCCGCGGTGAAATCGGTTTGGCCAGTATCGATCTGAAAAACCCTCAGATTGTTTTGTCGCAGTTTTCGGATAGTCAGACCTACGTGAAAACAATCACACAGTTACAGATAATGCAAGCTCTCGAGGTAGAAACAAGAAAATTAAACAAAAAACATGTTTTTCTTTGTGATACTCGCTTTTTTCAAAAAAAAAAAAAAAAAAATCTAAAAAGTAAACAAGAAAATATAATCTGTTCTTGTCTTGTTGGTGTAGTGATTAGTGTCTCGAGCCTGTGGTAATGTTAGTCATGGGTTCAATCCTTTGCAGTTTGAATTATTTTCAAATATTTCAGACGGTGGCAGTGGACAAACAAACAAACAAATTATGACGTTAAATAAAAACGAGTAAAATACAGCGACTCCTTAACTTTAATAGCAGTACTCACTTGGACACAAAGTCGCGCGACATTATCACGCGTCCACAATTAATTTAAAAGCAAGTAAAGACCCCTGAATAAAACGTCCAAATGACGTCATAATTCCCTATCTTGCAACACGTCCACACTACAAAATGTTGTGCAACTTTGTATCATGTTTTCCATTTTCTATGGGACACAAAAGACACGCGGATTTTGCCTTGCAACAGTCGATCCCGAGACTTTGGAACATTCTGACTAGACATTCCAGCAACTATAAAATCTATCTCGACAGTCGCTAGAGACATGGGCCATATACTAGAGACGCGCGACTTTGTATCCAAATGTGTACTAAATCATTTCAACTAGAGGCGGGACGAATCCTAAATTTTCTCGAATCCGAATCTTAAAAGGTTTGTCTCAAATCTCTCATAAGAATTCTATGTTATTCATTAAGAAGATACAAATAAATGAAATCATATTAAATATTAAATTATTAATAATAAAAAAACAAGTGTGGCACTCAAAAGAGTCGCCACAAGTTGATCCATTGGTGATCCCGGGTACCACCGAAATTACAACGTTCAACGTTTTTTGTTAGTGAACGCTTCTATTGGACATCAATGGAGTTCAAACTAATTTTACCCAAGTTTTTTAACATTTTTTTTAAGGTTAGGAATTGAAAGATTCGAAAGACGAAAAAAGCGTGAAGATTTGAGTTTTCGAATCTCAAATCTTTTTCAAGATTCGCGGGATTCGAGCATTCGAATGGCCCATCAATAATTTTAACTATTTAGGACATGCCAGATAATTAAATAATTTTGTTTTGAATTTTAACCTGCAGATTGTGATGCCCAATACAACGTGCGAAAGTGGCAACATATCTGGTCTGTTTAAACAGATCAGTGAACATTTCCAGAGCACAAACATTGTTACAGTACAAAGGAAGTATTTCAATGAAAGCAAAGGGCTACAGTACATTCGACACCTTCGCATCCCAGAATGCAAAGCAGTCGAAATGCAAATTGCCACAAAGTTAGTATGGAGCATATATTATACTCTTGAAATATATCTCTTAACTTTGCTTTTATCAGAACAATAGTTAGACTATGGCAGTGTTTCCCCGATACTATTTGATTATAGAACCCTTTTATAGTCTTAAAAATATTACGGGAACCCCAATGGTACATTTACATAATACCGTATATATGGAGTGCGAGAAAACGGACAGAAAAACATATATATGGAGAAAAATAAGTAGGCTTACACAATCTTAATAAAATAATAATTTAGGGTGTAAGATTCACTTATTAAAAATTACAGCACATTGGAATGTCCGAAGAGGGACAGTTTGGACAACGGACATACGTCACAGTATGTCCAAATTGTAACTTCTTTCATTTTTTAATTATTTCTCGATTTTAATAATTCTAATGTTTTTGATAATTCTAATGTTTTTGATAATTCTAATGTTTTTGATAATTCTAATGTTTTTGATAATTCTAATGTTTTTGATAATTCTAATGTTTTTGATAATTCTAATGTTTTTGATAATTCTAATGTTTTTGATAATTCTAATGTTTTTGATAATTCTAATGTTTTTGATAATTCTAATGTTTTTGATAATTCTAATGTTTTTGATAATTCTAATGTTTTTGATAATTCTAATGTTTTTGATAATTCTAATGTTTTTGATAATTCTAATGTTTTTGATAATTCTAATGTTTTTGATAATTCTAATGTTTTTGATAATTCTAATGTTTTTGATAATTCTAATGTTTTTGATAATTCTAATGTTTTTGATAATTCTAATGTTTTTGATAATTCTAATGTTTTTGATAATTCTAATGTTTTTGATAATTCTAATGTTTTTGATAATTCTAATGTTTTTGATAATTCTAATGTTTTTGATAATTCTAATGTTTTTGATAATTCTAATGTTTTTGATAATTCTAATGTTTTTGATAATTCTAATGTTTTTGATAATTCTAATTTTTTTGATAATTCTAATTTTTTTGATAATTCTAATGTTTTTGATAATTCTAATGTTTTTGATAATTCTAATTTTTTTGATAATTCTAATGTTTTTGATAATTCTAATGTTTTTGATAATTCTAATGTTTTTGATAATTCTAATGTTTTTGATAATTCTAATGTTTTTGATAATTCTAATGTTTTTAATAATTCTAATGTTTTTAATAATTCTAATGTTTTTAATAATTCTAATGTTTTTAATAATTCTAATTTTTTTAATAATTCTAATTTTTTTAATAATTCTAATTTTTTTAATAATTCTAATTTTTTAATAATTCTAATTTTTTAATAATTCTAATTTTTTAATAATTCTAATTTTTTAATAATTCTAATTTTTTTAATAATTCTAATTTTTTTAATAATTCTAATTTTTTTAATAATTCTAATTTTTTTAATAATTCTAATTTTTTTAATAATTCTAATTTTTTTAATAATTCTAATTTTTTAATAATTCTAATTTTTTAATAATTCTAATTTTTTAATAATTCTAATTTTTTAATAATTCTAATTTTTTAATAATTCTAATTTTTTAATAATTCTAATTTTTTAATAATTCTAATTTTTTAATAATTCTAATTTTTTAATAATTCTAATTTTTTAATAATTCTAATTTTTTAATAATTCTAATTTAGTATATATATTTTTTTAAAACATTTCTGGCAGAACCCTGACTTTCCCACAATAGAACCCCCCCCCCAGGGTTCCACACAATTCCATTTGGGAAACACAGAATCATTTATGACAATTTTAAAAAATTAATTAAAAAAAATTGGCCCTTTTTACGTTTTCGCGCAGAAACATCTAAAACATTTTGCACTGCAGTCATTTTACACATTTTTATATATGGTTCAACTAGATAAATTTTTTCAATTATTTTGGAAACTTCTGCTTCGACTACAATTAACTTAATACTTATGATTCTACTATTTAAGATATTACTGTCTTGCAACTGCAGCTGCTCTTCTGAAATACGTAGAATTCATACAGAACACACTTTACGCGCCGAATTCTCTCAAGATCATTTTCACGGGAAGTGAAAACACCACTATGATTGGTTAGACAAAAACAAATAAATTTGTCATAATAAATTAAAATTTTTGTCTCATTTTGCATCTCAATATAGACATGCATACAGCCAAAAATTTGGAACTGATCATGAATCTGAAAGACGCCAAAAGTGAACACACCCTATACGGAGTGGTACATAACACCAAAACGATTGGTGGTGCCAGACTACTCCGAGCCAACTTATTGCAACCACCATGCGATTTAAACACAATCAACACCAGAATGGATTGCGTTTCAGAGTTCCTACAAAACGAGGAACTTTTCTTTATGTTACAGGTTTACCATTATGCTATCAATTGCGATCAAAAATCTGACCCACAATGTGACCTTTTAAACTTTTAAACTTTTTTTTTATCTAAAAATTAAAAAATAAAAGTCTGTCCTGAGTCGTTTTTTGGATGTGGACCACCTGTTATCACTCTGCGTTCAGATTCCTAAACAGGAATCGGTGAAAACGGCTGAAAACAAGATTACAAACATTATTTATCTGAAACACACCTTAGAATTGGTTCAACCTTTACGAAATGCACTCAGAAATTGCAACAGTCAACTTCACAAAGAATATTCAAAGGTTTTTATCACATACTATGTTCAATTTGCGCGAAAAAAAAAATGAAGGGTTCAGAAATACTAATTCCTAATGTTTTTTTTTTACACTTCCGAGCCCAGTCCTTAGATGATCCCCGATACGAACTCATGTTGAATCAGATCCTAGAGATCATTCACGAAGACACAGTTTACAAAAAGGGAACTCTCAATATGAGAGCACAGAAATGTTTTGCAATCAAGGTATTTATAAATATAGGATTACGTAATACACATTTTATGAATAATTGAAAGTCACGTGACATCTTATTGACTAATGAAATTCTATTGGACTTCTTTTAACATCTGATCAGCCCAATATCAATGGTAAGCAAATTTGGAAAATATTTTATTGAAGTAAAATTGAAGAACAACCAAAATTCTTAAAAATTAATTTACTTAAATTCAGGTTTATTGGACGTGGCTCGTCGGATTTATGCAGAAATCGTGGATGACATCACAGGTGCACTTAAAATATTTATAGCCAATTCTACCGGCGGTATCCTTTTCGGTCGAAATTATTTCGGTCGACAAGCCTCAGGGATTGGATTGGAGGCTAACAGTGACGTCAATAAAAAGTAATAGGGAGTGGTGAATGAAAGAGCTACCAAAAAAATATAACCCTTTCTCCCTAAACTAACCTAACCCCTATCCTAACCAAACCGAACCGAACCTAACTATTTCGCTCCTCACCGCTCCCTATTACTTTTTATTGACGTCACTGTTAGCCTCCAATCCAATCCCTGAGGCTTGTCGACCGAAATAATTTCGACCGAAAAGGAACACACCATTCTACCAATAGTAAAATTTAGCCCATGAACGATTGCGCCTAGGTCAAAGATTAGTTAAAGTTCATAAATTACTCATAATGTATTTGTTCCAGGGTGGATTGATTTAAATCAATTTAATTGGTCAAGTGGTTGAGTCAATTGATGTTTGTTAAAATTAAAATTTAATATTTGTCCACTTTTGACCTTTTTTTCGAGTTTTAAAAATTCTTGAATCGTTGTGCCTTTCCAAGCTTTTTTGGGACTTCTGGAGCCAGTTGAGCGCTCCTGAGGCAGTTTTAGACAGGCAATTAGAAATCGGAACAAACATAAGTTGGCCCCGCCCTTTTTATGACGAATGCAACTTCTAATTGGTTGGTTATGGAGTCTGACGTCACATGCTCCGCCCTTTTCAACGTTGAACCACACAACAAACCAATTAGAAGTTGCCAGTCGTCATAAAAAGGGCGGAGTCAACTTCTGTTTGTCTCGATTTCTAATTGCTTGTCAGTTTCAGAGCTTTTAGAGCATTTAAATATTTCTTCCACTTAACGCCATTTTTGGAGGAAAAAAAACCTTGGCTTTTGACCCATTTTTTTTTCGAATTGCTGATATGGGGTAGGTTCTGGAAATAAGGTGGCGAGCGACATTCAGTGAAATTTAGAGCATTCTTCACCAGCCTTATAAAATCAGGGGAGCCGGATGTGGTCCGCGGGTCATACATTGCACATGTATGGTTTAGATTTTTTGTTGAGAGAGCTGGGAATTTCACTCATTTCCCTGTGGCTCAGTCTGGGCCTGACCATAATTGCTTCCATTGGTGTACATGTAAATTCAATATCTTATCATACACGTATCGCGGCACACGTACCGTCGTGTGAATCTGGACTTTGTCATGCTCGGATTTGCAGTTGATAAAAGAGCAATTTTATGAAATTTAATATTTAAATCACGATCTTCATCCACAGTTTTGGATTTTCTCAAAAGTTGGACTGCATGCAAATAAATTGCACATGTTTCTTAGTAGTTTCATATTAAATAATTCGGGTTTACGTTTATTTTTTCCAGTTCAACTGCTAATGTTTAAGTTGAGCCATTTTCAAAAACGGCCGAAATTCCGATGCTCTAAAAAACACTAAACAGGACTCAGAAGGGCTCAATGTGGTCCAAAAGTCTGAAGGCCGCCTTATACTTCATTCTTTTCTGTGCAGTTTCCATTCTGTTCTTTTCGTTGGGGGTTATATACTTAAAAAAAAGCAGTTCAAATGTCCATTCCATTGGCATAAAAGGAATGAACAGAATGGATAGAATCAAAGAACTTTGCTGAACTTTGGCGAGAAATATGTTCATGGTAGCCAATCAGAATAACATAGGACGTCATAAGCCACACCTTATCCTGTTTATTGTCCACTTCCTATTATGGGATGGAGACCTGTGATGCCAGTTTCTTTTATTTTATTAAATAACTAGTGGGGTAACCCATCATAAATGACGGGAGCAAAATTCACAGGCAATTGTGCTCATGCGCGTCGTTTTTTCCTTTTTTTACTCCTTTCATTTCAATTTCAGTAACCCTCTCCCACTTTTCTCTCTTTCTCTCTCTCCCTTCTACACTTTCCAACCTTTTCCCCTCATCCCCTCCCACTTTTCTCTCTCCCCCTTCTACACTTTCCAAACTTTTCCCTCACCCCCTCCCACTTTTCTCTCTCTCTCCCCCTTCTACACTTTCCAAAGGAAGAGTTCAACATATAGTTGACCTTGAGAAAAAAAAAACGGTTCATTTATTCAAATTTATATAAATTCCGACGTGCTTCAGTGGTTTTTGTTACTCCACACACACACACACACACACAGACCTGGAATATTTTATATATATAATAATTTTGTTGCTAGTTTCCCTATCCTATTTTTCCCTAAGATTTGCCCTGTGTGTTTCTTATTGGTCAGTTGTATGAATGCTGTTCAGTTTAGTCATTGATAGTATATGAGATTTCCTTTGACCGCGGCCTTAAAAAAAGCTTAAAGGCCGCCTTATACTTCATTCTTTTTATTCCATTCTGTTCCTTTCCGTTCAGTTCATTCGGTTCATGTCAAAGGAAAGCTCATATACTATCAATGACTAAACTGAACAGCATGAACAACTAACCAATAAGAAACACATAAAGCAAATCTTAGGAAAAAATAGGATAAGGAAACTGGCAACATAATTATTTAATAAAATAAGAAAAACTGGCATCACAGGTCTCCATCCCTTAATATTAAGTGGACAATAAACAGGATAAGGTGTGGCTTATGACGTCCTATGTTATTCTGATTGGCTACCATGAACTGATTTCCCGCCAAAGTTCAGCAAAGTTCTATCCATTCTGTTCATTCCTTTTATTCCAACGGAATGGACATTTGAACTGCTTTTTTAAGTATATGACCTCCCAATGGAACGAACAGAATACAGACTGAACAGAAAAGAATGACGTATAAGGCGGCCTTTAAAAGGAACAAAGATTTAATTATTAAAATTGGAAAGAAAAAAAATGGGAAAAAATGTCAGAAATACAAATCGGTGGAAACCCTCAATTCTCTTCCTTTGGAAACAGGGCCCGATGTCTTGTTTCCATCTGGTCAAAACAATAGACGAAAATGAATTTTAATTGGCATTTAAATCTACAAAATGGCACAATGTTTTCTTTCGAATTGGGATATATGCTCGCGTTCCACATAGTTGCGATTATAAGGACCACTGGTCCACTTCTTGTTCATGAAAATGTGCATTGATAGATTTATGATTGAAATTTCAATCAGCTCATAATTAACATGAGAGATTATTCAAAATTTTAAGAAATGATCCAGCAACTTAGCGAAAAGTTCAACCTTCCTCTGAGAACCGGATATAGCACAGGAAGAGGCTTCTACATTCAATTACACTGTGGTGGTAACAAAGCCATCGGATTGGACCAACTTCCACCCGTCTTCATTAAAAAGAACAAACTGAAAAATACACTCAGCTTCACCACAATCGATTTGGTTAGTACTTAACTTCAATTACAAAAACAATGAAGATTTCGTACAACTAAAAATTAACTAATGTTTGGATTTGAACCAATTCAATAAAATATGAACTCGGTTAAAGATCAAAGCGAATGGTAAGAATGAAAATAATCTCAAGAAGAAGAAGAAGAAAAATGCATTTATATTCAATAAAACAGGTCGGGTCAACGAGTCACTCAATGAAATCTTTCTGATGAGCAACGTGTGAGTAAATTTAGAAATGTTAAAACTGAATTACTCCTGTTTCATCAAACAATTAAATTGCTTATTCAAGTAGCTTCGTTTCAACATGGTTCTGATCATTGAATTTCCATATTTCATAGCGTTGTCGTAACTCTAAAACAAGAAGTTGTGAACCAAGATCCTAACTAAGATTTAAATACCATTTTGAATACCTTTATTTAATTAACATCTTTTTATATAAGTGCAGTTTTCATAAACATATTTATAAACATATATGTGCCACTTATATAAACTGCACTTATATAAAGATTTTAATTAAATAAAGATATTCAAAATGGTATTTAAATTTTAGTTAGGATCTTGGTATATATATCCCTTAGTATACTAAGGGCCTATACACACTTGTACTAGTGTAGAGCCGCTGTTATGGGACTCAGGTCTAGATTCTCTTAGTTTGGGGTGGTTTACCGAATGGTTCCGGGGTCGTTCCCTTTGGTATTTCCTGCAAACGCAATTGAAGAGAAGAGAAGGAATGATAACAGGCGATACAAATTCAGATGGTCGATTTACTTATTTAACGCATACGATCATCAAAAATACATCAAACAGAGAAGATCGTTACAAGTGTGGCGTTGCTTAGCCACCAGACCATTGAATGAGTTATTTCATATTTCGATATCAGAGAATGGACTCCGACTTGATCAAGACACGGACCTTTATACCTAGGGCCTGTGTGCACCTACATAGGCGCACCCATGCCCAAGGAATGGTGCCTTGATGGGTATCCATCCACTGATTCCGGAACCAGGATGTGACTTACTATTTGGGGTCTTGGATGCTCAGGAAAGGGGCGGAAACGTGGCACTTGGGGTACAAGAGACCCCAAAGGCTATGACTTAAAAGGAAACGCAATATACAGGGTGTTACACATTGTTAGGGTCGATTCACACTATACAGTCAAGGCGGGGTCCTGTCGAACGTCGTCAAATATCGTATTAAAGATTTTCAATTGAAATCCAATGCATTTTAGAAAGTGTCGCGGCATTTACACTGGCGACAGGGATGACTGGCTAGTGGTTGGCCCCACCGGCTATGAAATTGTGTTGGCCCCATTTTTTTAATTTATGTATTTTTGGCCCCCAATTGACCGGCGATCGCCGGTCAGCCGGCCGGGCCAGTCCGGGCCTGACTGGCGATCACGCTCAAATCATGTTTTTCGTTATAAAAACGTTAACAGACTGTGCCTTGACCGTATTATGACCTAAGGATGATTAGTAGCCACTGATTACCCTTAGGTCATAACACAGTCCGGCATATTCGCACTAAACTCTACAACGTCTTTCCAATAAGCTATAGTTTATACAAATTGGCAAGGAACCCACGTATACTAAACGGTTATAATTTTTATTTTATTTAAAAGAATTGTGAGCAAATTGTTGTCCGAAATCATCGACAACATTTCATGCTTGTACAAGCTTTCGGAAGTAGTGTCCACTCTGGACATGCTCATTAGTTTCGCTCAGACATGCACTCTGTCTGATTATGGTAATCTACTTTATCAGTTGAAATCAACTGAAATATAACAGAATTTCAAATTAATTACTTTTTTTATTTAATTTTCGGATCAAGTTCGACCGGAATTCACGAACACCCTTGCGATCAAACAGGGTCGACATCCCATTTTGGAAAGAATTTCACCTGAACCTCCCACTCCCAACAACACAGTATTCACCAGCAACACAACATTCTCTTTCTTAAATTTTATATTCATTTTAACCTCTTTGTGTTTGCAATTTGTTATTTTAAAATAGTACATTTCTGAAGAAACAAATTTCATCATCATTACAGGACCAAACATGGTGAGAAAATAGCTAAAAACGTTTCAAATAATTTTTTTCCGAGCCTTTTTCCCCTCGGTCCGATCCTGTCTTAACTAACAAAACTAATGGACACGTTTTGGTGACACAGTGTATCCTTATTAACAGTCTATAAAAACATAGAAAAAGTTATAATAGCGCCACCAAATAATTGGTACCATTTGTAACGACAGTGCCGACACTTGAGTTACTGAACTGTCGGAATAAAAAGCATTTACTCCTACTCATGAGCAACAAGTGAAATCTAATGCTGATGCCACCGATAGCTTGAGTATTATCAATTTTTTTTGGTAGTTGAGTATTTGTTCAGTTTTAGAACTATTATTTTTGTTGCAAATCCTCAAGATAATGAGCAATTACTGCATGACAGTATACAGTATCTTCTATCTGTTTAGATGAGAGTTGATATGAGCATTTGCTCTTAATGTAAGCCAAAAGTATCAGCGTTCGAATTTCATTATTTGAAACAAAAATAAGCAAATGCTCATGCTCCAACCATTGGTGGAAATAGTAACTTTTAACCCCTTAGATTATGCTGAGGAGCAAATATATTCATAGTAATTCCACCTGAGCCCAACTGAACCCAAGTATTACATGTTGCCGATGTCAAATTCCAAATAAATTTATTTGATATGGCACACACACACACACAAAAAGATAATTATACTTTTATAATAAACTTTTTATCATCCAAAAACAAGAGTGGCAAATCCACTTACATGAAGCAAATTGCTCTCATGCAAATTATGGCCCAAGCGGGATGTTTTGTACCAGCCGAATATGCGTCCTTTCGACTGACCAATCACATCTTTTCACGCATTGGCAATGGAGACGACATTGAAACCAATTCATCTACTTTCATGATGGAGGTAATATAGGGTGTCCATAAAGTCTTTCCCTGATTACAAAAATCCACTGTACGCAAACTATGCAAAGTACAAGAAAACGGTTTTCAAATATTTGTAGCCACAATCATAAAGTTTTTTCCCTGCCCGGTTTTCCAGCCCGTAAACAGTCCAGGCGGAGCTGAGGTCATCAAAACCAAAATAGCGTGTCATTGCAGGAGAAGGCGCAATGTGTTTTGTTGTTTCATGAAGCGAAATCGCCAACTACGGTTCAGCGAAACTTTAGAACGGAATATCGACGAGAACCACCGGAAAGTTTCGCTTAACCGTAGTTGGCGATTTCGCTTCATGAAACAACAAAACACATTGCGCTTTCTCCTGCAACGACGCCATTTTGGTTTTGATGACCTCAGCACCGCCTGGACTGTTTACGGGCTGGAAAACCGGGCAAGGAAAAACAAATAGGAGAAAACCGTTTTCTTGTACTTTGCATAGTTTGTGTACAGTGGATTTTTGCAATCAGGGAAAGACTTTATGGACACCCTGTATAGTATCTGATCGGAACATTAAAAATATTCCTTGAAAGCCATTGGGATTTTCTTTGAAGGATCTAACTAACTATTCTTGTAAATTGTTCAAACAGATGAAAGAAGTCAATTACATTCTCTACATGAAAACGAAATCAAGCCTTATTATTATCGATGAGCTTGGCCGAGGTACAAATAATTAGATCCAGGTTCAAAATAATTGATTCGTCTGAAAATCTGAAACATTTTATGTACACCAGGTACCAGTGTGGAGGAAGGAATCGGAATGTGTTATTCCATTTGCGAGAAACTGCTTCAGACGAAGTCATTCACTATGCTCACAACCCATTTCATGGAGTTGACATATTTGGATCTCACTTATCCAAATGTTGGGAAGTAAGAAGTAGCTCTATAAGAATCGAAAACATTTCAGCCTCTTCCCTCATCATATACAGATGTGTTCCAAATTACAATTAACAAGAAATTCATAATTTTGCAGCCATAAAAGAGCAGAGAATCCAAAAAGTAAAATCAACAGTCAAACTTGTAACAGTGTAGAGCCCCTGTTACGAGACTCAGGTCTAGATCCTCTTAGTTTGGGACCCGGGCGCCAAAAAATCTAGCTATGCCACTGATTAATGGTTTTACTTTCCCGAGCGAAACCCGGTAGTAAGGCTAGTAGATTTCTAAGACAATAAACATGACAGCTAATAACAACAAAAGTGTGTACATGTATACATTTTTGGGCGCACACACATACTGTGCGAGACACTCTGTCTGATAAGTGATGTAACTTGACCAAGATAACTAAAACTAATTCATTTTAAATAGCTACCATTTCCAAGTGGATCATTTGGTCGGAGAATCCGGCAAAACAATGAGAATGCACTTCACTCACACTATTGCTAGTGGCCCAACCGACGAACTCGATTACGGTAAATTAATTTCACTCGTTCAGTTCAGTCTCTTTCGTTAAATCAACGTCACAATTGCTTAGCTACAAAGAACAGTGCTTTATTGGATGGATTTTTTTAATCTGAAATCTCCGTATAAATAGACATGCCCATCTAAAGCTAATTTAAATAAAAAACAAAACAATTAAGAGCTAGAACTGCTGCATATTCCTGATTTTTTTTAAACGTACTTAACTATCAGGGTAGTTGTTTGTTAGGATGCGTTCTGACTACTCGGCCTTGTGCCATTGTTGCCTTGTCGGGGCTCGGGCTCGCGTTCTTGTCGACTGAGACTTGAGAGATCAGTTACTACTCGTGTGGCTTTGACTCGTGCGAAATCCGATGAGCGATGACGAACTTCTGCTTACCAGTGTAAGTTTTATTATCAAGCACTCATTGTGCAAAATGCAAATATTTGTCATAGATCAGATCAAAGCTGTTTGGCACAGCTGGACGATGATGGCTGATTTCGTGCGTGAAAATAAAAAATGCCCAGCCCCAGGCTTGAATTTGGAAGTTCAAAGCGCACTATTGGCTGCGCTGCATCTTTCCCGGTTGGATAATGTAGAATCAACCGTGCCAGAAGATGTTGCCAAGTAACTTCGCATAATCCCAATCATAAGACAGGCATATTATAGTAAAACCACAATGTTCACGACTTTTATCAATCACCATCCATTGAGTTGACCTTACAAAGCGAACTTTTGCGGCACTAGAATAAAACGTCAGCTATACATGTCTTGTTAAGCAAATGTTTGAAGTGTATATGGCGTTACCTTACTTAACTAGGTTTAACTTTAATTCCATCTCACATATTCATGATTATGTTGCTATTCCTTAGGGATAAAGTTAGCGGAATTGTCAACGTTACCAGTTTCTGTGATTGAAAATGCACGAAAATTGGCCGATACAATCCGCCTACAACTTCAGGTAAATTTTACAAATCATCTTTGTTGTCCACAGTTTACGAGAGAGCCACTAAGTTGTTGCTAGATTCCACAAACTCCATTAATCCACATAACTTATATTTTAGGCGAACAACATCGAAAGTCAAGAAGCAAAACAGCGTAGAATTGTTTTACAACTGGCCAAACGATTGATTCAAGTGGCAAAAAATTCTACAATCGGTTTAGAAGAACTTAATCCATACCTCCTAATAATGAAGGAGCAATACAGACAGGATTTCGTCCGTTTGTCACAGTAACAAATACAGTAGTTTAAAGAAACACAAGTCATTTTCAATTCAACTTTAAAGTGTTTCAGTTATTTTATATCATTTTCAAATGTTATACAAATGTTCAGTTTTTATCAGTAAAACACGTGTTCAAATAAAGATTCGTTGTTAATTCTTTGCTTGCCTTCTTATAGGTCTAACCAAATCATTTTAACAGGCCTGCAGTACGAAAAGGTAATTAGCATAATGGATCTTTAGGTGGTTTGAATCGAGATCGTGGTTTCTGGACACATCACATTTCAAATTAAACCTAGTGTACATTTGAATACAAAGTCACGCGACAATGTTTCGGAGCGAACTGTCGAGATACAGTTCCACGACTTTGTAGCTAGACAGTGCCTATACATTATCACGCCTCCATTCGTAATGTCTGTTGCCCGCAATATTGTAACATGTTTTCCATTTCGGATGAGATACGAAAAGTTTGTCTAGCAGAAGTCCCGAGACTTTGGAACAGTATCATCATAAATTCTAGCGACTTATCTCGCCGTGCCATAATTACAGCTCTGACTTTGCCATACATATTTACTCCGCCCAAGAGCCTTAACATGAGTTCTATAACTACCAATTGACATTCCTTCAATGCAAACTGCAGGACGATTTGTGGCGTCAAGCGGGCAGGGGTTTTTTTCCTGAAATTTTCCTCAGTCATAAAACGGGAGTATTAGTAAATTTCCAGGCCAAGCTATATTTGAGGTTATTTCCTACTAACACGGATGTTTTCAAATAATGATGATGTAAAGCTGTGATTACATTGGCTATTTTGGCTGCAAGATTCACAGGGTTCAAAGACTTGCTTTGGATTATTGCAACAAACGCTGATCTTCATTTGAATGTTCTTTCGAATAAGGCATACATTAAGCCATGCCGCTATAAGTAACACGTTTTAATACAGGCAGTTAGAAATAGGTGAAAACGTCAGTTGGCTCCGCCCTTGTTATGACGACTGGCAACTTCTAATTTGCTGGTTATGTAGCCTGACGTTAAAAAGGGCGGAGCATGTGACGGTCAGACTTCATAACCAGCCAATTAGAAGTTGCCCGTCGTCATAACAAGGGCGGAGCCAACTGAAGTTTTCACCTATTTCTAACTACCTGTCGTTTTAATAGCTCGGTGGTAACGTTATTGCCTTCTACGTGAGATCCCAGAGTTCGATCCTCATTTTATGCTATGCGTATTCTTTTTCTCATTTTTTTAAAAAGAATAACTTTGCTTATTGTGTATTTTAATAAAATGTAGTAATAAAAACTAAAAACATTATGATTAGTTAGGGTACGGTTTGTTAACTTAAGCTTGTTTCGGGGGGGGGGGGGGGGGCAGCCTCCAGTCTTGAAAAAAATAACTTGATTTAAATTTAAAATAAAAATTTAGATTGACTTAGGCAAGGTTTTGTTAAATTTAAATTATTGCAGGAATTTTAAAATAGATAATTAGTTGATTGATTGTCTTTGGTTATTTTTTTTAATGTTGATGTTGTTTACTAAATATGAAAAAAAAAAAATCGAGGGGCACAACAAGAATCAACCTGGTGCCACTCGAATAGAAGGCTAAATGGCTTATTTGAAGCGGGGGGCTATCTTAAAGTAAGCCTTATTCGAATGAATCTCCGTTCATTTTTTTTTGTTGCAAGAAACTGTGCAAGAATCACAGCAACGTTTGAACTTATTTCTTGCACTATATCTTGCAGTAAGATTAAGATTGTAATGGCCAGTTTAGATCACATTGCTTGAAAGTAATGAAGCTTCAAGTAATTGCAAAGTTTTGAAATAAAACATTAAATGGCGGGGATGAAAAAAAAAATGAAATATGTAAAAAAAAAAAAATGTTTCACTTACCAAAGATTAAAATAATAAACTATCTGCATATTCTGTTATATTCAACAGAATGTACATCTTAAAACGCGTACTTTTCAACATCAGTCTCCTTTATCAAGCAACAAACATTATGCCCAAATTTGTTATCAAACTTATTAAAAAAAAACTAGAATAACCGCGAATAATAAAAAATCACACACTTTTTTTTTCGACACAAGAATCTCACCAAGGTTACATAATCATTAAAAGGCGACAAAAAGACAATACAATTATGATCAAATCAACTGTCCAGAAAATTCACCAAGCTAAAAAAAAAAAACTGTAGCATGTGACGTCGTATTACTGCAGCAACAGTTATTGTCCGCATATGGCCATAATTTACGTTGTATTGAATATTGCCACTATAAGCCACATTCGATTACCCCACTTGTTCATTTTATAACCTCACAATTTCAAGGCTACTTACTATCCCTCTACACTTCAAAATATTCTTGTTAGCTCATGAATGCCCTTTTTATAACCTTTCCACAAAGTGCAAACAGAAAGGCGGGTTGGGGGGGGGGGGGATGCAGTCACATCACATGTCTCAAATAAAATTTTTTTAAATACAATGTTATCATTAATTTACAATACTCTCATACAAATATACAAAATTAATTTAAATATACAAAAAAATACAAAATATTAAATTATAATAAATCAGGACCAGAAGAACATTTAAAAAAAACATGAAGTAATTTAATGTAGCAGACTCACTAGCAATGGATTCTCATAAAAGCTCTCAGCTAAAGAAAACAAACAACTTCTAATCAGATTCAAATTCATTGCTATAACAGCTTGGCTGCCAATCAAAATTACTGCTAACAGTAATTAATAGCACAGTCAACACAATGCAAAAAAAAACCTTCTATAATAATCCATTGTTAGATGAAGTTGCCGAAAAAAAAATTATAATACTACAAGGTGCTTACAAAGTTAATAGAATAATAAATTATGTTCAAAAGAAAGAATTTTAAATGTAGGCTTGTAGACTGTAGCTACTTAAGATATGTCGAAATTGTATCAATTATGATATAATACAGGTACTACAGTGTGATTCTATAGAGATACATAATACAGTAGAATATTTAATATTTCTCCTTATAAAAGATTAAACATATGACAATAATGTTGATTAAAGTGTATTTATATAACATGATGCTTTACATTGAGATATACAAGGTGTTTCAGAAAACTGTCACCCTCCTTTCGAATGCTTCGACGATGAAAGATATTTTGAAATGTTTTAATAATTTCATAGATTTCTAAAGTTGTGTAGTACATTGAGATTCTGAGTGTTGTGAACAGTACAAATTTATAGTTTCTTTGTAGTGTAAAATAATCATAGTTCCAGGCTTTATTCGAGAGACACTGAACTAGGCAGGAAGCGTTTCAAAACTTCAGAAAGCATGTTTTAAAATGAGTGCAGTCAATCTTACAGTAGAACGACTAAAACTGCTAAAATTAATGTGTAAACACTAGTACAGTAAGTACACAAATTGTATATGGAAAAGACACTTCTGCACCACTTTTTTTTAAAAAAAATTTAATATACATATTATAATAGTCTCTAAAATAGAATTAAAGCATTTCGTTTCTATGTAACATCTTATGTGCTCATAATACTAAATTGTTCCTCTGGCATAGCCTGCATAGGCTCTCTGGGTTGCTGACAGTATTTATTCAAATTGAACATCTAAAGAGGGATGTGGGGAGCCATGACTATGACGCTCAATAGCAAAGCGGTGTAGAAGTGGTTTTTCTATAATACTAAACCAACACTGACTTACGGATGGCTGTATGTTTCAGTCACAGGCATCTGTAGACAGCTTCAGACTTTCTTTGGCTCCACCCTTTTATGAGCGTCATCAAATTCTAATTGGTTTGTTACTGGGTCTAATGTCACATGTCCCGCCCGTTTTATTTCTAATTGGTTGATATTTGGTCCGACGCTCTTAAAAGGGCGGAGCCAAAGAAATTCTGAAGCTGTCTACAAATGCTTGTGTTTCAGTCACAGCAACAAACGTACATGTTCTATAAGTATGCCATAGAAGATCTTGTCATGACCTTTTTAGATATCTTTAAAGTGTTAACAAGCTTCACAAAAAAGCACAACAAACATGTTCCTAAAATGTAGATCCATTGTCAATTTCCATTAAGTATTCTAAAAAAAATGTTAAAATCGTGAGACATCTTTCTGAAACACCTTGTATCTTATTGTTTTTTTTTTATAAATCTCTAAATCTACTTTAATATTTGTATTTTTTTACAAAAAATCTATTGAAGTTTAGAACTTCTAATACATATATTTCACTACAAAAAATGCATTCACAGTCGGTAACGCTCAAGACCTATTTTGATAGAAATCTCGAGATTGATTTAGATTTTTTTGTTGTTGTTTCTAGCTTTTTCTTGCTTTTAACCACATAAAATTAGCTAAATATAATTTAAAACAATATATACTTGCAATTAAAGTACTAAAAAAAGACAATCTTTCTTTGGCAATTTATAAGAAAAGTACTAACTAAAAAAACCTCAGCACTTTTGCTACGAACGTTTTCTTGTGTTGGTTTGCTTTTCTTTTTTTAAAAAAAATAAAACAATCCCAGTGCATATTTATATATATATTTAAATTTTCTTCTAATTCTTGCGTAAAGCTATTAGCAACGTGTTTAGAAAATAAATTATCACAATTGTTGTAATTATATTAATTTGCATATGTCCAGAGAAAGTGAAGAAGAAGAAAAAAATACTTTTTTTTGGCTCTTAAATAACTAAAAAAAATACGTTCGAACTTAAACAAAAAGCTTCTTTTTTTTTTGGCAAATGCTATAAACTAAACAAACGTTTCTACAAGTCAAAAA
The DNA here is from genome assembly GCA_036925085.1 of Brachycybe producta. Lineage (NCBI taxonomy): Eukaryota > Metazoa > Arthropoda > Diplopoda > Playtdesmida > Andrognathidae > Brachycybe > Brachycybe producta. The sequence continues at coordinate 2,908,005 of JAUPFP010000018.1, forward strand.
TAAAATGACTAGTAAATAAACTGCCGTTATATTCTACAAAAAAAAAAAAAAAACAGTAGACCTACTATACAAAACAAAAAAAGGGTTACTTTCTACAAAAAATAAAACAAAGTAGACCTATAATACAAAAAAAAAGGGAATACCCGGTAATAAATAAATTTGAAATTTGTTCGCTGCTGTAAACATTATTATTATTATTATTATTATTATGCAAACTAAGATCTTGCACAAAAAAAATGCATCAGAATGCCAAAAAAAGAAAATTGTGGATGGCTTAATCACAGATTAAATTTAACTGTCAACGTGGTGTTGAAAAGCACAAGACGCCACCAATTGTGTTTCGAAGTAACTATAGGTGGTCAAAAAAAACATTTCATCATTAGAGCAATTGAATGTAGCTAGCTGTCCATCACGTACCAAAAAAGACGTCCAATAAAGAAAATACTTTAAAAAGAGCTGATTTCATAAAAAAAAAAATGTTTGCAGTAGAAATGAAAGAATTTGTACTCGAGAATACTCAGTTTGTACTTCTCGCTAACAGCCATTCTTTTTTTTTGTACCTGGTACATTTACATGCCTGTTATACAGTATGTGCGAATTACAATGAAAGTATTGTTGCGTTATGTGTGCGCAATTGTAAATATTTTCCATAATCTCTATATAACATTTATTCCATATTCACTTCGCAGATTTTGCAAATTTTAAGTTTAATTTTAAGTAATTTTAAGTTTTAAATTTGTAATCAATTTTGAAAATTGGTACTGAATAATAAAACCATGTTTGTCTACAAACAATGTTTATAAAGTCCCTATGTATTTCATTTTTACCATCAGTGTTACTGAAATGCTGGTGGGGCTTCATTGGGATAGTTTAGCTCATCATAGATCAGACATTAGTTTATGTATGTTTAAGAAAATCATATGTGGTCAATGTCTCAAATCACAGTAGTCTAGTGATATATGTAAAGCATGTTTTGTAGGAAAGGATGACCACTCAAGGATGATTAGGGAGATTTTTGCCAAGACTTGCCCTCTTACCTCTTATTATTAGTCTTTTGTTCCCCAAGGGTTATACGACAATGGAATGTTCTTCCTAAACAGGCTATTAATGATGTTATTAATGAACTAGTGGTGTAACCAGTCATAAATGACGGGAGCCAAATTCACAGGCAATTGTGCCCTGCATTAGAATTTCTTTTCCTCCGCCCTTTTATGACGTCAGACCAAACAAACCAATTAGAAATTGATGACGTTCATAAAATGGCAGAGCAAAAGAAATTCTAATGCTGGGCACAATTGCCCATGCTACTATTATCCCCTCCCCTTTTTATATTTGAAAGAGAAAATGAACTTTTCATTTTCTCTGGTATGCGCATGCGCGTCATTTGTTCCTTTTTTTACTCCTTTCATTTCAATTTCAGTTTCTTCCTCTCCCTTTTTTCCCCTCCACGTCTTTCTCTCTCTCTCTCTCTCTCTCGCTCTCTCTCTCTCTCCCCTCCCTTTTCCCCTATCCAATTTAATATTATGGGGTTCTTGTATGGGGAGAACGCAACATTATGTTGACCTTGAGAAAAAAAAAGAAGGTTTATTTATTTAAATTTATATAAATTCCAACGTGCTTGAAGGCCCTTGTTTGTACAGCGTTACTGACTCAGGGAATTAAGGAAGGAGAGAAGTAAGGATAGACCGGGCTTAATAAATATATATATATATATATATATATATATATATATATATATATATATATATATATATATATATATATATATATATATATATATATATATATATATACTGTATATGTGGGTTTCAATTTTCATGACTGCATTTATATTTTTTTTTATATATTTGCACGTTGTAATTATATATTGACAATGCATCTTGCAGCACTTGGATCTTCAGATCCCTCTGCCATAGGCCTACCGGCTGCTTGCAGAATATTTTTTGTAATTGTAAAATTGGTCTTTCAGTAATGAACTCCAATGAAGACGAATTTGCAAGAACCTTTGATGTTGGTAATATTGCATCTATTAAAGGAAAGAAGAAGACAAGAAAAGATTTCATAAGCCAGCTCATACAGACAATAAAATATACTAATTGTTGAATAAATTCAAAAGAATTATGGGATTTCTTTTAAAGTTTTAATGGTGAATAAAGTTCTGGACGTCCATCCATGGTAATTCCTCAAAGGTTGCCATAAATGCAGTATACGTACGAACTGCTACCTCTGCAGAACCACGCATTTCAATTCGTGTTGCATCACGTAGTAGACTCAGGTCGCCCAGTCTTATTACCTTCAGAATTAAATGTTAACATTATGTTCTTAATAATCAATAAATGAATACCTTTAATGGTTTTGTAAATGAATTTAACAGGTTTACCCCCATTGTTTCAACGAGAATAATAGAAACTTTATAAACACACTGTATATGTAAATTGTCAATAATAAGTAATAGTTTAGCTACATTACAATTATTTTCGTAATATATGCTAAACGTTTACGAGTTTACACTTTTGTGTGTTTCATGCAAATTCAATGTGCGCTATACATAGATGTTTTCATACAACTCTGTATATAACGTCATATGACTAAGAATATGGAATAAATGTTAATTATATTTCGAAGGGCCTCACTCCGCTTAGTGAGGCATAAAATATGTGCAACTTATCGATTCCAACATATTTAAAAGTTAGATTCAAAAAAAGCTTTCCCTATAACTTATAGAAGTGATAATACCCTTAATTTTCTTTTGGTGTTCACGTGACTTTGGAAGTTTGTTGGTATTATCAGATTTTTTTTTTCCTCTTATTTCGGCAACTTTGGCACATGTGGCAACTGTGTGCCAAGGTTGGAGTCTTTTTTATTGAAAACACAATGCAATAACAGCCCTGCAACCTTCGACTTCATTTTGTCACCGAAAAGTCTTTCAAAAGGTTATTATCATAATTATTATTAAAAAAAATCAATAAATTGTGCATATTTTATGTCTCATTGCAAATGTTTCTTATAGTTTAAATATGTTAATCTCCAAAAATTATGTTTTAGTAAAATTGTGCACGGATGCTTGAGCTGACAATGATGAATATGGCAATCATTAAAAAAATTGCAGCACATCCTTTATGTTCATGTAAATATGATTGAGAAACCTTTATATTATTAAATAACAACTCACTTTTAAAACTGATTGATAAAATAGCTAAATTTGCTTTTTTTGTGCAGTATTTATCCAATTTTAAAAAAAAATTCGTTTGGAATGTTCAAACCTCCAACTGACTTAGCAAAAAAATGGCAATCTATTAGAGGCAATTAATTTCTTTGGCAACTCGTCTTTCCATCTGTTGTTGTCATGGAACAAACCTACTTCTTCTCAGAATTTGAGGTGTCCTTCACTTTTGTGTCAATAGGTGTTATGGTTATGCTGGACGTTGTCATACAACTGGTAACGGGTGCCTCGCTTTGACTTGCACCGCCACTGCCACTTGCCTCATGTAAGACACACTCAGGTGGTAAACTCGATGTCGTGCGCTCGTCTTCCATTTCTTGCTCTTCGGCTTCCATGTCCGTCGCACTGTCAATATATAAATTACCGGTTGTCGAAGACGACGGCCACTGCTGATCGATCTCAGCCCTACTACTGGAAGCACCGAGCAAAGCATCGATCGATTCTGGAACGTAATCTTTATAGACGACTCTTAATATAGCTTTAGTAAGGTCTTCGTCTCTCCAGGTTCCGAGATATACTTTTGTTGGTCTCCCTCTTTTGCCTGGTGGTCTCGAGTAACCAAATGTAGGTCGTCCTGAAAATAAACAAAATTAAAATTTGATTTTTTTTTTAATTTTATTTTAGGTGAAATTTCACAAAAATCGATTTTCCCATTTCAGTTTCTCTTGACTACAGCAACGGCAACATGATTTTACGATGCAGTCTACAATAGGAATTTATCAGTTTTAATAATATTCCCTGCAAGGTTTGGAGATAATGAATAATTCAACTGCTACAAATTTATAATTAAAGATTTTTTTCGTTGTTCTGCCAAAAGAAGCTGAACAAAAATATTGATTTTTCGTTTAAAACCGGTAAAAGGGGTTCACCAAAAGAGCCAAATGAAAAGGGGTTTTAGGTATGAGACATATATACATCACAACCAATTTATCTTTGTAATGTTTTACTCGAATATGGCTTAATTAAAGTCGGTGGGGGTGACAAAGCTAGCGGCAACACCGCAAGCTTAGGGGTCATATATCGACCGGTATTCAAAAATAAATGTGGAACATTGCAGATGTTTGATTTTATAATTAGCCAAGAGATGTGTAAAATTAACATTTTATAAACAGTCCTTGTTCAATAATTAAATTTAGAAAGCACCAAAATCCTTTTTAAAAAAAATATTGCAAACCTTAAAAATTTGTAATATACATGTAAAATACATAAAACCTTTCTTTTTAGAACAAGGTTTATATATATTAAAGTGGTTTTTGTTTATACTTATTTTTTTGTTTGTATTTAGAATAGCTTTACGGTAATACACAGGTTGCAGCATGTGCCAGTAACTTAAGTAAATTTCTATGTATACACACATCACCAGAGTTGGGGAAAATACTTTTTTAAAAAGTATTATAAATAAAATACAAAACAGTTTCATGAAAATGTATTTAAATTAAAATACAAAATACAAAGTTTTACTTTTATTTAAAATACAAAATACTTTCAAAAAAAGTATTTAAAATGCTAAAATATTGACTTCATCTTATATGTCTTGAGGCAAGCATGTCAAACTCAAACACTAACACGGGCCAAATAAACAAGGTGTAAGTTTATGTGGGCCGCAAAAATAAAACAAAAACTTCAATTTTTTATAGAAACGTAGGTTTTGATTTCGAAAAGTACAGTATAAAAAACGAATAAAGACAATAGATTGTTACGTTAGAAATGTAATAACGGCAGCACAAAATGAGAATTAAAATATATTTCAAAGGTGAAAAAAGTAGTTTAAAAATTAAGCTACGAAATTTTTATTAAAACTTTAGTTCCATGCCGCTATATTGGCTGGGCCGCAAAGATATTAGTTGTGAGCATCATGCGGCCTGCCAGTTTGACATGCTTGTCTTGAGGAGTAATAAATGTTGGAAGCATTTGTCACTTAATCTATTCCTTCTTGGAACCACTGTCAAAGCTGTATTTGAGAACAACCTTTCAACAGGGACCGATGAAGGTAAAGTTAGTTGCATTCAACGTCATGAAGGTAGCCTTGATAATTGGAAACGGGTGCAAGACTTGGATGTCTAACATTCGTTTTTCTTCAATTTAACGAAGGCATGCCAATTTAACTTTGTCAAAGTTTTGCCAAAGTAAAAAAAAATAATCTTTTGAAAGTAACAATTTTTTTAAATAGTATTTTTGTAGTAATTAAAATACTAAAATACTATAAGTAATTCCAAAATACAAATACATTATTTAATGGATGTATTTCAAATACAAATGCTAAATACAAATGAAGTATTTAAAATAGTATTTTAAATACATGTCTTTAAAATACTCTCCAACACTGCACATCACAACATGAGTACAGGTTACAATGGGCTTTACTTTGACATCAAATCAATTCAACCCATCTCAAGTTAGCCTACAATCAGCTTGAGAGCCATGTGGCAGAAGGAATAACTCCCAATCATAAATGGTTGTCATTTAAACAAAAATTATTGAGATCGTACCAACAGAACTGTCTGCAGGAAGAAGATACCATAGACCAGAAACGTGCAATAGTTCTAGTTCTTAATTCTTTAAGTGCATCGTTTTGGATGGCAATTGCAAATTGTTTGCCAACAGTTTCCTAATAATTTACAAACAGTTTTGCAAACAAAATTTCCTGTTATTAGTTTTCAACTCAGTACGGAAAAAAAAAAAAAAAACTTTCACAAACAATGTAGGTATAGACGTGTTTGCAAACATAACAGTGGTAATTTTCTTCAGTTGAATAATTAAAACCACGCTTATGTAACGCCTACTTGTAAAGACAGTGCCTAAATTGTGACAATCGGAAGTCCAGCTCATAAGCTGACACTCGCATTCTTACCGGATCTTTCGGAATCACAAGGTTTCAAAAGTTGTCGAACTCTGTTTGTGTAATAGAAAAGTGTTGGATACGGAATTCCGAAACGCCTCGAAACATTGATGAGAGGCATTCCCAACTTGAGAACTGCTCGTACAGCCGCAAACATGGTATCCTCTTGCCAAGTCTTACATGGTCCCGAACGGCACGGGACTCGAGCCCAAGGGTTGGTGTACGATGAACCTGCAACGACAACAGCAAATTAACATAAATGAGAAACCACCTTAACATTCCGATAAATCACTGAACTTGCTGAATGATGTTTCAATCTGTGAATAGAAAAGAAATGACTCACAGGAGACAAAAAAAAGTTTATTCATTTACATAAATTTATATACAAATTGACAGTCTGTTACAAGAAGAACCATAAGATTGTTCAACTCATTTTTTTCACAGCCAATCAAAATGCCGTTAGCAACCACATATATTTTGCTCTCATAGTTAATCACCATGTAATTTAGTTAGTTTGAGTTGGAAAATCATCGTTGAGACATCACTGTTTCACACATACATGGTTGCACTAGTTGCACCGCCTTAAAATACCTCGAACACGATTAGCAAAAATTACAAATAGAAGTAAATATCACAAAAAAAAAACACTGCAAAACAATTTTTACAGCAGTTCTCAAGATCACTATATAACTATATAGCTAATAACTGTCACGTGCGGCCCACGACAAATATATACGTACGCTTGTATGCCGAAATTGCAAAAGCAACTAAACTTAATCTGAAATATAATGCAAGGTTTGATCAAAACGTTCCAGGACTGACGTTGTAAAAAGTAACTGGCTTATCTATGATTCTTTTCAATTTCTTGCTCGTTGATATACCAAATTGGTATACCTTTCCGACTTTCGAAAGCTTGCATGGAAGTCTTTTTGTGGAAAACTGTTGAGAATGTTCGTCGTTTCGGCTTTAATTTAATTCAAATCGTCAAGATGACTGTGTTTTTTTTGTTGATGATCATGATTTTCAAATTTGAAAACAGGAAAGAATCACAGAGAATGAGGCCTAGCTTGTGAGTATACGGAGGTAGAGGAGTACAGACAATGCAGTGTGTGTTGCGGAACACACTACCTTCTCTGTTCGACAATTCCTAGTCGGAAAGAACTCGGCTGTTGTCCCCATCAGTAGCCATACTCACCAGACCTCACTCCATGTGATTTGCTGAAAATCATCAGTGGACGTGGATGAAACTAAAGCCGAAACAGCAAACAGTCTAAACAATTGTACCACAAAAGGACCTCCAGGCGTACTTTCGAAAGTTCTAAAAATACCTGGCTTTGATGTATCAATGTAGAAAAAAATTACTTCGAAGGGGATATACCATTGAATAAGATCACAGATGAGCCAATTTACTTTTTTAGAGTGCCAATCATGCATAAACTTTTTGGTTTAACCTGTTACGGCATGTCATGCTACCTGAAAATACTTATACACATTTTTAATCACAGCACACTACTTGACTTAATAATAAAGCTAAAAAAAATGGTGACACCAGGCTAACACTTTTCAAAAATATAAAACAAACCATTAAGTTTCTAATGATGGAGATCAATACATATCTAAAATGCTACTTTAAAGTAATTCAAACGAAAATGAATGACAAATGTATTTCGAAGGATTCACTTGTTTGTACAATTGCTAACCAAGACAAAGAAAACGGTTACGCAAAACAATAAACATCAAAATCCTATCTATAGATACGCTAGTATAAGATCACTACAACGTCGCGTATGTATTACATTAAGTTCAGAAACCACCACCTGTGACGCAGTCACTTAAGATGGGACATTGGGACATTTTATATTTGCTATGATTGAATTTTATGGTAGGCCTACATGTTAACATGTCATTTTCACAATGTTAATTCATAAACTGCCTTTGGACTAAATTGTCCCTGTGCTACAAGCCCCTCTGGATTGCTTGTGGAGTAATAATTCAACTTCAAATTCTTTGATTTCAAATGCTAATTTTTAACGGAAAAAAAGCATGGTTCATACTTTATCTATTTCTAATCGAGAAAGCCCATCTTGGACGGGTGTAATAGTCTTACATAATATCTCAGATTGAAAACATTTCGTGATATACAAGATTTCGAGTAAATACTTTGCTTGATCATGGTATAAGTCTGCCTTGCGATGAAAAAATGAATACACAAAAACTCCAGCCAGTCACTTTGAACCAAGAACCTCTCACTTCTCTGCCAAAGACATAACTAATTTTGCTACCAATGTAAATTGTGAGATCAAAGGTGACCTCTACCATAACCCACGTGGATTAATTTATTCTTTGAAAAAAAAAAGCGTGATGCAATAAAGCAAGCTTTCCTACCTGGCAACTTTTTATATTTAAAGGGGGGTCTGGTGAAATTTGATAATTTTTCACAAAAAAATGGGGTAAAAATGGAGGAAAATTGAAAATTCTAATGTAGCCTTGCCAAGGAGCCCATCTAAAGATGTGTATACTGGTTAATTTTCACCATTATAGAGTGTATACATGTAGTTTCCGAGAACATTCGTGCACAAAGGGAACGAGTGAAGGAGAGATAGTCAGCCCTTAGCAAATTTAACGATAAGTCCAGGAGCGATCCTGGTTCATTAATTTTTGTCTGGAATTGGCGTAGAACTTTTGTCAACCCTCTATACTATCGTACAGAGGACTGACCTAGTTCTATCAGCTGATGACGATGCCAATATCCTGTCTTGGGTCTTGGGTCCATTTTCCTCCCAGTCCTACCCCTTAATACAAAGAGATCGACCTGATAAGCCTCAGCATTAAGTCTATGGGGTTAAGATGAGTCATTTGTCTATATTTTGTTGACCACTGGTCAATCATGTTGATTGGCCAGGATGGTTTTTACTTTTGTTTTTCCTCAATCAGGGAATACTGAGAAAGACTTCTCAGTATCCTCTTTTTGGGTATAAAAAGGCCGTGTTTTTGATGTTTACTAAGCATTCTGTAAATAAACTGTTATTATGCTTAAAAATTGCTAAGTCTTATTTTTTTATACTTATTGGAGAGAACGAAAGTTCTAGCATCTTATCATCTCAAACTGCCAACCCAGGTGTAAACCTAGATCATCACTTCTAAATGAAACTACAGAGGACAACACGATCGACCAGCTTTTTACAGGCAAAAGCCCGAGGAGTAGCAGACAACATAAGATCCTTAAAACTGTAAAGATTCTTGTGAGGAAACGAAAGGGATTAATTTGCTCCCTTCCTCCAGAACCAGAATAGTTAGTGGCCTAGCCAACCACTTTCTGATCGCTCGAAAGAGCGCTAAGATACTTTTGGACAATTCTATTCACCCCTTGAATGTGGTTCGTTATAAATTTGGTGGAGGCGCCGGGTAGTTGAACACCTTGTTACTCCATAAGCAACAAAGATCGTGTTGAAAAGCACGCAGCAGAGAATAATCGATGTCAGAAATGACGAGTCTTCAGAAACTACTCAAGGATTTGAGGGATCTCGAGAGACTGAGGGAAAAAAAATGCCGAAATAAGAAAACTGCCGCGTTGAACAAAAATTGTGAAGAGGCAACAAGCTCAACAGGAGGAGGCCCAAGAGGAAAAGGAAGTACTCCCAAAAACCCCCATTGTCGTCAACCCTGAGGTGCAGTCCAACGATGGGAGCAAGACGCCCGAACACGCCGCCATTGCCGACATCATTGGTAAACTTTCAAGAGAAAAACAAGATGAACTGGTTCGTCAGATTATGGGCGACGAACGAAACTCAACACTGAATTGGAATCGATTGAACCCAGGTGCAAGCCTGGTCCAGACGAAACCACCAAATGGACACAATACCTGGGACCTACGCCGTACTCTGAGAGGAATTCGTTACATCCACTGCAGGGATTTCCAAAGTAAGACGGCAATGACAACATCCTCCTCTATATAGAATTTGAAGACATTGCTACTGCACATGACTGGACTTCCCTGCAGCGATGCAGACACTTCGCAGGGCTCTTGAGGAAGTGAGCAATCAAATTGCTTGCACACTTCCACTCTGCTTATGATGACAAAGAGATTATGTGGATGGCCATGAAGGAGGGAATTATCACTGAGTTCAGGGTCTATGCTGAAAAATACGCCGAAATGTATAGAAGAATTCATCCACATGACGATGAATCATTGCTGATAGCTACGCTCCGAAAGTCTGCTACCAGGATTGAGAAAACACCTGTATGGAGCACCAAAAGACCATTTCCATGATTTCCTAAATTGGAACTTGTGAATTAGAAAGAGTTGGTTTACAAGACTCATTGCTGGGTCTACAACCAAAGCGGGCGCAAGCCAGCCGAGTCAAGAGAGTCAACCTAAGAATTCAAGCAAACAAGACAAGCCATCAAACACATCTGAAAAGGCTGACCCTCAACCAGAACCGAAACAAACAAGTCAACATCAGAACAAGCAGAGAGCTCCTTGGAGAAATCAACACCAACGGCAGCTCACCTGTTACCTATGTGGGGAGGCAGGCCATGTTGTACGTGATTGCCCAAATTCCATGAAACCAAGGACTGAACAAAGGAATGTTCCAACGGCAACACCGACAACTGTAAGCAGAGTCAACAAACCGTTGGCAACGACGGCAACAAAATTTTTGAATACTGTTGAGGTTGACAAAATTTACACCTTGCCGCTTGGAATGAAAATGGTGCCTGTGCACATTAATGGCGTGACACGCTATTTTCATTTGAAAAATGTGATGGAAGAGGCTTTAAACTACTAAGGGCGCCACTCAGCCCAAAAGTAGTGCTGCCCGAGGTAGTTGTGATGGAAGAAGAAAAAGACGATGTCAATTTGGAGAATCTTCAAGGAGTTCAGGCTGCTGATTAACAAGAGGAAGTTTCTGAGCAACCAAGGGGTATTTTCGTGTCGAGGTTCAACAGGGAGGAAACAAGGCAGAGTCCAAAGGTGTGTCATTGGGAACGACAGCCAGGCGTCCAGAAAAATTCTTAGGACTGAGCCAAGATGATCGACATATGGCAGAAGCAATGGTAATAGAGTTGGGGCACAGCAGAACAAGAAGAACCAACAAGGCTGACATTTGGAGTTGCAGTTGGAATCCGAAGTCGTACCATTCCAGGGGAAGGTCAACTAAAAAACCACTGCAATGTGGGGATGCCGAGATGAATTTCGAGGTTGAACCTATTGTAGAAAAAGGAGCGAAATTTGGAGTAACTCCACCTGATAAGGGTAGCTTTGTGAGCGATAAAGGGGTTCAGGCCATTTCTGGGAAAGGTCAACGAACAATGCCGCTGCAAAGTGGGCTTATCATGGCATTCAAGATGGACATCATACCAAAGCCTGGTGAGGGGCAGGTGGTGGCAAAATTTGGAGTACCCATTCCTATGGAAATTTAAGAGCAGGTGGTGGCAAAATTTGGAGTAACTGCCCCTGTGGAAATTAAGAAGCAGGTGGTGGTGAAATTTGGAGTAACCACCCCTGTAAAAATTGGGAATCAGGTGGCTGTGAAATTCGGAGTAACCACACCTTTGAAAAATAAGTTTCAAGAAGAAACCGTGAATCTTCAAAGGGAGGACTAATCTAGGTGAAAGTTGACCAAAATGATCCTCATGAAGAATTGAGAAAAGAAGCCCTAACTGAAAGTACTATCAACAAGTGAGAGAGAAAAGAGAAAACACATGGGACGGCCAAAAATGTCTCTAAGAAAAAGACATCTACAGCCCCCGTGTGCAAACATGTGTGGGACCTGAAATGGATGATAAAAGGTATCATTCAGGAGTGGGGAAAGAGAAATTCAGTGTTGAAACCATCTTAAAAGATGCAATAACATCTGAATTGGACGTAGAAACGGCAAAAATTCAAATTTGCTGCTATATGAAGCGTCACCTGGTGAGAAAGACAAATGAAAGAGAATTTTCTAAAGAGAAAAGCTCCTCCCACTTCTGGCCGGAAATTGAAGTTGAGAGCCCCACAGAACCACGTGAGAAGAAAAACAGCCATTTTGGACGCCACTTCGAATCTGAATTTTGCAAAGAATAGACACGACATGCATAGACAAGCATTATCTGGAAGCTGGTGAGATGACGCTGGACTGGCTGAGGATGCTGTTTGGAGAAGAAGACAACGACGATGCCATCGATGCAGGGGTCCCCTCCGGCAGCAATGCCGTGCCTTCACCAGCTTTAAAGGAGCAAGCTTCAGGATCTTCGAAAATTAAAAAGAGGAAGAAACCAAAAGGTGAATCAACTAATTTTGTTCCTCTTATCCATTCCCCTCCGGAGCGTCAATCCGGAGCCAGATATTGTTTACGATGGGCCAGCAAGGGATCCTTCGCTACAATTTCCGAGACAACACGAAGAAATGGATACTCCTCCGGGTAGTCTGTTGGATAGATGCCTGCCTGCTGAACTTGGAAGTTCCAATCGTTGAGGCAGAACTAAAGAAGAAAAGAATGCTGACAAAAAAGGCGATGAAAGATTAGATCACCGGACAGAATAGAGAACTGGCAACCAGAGGACAGTCTCCAATAAGTTCCGGAGGTGGAAGAAGCTCTTGCCAAAAGCAAGTCATCGAGGGAAGTCTCACGGTCCAACAGCTGGGTCACCGTGGACCAGCCAATTGTCAGGGGTGTAATTTTGGGATATGACAATGTAACTTCTTGCGGGGCTTATCAGGGTCCCCTAAATTGTTTTTGTCTGGAATTGGCATAGAACTTTGTTCTTTGTTTGGTGACCACTGGTCAATCATGTTGATTGGCCAGTTTGGTTTTTACTTTTGTTTTTGCCCAATCAGAGGATTCTTAGTATCCTCTTTTTGGGTATAAAAGGCCGTGTGTTTTGTATGTAAGTTGGAGAGAGCCTCGAACACATTCTTTGGACACTGAAACTCTGTCCAAATTTGCCTAGAGCTAATGGATGTTGTAAATAAACTGAAATTATATTTTAAAAAACTTGCAGAAGTCTTATTTTATCTTTTTGAGACCAAAAGAAGGACTTAAACATTTTGCCATGTAGCACTATCAACGCAGGTGTAAACCTGGATCTCCAGCACTAGATGAAACTTCAGAGGACAACACGATCAGCCAGCTTTTAACGGGCAAAAGCCCGACGAGTAGCAGACAACAAAAGATCCTTAAAACTGTAAAGGTTCTTGTAAGAGGAATTTGTGAGGAAATGAACAGGATTAATTTGTTCCCTTCTTCCCGAACCAGAATAGGATTAGTGGACTAGCCAAGCACTTTTTGACCGCTTGAAGGAGCGCAACGATACGTTTTGACAATTCTATTCACCCCATGAACGTGGTTCGTTACATATATATACATATATAGAACATAATCGCAAACATGTTTATTTTATATATTTGAATTCATTGTCAGTTTTTTTTTGTAAGTGTAAATTTATTTTGATAGAGTCTTGCTTGTGATGCCCTTATGTCTATAATTTGCTTCTTTTTGTGGTATTAGTTTGACTATTTTTTCTTGTATTTTATCATTTTTTGCGCTAATTGTATACGTGTAATTATCACCTGCATTGACTCGAAAGTTGCAATATAACATCATAATAATATTGTGGTTAAGTAGCTTAGTTTCGAACTTTAGGCCCGGGCAACCCAGGTATGCTTGCCCCCGTCCTCCATTCGGAAGAAATGTCCTCCACAAAAGCAAAAATGTCCTCCACACAATTTGTGTGAAGGACATTTTTGCCTTCATGAAGGACGGAGGACATTTCTTCTTCTGAATGGAGGACTGTCCTTCACAAAGGAGGACGGGTGGCAAGCCTAGACCCAGGGCTGACGGCTAGGGTCGCCATACATACAACTAGGAGGCTCATTAACTAAATTCGCTTGAAAAATCCTTACAGGACATCATCATTATCATTTAGTGCACCTTTTCCCGCAGTATGCAGGGTTGGCCTTACGAGTTCTATCTCTCCACTCCTTTCAATTTTGTGCCAAACTCCCAGAAACCCCACATGCCCCCATATCCCGTTTTACTACCACATTCCAAGCTTGTTTGGGCCTTCTTCTATCCCTCTTAACCCTTAACCCTATATGAGCCAATGGTTTATTTGAATCTGATTCAATTTTTTCTGGCTTTGAAAATGCAATTTTTTCCATGTTGAATTTTTACCGTTTTTCCTCTGCTGCTTGCAGAGTAATTTATCAAGTGAAATCATGCAAAGTTTTTCTTTTATCTATATGTAGTTGAGAACAAGTCACTCTGAAGCGTCATCGTAGGATGTCGTCAATTGCCTAAGCCGGTCGTGAAGCATGCTGAAACGTAGAAAAAAAAAAGTCTGACGAACATGTCATATATACCGAATTGTCGTAAAGCACATCTTGTAAATTGGTCTCGAAAGTTACATGTAAAAATGTGAATATGACTGTTGGAAATGTCGTCTTCGTCTCTGATTTTCATCTCCGGTCAATTTGTTCTCGTGTTCGGCTTTGCTCTCGTCATTCACACCTTCTGTTTTAAGAATAACTTCCGATGTCCCGTTTTTGTCTGGATCGTCAACTTCGCAGACGGGTTGATCAAATATGTCGACGGCAATTATTTCTTGAGAAGTAGAAGAAGGATTCGTCGGTATGACCGGTTTCAGATCCGTCTTGTAAACATTCGAGGTTTTGCCGGCTAACTTATCCTCGATTTCCTTCCTCAAGATGCAGTGACGTTGATCGTTACCGCGGATGTAAGCGTGTAGCGTAGAAAATGGAATGTTAAACTTGCGAGCCGTTTGACAAATACTCAAAGATCCCGTCATCGCCACAGCCATTGCCTTCAAAAGATCTTGCTGGCTGTAGTTTCGCTCGATAGTTGTTTTTCTTCGCTTGTTGAAGAGACGGTTGTTCGACTTCGATTTATAGTTCTTTTTACATTTTTCTGAAAATAAAGTAGATTTAGAAAGAAAAAAAAAACTGTTAGCACCAACAGTATAAGAAAAACCTGCTAAGACATAAAGGCATATCGGAGGACGAAAACCAGATTCATTTTACAGTAATCAAGTGGTATTTTAAGACGAAAACAAAGTAAAAATATATGGCTTCCATTGACTCATTTTCATCAAATAGTTTTTTTTAGAGAATCGACATTCGAATCTTCGAAATCCCGATAATCTTGAAAAATATTCGAGATTCGAAAACTCAAAACTTTGCTCTTTTTTCGTCTTTCAATTCTTTCGAATCCTAATTACTAAAATAAAAACTGTTAAAAACTTTCGTAAAATTAGTTATAAACTCCATTGACGTCCAATAGAAGCGTTCACTAACAAAAAAAAACGGCGACTGTTGCCATTTCGGTGGTACCCGGATCACCAATATCGCCTTGTGGCGACCCTGAGTGCCACACTGTGTTTTATTATTAATAATTTAATATTTAATATATTTTTTTTTTCATTTCTTTGTAACTTTTTAATGAATAATTTAGGATTCTTATATGAGAGATTCGGAAGTTTCGAGAACCTTTTACTATTCGCAGGGCCGTCTTAGGGCATGTCGGGGCCCTTGGGCACACAAGAATTGGGGGCCCCATTCACTGTTTCGAAAAAATTTAAAAATCTGATCTGGTGTCCGATTAACATTTCAATTTAGAAATGTTGACGGTAATTCTTAGTAGGTATCTACCTAAAAATAGAAAAAAATTTGAGCTCCTTTTTTTCGTGTAAGCGAATATATCGGCCTTTCGGGGCCCCCGTGAGGTCGGGGACCCTGGGCACGGGCCCCATGTGCCCTTATGGTAAAGACGTTACTGACTATTCGTCCTACTTCTAGTTTTTTTTTTTTATAAAAATGTGAAGTCTATGCATTTAACTACCTAGTTATATTTTAGTCATATCATTTTAGTCGCCTTTTATTTTTAGCAAACATCTAATAGTTTAATTGATCAGAGCCGCCTAATTAGCTAATTTGCACTATCAGTTGAGAAGAGCACAAGCCCGAGTATGAGTAGTCTGGACCCAGATTAATATATCAGTACATCAGAGGTAAACTGTGTTAGGTTACATTTTTTTTAAAAAACACGATTTTTTTTACATATTATGTGATTTTATCAACGGTGTGACGTGCACAGTTTTATATATCGTCCGGTAGTTGGTGGTATACCATGTTAAGTCCTATTCCCTTCAAATGAAGAGAAAAACTTTCAAATGACTCCCTTTTAAAATTTAGGTTTTAGGACTTAACACAGTTTACCTCTGAGGTACACATATACATGTATTTGTATATTAAAATAACAAGTTTGGCCTTTAAAAGGTGGTAAAGTGCCCGCCTTAACAGTGTCTGCGGGCGCTTACTTTCACGGCACACTAGTACGCTAGGAGCACACCTTTTTCAAACCAATAAGAAAGTTTCGTTTAGTTTGGTTTTCGAACAAAAACTTTTTTTTAAATATTAAATCCTATTAACAATATAACAACCAAAATTTCTCGGCATATCTGGCAAAACTCGTGGCATGCTAATGTAGTGTGCCAGCGCACACACTTTGGGAATCCACTGTTCCAGAATGTAATCACCATCAGTGCTGTAACTAGCTTTTTCATGTGCCCTGTGCACAGAATTATTTTCGAGCCTCTTCATTTTTTTTTAAATAACACAATAAGCCGGCTGGGCCCACTTGACAGATTCGGTTCACCGATATCTGAACCGTATAGCAGAGCATGGCGGTGAAATTTAAAAGTTGAAAATATTATAATTTAAATTTTGTTGTTAAGTTCCATTTCAGGGCTCCCCTTCGTCCTGAGCCCTGTGCCTGTGAATTGGTTGCACCTGCCTAGTTAGGGCACTGATCACCATGATCATGACCTTGTATGCGACAAAAGTCTGTTAAAGGTGGATCCAGACTAGAACAGAACAACGAACCGAACACCGTTCGCAAACAGTGTGGACGGTCTTCCAGAGGACAGACTTATCGTAGGTTACTAGGTGACCTACACTTTCAGATAGCTATTTGGAGAAGAACTGTAGGTCACTCAGTGACCTACACTTTCGGATAGTTTATATCTAAAAGTATCCTGCCACCTTATGACCCCCTGCAACAAGTTTAATTTAAAGTAACCATACAAATCACCGATTTAAAAAAAAGTTCTAAAGTGTAGGTCACTGATTAACTTACAGTTCCGAAGTGTAGGTCACTTACAAACAAATTTAGTTCGTTGTTCTGTTCGGCCCCGAACCGTTTTCGAGTTTTGCTCGTCACATCCAAGAATGATCATGTTTAGACCAGAAGTAGTATCTTGGACGTCTTCGCGAACATTTCTCTGGACATCCATGATGAGGTTGCCAACTGGGAACACGTTGCGAACATGTTGTTCTGTTCATGTATGAACACTCTGGCCACAGCGACCAGAACAACGAACATGTTCTTTGGAAATAAATAGTCGCAAACACGGTATGTTCGGTGTTCTGTTCTAGTCTGAATCCATGCACCGTAAGGGAAAATGAACAACTCTGTACAAGTTAAATGTTCACATTTTATTCATACTGTTCATTGTAGAGCTGCAATGAATCTGGTTATCGAACACCAACCTCTAAACGCCTTGTATAATGTTAAGCAAAGCAAAGAGAGATTAACAGAAAGATAAATTTTTTTTAATAAAATTTATGGCTATAAATTTGAAAGGAATTAAACAAATACAGAAGAAAAAAACACTAAATTTAAATAAAATATATATTTTCAAATATGTGGACCTACCTGATTTAAGATAGAAGCTAACAGCAAGCGATCCACGATGAATTTCATTTGTGAGCATTTGCGAGCACACACGAACGAGAGGAGCAATGCCACACGGATTAACGCAATGCAAACATGAACAAGGCGTTTGAGGGTCCTTCGGAAACAAACACTTGAAAAAAACGTGTGTCACACAATGTGGGTATATCCGTGTAAAGCTATATATAATTCATCACGTGCTTGTTTTGTCTTTGTGTGCGTGCAAAGCACACTCTGCCACATCCTAGCTCACACTCATAAAAGTGGTAAGAAAGCATCATGTCAAACTTTTCAATTATTTCTAATAAGTTAATAAAAATCACAAAACAAAAAAAAAACTTCATTTACAGACTCAAAAAATTAAAAGTTTTTGTTGTCGAAGTCACACGTTGCAGATTCAAAAAGTTTGAGTGGAAACAATGCTTTATATTGCAAACTATTTCTATATGTTACCTGAATTCCAATTTTGGCTTTTTGCATAAGCATGCCTTTTTTTAATATCCTTTATTGAATATCTCCAGGCTCACAATCCACTCAGCACTCAGTAAAGTTGTGCTGTCAAGGGGCTAGTTTACAAGCAAGCTAGTGCTAGCAGACAGTAAACTTACCCTTGAATCGAAAACACCTCGATTAGTAACTTGCCCACATACCGGGATTGTCGTAAGTCAAGTTGAGGACTTGGCTACTTTGCTGTCTTGTTACCGGTCACGTGGTCTACTTCCCCTCTTTCCAGTTACCCCATAGAAACACCAACTTGCTCAGTTACCTGGCTAGTAAATGTTTATGTCGGCATGGCATGCGACAAAGTGGAATTCGGAGGAAATAACTAAATTTCAAGAAATTTATGAACGAAATGACTGATATTTAACCAATAAAACTAATAAATCCTTAAACACAATAATATAAAATTAATATTCCAATAAAACTAATACAACTAGCACTAAAAAATAGCTCCTTGCCACTGGATTTTTTTTACTACTCTTAGTGAAAATATAGCTACCCGTGAACTAGACCCGTGACAACACAGCTTTACGAGTTGCTTGCTGTATAGTACAAGTAATCTCACATTCACTGGTAAATCTTAAGTCTTAGCTCATAAAGTCTTGATCCATTTTAGAGAAAATAGATTAGTCAACATTATAACTAAAACCATTTTAACAATCTATCACAAAAAAAAAGTATTCACGGAAAACAGTTTTCAGTTATTCTGAAATAACGAAACATGCTCTTCAGTCAAAACCATTTTATAAAATTCTGACAATCTCTCACTTGAAAAAGTATAAAATTGAGCACAAATTCCGGCCAATTCAGCACCAAAAATTATTACAAAAGAATACAACCGTGCCATAATCGGTGCCATCCATTCATGTAAATTCAAAATACACTGCATGAAAAATTAATTACAGCATGGTAAACCGTAATAATAATAATAAAAAAAATGATCTACAATGGTTTTGCCAAAAAGTGCTATTTTGCAGGAAATATTTATGGTGGCAGTCCTGTTGCATAACATCATCAGATGTTGAGATGGATATTTATAAATTATATCCATCTTCTTTCTTACCTTCCTCCTCGTTCGTAACGTGATTGAGGTCATTTTTTATGGTTGACAATTAAAGCAGATGGCAGCCATTCCCCGTCTGATTCCATCTCACAAAAACGATGAGAGATGACGGTTGACACCAGCTGTTAGGAGATCCCTTTAGAGAGAGAGAGAGAGAACCGAGTGTGCCAGCTGGCGCTTCGCGAAGAAACACAAGATGACATTCTCTACAATAGTTAACTCCCACAATTGGCCAATATAGCAGGACGAAATGTGCATTTTCCTCGTGCTGTGCGGGTAGCTAACAGGATCGACCGAGCATGCCGGAAAGCAGACTGTCACACTCCTACATCATAACTCGAAAAATTGCTAGCTTCCACACTCCTCGTCATCCGAAATGGAACCACACGGGTGACGGGGTGAAGTGATTTTGAACGACAGCTGTCGATCCTCACCGAGTTGTTAATTTTAGTGCACGCATCGCTATAGACGAACTAGTCTGAACTCTTCATTTCAATCTAAATGAAATAATTAAGATCCTTATTTCGTGTTATACTTGGTTTTTGCGTGCCCTGAGCTCGAGTGACAGATCCTCGAAAGCTATTATTATACAAAATAAGCATTTATGAAATTTGACGGTTTCTTTTCATCAGTATGCATACTGTGACAAATAATTTCAAAATGTCATAAGTTAAATTTTTAACATGTGTCATCTCATTAGAGCTCAGATTTTTTTTTATGAAATATCAAGAAAAATGTTTCTCAATTTGTGACACAATTAAGGGCCAATTGTGAAGTAACAATGCCGTATAAGATCAACCAATAATTATGATTTTTTTTCTCGAGAAAACAATAGTTAACAACTGATAGTAACCAGAAATCTCAGTAACCAGAAACCTCAGTAACCTCTAACTAGCCTTTTTTGATTACTTGATGATTACTATACAATTGGCATTTGGGTCACAAATTGAGGAACATTTGCTTGATATTGTATAGAAATCCGAGCCCTAGTCATCATAAAAAATCTTAGCATCATTTCAACTATTTTTAGTCACTATAAACCCCTAATCTTCTCAAAGTTTCGTATTATTTTATCCTTTCTCGTTTGCACATGCTGAAAAAAAAATCTTAAGAGGAAACATTGTTCGGCATGCGGTATGCAGTCAGCGACATCGTTTAGCATACGGCACCCAAAAAAATCTTGCAACATTATTTCCATACAAATTTTCTTTCTTTTGAGAAATAGAATTTCTGGTTTAAAAAAAAATATTTCAAAATATTTATTTGAAACAAACAAAATGTTCATTACGAATACGAATAAACACATAAGATAGGAATATAATACTATACATAGATGTTTTTGGTAAAAATGCAGTAATTGTACTTTACCTAAAAGTACAATGACAGCAATTTCTAAAAAAAAAACTATCAATAGTACATTGGTACCAATTGTACTGAAGTTCCATTAATAATATTACATAAAATATATGCAGTGATGACGCTTTCTAAAATCCCACCACCACTGAAATTCTTCGAGAGAAGTAATCACTGGAACAACGCCACGTTCCTTTAACAAATTACGAGCATATTCTAAGGCTACTTCTTGTAATCTTATACTCCTCATACCGACCGAATTTGTAGAGTAGGAATGAAGGAAAGTATACAAAGAGTCTTCCTCGGTGTTTGTTAGTGGAATGTGTCTCCTGCTCGTTTCTCGATTGCAACGTTTTCCGAGAACGTGGTCATACAAAGTGGCTTTCGGTACATTATACGTACTAGCAGCCTTCATGAAAGTGTATCCGTTATATATGACGCTGTCGATAGCACGCTTTAAATCGACACTAGTCCAACATCGATATTGCTTTATGGTCCGTTTCGATTTCGACAACACTTTCATACCTGTTAAAAAACACACATTTGTATTTTTAAAGAAAAAACAAAACAAAAGAATATAAACCAGGGTGGACTATTTTAAATCAAATCGTTTTAAGTTACTGATTTCAAGCGCGATTTAAAAAAAATGGCAACACTATTTCAAAATCAAGTGATTTTCAATCACATTTTGAATTTTTTTTTTTTTCAGAATTTTTCACATTTTTTTTTTCAAGTGATTTATTTTTTCTCTTTTATAAAATGAATTTGAATAATGTGCTTGACAGCTGAATAAACAGATTGAACACTTTGCAAAGCAAGGAATTTCAGTTAAGAGCCTATATAGACCATCCAGAGTTTCTTGCTGCATGTCTCCATAGACGCAATGGTAAGCGAAATTAGTCGAAACAGACTAATGGTAGGTCTCTAGGTGACCTACACTTCAGAACTTTAGGTCAATCAGTGAAATACACTTTAGAACTTGTTTTATATCGGTGATTGGGTATGGTTACTTCAAATTAAGCTTGTTGCAGGGGGTCTGGAGGTGCAGCCCCCCCCCCAGAATGTAAAAGTGCAGGTCACCGAGTAACCTACAGTTAATATCTAAAAGTGTAGGTCACTGAGTGACGTACAGTTCGTCTCCAAATAGCTATCTGAAAGTGTAGGTCACCTAGTGACCTACGATTAGTCTGTCCCAAAATTGGTGTGTTCAAAAAACATGGTCTCGATTCAAGCCACCTTAGTGCCTTTAACTTTAATTTTAACGATAATTCAAGTTGCAATCTCTTCTTGAATGTTGTACTGGCCAGGCATTAACATCGTTTTTCTGTTGTTGCAATATGTAAAGGGGTTTTTATTTTATAAAATTTTGAATTATGCTAATTTCCTTGACCCATGTTAAAGACCATCGACCTTAAAAAGGTCCATTTTGCTAGCAGCCACCTTTCGGTTCTTTCAAATCACATTTCAGCTTTAAAACAAAATTAGGTATATTTCTTAATATGTTCTTCAGGTTTTAAGGTAAATTCATGACGTTTCGAATTTGCCGTTTGGTTCCTAGATCGCCATTTGAGCAACTTTGGAACTGCAAAATGGCACGTGAAACTCTGGAGTATCTTAGGTTCTTAATAAAAGAGCAATTTTCGAAAAATTTTAAATTAATAACAAAAAAAATCTGATTTTTAGTCATGACTTTTATCCACCCTGAAACAAAACAAAACAAGATAATAATTTATTATGCTGAGAGTTAGTCAGGTTTAAATGTAGACAGAGGAATTCTTAAAGACATCAGTTTTAAAGAAGTCGGTATTTTAGAAGCAACTTTCTAAAAATAATCGAATATTTAAACGAAGATAAAAAGAGTACAAATTTATAATTAACAAGATTCAATTCAATTCAATTTAACCCAGTACACCTGCAATCAGCTTAAGATGCAACAGTACGATGCGTTTGTTTGCAGATGATGCTGTTGTTTACAGGAGGATTAGGGATAATGAGGATAGTGAAGTCCTCCAAAGAGATCTAGACAGTTTTGAAGAGTGGTGCTCTGAGTGGCATTTACAACTGAATAGGAGTAAATGCAATGTTATGCGAGTTTCCCGAAAGCGAGAATCGTTCATGGCAGATTACACAATGGGAGATGTTCAGCTAACCCATGTTGATACCATCAAATATCTTGGCTTAACCTTGTCCAAGGACATGCTTTGGAAAGATCATATAACCAAAGCAGTTGCCAAAGCTAATCAGAGGCTGTGGTTTGTCCAACGCACCCTTAAACATTGTAAAGAAAATGTAAAGAAGGTCTGTTACTTTACCCTAGTTAGACCTATCTTAGAATATTGTTCCCCAATTTGGAGCCCATTTAGAAATAACCTAAAACAAGAAATAGAAATGGTGCAGCGTAGGGCTGCAAGATTTGTAAAGGGTCGGTATGCGTATGCTGACAGCGTATCGTCTATTCTCCAAGAGCTAGAATGAGAATCATTAGCAGGCCGAAGAAATGAGCAAAGCCCCGCTCTTTTGGGGCGTTTGCTGTCTTGTGATAACATTACCCTGCTTAATGGTTTACTAACTAGAAATCCTCGTAAAGGTAGATTTGGACATTCAAAGACTTTCAAAAAATTAATGGCTAGGACTGATGCATATTTTTGGTCTTTTCTTCCTAATGTTATTAGACTATGGAATTCTCTTCCTGTGAATAGTTCTTTGTTAGGATGATTTCAATTTCATGATAATGTCTTATGTTTAAATAATGACAATCAGTCGTGATTGGGAGCAATCCCCCCTGCGACATGGCTTTCGAGCTGATTACAGGTGTATTTAATTGAATTGAATTGAAAAGCCTATGTGGCAGGGGGGATTGCTCCCGATCACAAATGACTGTCATTCAGGTAAAACAAGACATCATTGTTAAATTGAAATCGTCATCCTATCAAAGAACTATGAACTGGAAGAGAATTCCATAGTCTTAATAACATTTTGGAAAAAAAGGACCAAAAATATGCATCAGTTGTAGCCATTAATTCTCTTTAAAGTCTTTGAATGCATGTTATGTGTCTACCCTTACGAGGATGTGTATTCAATAAGTCACTAAGTAGAGCAATATTATCATCTGCCAGTAAACACCCAAAAAGGGCAAGGTTTTGGTCATTTCTTCGGCCTGCTAATGATTCCCATTTCAGTTCCTGAAGCATGGAAGATACATATGTCAGTATACACGTATCTTCCTTTCACAAATCTTGCAGGCCTATGCTGTAGTACCATTTCTATTTCGTGCTTTAAGTTACTTCTAAATGGGCTCCGAATTGGGGAACAATATTCTAATACAGGTCTGACTAAGAGTAAAATAACGGACCTCTTTTACTTTTTCTTTACAATTCAATTCAATTAAATACACCTGCAATCAGCTCGAAAGCCATGTGGCAGGGAGGGATTGCTCCCAATCACGACTGATTGTCATTATTTAAAAATAAGACATCATCATGAAATTGAAATCGTCCGAACAAAGAACTATTCACAGGAAGAGAATTCCACAGTCTAATAACATTAAGAAGAAAAGATTCTAGCTCGAATTCTAGCTCTTGGAGCATAGACGATACGCTGTCAGTATACGCATACCGTCCCTTTACAAATCTTGCAGCCCTACGCTGCACCATTTCTATTTCTTGTTTTAGATTATTTCTAAATGGGTTCCAAATTGGGGAACAATATTCTAAGATAGGTCTAACTAGGGTAAAGTAACAGACCTTCTTTACATTTTCTTTACAATGTTTAAGGGTGCATTGGACAAACCGCAGCCTTTGATTAGCTTTGGCAACTGCTTTGGTTATATGATCTTTCCAAAGCATGTCCTTGGACAAGGTTAAGCCAAGATATTTGATGGTATCAACATGGGCTAGCTGAACATCTCCCATTGTGTAATCTGCCATGAACGATTCTTGCTTTCGGGAAACTCGCATAACATTGCATTTACTCCTATTCAGTTGTAAATGCCACTCAGAGCACCACTCTTCAACACTGTCTAGATCTCTTTGGAGGACTTCACTATCCTCATTATCCCTAATCCTCCTGTAAACAACAGCATCATCTGCAAACAAACGCATCGTACTGTTGCATCTGTCTGCCAGATTGTTTATGAACAGAAGGAAAAGCAGTGGTCCAAGAATGCTACCCTGAGGTACACCAGATGTTACTTTAGCCCAGTCTGACAGCACCATCAATTTGGACTCGCTGTTGTCTATTTGATAAGAATGATGATGTCCACGAAATTACTTGTTTATTTAAGTTAAAAGTCATCATTGTTTTAATTAGTAGTGAATGCTTCACT
Organism: Brachycybe producta; assembly: GCA_036925085.1. Classification (NCBI taxonomy): domain Eukaryota; kingdom Metazoa; phylum Arthropoda; class Diplopoda; order Playtdesmida; family Andrognathidae; genus Brachycybe; species Brachycybe producta. Next base: position 2,933,037 of record JAUPFP010000018.1, read on the forward strand.
GTATCAAATGCTTTTGCAAAATCTAAAAATACCAAGTCAAATTCGCCCTTACTATCCAAACCAGATTGTATGTCTTGGATTAATAGTGCTAGCTGGTATCACATGATCTGCCTTTTCGAAAACCATGCTGGTTTTCATGAATTAATTTATGGTTTTTTAAATGCTTGATTGTATTAGAATAAATTATATGCTCGAGAGTTTTACAAACAATGGAGGTCAGAGAAATGGGTATATAGTTCTTTGGACAATTTTTATCTCCTGTTTTAAGAATTGGGCAGATATTTGCTTGCCTCCATGCCATAGGCAGTATACCACTATCAAGGGAATCTTGGAAAAGTTTACTTAAAAAAGGGCTAACTTCTGTGGCCAGCTCCTTTAGCAATCTTGGCGAGATTTCATCTGGACCAGCTGATTTATTAACAATCTAGATTACAAAGCAAATTTTGTAATCCAGTGGAGTTTATGATTATATCAGGCATGACATGAGATAAGGTGCCAAGTTGTGGTTCCTCATTGCCATCATTAGAATGAAAGACACTTTGGAAATAATCGTTAAGTGTGCTTGCAATAACCTGTTTGTCAGTACAGACATCACCAAGTGGTGTTATAATTGAAGTTATATTATTTTGAATTTTGTTGAGATTTTTTACATATTTCCAGAACAACTTGGGATTTTTATGGAGTGATGCCCCTAAGACATTATTAGTAAAGTTTAAGTGTTCTTTTTTAAGCAAGCTTTTCACAAGACATCGCTGGGAATTAAACTGCAATTTAATAGTATCATTCATTTTAATCTTCATTTTAGATCTAAATTTGCGTTGTTTACGAAGAGCGCGGCGTATCTCAGTGGTGTACCAAATTGGTTCCAAGCTTGATTTTACATTTTTGAATGGGATGAATTTATTTATGCCATTAGAAATGACACTGACAAACAATGACCACTGTTGGTTTACATCTTTTGATAGTCCACTTTTATTTTTATTTTTTAGTTCATTTGTTACAAAGAGCTTAAAATTAGCCCAATCAGCTTTATTGTACTGTAGGACTTTTCGGGGAGCTGATTGGAGTTTTTCGAATTGGGTGGCAAATTCTAAGTAAACCATTTTGTGATCGCTTATGCCATCAGCAATTTCAATTGATTTGGCATTTTCTGGGGTGTTCGTGAAAACTAAATCTAGAATGTTAGCTGTTGTATTGGTGAAGCGTGTAGGGGTTTGCACTAGTTGATCCAGGGAATATGTGCATACACTATCAAGCAGTATATCTGTTATTTTATTACTAGAGCACTAGGAGTCAACAGTATAATTTTTCCAATTTATTTCTGGAAGGTTAAAATCCCCACCAATGAGAACTGATGCATGTTTGTGGGTAGAAAATAAGGAATCTAAACATCTAGGCATTTAGAGATTAGAAGTTTCCCTGGACTTGACTACAAACAAATTTCCAGAGAACAGAGCTCAATACATCCTTACCGGCTGCAGTCAAGTGAAGGCCATCACGCAGATAATACTTATCAGGTGCTTTAAGAAGCTCCCGAGAAGCATCCCCAAATGAATAACCAGCACTACAGCAGAGAAGAGATAACTCTTGTGAAATCTGCTGAACTGCAGGGTTTGGATAAAAAGAACCCCTAGCATCACGCTCAAACCGTGGCAGGACAGTAGAAATCACAATCCTTGCACGAGGTCTGATGCGTTTTATTTCTCTAGAAAAGTGTTTGTCTCTCAGCTATCCCCTTTGGCGCATCCATCTTGAGATTATTAGTGCCGGCATGCACAACTACAACAGGGTTAAGGCTAGCTTTGTTCAGCACTGCCTTAACTCGAGTAGTTAAATGCTCAACACGTGTGCCTGGATAGCACCAAGTAGTTGATTTCCCAGTTTTGCCGACCCTAACACCTCGAACGATACTGTCACCAAGAAGGTGCACATCGATAGGCTTATCAGTTTGCGGGCTATAATTAGTGGATGTTGAGGCAGGAATATCCTTAACCTCAGACACACCAAATCGGTTACCACCCATGGTAGCAGAACTACCATTAGCCACGACACTGGCAAAGCTTTTTCTCTGTGGCCAAGATCCTTTGCCTTTGACCACCATCCATCCATCTCCTGTCTGGGCTGCCTGATTCTTAACTACCAAGTCAGTCCCTACAGATACATTGGATGAAATGCCAGGCACAACATCACTTGTCTGGCATGCAATCTCGTGAGTCACTGTAGAAAGAGCATTGCAATGCCGAAGGAACAATTCATTCAACTCAGCAACCTCCTTCCGCAAACAGGCGATATCACGGGATGCTTGCACTGAACGAGTGGAAGGAGCACCAGGTGGGGTCAAAGTCTTAAGAGGCATAGTTAAAAGGACAATAAAGTAAGAAAGAGCCTAATAATTTTAGAGAAGAAAAGAGCGTCGACGTTAAGCGTCTTTTTTTAAAACTTTTTGGGCCTAAAGTGGAGTTTTGATTTGAAAATGCGATATCTCAGAAACTACAAGTCCGATTTTGATTCTGCTTTCACCAGCGTGTTAGGCACGCTGAGATCTACAATATTCTAAAAGGAAACCAAGTTTGGATAAGGAATTTGTTGCGTTTTGTGTAAAAAATGCGCACAAACAAAGGAAACAAAGAAAAAGGAGACAAAAGTGGCGTCCTAAACTAAAATCGCTCTAACTCAAAAAATACTTGTTCAAATTAGAATCCGATTTCACCACTGTATTCAGGAGACAAAACACTATTAAAACACCTTACTATATCCTCCGATGACAAGTTTAAATTAGTAAAATAGCCAAAAAATCGGGAGACAAGAAAAAACGTCCTTCAGCTCTACACTGCACAATGTTTAAGATAAAAGAACGTCAAATTTAATTTATTTCAAAAACACCAATAAACGGTTTTTGTTACTTTCAAACAGCTGTAAAAAAGATTTCCAAAGATGGCATCATAAAAAAACACCTTTCATTCTTTTCAAAAGTGCTTCTCAAATACCAAGTATCACAGCTAAAAAAGCTGTGCACTTTTAAATCAAAATTAGTAATAAAATAAACGCATTTCCAGAAAGAAAATGTATTAGAATTTAGAAACAAGAGGTCTAACAACAGCAAAGCGATTTGGTTGCTCTTGCTAAAACATGTTACCAAATGTCAAAAGCAATCATATTTTTGTATAGAAATTTGTTTAATGTTTTCATCAAATTTTTTTAAAAAAAAATTAAACATACAACACAACGTACAGATTTGTCAAATAAATACAACACATCCAGATAAAACCCCCCAAAATATAACAATATCTTTTTTTTCTGAAATTATATTTAGTCATGTAACATTATTATTAAATATTTACTCAAGTAAACAATTTTTTCTTCAATTAAAATTGAAAATAATGGTATTCATATGGTTCGTACGCATCTCAATAACAATTCTTTTGTGAGACAACATAAAAGCAACTTCACATCAGTAAGTCATTTCATCTATACTTTTGACATCTATACTACATCTATACTTTCCCAATTGAATAGAATTAAAATTGAAATAACTACAATTTCGAGGCATGTTTTCGAAATAAATATGAATAATTTTAGCTTTTCGTCTAGATGAATTTGGTAAAGAGACATTTGCCTTAAAACCATTTGCCCTAAAGCGACGTTTGCCTTAAAACCATTTGCCCTAGTGACGTTTGCCTTAACACCATTTGCCCTAGTGACGTTTGCCTTAACACCATTTGCCCTAAAGGAACACCTGATTTAACACCATTTGCCCTAGTGACGTTTGCCTTAACACCATTTGCCCTAAAGGAACACCTGATTTAACACCATTTGCCCTAAAGGAACACCTGATTTAACACCATTTGCCCTAAAGGAACACCTGATTTAACACCATTTGCCCTAAAGGAACACCTGATTTAACACCATTTGCCCTAAAGGAACACCTGATTTAACACCATTTGCCCTAAAGGAACACCTGATTTAACACCATTTGCCCTAAAGGAACATCTGATTTAACACCATTTGCCCTAAAGGAACATCTGATTTAACACCATTTGCCCTAAAGGAACATCTGATTTAACACCATTTGCCCTAAAGGAACATCTGATTTAAAACCATTTGCCCTAAAGGAACATCTGATTTAAAACCATTTGCCCTAAAGGAACATCTGATTTAAAACCATTTGCCCTAAAGGAACATCTGATTTAAAACCATTTGCCCTAAAGGAACATCTGATTTAAAACCATTTGCCCTAAAGGAACATCTGATTTAAAACCATTTGCCCTAAAGGAACATCTGATTTAAAACCATTTGCCCTAAAGGAACATCTGATTTAAAACCATTTGCCCTAAAGGAACATCTGATTTAAAACCATTTGCCCTAAAGGAACATCTGATTTAAAACCATTTGCCCTAAAGGAACATCTGATTTAAAACCATTTGCCCTAAAGGAACATCTGATTTAAAACCATTTGCCCTAAAGGAACATCTGATTTAAAACCATTTGCCCTAAAGGAACATCTGATTTAAAACCATTTGCCCTAAAGGAACATCTGATTTAAAACCATTTGCCCTAAAGGAACATCTGATTTAAAACCATTTGCCCTAAAGGAACATCTTATTTAAAACCATTTGCCCTAAAGGAACATCTGATTTAAAACCATTTGCCCTAAAGGAACATCTGATTTAAAACCATTTGCCCTAAAGGAACATCTGATTTAAAACCATTTGCCCTAAAGGAACATCTGATTTAAAACCATTTGCCCTAAAGGAACATCTGATTTAAAACCATTTGCCCTAAAGGAACATCTGATTTAAAACCATTTGCCCTAAAGGAACATCTGATTTAAAACCATTTGCCCTAAAGGAACATCTGATTTAAAACCATTTGCCCTAAAGGAACATCTGATTTAAAACCATTTGCCCTAAAGGAACATCTGATTTAAAACCATTTGCCCTAAAGGAACATCTGATTTAAAACCATTTGCCCTAAAGGAACATCTGATTTAAAACCATTTGCCCTAAAGGAACATCTGATTTAAAACCATTTGCCCTAAAGGAACATCTGATTTAAAACCATTTGCCCTAAAGGAACATCTGATTTAAAACCATTTGCCCTAAAGGAACATCTGATTTAAAACCATTTGCCCTAAAGGAACATCTGATTTAAAACCATTTGCCCTAAAGGAACATCTGATTTAAAACCATTTGCCCTAAAGGAACATCTGATTTAAAACCATTTGCCCTAAAGGAACATCTGATTTAAAACCATTTGCCCTAAAGGAACATCTGATTTAAAACCATTTGCCCTAAAGGAACATCTGATTTAAAACCATTTGCCCTAAAGGAACATCTGATTTAAAACCATTTGCCCTAAAGGAACATCTGATTTAAAACCATTTGCCCTAAAGGAACATCTGATTTAAAACCATTTGCCCTAAAGGAACATCTGATTTAAAACCATTTGCCCTAAAGGAACATCTGATTTAAAACCATTTGCCCTAAAGGAACATTTGATTTAAAACCATTTGCCCTAAAGGAACATTTGATTTAAAACCATTTGCCCTAAAGGAACATTTGATTTAAAACCATTTGCCCTAAAGGAACATTTGATTTAAAACCATTTGCCCTAAAGGAACATTTGATTTAAAACCATTTGCCCTAAAGGAACATTTGATTTAAAACCATTTGCCCTAAAGGAACATTTGATTTAAAACCATTTGCCCTAAAGGAACATTTGATTTAAAACCATTTGCCCTAAAAGAACATTTGATTTAAAACCATTTGCCCTAAAGGAACATTTGATTTAAAACCATTTGCCCTAAAGGAACATTTGATTTAAAACCATTTGCACTAAAGGGACATTTGGCCTAAAACCATTTGCCCTAAAGGGACATTTACCCTAAAACCATTTGCCCCAAAACCAACTTTTTGTTCTCTCTTTTCATAAGGTTTAGGGTGTCTTTCGGTGGAGTATGTTAAATTGGTTCTGCATGCTGCAGGCACACAAATGATGTAAATTTACACTACTGATTAGGGCAAATGTCCTTTTAGGGAAAGTGGTTTTAGGGCAAATGTCCCTTTAAGGCAAATGGTTTTAGGTCCAGTGGTTTTAGGGCAAATAGTTTTAGTGTAAATGATTTTAGGGCAATTGTCTTGTTAGGGTAAATGGCTTTAGGGCAAGTGTCTTGTTAGGGTAAATGGCTTTAGGGCAAGTGTCTTTAGGGCAAATATTCCTTTAGGGCAAATGGTTTTAGTGTAAATGATTTTAGGGCAACTGTCTCGTTAGGGTAAATGGCTTCAGTTCAAGTGTCTCATTAGGGTAAATGGCTTCAGGGCAAGTGTCTTTAGGGCAAATGTCCCACACCCATTGAATTTGTTTTCAGTTTGTGAGGATGATGATTTTATTCCCCCATTTTTAGATTTTTCTTTAGTTTTGGTGAGTTTCTATTTCAGCTTATTAGCAGTTAATGTACAGTAATGCATTTTAATTAGATGTATATCTTAAGAAATGGCAATTTAAGCTTTAATTAAAGTGGTAGGGCGATTGTGCTTTTCTCACTTCACCTGACCCAACATAATGAACCAAACGAAAAATTAGATGGGGGCCACGTTTGTTCTCTCGTACCTCTCAATCCTTTTCTTATAATAAGACAGTAAACCTGGATAAAACAGAACTTTTAGAAAACGGAAACTTGGGTGTTGTGATCACAACAACATCTTAAAATAATTGTCACGTATAGACAATAGATGCCTAGCTACCTTTTAATTAGGAAAGAAAAACAGGGTTGTAAAACAATAAATAAAAAAGGAAGAAATCGAACAACTTTTTAACTTTAATTCTATCATATTTATGAACCCTTTTTAAAATTCAGTACGTGAAACCAAATCTTACCTCAAATCAAAATCAATCTCATTTTCACACTTTCGTATGTAAATTTCAAGCTATTTCGTCAATTCCTAATTTTTAATTCTTCAAATAAATTGAGATAAGAATTTTGTCATACAGAAATAGGGAATAATTTCATTTAATTAAATCCTTGACCAGAGAAACTGCAAAGTCATGTATGTTAGGATGGAATAATAATTAATATATTTCTCAGAATATGGTATTGAACAAACACCTATATAAAGGTAATTTAGAAGGGAAGTTTTTTTCTTTTTGTATTTTTTGTTGTGAACATCGGAGTGGAGCGTATTGTTCTACTCATGGAAAATTCTACCAACCAATAAACTACTGAAATCAACACAGATGAGTAGTTTATTCTCAACAGAGTATTTACTATGCCCTCGAATATTAGCCCTCTTTTTATAATAATAATAAATTATTATCTCTTGGTTCCCCATTAAATTCTATGTGTCTATAGTTGGATTAAAAGAACTAAAACTGCTTTTGGAAGCTCTTGTCTTTTTATTTTTATGGGATTGGGAGGTGAAGAAGACCCTAATCTGAAAGTGAACCCTTTTTATGGCCTTTCGGATTAGTTGTCCGCCCTGAGAAGAGTACAGGGGAAGGCGTGACATGGGTAAATGGGGAAAAAAAATCTTTGAACAGACATTGTAGTTCTTCATGTAAAACACATTGGATAAACCAGAAAGCTGTGTAACCTGGAAACTGAAGTCAAAACTCAAATATGCCTATGCCGGGGGGGGGGGGGGGGGGGGGGGAAGTTACTCAAGAGTATAACTTGAGTGCCTCCATACTATTGTTGTTCTATCACTGTGATCGCGTCTATCAGCCCAGCCCATTCAATGGACTAGTTTCTAGCACAGTTGTGTCCTACCTGAGCCTATTCATTTGTATTTTGTACATCCAACTTCACAGATGCACTGTGATCAGCATTCAGAATTAGATTGCTATAAAAATTCTGTTATTACTGCAAATGCCATAATCTTACATAATGGTTGTAAAACTACAATTGCTTTAAAAATTGACAAACAATATTACTATTGTCATAAAATCTTGTTTAAAATACAGGAACCTACAACATTACAATGTGAAACAGCAAAATAAAATCATAAAAATGTTACAAGTAAAGTCGCAGCATTGTTATTTCATCGTGTTTACAGAAATTTTACAATCACATTGCTTTAATTAATTTATTTCAAAGTAAACTATTTTTGCTAAGTGAGCTTTTTTGATTTAATAGCATCGAAAATAAAAGTCTTGAAAAGTCGGACACTAAAGCTTTTGTCCCAAATGTAACATAATGCATCAGCTAGTGTACAGAATAGGGTTGGATGATTTTTTTTTTTTGAAAACTATCAAAATATCGGATAATTTTATATTTAGAACTCAAATGTAATGTTTAATGGACCTACTGCAGCAACTTTTTGAACTTTTGATATGTACTGTATGAAGAAATGAATTGTATGATGTTGACTGAGGGGCGGCATCAGACGAGGCATGTCCCTGTTACATATTTTCGACTTAAAATAAGTGTACAGGGTTCACACACAGGCATCAACTGAAGCACCATAAACAATGACTGATGCTATGTTTTGTTTTGTTTTTCAAAAAAAAAATTGTTCTGACTTTGCGAATGCTACATTGAGTCCAAAATGAATTTTAGGTTGCTGGTTTTTCCATATATATTTCTTATTGGAAAGAAAATAAATCTGGATTATTTCCCTTTAAAAACTGCTACAACAATAAAATATATAATATAAATTCCATATAAAAGAAACAAATAAGAAGATACTTATTCAAGTTTGTCTTTTGAAAGGCAATTCGTGATCAGAAGAAAAAACAAAACAAAAAAACAACAACACTTAAGAAAACCTCCTGTGAGATTAGCTAATGATGTAAGCAAATCTTTAGCCAAAATTACATCTTCAAAGAATTGTGCCAATAGTAGAAATAAAAGTGAGCATAAATTTGCTCGAAAGGGCAAACTAAAAATATAAAGAACTCCACTTTTAAATAAATATTGATCAGCAATGCAAATTTCACATAAAAATTACATTAAGATGATTTATGAACAAACTAAGTGATTTTCAAACTCTGATTAGTCTGTCTTTCAGGAGCAAAATTAAGAGTAAAGGTTGGTTTATAATGGCTGGTTACTTATACTCTTACCTTAGACTTGTAATTCTTTAATCCTTATCTTTTAAGCACCTGGTTTATATTCAGACTGTGCACATGCTCAGTTGTTATTGTTTGAGAGAAATTGATGAATGGCTGAAATACAAAACACCAACTACATAGGACAACAACTTCATTTTCCCCATATAATGTCTATTGGGAGGGCATCGCTAATGCACCGGGTGACCGAAGATGGCGGACAATACTGTGGGGGGGGGGGGGGGAAGTGGTCTCTGATGGCGTGAGTCACATAGTCTTTAACACTGAATGTTATTGGTTGTCCTTATTCTCTAGACTGTAAAACTTGAGACTTGACCAAGTTCTACAGTTACAGCCATTATAAACCAACCTTAATTAAAAAGTGTTATAACAATTAGAAGAGTAGCTCCGATCACTTAAGGGTATTTTCATGTTATCATTGAAAATCAATTTTTTTTATAGACAGCAATTAAGAAATAACGTCCGCTAAACTTCGTCTGCCTAAAGTAGGGTCATTTTCTGACTCACATAAAAAGTTTAATAATTATAACTTATGTTTAACCCTGGTCAATATGAAAGAAAAAAAAAAAGAAAAATAATAATAAAACACAGGGAATACATAAAAATATACAAAAAGGTGAAAATAAGTTATTTCACTGTCATTAATTCCCCCTCTCAGCCTGTCTGCACAACCAACAAGTTAGGTCCAATGACTTTACATTGACATAGAAGCTAGAAGATGGTGAGGAGACTACTACATTGTGTGGGAGTGAATTCCAAATAGGAATAATCTTATTAAAAAGTAGTTATGATTACAATTAATCTGAGCAGCAGGTATCATAATACGCTTCGAATGGGACCTGGTGATTGTTGGGGAAAATATTAAAAAGAACTCCCACTCTGAAGGAGAAAAAAAAACATCCTTAGTGAATATTTTATATAATAATACTAGGTCAGCGTGAAGGCATCTGAGTGCAAGTTATTGTAAAAGATATCAACGTGAAAATCAAAAAATACCCTTAAGTGATTGAGCTACCCATTTAGTTTCTAAAACTCATCCAATTTTCATATTCATTTTGCATCTGAAAGACAGAATTAAGACTAGGAGACACTACGTGTAAAATGTTGGATCCAGCATTGCACCCTTATTTGTCTCCAATATTTGCCTAAAGCATTTGCCTGTTGGACACTTGTACGTGAACTCGCAATTGACACACCGGTCAGACTATGTGGTCCTAACGTTGAGGCAACCAATAGAAACAAAGCACGAACAAAATCGAAAAAGAAACCTTCGCACACCTAGCAGTAGGTTCCTTCGGAACTGGTTCGAAAAGCTTTTAACACATTGTGTGGCCTAGTCACGAATGGTGGTGGGGTGAACACATTCCAATGTTGGAGGGTCCTTTGATGCGCGGCACAAGTAAACCGATACCTGTTCCGAATGCCGATCGTCCAACGTTCTCAACACGTTGGACGTGCGCGGCATCCAACACTCAATATCCTTCTCACGGCCACACTGATGTATGTCAAACTTATCATTCGTCCAGCGTTTAGAAGGCATTCGACGCATAGCGTACGTGTCTCAAGCATAATCAGATTTCGAGAGGCACTTACACATTTAAACCACTTTAAACGAAACTCGACTTTTGCTTTCTCGATCCTTCGAGTTCACGATGCCTCGTTAAAATTAAAAATGAAAAAAAAAAGGACATCGTAAATGCAATTACATATATAATTATCTATATCAATATAAACTAATAAACATGGGCTGTTTTAAGGCTCTGTGACAAACATCATGTAAATTAATATATACATAAAACTCTTGTAATAAATTCTTCAATTGCTTTTTTTTTTATAAATATAAATTAAAATTTTAAGTGAGTATGTAGATCTAATATTACAAACAAAAAAATGATACATCAGTAAGGCTGGTCATTATATTTTCGACAATATTTTTATCACTTGGCTGTAGATCCATCCAGAAAAGACCTCCCGCTGAGATTCGCCGTGAAAAGATCGATTCGTGGTAAAGACATTTATGCAAGAATCACCAAACTCTGCAAACAAATCCGAAAACCGCCGCACCCTATAAACAAAGTCAATCCACCGAAGAACTCGGCATTTGATCTCTTAAACGTTACGACCAAATTTGAAAAACCCCCCCAAAAAAAAAAAAATACCCCCATATTCAAACCTCGAAAATAGTCATCATTTACTAGATATATCGGGCATCGGATCGTGATTATGAGATGAAAATTTAACAACGCGATTATCTTCCGTTTGTAGTTTTCCAAGGCAATGAAATGTCATGTTCTTCGTACACCTCCAGTGAGTTTTCCGTTCTCCCATTTGACGTAGGTAGTACGTATAACCTTTATGCACGAGAACGTTTCCACCTCGTTGAGTTTTGACGAGACGTGGTACGTCATAAGACGATTTCGGTGATGACGAACCTGTTTCAAAAGCACATAACACACCATGTTTATACTGTGTACAATAATATACATGTTGAGCTCTGTCATCTGGGTGATATATATGTGTAAGATTGAGTCAATGTGTCATATCTTTGAACCAATTCATAAAGAGTTTTGTCACTACAGGTTTTTTTTTCTTTTTTTAGTGTCGAAGAAGAAAGGCTAACTGGCATTTGTGATTTGTGACAGTTATCGTTGCCGTATGATATATCAAAAACGTTTAAGAAACTGCTGTTAAAGTCAACGTTAAGCTACTTCGCAAACCAGGGGCGTAGCTGGGGACCCGCAGTTCCAGTGACTGCGGGGAGTGGAGGAAGATGGGAAGAGGCGCAGGAGGTTTGGAGGGTGCATTTTGGAGGTGTAAAGGGGGCGCAATGTTTTAAGTAGGGCTGTGGAGTCGGAGTCGGTGGAGTCGTTCATTTTTGGTAGAAGTCGGTATAAAGTAAACAACTCCAAAAAAAAAAAAAAAAAAAACGATTGACCGAACATCAAAATTTTAGTCTTAAAGATGCAGCAATATTGACGTACCCTGAGATTACGCAAAATGCCGCTCTAACCGCTAGGGTTTTACCACCGACTCAGGTATCTGTGGAAAGATTACTTTCTGCTCTCTCCGCATTCTAAAATCTGATTTGAGTGCAGCGATGAAATCGGACATAATTGAAGCCATGCTATTTTTTAAAGAACCAATTCAATTTAAATGAAATTCGATTACAATGTACAAATTATTTTTTGAATAAATACATAATTATGTTGATTTAGTTTCAATTTTTTTATTTTTGTTTGTCGGACTCAGTCGGAGTTGGAGTCGAATTACACGTAATGACTCTACAGCCCTAGTTGTCTTAGTTATTTTCACATTGTAAAGTGAAATTTTGTCGTCAACGTTTCATGACAATATGTTTAAAAATAAACAGTTTACTGCAGTTTTTTTTTAAAAAACAGTTTTTCATTTTTAACACGACTGTCAAATACCTAAAAAAAAAATCCTACATTTTCGGGGGTGTTTTTTTTAAATTGCCATGAAAAAGTTTATTTTCAGACATCGTCAATTCCTTTAATATATTTTTTTTATATTTTTAATATTAGCAACTTGAAAAACTCTGCAATTTCCTAAAAAAAAATATTTGAAAATTTTTTTAAATTTATTTAAAAATTGCTTCTAAATTTAAAAGCTATTTAAAGGATTTCAATTCAATCCTTTGCACTTATGTCGAAAACTCAATAATTGTCTAGTAGACCCATAATTGACATTTCTAAAGATATTATGAAAAGCTGGATTATTCCATCCAACTAAACCAAAAAAAATTATTTGTTGCTCAAACATATTTCATTTTCTTGAAAAAAACAAGGACTCATATATCACTTTGGAGACAATCTAAAGCATTTGGTCAAACAACTCGTCTGGTTGAGTTGGCCTAGAATGACCAGACCAAATTCAATTAAAATTTCAAAAGATAAATTGTTGACAGTCACAATGGCATATGCAAGTGAGCTTAAGTTTTATCTTTGACTTTAAAAGCTGATTGAATCCGGATGTAAATGTTTGCGCATCAGTTGCCTTTTGATTTAAGCATAAATAAAACTTTACGAAAAGAGTTCAATTCAATTCAATTCAACTCAGTACGATCACAAATGATTGTCATTCAGGTAAAACAAGGCATCATTGTTAAATTGAAATCGTCATCCTAACAAAGAACTATCAACTGGAAGAGAATTCCATAATCTAATAATATTCGGGGGAAAAAGCGAAAAAATATGCATCAGTTTTAGCCATTAATTCTTTTTAAAGTCTTTGAATGCCCGTGTCTTCCCTTATGAGCAAGGTGGCTGGGGTTTTTTTTAGTTTGAAGAAAAAACCAAATTAACTTGGTTTTTGAACCTGTTTTCTTTGGGTTTAAACTGTAAAATGTTTTTTTTTTTTATAAAATATAATTACTACGCTGACTATAAGACACTGGCACAGTGAGAAGTGTATATTTTTGCATTTTGTATATTTTCATTTTTTTTTATATTCAAAGATCAAATACTAATGTAATAGAAATATTAAAAATAATTAAACTACTAATTCCATTAACCCAAATCGTTTGAATAATGTGTGTGGACAGCAGTGATTAACATAAAGCCGATGCTACACGTAGCAACAATTCAGCAACTTATTGTTTCATGAAAGTTGAAACATCTGTCATAACAGCAACAAACCCGAATTGTTGCTCACAGATTGAAAGCAACAGAATAATCAAATAGAACTTGGTTCTATTTTCGAGCAACCACTTCAACCAACAGCCAATAAAAACGGCTTGAATAATCACATGACTATTTCAAATTTTCAACTGATGAAGAAGAGAAAGACGCAGCAAAATGTCTACAGTCTTTGGCTCACAACCTCTTTATTTCATTATTTGTTGCTTTCATGTAAGTTTCATGAACGTTGCAACATGTATCATAGGTGTTGCTTGCAACAAATAGGAAACTACTGTTGCTACAACTAGTATTGTTGCTACGTGTAGCATCAGCTTAAGACATAAAACCTTCAGTTACAATCTGCAACTCCCACGACCTTCATGAGTCGCAGTAAAACATATTGTGGGAATGAAGTCTAATTTTTGTTTGCATATTAAAAACCAATAGCTTCAGTACAATTTACAAAAAAAAAAAATCAGTTGTCTTTGGTTAAAACCAAAGGTTTATTAAAAAAAAAAACCCAAGTGGTAAAAACCACGCCACGCTGCTTACGAGGATGATTAGGATGGTTTTTAGAATTTTTTTTTAAGACGGGTAAAAACTATTAATGCTGAGTGGCTTTCACCGGATGTCCAAAATTAGTGCGAACTTTTTTTTCCTAAGAATTGTTTGTCCTAATTTAGTATGTAATTTTCTGCACGTGGTCTTTCGTTTTGACATATACGGTATCTATGTAGGTGTATCCATTTTACAAAAGTTTCTTATGGTCTCTCTCTTTTTTTTACTTATGATGGAATGAAGCGAAGTTCCGAGCGAGCGTCGAAATAAGTCGATTCTCCTAAACGAAAAGCAGAGTTACATCATTTTTTGTTGTTGTTAATAAGGTGCCACACGCACACCTTCGAACAAATAGTACGGTTTACTTTTTCTCGCATTCGCATACGAGAGAAGTCAATTTCGGTATACAAATTAAAAAAAAAGTCAACTTCTGCTTATTTAATAACAAAGCAGTCATTACACAAGAGAAATGTATAACAATAATAAACAAAATCTAGAAAATGAGATATAATTTTTTTTAAAAAAGAAAACAGATTTATATTAAAATCGATTAAAAATTATAAGTTAAAAAAAATAAAATAAAAATAGTTAGGCATTAATATAAAGAAAATATTAACAATAATTTGTTTCAGTTACAATAAATAAATACACTTTGCAACTTTACAAAATGTGGTCACACTTTTAATTTTGATTGTAATTAATGATATTTGCAGAATCTGATTATCACCAGGTCATAACGTCAGAGGTTCGAAAGAACAAGAATCATCATCAGCGAAGGAAAAAATAACAAAAGAATATCAATATATGTTACAAAATTTGAGGTGTTGTTTCAATGTTGCATGCACTAAATGCTTTTGTGCAAAATATGATAGGCACAATTGCACACAATCACCAGACGATGCCACGTTACAAAACTATCCGTATAAAGGCCTTGCTAAAGCTCTATGAAACACTCAGAAATGATAGTTTTCGGAAGTTTTTTTTTCATTCGAAAACTGCCGTTTCATAGTAGAAAAGACGAGTACCTCGTAATACGATATAAAGGAAATCCGAATTTGAAAAATTACGCTGCAAGCAACCAAAAAAGGTCTGTGTCAGACAGACAAAAGTATAAATTGCAGCATGAGAAATGTATTGTCAAAACCCAAAGACATAAACCCAATAACAATTGCAATGCGGTCTAGCGCAGCTGTAATAATGCAATTCGAGAAAAGTAAGAGCCCCAGAATACGAGTTTATTTTCATGCAGAAAGTTCCATTGTGATGTTGCCACCCTCAGGTCGTGCAAACATCTCTCTCAATTTTGTTAAAGAGTGGTTACCCCTACCTTTAATATAATGCAATGCACAGTTTACTTGAAGTTGGTTTAAATAAAACAAAACAGCAGTGTTACATTGAAATTGTCCTAACAAAGAACCAGCAACTGGAAGAAAATTCCATAGTCTAATAACATTTTGGTAAAAAGACCAAAAATATGCATCAGTTCTAACCATTAATTCTTTTAAAAGTCTTTGAATGCCCGTGTCTTCCCCCTTACGTCGAGGATGTATATTCAATAAGTCATTAAGTAGGGCTATACTATCATCTGCCAGTAAACGTCCGAAAAAGGCAAGGCCTTGGTCATTTCTTCAGCCTGCTAATGATTTCGATTTTAGTTCCTAAAGCATAGAAGATACACTGTCAGTATACATGTAGCTAGCTACCTTTCACAAATCAGGCTCCAAAATTGGGGAACAATATTCTAATATAGGTCTGGCTAAGAGTAAAATAACAGACCTCTTTTACGTTTTCTTTACAATGTTTAAGGAGGGTTAACTTGGAGTGTAGAAATTGTGACAAATACCTTGTAGAAATAAAAAAAAAACTAAGTCTCCTTGATTGCCCTTGTCTAAATTTTTTTGGGATAAGTTAACACTGCAAAGGTTCAAAGTGACCATGTGCGCACAGCGGCAAGCGTTTTCATCATCCCATACGTAGCAAATTATTGTAAAGTTCCGTTTTGTGGAATTTATTTTTTGAAAGATTCTTCCTAAGTTATTTTCATTGAGCTTCAGCAAGGCCTTAACATGTGGGTATATTATCTTTCCATATGAACGCATGCATCAATGCGAATCAATGGCGTGACTGCAACTAAACAAAAAAAGAACACGTAACACAGTAATGGCGCATTCACACTAGGCTGGTTTACCAGCTGCTGGTTGATGCTGGCTGGTTGTAGCCAGCTAGCAGCATAGTCTGAACTGCTACCAGCAGCTGCTTTCTCCAGCAGGCTAGTGATTTTAAGAGTGGCTGGTGAAGTTGGACATGTCCAACTTTAGCAGCTACCAGCTGGTCATGTGACTTCCTTCCTGCTGCTACCAGCATGCCACCAGCTAGTGTGAACCCTTTGTCGCTAGTACTGGCACTAGTGGGTAGTTGAAACTCCACTGCTTGGGTTGGTTATTGTTAGATTTTGTGTTTTTGCAAGACGGTGATTGGATGACTTGCGCTGCTAATATCAGCAGTGACTGGACAAGTGTGAACCCAAAGCAGCCGCTGCTTGCTGTTGCTGCTGCTAATAGCCAGCAGCAACCAGCGGCTTGTAAACCAGCCTAGTGTGAATGCGCCTTTAACTTTACTTGAATGTCACAGAAAAAAGCAACCATTTGTATTTCATTTGATCTTACATGTATGTTTTCAATGACTGGAAAAAAAAAACATGCTGAAAATCAGTTACTGCGTTTATCATAAGGTATTTCCAGCAACAAAAGTAAAAATTTCTGGCATCGTTGTGATTAAATTGAACCATGTGCCATCAGATTAATTTCTTTCTCACAGGATTTCCGTATCAGATTCCATGATTCTGAGCGCCTGTTGAATCTTGAGGTTATAACCAGGGATCATTTTTCATTTTCAGTGTGCAAAAATATGGTAATAAAGTTATATTTTTTTGTTTTGTCAAAATTTACTTTATCCATAGAACCCATAACATTATTTCTTTTCAGAGTGGATTGAATCAATTAATTTAAACTAAAATCAATTTGATTTAAATTCGCGATTTAATAAAAAAATGGCAATACTTGTGTACCATAAAAATCAAGTGACTTTATCACATTTAATTTCTTTAAAAAGTGAATTTTGTCTCTTTCATGAAATGGATTTACCAGGTGTGATCAAAAAGCATCAGGTCTTAATTTATTTAAAAAAAACCCACCAACTTAATCCCATTTCCGAAGCCACACAATACACTTAGCCCAGCACTGTTTCCACTGCTCAAAACATATGTTTGAAGTTATCTTCTGAGATAGTGACTGCTGATCTGCTTGGTCGCATTCTGTTGTAACTCCTCAATGTCTTGAAATATTGAATTCAATAAGAAAATTATGCACCATAAACATGCTCCACCAGGTCAGACAATCAACAAGGAGTACTACACTTCCAAGTTTTGCGCGGTTTCAGAGATACAGTTCGTCTCAAAAGGCCGGGATTCCATGAGAGTGGTGAGTGGCAACTCCAACATGACAACGCGCCCGACCACACATCGCAACTTATGCAGCATTTTCTCGCAAAGCATCGCACTTCACAGGTCCGTCAGCCGCCCAATTTGCCAGATCTCACTCTCAGTGCGACTTCTTTCTGTTCCCAAAAAAATCAAATTCGACTTGAAAGTAAAAATAGTACAAGAAATTGAGGAGGTAAAACGGAATGCAACGAAAGATGACTTCAAAAAATATTTAGAGCAGTGGAAACAACTCTAGGCTTATACGAGCGTACCTTGTACACACGAGTTAAATTAATTCAAATTAAATGTGTTTAGGTGAATTGTACGGAATCCAGTTAAAGACATGAACACCAAATAAAAATTGACTTTATTATTGATATTTTAAATTGAAATACAAAATCATTATTTTGTCAACAGTTTCTATATTATATTTAAGTATTAACTCAATATTTTCAGATTATTAACTGAATAAATTGAATTCGACATATTGTTTCTTTGCTCTTCACAGAGGACTCTGCAGAACACGTTAATTATTTAAAAATGCATTTAAATTATCAGTTATGTACAAGGTATAAGTGTGGGCTTTGATAGGGAACTACTTTGAAGGTGATTCAAGTCTCAAATCTGTAAGTATTGTTTTTTTTTTTTTAAATTAAATCCAGTCGAACCAGTCCTAATGCTTTTTGATCACTCCTCGTATTACACTAATGGTCATAAATAAATAAAACACCTGATTTAAATCAAATAAATCCGATTTAAAGTTAAATATTTTGAGTTTTTATCCACAATACTTCTTTTTCATGAGTCCAGAATTTTGAAAGTGACTAGATAGTGCCCAACACTATTACATGTATGTCAACACTTCCACTTTCACAAACATAATTAATTTTAACTTTGGAACCATCTTTTGGGTTCTTTATCACAGTTTAGAACATCTTGAATCAAGAAAACAAAAGCACCGAAATCCAAATTACAAACACAAAAAAGTTCACACTGTATCAAACATGCAACGAACAAAAGATATGCCAAGTCTAAGTATAACCTAACTAGAATAATAAAAGTAATTGTTTATGCAAAAGGACAAGACAAAAACAAAGAGACCAGGTTAAACATTTACGAAAATTGCACCAATTATAGGAAGTCGAACAAAAATAACTATTGATTTGGTCACAACCGCAGCCTGCTTCTTGAAATTAAACAAGATAATTAATGAATACCATTGCTCTATACACCTATTGATGAATGTCATGAACTAGTAGAGTAACCTGTCATGAATGATGGGAGGAGCATCTAGTTTCATTTTTGTGTGAATGTCCGGTTGTCATGAAGTAATTTGCTTTGACCGCTTGCATTTTTTTTTATAAGCACCTTCATATTGTTTGGGTTCTTGGATCGGGAGAGCGCAACATAAAGTTGACCATGAGAAAAAACCGGTTCATTTAAATTTAAATAAATTCCGAGATGCTTAAACGTTTTTGTCCTTGTTTGTACAGCGTTATTCACAGACAGAGAAAGCTTAATATATATAAAATAAAATATAAAATAAATCCAAAATAAGTTATATATTCAATATTTTAAAAATAAAAATAAAAAAATGTGAAATTGTTGAGAAGTTTAAAGTTGATGTGCTTATGCAGCTTTAACAATTTCATATTTTTTTTAGTTTTTACGACAGTGAATTAGGGCTTGTCAATCCGGGACGTGAGAACAAACACATTTTGTTCAAATCGCAATGATAGGAAAAAGATCAATTCGTAAAAAGAGAAAAAAAAAACCAATAACCCCAACATATACACAACAAGCAAGAATTAATCGGGTGTAAGTTGTAGCTGGTCTAAAAAGCTAGTGTGCTAATTAATTGATTTACAGCAAGTTTCAATTCAACTCAGTACACCTGCAATCAGCTTAAAAGCCATGTGTGGCAGGAGGATTAGGCCTACTCTCCAATCACAAATGATTGTCATTCATGTAAAACAAGACATCAATGTTAAATTGAAATCGTCATCCTAACAAAAAACTATCAACTAGAAGAGAATTCCATAGTCTTAATAACGTTCGGGGGAAAAAAAGACCAAAAATATGTATCAGTTCTAGGAATTAATTCTTTTAAAGTATTTGAATGCCTGTTACGTGTCTACCCTTACTAGGATGTGTAATCAATAAGTCACTAAGTAGGGCAATATTATCATCTGCTAGTAAATGTCCGAAAAGGCAAGGCTTTGGTCATATCTTCGGCCTGCTAATGATTCCCATTTTAGTTCCTCAAGCATAGAAGATACAATGTCAGTATATACGTAACTTCCTTTCACAAATCTTGCAGACCTATGGCTGTGCCATTTCTATTTCGTGCTTTAAGTTACTTCTAAATGGGCTCCACATTGGAGAACAATATTCTAATATAGGTCTGACTAAGGTAAAATAACAGACCTGTGGTTAGCTTCACTGACTGCATTGGTTATGTTCTTTCCAAAGCATGTCGTTTGATAAGGTATTGGAATTAATCAACATGGGTTAGCTGAAACATCCCCTATTGTGTAAGCTGAACTGCAAGGTTCCCGCTTTCGAGAGACTCGCATAATGTTACATTTAGTCAAATTTTTGTCGTAGATGCCACGCAGAGACATTGATAAGATTAAGATCCCTTTGGATGATTTCAATGTTGTCAATGCCCCTAATCCTTCTGTACAGCATCATCAGCAAATAAACGCATCGCACTGCTGCACCTATCTGCCAGATCGTTTATCAACAGAAAGAAAAGCAGTGGTCCAAGCCCCATGTATTGGCTCCGTTCCTGAACCAAAAGCACTGCTCCGACCCTTACCACGTGCTAGCAGTTTTATGAGGTAGGGGAACAATTTAAAGAATGGTATACGGACATAGACGATCAGTCGCGCAAAAAAATGTTCAAACTCCTGGACAGGTGAGAAAAATGAGTCAAAAGGGACGCAAATTTCGTGGAGAAGTAAAAAAAAAAAGAATGAATTTCACAGGCATACAGCAACATAAATTTCAATTTCATAACTGCATGCTCATCACTTATGGTATACCTTTGTATAATTGAAAGGGACACGATATCTGCCAGAAATTCCTGGCTGGCGAACCAAGACAAAGATTTCTTTCAAATGGAATCCATGCATTAGAAAATCTTTGAACAAAGTTTTTCTCTGTAGGCCATGTGATAACCAGTAGCCACCAAACAGAACAGTGTAGAACTCTTAGCAATCTCTAAATTTTACTAATGGATCACCCCTCTCATGTTTGCAAACACGTCCAGATGTAAAACGGTTCAGAAACTTTGTTGTTTTCCATTCAGGATGCGAAACAGAAAAAAAGCAAATTTTTGTTTGCAAACAAAGTTTCCAAGTCTGGACTTACCTGAATGAAAGTGATTAAGTATTTAAAAAACAAGCCCTAAGTGTTCGAAGTTCGACTCCCTAATTAGTAATTACAACATTCGCCAATCTCATTAAATATACTAACAAATAGCAGCAAAAAAAAATTACAATCTGTAAAGCAAATTTGAATTTCAAAATTAAAGAAAGAAATTTCTCCTCATATGTCAATATATCATATAATATAATATCAGAGGAGAAAAAAAAAACCTATTTTGTGTATTTCTGTTATACCTTGTACACACATGAGTTAAAAGAATTCAAATTAAATGTGTTTAGGTGAATTATACAGAATCCAGTTAAGGACATGAACCAAATAAAAATTGACTTTATTATTAATATTTTAAATTGAAATACTAAATCAATATTTTGTCAATAGTTTATATATTACATTTAAGTATTAACTCAATATTTTCAGGTTATTAACTAAATAAATTGTATTCGACATATTGTCTATTTGTCCTTCACAGGGCTCTGTAGAACACATTTATTATTTAAATGAATTCAAATTATCAGGTGTGTACTAGGTATTACGTTACGTAGTAATTTGATTATAGAACCTAACTCATTCATGAGAACAATTGAAAGAAAAAAAAGAAAACACATAATAAAAAGCTTATTTGGAGAGAGAGAGAAAAAAAAAAACTCGATTCATACATTTGTGATAATAAAAACACGTTTTCCATAATTTAAAATTCAATTATTATATAACAACATAAAATTATGCACCAGTGAAACTTGACAATAAAACAATATTAAAATAAGCGGACATAATTTAACCCCTTGGGCTAATCTGACCACTGACTGATTGCAAGTGTGTCAAACTATGCACTGTATGTACTACAATACGTGCAGATTGATTTTGACGCGATGTGGGGTCACTTTCAGATGGACAACCAAAACGTATAACCAATTTGTGAGGTTTCATTCAAAATAAAGAAAAAAAAACCACAACAATTTCAGCATATCTTACGTAAAAAATATTAATCTAAAAGGGGACAGACTAATCGTAGGTCACTAAGTGACCTACACTTTCAGACAACTATTTGGAGTAGAACTTTGGGTCACTCAGTGACCTAAACTTTTTTACATTCTGAAGGAGGGGGCGGGCCGGCGTGGCCGGCGCAGCCCTCCAGACCCCCTGCAACAAGCTGAATTTGATGTAACCCCACCTAAACACCGATTTAAAAAAAAAGTTCTAAACTGTCGGTCACTGAGTGCCCTACAGTTCTGATGTGTAGGTCACTGAGCGCCCTACAGTTCTGATGTGTAGGTCACTGAGCGCCCTACAGTTCTGATGTGTAGGTCACTGAGCGCCCTACAGTTCTGATGTGTAGGTCACTGAGCGCCCTACAGTTCTGATGTGTAGGTCACTGAGCGCCCTACAGTTCTGATGTGTAGGTCACTGAGCGCCCTACAGTTCTGATGTGTAGGTCACTGAGCGCCCTACAGTTCTGATGTGTAGGTCACTGAGCGCCCTACAGTTCTGATGTGTAGGTCACTGAGCGCCCTACAGTTCTGATGTGTAGGTCACTGAGCGCCCTACAGTTCTGATGTGTAGGTCACTGAGCGCCCTACAGTTCTGATGTGTAGGTCACTGAGCGCCCTACAGTTCTGACGTGTAGGTCACCTAGTCACCTACGATTAGTCTGTTCCATCTAAAAGTAATTTGTTCAGATTGTATATTCAAATTTATATTCGTCTTTTTTCAAAGATAATCTCTCTCTTTTGAGATAATAATTATAATGAGTAAAAAAAAACCAAACAGTTATATCAAACAACAAATATTATGCACACATTTCAACTCGACAGACTTCCGAGAAACCACTCAACATTAGTCACCTGTAACTTACTTGGTAAAAAACAAAAAAAACAACCAGCAAATAAAATCTCAGTATTGTTGAAAAATAGCAACCCGTGTTTAACAGAGCTCTGTGGATGAGATCTCGATATATACCTTTAGAAGCAAAAATTAAATATAGGCCTACGGTATAAGCAGTGCCAGATTAACTATGGCGCAACTGGAGCATCTGCGCCAAGCGAAATTTTAGGTATAAAAACAAACAAATATTGAAACTGTCTTTAACCGACCGAATCCGTTTTTATATACAAAACAAGACACTATATACTGTGTGTAAGGTTACACCAAGCATGCCAAACTCAAAGGCTAACACGGGCCAAATAAACAAGGTCTTAAGTTTATGTGGGCCGCAAAAAAAACAAAAACTTCAATTTTTATAGAAACGTCGGTTTATTTCGAAAAGTACAGACTTGTAAAAAAGAACAAGGACAACGGTAGATAATTAATGTTTTCTTCCTGTGACACTTGGCATCTCTTCTTTACTACAATATTTCCAACTTTGGGGGAAATCTTGTTCGCAGTGATTACTTTCAAAACTGACCCAAGGTAAATTGTCAGTAATCCTGGATCTGACAGGGGCTGAGCCACAAAGATATTCGTTGTGAGCCACGAGTTTGACATGCTTGGGTTACACAATAGATGGCACTATTGCGATGAGTCATCGCCAGTATGAACCAGTATCTAAAATTAAACTTTGCTTTGCCATTATAATAGAACTAGTCGGGGGTAACCCGTCATAAATGACGGGAACAACATTCTAGTTTAATTTGGCTACAAAAACGATTTAACTATGACCATGAGAAAAAAAAAACGGTTCATTTAAATTTAAAGATTCCGACATGCTTAAACGTTTTTGTCCTTGTTTGTACAGCGTTACACACAGACAAAGCTTAATTTATATATAATAATTAATTACTTGTTCCATTGGAATGTTGGCTCAACAAGTCGCAATAGCTGTAGCCTGCAGCAAATAGGTACGGTTTTAAATTTATCTTTCACATTCGATGATTCGACGAAGTCCACGTGCATTATTTACGTCAACTAGTTCAATATTGCAACTGATTCAAATAAATATATGTGTAGGCCTACAGTGTGGTGCGTTGCATATAATAGCCAATTACATGCAGTGCTGGTGGAATATTTTAAATACATATATTTAAAATACTATTTTAAATACTTCATTTGAATTTAGTATTTGGATTTGAAATACATCCATTAAATAATGTATTTGTAATTTTGAAATTACTTATAGTATTTTAGTACTAGTGGGGTAAATTGTGGGCAAAATTCACAGGCATTTGTGCGCATGCGCGTCGTTTTTTTTCTTTTTTTACTCCTTTCATTTCAATTTCAGTCACCCCTCCCACTTTTCTCTCTCTCCCCCCTTCTACACTTTCCAAAGGAAGAGTTCAACATATAGTTGACCTTGAGAAAAAAAACGGTTCATTTATTCAAATTTATATAAATTCCGACGTGCTTCAATGGTTTTGTACAGTTGTTACTCCACACACACACACACACACACACAGACCTGGGATATTATATATATATATATATATAATTTTAATTACTACAAAATACTATTTTAAAAAAATTGTTACTTTGAAGTTGAATGCAACTAACTAACTTTACCTTCAACGGTCCCTGTTGAAAGGTTGTTCTCAAATGCAGCTTTGACAGTAATTCCAAGAAGGAAGAGATTAAGTGACTAATGCTTCCAACAGTTATTACTCCTCAAGACATATACATGTAAGATGCAGTAAATATTTTAGTATTTTAAATACAGTTTTGAAAGTATTTTGTGCTTTGTATTTTAATTTAAAGACATTTTCATGAAACTATTTTGTATTTTATTTAAAATACTTTTTTAAAGGTATTTTCCCCAACACTGATCAGTAATTACATGTAGCGCACACTGTAGGCCTGCCTACACATATTTATTTGAATCTGAATCATACTAGTAGGTAGTATTTAGTGTTTAGAGGGCCTTACTGTAGTTTTGTTGTGTTGTGTGCGCCAGGCCTCTGAAAAGTTAATCCGGCACTGACGGTAAGTATCTATAAAGAAGAAAGAGAACTTCCCCCCCCCCCAAAAAAAAACAAGTTTCGTAAAGTTGTTCTTTCGCGAAGAAGCTCATGACAAGACCGAAACTAAGTATTTGAAATATATAAGTAAAAAAAGGCAACTGTTCTAATTGAGAAAAAAAAATAAGAGATAAAGATAGAAAATGCAACTCGTAGCCACATTAAAGTCTTTCGAGTTGGGTCAAATTGATCGACAGTGACAAAACCTTTAAGAACTCAATAATGCATACCTCCCGATGAAGGGTGGGCCACATCCGAATGAGCATAAGGGTTCAGAAGCGTTTGCAAATGGAAGTCTGGAAATTTCTGTTCGTCGTATGACTGAGTAAACTGAGCGTTACGTGCGGATCCCTTGGGTGCGGACGTACGCCGACCGGTCGTCGAAGGAGCTCTACGAGCGGCAGCTGCCGCGACAACTAAGGCAGCAGAGGCAGATCCTGCACCACCTCGACCCGCATGCTGCTTTCTACCACCGTATGGACTGTAAATACTGGTTACACCACACTTCTGTGTCCAACGCCAAAGGGTCATGGTGGGGATGTTGAATTTCTTCGAGGCCGACTTGATACCGAGGCCTCCTCGTACGGCGTCTATAGCCAAACGCATATCGGAGTGTTTCCATCTTTTCGATCGACTTCTGTCCGTGTCTAAGAGGAAAAACAAGGATTTTTTTTGTTGTTGTTGTCTGCTGGAAATGTTGATGATGACCATCAACTCACATATCCAACAACAACAAAAAACTTTGGACAATTTTAATATTAGCTAGAACTATCCATGCAACACACCAACAAATAATAAACATTTGCAAAATCTGCCTTGCCCCAATATGTCTCGATAGTTCGTAAAAAACTACAGAGTTACATTATTATTTTGGCCCAGTGGGCGCGTTTCGCGTTTATATCTTTTCAGCCCCTTAAGCACTGTAAGATTCCGAGGCCCCACGGGTTTGACTTAACTAAAAGTTTTTATTTTTTTTTTTATTTCCTAAAAATTGGAAGTCCTAGGCTCGGAGGCTAGTGCGCCTATAGGGGCCGACAAGAGCCACTGATTTGGCCACGATTTCGTCAACAGTTTGTAAACTAACAAAGCAACACAAACACTCATTAATTCTTTTCATTTAAAGAATTTATTATTATTTTTAATGACAACTTGACAAGAAAAAGGATGACACAAATGAATAAAATTATACATGTGACAAAAACAAAAATTAATTCGTCGAAAGCATTTTATGATTTACATCTATAATCATCACAACAAGTTACGACAAAAAAATCCGCTTCTTCATATGAATTCACAACAAACTTTTAGGCACTTTCACGTGAAGATTACCTCGTCACGGTGTAGCAATTTATAGTCAAGCCTTAACAGTTGCTTTCGTACAAATATGACTACTTTTTTTAAAAAAAAAAACAAAAAAAAAAACAAAAACAAACTAGGAACGAATCAGAATTGCAAACGGAAATCGCTGAAATTCAAATTAAAAACAAATTTCACAAAATTGTGAGTACAAAAATAAAGTTAGGACGGCCCCAGACGATGTGAGCACTTGTCATTATTACACTGTGTCAATTTTCAAATTTTTAACTTCAAGCTGAAAACTAGGGCTGTGCAGTCTTAGTCGGTGGAGTCCGACTCGGACTTTAATTCCAGTGTGCACTGCACGCTTCAAACGTTACGCCGTTCAAAGTGGACGTAGTTGAAGTGTAACTATGGTTCCTCATGAAAGTTTAACTTCAAAAATGCATTGCAAGTGAACCAGTAAGCAAGTGAACGGTATTTAACAAAAGTTTTAATAAAAATTACGTAGCTTCATTTTTAAAGATTACTGACGTTCAACTTGCGTCAAGTTTTGAAAGTAATCACTGCGAACAAGATTTCCCTCCGAAAGTAGGAAAGATTGTTGCAGAGAAGAGATGCCAAGTGAGGAAGAAAACATTCATTTTACCGTTGTCCTTGTTCTTTTTTCTACTGTACTTTTCGAAATAAACCTAAGTTTCAATAATAAAAAAAATTCATCCATATGCATCGAATTAATTGTTGGAGTCATTCATTTTTTTATAGGAGTTGGAGTCGAATTACAAATTTCAAATTACAGAAGTCCGAGTCAAAGCCGAAGACCAACATTTATATAACGACTCCACAGCCCTAGTGAAAACGTACTAATTTGCATGGATTGTCTGGAGCCGCCCTTATAAAAAAAACCACAAAATGACACAAGAAGAACAACATGTTGAAAGCAGAAATTTGCAGCAGCATTTTCAAAACAACTTAAATGAAAAATATTAAAATATTTTAGAAATTAAGACGAGTTAAATCATTCACATAAATATAATTTTATGATGATAAATTTAAATTTAAAATTTAGTTCATATGAAAGTTTTAAAAAAAAATATTTCAACTTGAAAAAACGAAAATTGATCATTTCAACATTGCCATAAAAAGCTTATTTTTTTAAAGTAACAAAAATAATGAAAAACATCTAAATCTTTTATAGCCGCTAAAACACTCAATTTGCCTCCTTTTGCTCACTTAGGTTGCGCAAAAATACATCACACAAGGAAGGGGCAAGGTTACTTTTGTACTAAGGATGGGGGGGGGGGGGGACATTCGAATCCTCAAATCTCGCCAATCTTGAAAAATATCCGAGATTCGAAAACTCGAATCTTTGCCGCTTTTTCGTACTTCGAATCTTAACTTACAAAAAAAAAACTGTTAAAAACTTTAATAAAATAATTTTAACTCCATTGACGTCCAATAGAAGCATTCACTAACAAAAAAAACGGCGACTGTTGCCATTTCGGTTGGTTATCCGGATCACCAATATCACCTTGTGGCGACCCTTACTGAAGCCACATTTTTTTTTTATTATTAATAATTTAATATTTAATATTATTTCATTTATTTGTATCTTCTTAATGAATAATATAGGATTCTTAAATGAAGGATTCGACGGATTCGTGAGATTCGAGAACCTTTTAGGATTCGGATTCGAGAAAAATTTAGGATTCGTCGCACCTCTTATTAAAAACTAATAGATTCAGTACAATAACAGTACATTACAGTAAAAATTGAAGTATTACAAAAAGAGAAGTATTATTATTCAAAAATATCATCATAAAAATACCTTTAATGTATCGCGCTTTACTCTTCTACTTTTTTAACTACTAATTTTCACTTTTAAATGTTGCTGCTAAAAGACTGGATATTGAATTTTCAGTAAATATATCAAAATTAAAAAGTATAAAAACATTCAAAACCTCACTTGTGTGAAACACACACACACACCCGAAATGGTGGATATTTTTGCTCGAGATTACTGTCAAAATGGATAGTGGAGTATCTTTGGTGTTGAACTCAGCATTTGAGCTTTATAAAAGTGCATTTACTAGTGAGCTGAAGAAGAGAATTGTATATGAGCTGAAGCAGAAAATTCTAGCTTAAAGTAATGTAATGTAGTTAGGTTATTTCAGCTCATTTGTAGCTGGTCAGCTAGTAATGTCATCATCACGTGATACCCATCAACCAATAGAAATGTTAAAGCAGTATTAGCCACATGACGTCGACTTTTGTGTATTAAAATACATTCAGTGAGGTGCTTAGAACTAATTTTACGTGATCTAAAAAAGTTGAACTGCTTTTTTGTTGCAGCTGAAGATGACTAAACACAATAGCTGAAACACATGTTCACTTTCAACTACTGCTGTTTCAATACAAAAATTTCATCTTCAGCTCACTAGTAAATACACTTTTATGCTTCCTTATAGAATTTCGCATTTACTAGTGAGCTGAAAATGAAATTCATGTATTGAAACAGCAGTAGCTGAAAATGAACATGTGTTTCAGCTATTGTGTTTAGTCATCTTCAGCTGCAACAAAAAAAGCAGATCAACTTTTTCAGTTCACCTAAAATTAGTTCCAAGCAACTCAAATGAATGTATTTTATAACACAAGGTCGATATTATGTAGGCCCTATGCTTGATAAGTTAATATTTGCATTAATATCGTTTTTACATTCCCATTGGTTGATGGGTATCATGTGATGATGACATCACTAGCTGACCAGCTACAAATGAGCTGAAATATCTAACTACAGTAGATATAAGCTGAAATGCATTTTAAGCTTTAATTCGCTGCTTCAGCTGAAATCTTTCACCTTCAACTTACATGTAATTGTCAAAGCTGATAGACATGGTGCAGCATTTCAGCTTCAGCTCACACAGTTCTCTTCTTCAGCTCACTAGTAAATGCGCCTTAACAAGAGACCATGAACTTGCAAACTTACAAGGATCCACTGTGTTACTTCAAATCATCATACTCTTTTGAGATGCAGAGCTGAAGCTGAATGCCTTCATGCGCCAGATTTTTTTTTATCTTAGCAGCAGTTGGATGTACAATCTAAAGCTTGGAGCACACTGTTAGTTTTTGTGGCTATAAATACGCCCGTATGTGGTTTTATGTTTTATTAGTACTGCATTAAAAATATGCATTTTGCAATTAAAATGACTGTTTCAAGGCTAGAGTAGGCTCAGTAAACAGCCTTTTTTGATTGAAAAAAGCATAATTTTTTCATCTTAGCTATAACCAATCACATACTAGGTGCATAACCGCATAATAAAACCAATTACGGGACTACTAGTCTACTAGCATGTGTAAACCTTCCACTTGTTTTAGTCTTTAGTAGACTAGTACGTACTTGACCGAGTACATAATCATGTATACTGGGTGTACCACAGTGTCCCCAGGCACATTCCAATGCCTCGAAATCAAAGTGGCTTTGTATTCTATTTTTTTTTAAGTTGTATGTTTAAGTTTAGTTAAGTTTTTTGTTTCTAATACCTTGTACACACGAGTTAAATGAATTCAAATTAAATGTATTTAAAGGTTAATTATACGGAATCCAGTTAAGGACATGAACCAAATAAAAATAGACATTATTATTAATATTTTAAATTGAAATACTAAATCAATATTGTGTCAATAGTTTATATATTTAAGTATTAACTCAATATTTTGAGATTATTAACTGAATAAATTGAATTCGAAATATTGTTTGTTTGCCCTTCACAGAGGGGCTCTCTGTAGAACACGTTTATTATTTAAATGCATTTAAATTATCAGGTGAGTAGTAGGTATTAGCCTAGGTGATAAATAAAAACTTTATGATTGGGTATTTAATAAATATTCTTTTTAGAAAAATAAAATTGTGCAGGTGCAGACCTATGACCAATGACGCCAACGAACCACTGAAACAAGCACCAATATAATGCCAAAATGGCCCATATTTTGGTGTTTGTATTTTCACAATACATTAGAGAGTTTGCGCCACGGTACAACTACTACTATCTACAACTACTACTAATTGTAGATTGTCGTTTTCTGTGTTGAAAAGTTGTAGTTGTAGCCTTTAGGTTGCGCTCACAACTTCCACACACAACAACAATATAGATTTTAAACCGGAAATACCCACCCACACCTTGTGTTCGACGGTAAAAAATCGAATTCATCGGTAAAGAAACGAATTCATTGGTAAAGAATAACAGTATTAATTGTTTTAATAATTAATATTGGAAAAATATTTTAACAATTGTTTAAAAATTGGAAGTTTGAAATAAGTTTTTGGAGTTGGTTTCGTTTTTTCGCGTTTTTAACTGGTGAAGCCAAGATGGAGGCAAAAAAAAAATTTTTAACAGGAAGTGGGCCTCCCCATATGAAATGCGCATGCGCAGTTACCTTTTTTTTTGTAGTTGTGTACGACTATAACTTCTGTTATAATCGTACAGATTCGAATAGGAACGACAACTGGAGATAATTTTTTCACAAAGTTGTCGTAAAATCCAGTTGTCGTGCCTATTTTTTGTGTGGCGCAAACTCTCTATTATAAAATTCTTTTACCCAATGCTAACTTTTTTAAACACTAAAGACCAGACTGGACGTTTGCTTTCTGCAGCATTAAAGCTAAGCTTTGCATTTCTTTTTTGTCAGCAGCAAGCAGTTAACTTTTAAAGCTACCGAAAGCAAATATCGTACCTCTGCTGGAAGCGTGGCACAACTCAAAAAACACTTTTTTGGGGGGGGGGGGGAATGAGTTTAAAGGGGAGCCAAATAAACAGATATCGTGAATAGTCAAAACGGTTTTTGCACTTGAAAAGCTCAACAAAGTAAGCCATGAATCTGCTCTTAACTTTATAAACTCATCTTCCCAAAACAGTTGCATTTTGAGTTGTGCCACACTTCCACTTCCAACCGAGTTGTGTTATGCAGTCTGGCATGTATTGTAACGAGCATGTATTACAAAGGGAGAGGAGAAGAGTAGGTTAACTCGGTCTAGTTAATAGCAAGTGTAGCCCCAACATAGCAAAAAAAAAAGTCAAATATTACTTTCTTTATAAATTGCCTAGGCAATCCAGAGTTGCTCGTACCACGAGAATGGTCAATTCAGTGATTCGAAACTTCTCGAAACATTTTGGAAATACTTTAATACCTGAAGTACATACAAAATACATAGAGAATATTTTAAAGAATACACACAATTTTCCTTATAGCTATAGCTGAAAGATGGAATAAATTTCAAATCTTGACTGAGAAAAGTATGATGCAATACCTGGTATTGCCGTTTAACATATTCTTTTCGGTGTGTTCTCTTGTCGCACACAAGTTACTTTTGAAACGTATTTTAAATTGCAATAAGCACTCAAATATACTGTCCATCCACCGATACTCTCGTACTTTAGCAAAACTTAGTTATGATTCCATTTTTTTTAAAGAAAAAACGTATGCCAACGACATGCCAATTTCCCTAGACAAAAGTAGACGGTTAAAAACCGTCTCCTTTTGCCAAAAAAAAAAACATCCAATAATGCTAGAAAACATTCAGTGGGTGCCTTATGATGGGGTGCTTGCACTGATATTTTTATATCACTCCGGTGTAACTGCATGGTGTCACCGGAATGACCATTTTGGCAATAAATTACCAGAAAAACTGCTCGATATTTGAGGTGAATATACGGCACACCAGATAGCCTCTTAAGATTTTAGCTTCAGAAAAGCAGGTTGTTAGCAAAATGGACCATTTTGAGGTGTTCATTGAGGTCAATGACCTTCAACAACAGTCAAGCAAATTAGCATAATTCAAAAGGGTGTCAAATAAAAAAAATCCTTGAATATTGCAACCAAAATACTATAAACCTCGCCCAAAATTCACGAAGCGATTGTAACTTCAGTTATTGTTTAAAAAAAAAAAACAGTTTGAAGAGAGATTTGCCGTTCGAACCGACACCCTGTTGAACAATAACTTTGATGTGACAATACCTTCTTGACTGTTGTGGCCAGGTATTAACGTCTTTTGGTTACCAATATTCAAAGGTTTTTTTTTATTTCATATCCTTTCGAATTATGCTAATTTGCTTGACCTATCTTAAAGATCATTGATCCCAAAAAAAAGTAGGGCTGTGGGGTCGGAATTGGTAGAGTCGTTCATTTTTGGTAGGAGTCGGTATAAAATAAACGACTCTGGACTCCAAAAGAAAAATGATTGACCGAACATCAAAATTGAGTCTTAAAGATGCAATACTGAGGTACCCTGAGATTACGCAAAATGCCGCTATTAACCACTAGAGCTTTACCACCACCGACTCAGGTATCTGTGGAAAGATTATTTTCTGCTCTCTCCAAATTCTAATATCTGATTTGAGAGCATCGAGGGAATCGGACATAATTGAAGCAACGCTATTTTTTAAGAACCAATTCAATTTAAATGAAATTCGATTACAATGTACAAATTATTTTTGAATAAATACATAATTATGTTGATTTAGTTTCAATTTTTTTTTTTTTGTCGGAGTCGTCGTAGTGGAGTCGGATTCGAACAATTATGTAACGACTACACAGCCCAACAAAAAAGGTCCATTTTACTGGCTACCTTTCCTTCATCAGGAACCTAGTTCACCTTTAAGAAAATGTGTGTATACTCCTTAATACGTTCTTCAAATAACAAGTTAGAGCCATTCGAGTAATTTTGGAACCAAAAATTGACCATGTATCACAGCTCGTTCAACTCTGGAGTGTCTAGGCTTTCAAGAGCTCCATATTGACATTTTCAGTCTGTCCTCCGCGCTCTTTGCAGTTCTCTCCATCCGATTTGGTAGCCAATTTTATTCTCTCCAGTGTGCCCCAAGCTTTAAGCTGCATTTCTCTACCTGTATGATTTTCTCGCACAAATATTTTTTTTTTGGTTATGCTTGTGAGAGTACATGCATACTTACTGAAACCCAACTTCAAACAGAGCATAATTCCTCTGATGTTTTATTTCTTTTAGGATCTATCTTGGCTGTCTTGACTCCCTCGCGATTTGCCCTCCTCCAGAAAGTCACAATGGGAATGTGAAACGCACGAGCCGCACTAGTCACAGACATGACACCCTCTTTCACCAATTTCAAAGCTTTCTGAATGTCTTCCTCGGTATAAACTTTATAAATCCTGTCCCAGTTTGAAAGATAGCTATCCACCGTAATTCTGCGATCTGTTCAAAATGGAAGTCCGCATCAACTCAAAAGTTCTATAATTTATATAGTTGTAATCACAACAGCACATGAAAGACTCTTGTGACACACTCAACAGCAACTTGTAACTGTGATTAACAAACAAATGGTATATAGACATTTGCCCTAAAGACACTTGCCCTATAGAGACATTAGCCCTAAAGGGGCATTAGCCCTAATGGAACATTTGCCCTAAAACCATTTGCCCTAAAGCCATTTTTTATCTCTCTTTTCATATGGTTTAGTGTCTTTCAGTGGAGTATGTTAAATTGAATCTGCGTGCCGCAGGCATGCAAAAAAACGCCAAATGATGTAAATTGACACTACTGATTAGGGCAAATGTCCCTTTAGGGCAAGTGTCCCTTTAAGGCAAATGATTTTAGGGCAAATGTCCCATTAGGGTAAATGGCTTTAGAGCAAGTGTCCATAGGACAAGTGTCTTTAGGGCAAATGACCCACACCCCAGACAAATATTACAGTTTATCAGGACTCGATTTTGATTAATTTTTTTTTTTTATTTGTAAGTTAAACTGACAATGTGAGTCCCAAAAACACTCAACGTTGAGGCTTTGTCGACAACACCACACCACAATTCTTTCCATCCAGCCCTTTTCCCTACAGCATTCCTGTAAGAGCCTTTAGGATGGAATAAGGTGGTCAAAGCAACGAACAAACTTTTCCCTAATATCTCAACAATCATATTCAACCTCAAAAAACCATAACTTTCTAATTTATGTATTTGTCTTATTAAAATTGAAAAAATGCAATATGTAAAAAAAAAAAGATTAAACTCGTATGGATATAAATGTACTAAAAAATACAAAATATCTAAATCAGAAAACATTTACATTTCATCCGAAATGCATTTCACAAACTCTTTACAACACGAACGTGAACTCGTTATCACAACAACGGCATTTGAGGCCCAAAAACCAAAGGATCAAATTGCATCGTTGACTCATAGATATTAGGGGCCTCATTACAGAAAAAAAATAAGACTTTCATATGAGAGTAAAAAGTGTCATATCTATCTCATAACCTTGTAACCGTCACAAAAGTCAAATTATTATTATGACAAATGTAGTCGTATATTGACTGCCAATGACCGGTGTGCAGAATAATACGACAGTCATAAAATAACAGCGCATAAGGTATATGATTGTCACAATTATGACTTTTTTTTTCCTGCTAGGAGGCCCCGAGTCTGCATATGTCATCATCGCCAGTAAAATTTTCTTTACAGAAGCTATTTAGTTGTTAAAAAAAATTAGGGGCCTCATTACAGAGAAGAAGAAAAGAAAAAAAAACTCATAAAATAGTGACAGAAGCTGTCACAAATGATTTAGTGAAATGATTCATGAAATAGCAGTGTACAAGCAGTGACATCATAATATCAAGCATATTATGATGTCACTGCTTGTACACTGCTATTTCATGACTCTCGTAATATTCTGTACAGCGTACTGTGCCAGTCAATGGCAGTCATATATGACAATATTTGTCGTAAAAATATTCTGTCATTTGTTTTTGTGATTGTTGCAAGGTTATAATCAAGATATGACAATGTATCGTCACATGGCAGTCTTACTATCTTTCTGTAATGATCCCCTAGATTTCGAAAACTGGTTTCGGTACTTCACACAATGCTGAAACTTCAAGAAGTATATTGAAAAACATAAGAACCCACTATAAATAAATATGATCACTTGATCATCTTTGTAAGAAATTCTCATTACTATGATACCATATCGTCAGAAATCAATAAAATATCATTAAAAAAAAATTAAGAACCAAGTTGTTTTTCAGATGTTTGCACGAGCAGTTGCTACCCGAGCAGTTACTACCCGAGCAGTTACTACCCGAGCAGTTATTACCCGAGCAGTTATTACCCGAGCAGTTATTACCCGAGCAGTTACTACCCGAGCAGTTACTACCCGAGCAATTCTAGTTTTCTTTCCAAATCCTGCACACTTCGAACCAGATATCTTTAACTGATAAAACGCATGTACTTAGTAACACAACAAAACTTCTTATAGGATGTGACCTGTGAACAACAAACCTTTGTGGTTTATGCAATAATATGGAAGACATGATAGCAACCAAACGTGATGTTTATACGGCATATTCCGACGAGTCGACATTGTTCGTGCTTCTTCAAAATTCTGTCAAATAGCAACGCCAGAAGAGTATCTTCAATTGCAGACATATATATATATATATATATATAATTTCCATATTATAGAAATGATGAGTAACCGTAACCGCAGTAGTGCATGGTTAACGTGAAGCGGCTTCTTGAAGACAATTTAAAGCTTTCCTTCTCAACACTGCTTCTCGGTGTTGATCGCGTTTCGTGACGAAACCCGTATGATCAGCGGGATGAGCTTTTTTCAAATGATAAACAAGGTTTGTATGGCCCGTTGATTTGTAAAATTTACGTGAACATCGATTGCACAATAAACTTGTTCCTTCGTCAGTAAAATATTCCCATATTACGCCTCGCTTAAATTTTGAATTTCCACTGTTCGCCAAAGGCTATAATGTAATATATAAATACAAAAACTACTGTCAAAAAAAAAAAAAGGCCGTCCACTTAAAGAAAAAAAAAAATGCAACACATTTCTTAGTATCTCGATGCGTTTACGGTAAGATCTATGTGCGCAACAACAATGCCAAAAAAAAAAAACCGCACGATGAAGTGCTACAGACAATGTTGCGACATACTCGTTTGCATCAATGGTAGCCTACTGTTTCTTTTAATTTTTTTTACAACATGTTTCAATATGAAATAAGAGGCTAAAAGTATACACAACAACATGTATAATATGCAAACACTAAGGTTATTTTCAGTAACCCTTAACTTGCATTCTCAGTAGAGCGACACAAAATCACTTATTTTCCAAAAACTTAGTCCTTATTGTAGATAGAACTAAGGACGTAAAACTTGTGATAAGTCGTTTTTGTGAGCATTCACAATACAACTGAAAAGTAACATTGAAAGCTCCAAGGCAGTGTGATGCCTGCAGATGCACACTGTATTTAACGAGGCGCTGATTAAGCACACGTACGAAGCAGGCCCTTTACACATTATACAAGGGCTGGGAAAAAGTACGAAACACTTTTATCGAATTGTTTATTTAACAGATTTCATTTGACGTTTGTCATTGTTCCTGTTTTTTTTTTTAATGTGTTTCTAGATAACAATAATGTTGTATTTGAGGTCCTTTACTTTATGGT
Organism: Brachycybe producta; assembly: GCA_036925085.1. Classification (NCBI taxonomy): domain Eukaryota; kingdom Metazoa; phylum Arthropoda; class Diplopoda; order Playtdesmida; family Andrognathidae; genus Brachycybe; species Brachycybe producta. The sequence continues at coordinate 2,969,890 of JAUPFP010000018.1, forward strand.
ATTTAATACTAGAATAAAGGGCTCATTTCCATTAGTACAACAGTTTTTTTTAAAAATACGGTATTGACTACCGCAGCACTACTGTATTGACACTGCTTACTGCACAGCAGTTACAGCTATTCACCCTTTACTACAGCTAGCCGATCAGAATCCTTCTTCTATGAACGAATCACAACTCAGCCATGTTGTTTTTTTTTGGATGAACAAGAAAATATGAGAGAGAAAAAACTAGAAAAGGCGAGTGTTTTCATTGGCTGCTTTGTTAGTGCTCTACTTTCAAGACCAACATGTACGGACTGCTTGTGTTGCTTTACTTTTTGTCTTAAATATCTCTACTATATTGTGGTTCCCCAAATTTTACATGTTAGGAGTTTTAAGCCTACTGATGATCCACTTGGCTGTGGTGATGTACTAGAATAGGTAGCCTCTCCTGTGGTGTTTGGCATACTATCCTTTGTGATAGTTGAGTATGGCTTTCTATTCGAAGCTCAAATATAACTGTTGTAATATTTTTTGATTAGACAGTTTTTCTTGGCTTTGACATCAATTATGTGTTATCATCTGATTAAATAGAGATGCCGTAATGATGTCACAGTGCAGCAAAGCAGCTAGCTGTAATGTGGCTGTAACGTATATATGAGAATAAGCCTTAACGATTGTAGCATGTACGGGAATCTTACAATTTGATAATAACGTCTAAAACCTCAAATTTTATTTCGCTATCGCGCATTGACCTATTCCCGCAGTAATCAATTACGATGTCATATCTATAGGGTTACGGATCTGACGGCCGGTTCAACCATATTATTTATTAGAATTCTGCAATTATTACAGTTAAAGGGCATCAAACCGTACATCACTGAACTCGTGAAAGAGAGTTCCATTGATTAATAATAATAAAAAAACACATACTTAAGTGTTCCATCAAAAATTAAGAAATTTTAGGCCATTTCTGGCTAACCCCTTTCCCCCCCCCCCCCTTTTCCTGGTATGAAATTTCGTTCAAATCGTAAAAGTCGTATCGAAGTTATTCAGTGTGTGTGTGTGTGTGTTTCCATACTTTTTATCCAACCCTGTATAAGCATTATATAACTGGTGACTCAAATTCGACTCACACAGACACACACAATCATTCATACTGTACAGTCAGTATATATTGTCTTCTGATTCTGGCCATTGTGTTTGCACACATCGATCCTAACATACACACGTCGTCGTCGTTGTCATCGTCAAACACTCACGATTTAAAGGCCAATTTACCTGGTTTACGTTTGTGTCCTCATCATCATCACTCTCGCAACCCACTCTGACAACACTTACATAATCGGGTGCTAACGAGAGCACGACTTCGTGCCGCTCTATAAAAAAGAAAACGGTACAAACAAACCGAACATGGTATATATAACTACGAGCATATATATATATTGTGGAAGAATGTATTGGGGGGGGGGGTTTCATGTATGGCTAAAGTAAGCTTACATACAGTACATAGTAGGAAGAAAAAAAGTAATTATCTATCACCAGTTTTTTTTTTAGTAATTACAGCATAATTAACACGTTTTTCTCCCAAAAAAAAATGATGAGGTGCCTCTCTGCCTCACCATACCCTAACAACAAGTAAAAAAAAACATAGGCCTACTGCAAACCAAACTATTGTTTCGAGACCAAAAAAAAAATATATTAATAATTGAAGAAAAAAAACCCTTAAATCTTCTTTCATATTCGCGTTAATACAACTGAATAATTTGTTAATGTACTAATGTTATGTATAGTTATTATTTCTGCGCGGTTCATTATTTTAAAACAGGGTTTGTATGTTGTTGCTATAGTTTTCAAAATCAGAGGATAATAATCTACATATTAGAAGACAACAAAATTCAAATTCATATATACTGTATATACAAGTTTTGGTGCTGATTTGGCAATCGGAACAGCTCTCGAACAATTCAAATAATAATAATTAATCAAAAAGGATTAAAACAGCATTAAAAATCTAAATTTCAGTAATTTATCTTTGAAAAATGGTGGACCCCATATGCCTCCAGTCTGCCTTGCCCCTTTTCTTCCAATTATTAAATAACCGTGTCTGTGCATTACAAAAAAATACTTTTGTTTTTATAATAATAATAATAATAATAAGAATAAGAATAAGAATAATAATTATAATAATAATAATAATAATTATAATAATAATAATAATAATAATAATAATAATGAAAGGTTTCGCAAACATAAAACATCACGAAGTGAAAAACGAGTAACTTGATAAGAAAAAATATGGGAAATCTTTGAGTTTAGGGTTTAATTTTTGAAAAATGGGCGATTTTACTTGAGAAAATATATATTGTACATACATATAATATATGTAAAGGTATTAATATAGTGGAGCAACGACTTCCGCATAAAGTTGTAACCTAAAAAACAAACACATTGTCTTCAATGTACCTTTCCACAGTAGGTCCCTAGAGCACTACTTGCCAATGGTGAAACATGTATTTTTACGCCGGGTCCACATCAAGGTGACAAAAGTACAACATGAGTTCGAGTCAAAAACATAACCATAAATGCCAGAAAAAGCAGATTTTGAAAACAAAACAAAAAACTGAAACAACTGTCAGCTATGGAGCCCTGTAAAGGCCATAAAGTGAAAATAATTTCCATTACAGATGACACTTTTTTCCTCTGTCAATTGACACTTTTTTCCTCCTGTCAATTGTAACATCCCCGTTTCCGTAGGGTTAGTAGAGAGATCTCTACTAGCCATCTAGAAGTGTCGAATGGATGTTGATGATTAAGTCTTTCGGTCTATTGGCTCCTGTGTTGCTACTTAACCACCAGGGACACAAGGGTCGGTACCTCAGGAGACCTGTGGTAGAGAATATTGTAGAGATGTCGTCTTACACTCGGCTGCTGGAGACTTCGTTGTCCGGTGGAAACATCGGCTACGTGGCGGCTATAATTCTAAGTCCCACTCCCATAAAATGACTGAGTCCACACATTGAATTCGTATGTTGAAAATGCTCTTTTATTCAATAAACAGAGAGTCCTGTAGATTGAGAGATATCGCATCGGTCTTAAGCATAAAGACGGTTTGTCCGATCTGTCCTCTCAATCTACAACCTCTTGTATTTATACTCCAAATACAATATAAACATCTGATTATGATAACAAAGGCTCCAGGTGTGTCCAAGTCTCTTGGACACACTCGGACCTAGAAGTGAGCTATCACTTCACTAAAACGAAAACATCTATAAGATGTATAAATTATAACAATACAGAAGGATGTACGATCATCCTCCTATTAACAATTTGTAAAGATTCTCACGTCCAAAAGTTCTGCATCGATGGTTCTTCTAGGATCTATCCTATTAACCATCGATGTAGTACTTTTGGGCTATTCTTCTCATCTTTGGAGGGCAGGGAGTCATCGTCGTAATGACCTCCCGGCCACCCCCAAGCATGAGGTGAGAACCTTTCATCGATACAACTTGATTACAGGGTGTTTACAAAAACGGACGAATTCCAAACGGTGAATTCGTTACACCCCCCAACTAGTTTAAGAGTACGTCCCTGTACTCTCAAAAAGTTAACCAATAAAAATACCCGTTGGTATGAAAATCTATACGATAAAAATTATAATCCCGTTGGATGATAAAATTTAAAAATCACAGCTCGTGATACTAATAGCATCTCGCTATTTTAAAAATTCCCGTTCGGAATTAAAAGCAATTCTAAAAAATTGACAAATAGGCGAAAGCCTATCAAATTACAAAAGGGACAATCCCCTAATATAAAAACTTCTATAAAAACGCAGGCAACTGCCTTAAAAACTACGAAAAATTCTAGACAACGGTCTATAAAAATAAATGCGAACGTGCATTAAAAATACAAAATACAAAAAGTATAAAACGCAATACTTAAAAAAAAACAATTAAAACAAAGCAATATTACGGCCCCGGGCCATGCTAATACGTCTGGTCGGCCCATCCAATCGCAGGGCTCTCTGGTCCTCGTCGAAGCTCCATTTCGAGGAACTCGGCGGCTTCAGCCGATCCCTTGTAGTAGCGATGACTTCGGCGACCTTCTGCCTGGCTGGTGGCCTCATCGAATAGCAGGTACGGTCGATCATCATGGAGAGAAGGTTGGCGAACTGGATTCCGAACGATGCGGATGGGGCGACTTCGGTCCCATCGGAAGAACTGTGTCATCCATCGTCGAATCTCGTTATCATTCTCCTCCAGGTGAAAGACATCATTGTAATAATGCACGGTAGTTTTTCTGAGTTGATTGTCGACAATCAAGATTAGTGAGCGGGCCCGGACGACTAGTGCAATGATGAAAACCTCTGTATCGGCGGGAAGTGGATTCTTCGGTGGGGTCTCGTTACTCTCAAAGAGCCCCAGATACAGATGGTGGCGTGGCGTTCGTTTACGCTGCCAGTGCACAAACAAATTATTGAGGATCGTCTCGTCCTCCCGGGTGCTTCGGTGTGGTTTCGTGATGGACTTGCCATCAGGGACCTCCAAGGAGACCGTGGGAGCCCTCAATGGCAATCCCAGACGTTCCTTTACTGGCCTTCGTTTGGGTACAGCACCCATAGCCCTGGGTCGACTCGTTCTTGGCCTTGGTTTCGATCCCGACAGCTTCTGTTGCTTCGGGAAGCTTCGTGGAAGCCCTAGGACACCCAGGAGCTTCCACTTTGCTCCTGGCGGCTTCCGTTTCGCTGTGGATGACGACATCATCCTTGTATAGATGCCCTTCCGTCCGTGGGCAAATGTCCCGAAGTGTAAGACTGTCTCCCGGAGCTTTGTGGAAGAAACTTTTTATCTCCGTTCTCAAAAGGGTCCTCAGGCCTCTGCTGGGCCGGTTTTGTTCGACGAGAGGCTTTGGCTGCCTCCAACGCCGAACTCCGCGGATCAACAGGTCTTCTGGGAGGCCTGAGTTGCCGATGTCCTTCGGAGGGGTCGTCCCTTCGTACTCCGTGATACGACTATCATACAACAGAATTCTCTCGCCATCGTTCGTCTCGTAGACATTGTTTGTCAAAGACAGCCCCACTTGGTGATATGCAACGGCCAGATCGATCAAGTGTTTAAGTTGAGCGTTGTACAGGTCCCTCGGGTTCTCGGCCGTCTTGGGGACTTCTGGAGCGTTGGTTTTTAATACCGAAAAGGTCTTGGCTGTCTCAATGACCATGATGGCTTCGGAGTCGAGGTCCATGTTCTCTTCGTCAATGTAGAGAACATCATTGTCCTCCTCGTGTCGGTTTGACTCCGCTTTACTCTGGATGGTCACGATTGGTCCGTCGATCGGATGATCCATCACTTGTCGCTTCTTGAGGTGGGCCACAGCGGACTCCGTGGGCCCTTCCTCACGGCGTCGCTTGGCATCCCTATGCCTCTTACTCGGTTTGGCCTTCCTTCGAGGAAGGGTTTCAGTTGGTGCAACTGCGGCTGCAGGCGGACTTGTCAGGGGTACTGGTCTCTTGAGCGAAGGTACCGCTATCTTGGCTTTTGCTGCTGCCGGTTCTACCAGTTCCATGTAGGCCTTTTCTGCCTTCTTGAGGGCCGCACTCTTGCGGACATACTCCCCCTGATCGTTCCATATCTCATGGAGACTTCTGTGTGGTACGGGCGGTCTGTTTCGACGACTGTGGCGCTCCCAATCCGCAGGGGTCCACTCGCTGGTGTCGTTCGGATCACTTTCTTTGCCCCATTTTCTTGGTTCTGCGCCTCCGGGAGCAAACTCTCCGGGCTTGATGGCGTTAAAGAAGTTGGGCTGACCGGCCCCGATGACTCCTGGCAGAATCTTTTCTTTCTGTTTCTTGGTGTCCTTTTTCGAGGGTGGGGGGATGATCGCATGTTCCCACAACCCATCAGCAATTTCTTTCTCTAGAGCAACCGCTGCAGTGTCGAAAACCATTTTAGAACCGCCTGGTATCGGCACAATCGAACTGGTCTCGGTTTTTGCTCGTTCAAAATATCGTCCTCTTTTGTGGGCACGACCCTGCAAGGTGGGCCCACGGACACCGTGACCCCAACCTTGCCTGGTAGTGGCCACATCGTCGTATAGAGCTTGTAAAGGCGACGCCATGTTGTCTAGCCTTTGTAGAAGATAAGAAAGAAACGAATTGAAATTTCGGAGTCCGAAATGTTTATCGTTATTTCGACTCCTGCTTACCCAAGCGATTCCAATTTTCTTACTTAAACAGCCCTCTTCCTTGTTTTCCGGAATCCAAACGTGATTTTGCACAGTAAAAATAGAACTTCCGAGATTTTTCACAATAAAATTGTAGGGTTTTCCAAAATCTTCCACAATATTATTAAAACTTTTCCAAAGATGGCCGGTAACGACGCGAAAATGGTAAAGATACCAAAAAATAGTGCCGGTACATGTGTATAGCACATGGGCACAACTGTCAGTTGTGAAGAAGATAAACAATAGGACCCGGATCCATAGTGGTGCGAGGCTAGTAGACATTTCACTTAATGTATCCCTCCGCCCACGTGTTTCTTCCATGCTTGGTAGCGTCTTTGACCGCTCCCTGTTCACTTCCTCATTTGGGACGTCATTTCCATCTGTGGCGTCACTAGCATCGATATCATCGTCCATTTTTGTTGTTTCATCGATAACTTCCGCGTTTTTCACCTCCATTTGAAATTCCATCGGCGAATTTACATCTTTTTCGTCGATTTTCATCGTTTCTTCAGGAATTTCGCTGATTTCTTCAACAAATCCAATGGTTTCCATGGTAAAATTCGTCTTGTTACCATATTCTCTGGTGAATTTCATCGCATCTTCGCCAGGTAAGTATGAGAATTGCTGCTGGTTATCGTCTGCTGCCATTTTTCTTCTAATTTCGACGTTACGGTCAGAATGCTTTCGGATTGCTTTCGTAATTATCTCAATTTCTTCTTCATCCTCAGAAGATTCGATCCAAGCATTTTGGCATCTGCAGTGTCCACAACATTTCTTCTTACGCGAAGGTAAGTTTTTCTTCTTGACAAACGCTGTCATTTCTTTTTCTTTTACAGGTTCCGATTCGGATTCTTCTGGCGATGAGTTACCCATGGACTCCAGGGTGTCTCCAGTCGTTGGAACATTGGGTCCGTCCTTTTGGTAAGTCTCATATAGTGGTCTCAGGTTTGCAACGTTTACAGAGTCCTCCACTAATCTTCCAGCTCGATTCTCGTAACTCAATCGGTATACGGTGTCCGATACTTTCGACACAATCGTATATCCCTGTCTCCATTTCGTTAAGAACTTCTTGTTCTGTCCAGGCCTGATTCGCATGTCTCGTACAAGTACTTTCTGTCCGATTTGGTACTCGTAAGGCTTCTTATGCCTTTGGTCGTAGTACTTCTTTCGACGATCATGTGCTGCTTTCAGGTTCGCCCTGGCTGTTCTTAGTTCTTCTTCTTGGCGTTCTTCCGCCTGTTGTCGAACGTCCACGAGGTTTCCTGCCTCGTTATCCACGATAACTGGTCGTTCTGGAACTAAGGTGTCTACTTTAGTTCTGGGCTCCCTCCCAAACATGAGTCTGTACGGCGTAAACTTTGTGGATGAATGTACAGATGAATTGTACGATTCCAAAACTTCATCCAGTTTCGTTGCCCAATCAGTCTGGTTCTTCGCAGGAGTCAGATACTTTTTCATCGTCTGAATAATGCTTTTATTCGTCCTTTCGGCGAGACCATTACTTTGCGGATGGTATGCAGTTGTTGTTTCGTGCTCTATCTTGTTTATTTTCAAGAATTCTTGAGTGTTCTTCGCAACAAACGGCGTCCCTCGATCCGAAATGAGTTTCTCTGGTATCCCGAAGATTCTCTTTACGTCTTTTGCTAGGAAGTTCATTACGATTAGTGCGGTTGTGCTTTTCACTGCTTTAGCAACGCAATATCGAGTGGCGTAATCGACTGCCAACAAGATGTGCTTGTTTCCTCCAACCGACTGTACTAATGGTCCAATGAAATCCATTCCCCAGCAATCACAAGGCTTTCCAATGGGCATTTCTTGAAGGAACCCTTCAGGTTTCTCCGTACCCAACTTGTGTAATTGACAAATCTCACATGATCGCACATATTTGAATATGTCGTGCTTCATGTTATTCCAATAAAATCTTTGCCTGGCTCTATTCCAGGTCTTAGTTTGTCCCTCATGACCAGCATCGGGCTCGTCATGGCATAATCTCATTACTTCTGGGATGAGATGTTTTGGCACCACATTCACGAGTGTGGGTACGGAACTTCCGTGAAACACACAAGCGAACAACTTGTTGTCGTAATCGCAAAACAACTTATGAAGAGGTGACTCTGGTTGGTTACGCAACTCCTCACGAATCTTCAAAATCTCTGGGTCCAATTTTTGCTCCACCTTCCAATCCCATTGTAAGGTTACATTAAAGATCACACTGTCATCTAGGTCTTCCGCTTCTGGGATGGCCTTCCAGTTAACAGGCACTCCTGCTGGATATCTCGAGAGGCAATCGGCTTCGATGTGAAGTTTCCCCTCCTTGTAGATGATTTTGTAGTCGTACTCCTGCATTAGCAGCTGCCAGCGACCAAGTCTTCCTTCTAGACGTGCTGCAGTTTTCATGTAGCATAATGCGTGGTGATCCGTCACAATTGTAAAGGGCTTCTGGAACAGGTACGGCCGGAACTTGGTGACTCCATAGATTACTGCTAGGCACTCTTTATCCGTCGTACTGTAGTTCTTTTCCGCGTCCCTTAGAACTCTGGAGACACTTCCAATGATCTCCTTTCTTCGTTTATCCTCTGACTTCTGGTAAAGCATCGCTCCAATTCCGTATCCACAGGCATCAGTATGCATAAATATTGCAGCCTTCGGATCATATACGGCAACCAATGGAGATTTCGACAACATATTCTTTAGCGTGCGGAATGCATTTTCGCAGTCAACTGACCATTCGAACGGTATATCTTTACCCGTCAGGTCTGACATTGGCTTCGCTATGTTGGCAAATCCAGGTACATGCTTTCGATAATAACCCGCCAATCCAAGAAAACTTCTGATTGCGGTTACATTGTCAGGAACTGGGAAGTTCTTTATGGCGACAACCTTATCTGGATCTGGCCGAATTCCATCAGGCGAGATCAGGTGTCCCAAATACTTCACTTCTTGGAATCCAAAGAAGCATTTCACTGGATGCAACTTCAGGTTTGCTGTCCTCAGCAGGTCCAAGATAGTTCTCAGTCTTTCCAAAAATTCTTCGAACGTTCTTCCAAACACTACGATGTCGTCAAGGTAGACAAGGCACGTTTCCCATTTGTGCCCGGCGAGTAGGATGTCCAATGCACGTTGCATAGTGGCAGGAGCGTTTCGGAGTCCGAAAGGCATTCTTACGAACTCGAACAATCCTCGATGAGATGTAAATGCGGTCTTCTCGATGTCGCTTTCTTCCATCTCGAACTGCCAGTATCCACTCTTCATATCCAGCGTTGCGAAGTAGCATGCTCCTCTCATGGAGTCTAATGCATCATCAATCCTCGGTAATGGATAAGTGTCTGCCTTTGTAATCGCGTTCAACTTCCGATAATCTACACAGAAACGGTAGGAGCCGTCCTTCTTCTTTACAAGGACGATGGGCGATGCATACGGCGATTTCGATGGCCTTACAACCCCAGATTTCTTCATCTCCTCTAGCGTCTCATCAATTACGATGCGTTCCCCAGGCCCGCATCTTCGTAACGTGTCTCGAACAGGTAGATTATCTCCAGTTTCGATCTTGTGTTTGGTCAGATTCGTAGCTCCCAGGTCCTTAGATGAAAAGGCGAAGATCGGTTGGAACTCCTTCAGTAGGATCGTCAACTCTTCTCTTTGATCATCTGTCAGTTCAGGACCAAGTTGAATTTCTTTTTCAAAATCAACGGGTGCTTCTCCGATGTCTCTAAAGTTTTCCTCTTCGGAAACTTTGCAGGCTTGCTCTTCTTCTAGTTCTTCTAGAAGTTCGAAGTGTCCAATAGTCTCGCGGTCTCCAATCCCCACGGACTCCAGTGTGGTATTTAGGAGTTGGACTTCCAGTTGTGATGTCCCATTCCCTTGTAGCACACTGCTGGCCACAACGATGCCTTTTCGATTAAAGAGACTATCGTTCGTTTCAATCATGAGTACTTCGTTTTCCTCAATGATCCGCCCTGCAGCTACTTTGAGGTTCAAAGCCTGGCCCGGATTTAACGTAATCCTTCCTTGGGCTTTTACGCAGCTTTCCTCTCTAGCTTTTATGGCATAGGAGTTATCCAGATGGCTATTCTGAGCACATCCCTCCTCTTTTAACTCTTTGAAGAAATTCCAGGGAAGGCTACTACGCGCACTTCCTTTCTTCAACAATTCTCGTGTTCCTTCGTAGAACATCTCATTAGCAAAGTAGATCTTGGAGGTCTTCATGGAAATGATGAGATCAAACGCAGCTCCCAGGTCTCTCCCCAGCAGTGCTTCTCGTTTTCCATCTATGATGAGCATCCTTGCCGTTACTTGCTTTCCGTTCAACTCGAACGTTGGCCACAACTGACCAAGTACCTTAATCGGTACCCCTCCTACTGCGCCTAATGCAGGTGCGTTCCGGATTGGTCCATATCGAAGTCCGTACTCTTTGGCCATTGTGCCTGACAAGATAGTGAACCCAGTTCCGCTATCCGCCAAAAATCGAACTGGTGTGCCGTCAACCTGAATGGTAATCTTGGCAACACTCTCATCGGGCGTAGTATCTCCTACCTCGATGAGTTCGCATGAGGTGAGTAGGCTGTCTACAGTGATTTCGACACTCTTTCGACAACAAGCTCTACTCCTCAATAAATCTCCAACTTCAACGGATTCAATAACTTCGCTGTTCGCAGGGATCCTGCTGGTATCATCTCCTCTACCGATAGCTGCATTTACAATAGCCTTCTTGGATTTCTTAGCATCAGTTTCGGCCTTGCCCCAGGCAATAACATTGGATGTCACATCTTGAGGGATTTCCTGAGCAACATTGCTTATCCCCGGTATACACGCCGCAGAATTCTGTTGGGTCCTTCCCTCAATTCCGTCTGGCACCGCAGAATTCTGTTGGGTCTCTCCCTCAATTCTGTCTTGATTAACTCCAGTTTCCATGGCTTCCACAATTCTCTTTGCTTCCTCCAAGCTATTCGCGTAAACTACCATAGCTTTCGTAGGTGACCAGATGATGGGTTCCGGAAATATCTCCTCGATGATTTCTCCCCTTCGACCAGTATCCTTTCGCAGCTTCTTATTTTTTCGTGAATTCCGTTGTCGTTTTCCATTCGTAATGCCGACTAACAACTCCGACGATTGCTCAGGGAGTCCTTGAGTGTCCAAATCACATGGTCTCTTCGGTGCTCCAGCCTTTGGTCTAGTTGTGGCGACATTCGAAATGCCGACTAACAACTCCGACGATTGCTCAGGGAGTCCTTGAGTGGCCAAATCGCATGGTCTCTTCGGTGCTCCAGCATTCCGTCTAGTTTTAGTGACATTGGTAGCTTCGCTCACGCCCCTATTCCCCCCCAACAAAGCTTTGTCCACAATGTTTTGGGAATTGGCGATCGCTGTTTCGTTTCGATTTTGTCGTTTTCCAGAGGGTTTTCCGTTCTTAAAGGGCGGTAGGCCCCTCTTTACTGCCACCCTTTCTAGTTTAAATCAGCCGGGTTTTCCTCTCGCAGGAACTTCTTCTGCCCGTTCTCGCTGACGACAAAATACTGCTGGCCATTCTTTCCAGTGGCCATTCCATGTTGAACAAGTCCAACGGTTCCATCCGCGACTACTTTCTTTGGGCAGTTTCTTGAAAAGTGACCCTTCTCGTGACAGTGATAACACTCTACTGTGCTGAGATCTTTCAGGGTTTTACTTCCATCTTGCGTTTGCTGACCATTGTAGTTCTTCCGCGGATATCTTTGGTTCCATTTACGACCTTGTTGCTGATTCGAGTTCTGGTTGGTCTTCTGTTGCGCTTGGTTATTTGAATTTGATGGAGTCGAGTTGTTCGTTGGGTCCGCTTGATCTTGAGTAACAACCGCGTAAGAACGTCCTCCGTCCATTACTGCTTGCGTCTTTTTGGCATTTTGGCGTTGGTTATTCTTCTGTGGACCCTTGGAGACCTGGGTCGTTGTTTGTTGACCCATCGTTCCTTCCGGTATCCATAACCCATCAGCCATCAAAACTTCCTCTGTATCCTTGATATATGTCGTGTACAGCTTTAGATTGCTATTCGGCGCATTCTGTGTAGCATTACGTATAATCGGATGAAGTTTCTGCCGAAATTCCACAATCCGGTATTTGTCGGTTACCCCAGGTAACACTTTTCTACTCAAGTCAAGGTAGCGACCCAAAAACTGATTGGTGTCCTCTCCTTTCCTTTGGAGCATGGTATCCAACCTCAGCTTCAGTTGCACTAACTCGTCTCGACGTCCAAATCTTTCAATTAACTCGCTTCGTATGAAGTCCCACGTGGTCTTTCCTCGATTTTCTTTGTAGAAATTGGATAACCAACGTACTACGTCCCCTTCTACCGCTTTACGTAGGTAGTAGGTCTTGTGGACGTTGCTCCAGTCCTCCAGATCTGCGATACTCTCGTAGTCCTCCAGAAAGGTGTATACAGACGTCAATCCTTTGAAGGTCTCCAGATTCCGGAGTGGGTGAAGACTCTTGTACTTCCCATCCAGCTCCTCACAGGTCCGATGACGATTGCAAATTGGATTTCCTTCCAGCTCTTCTACGCTGGGATCCTCACTTGTTAGGCTTTCATCCTCTAGCTGGTCCGGGTTCTCTCTCCGTAGAATAGGAGTCTCAGGTAGGCGACCTCTCTGGGTCCCTCCACTCTTCTTCAGCATGAGCGGCGTCTGGAATACATTAACCTGTCTTAGGTTTTCAGCGTGGGCCGACGAGGGCTCCCCTTCAGTGTCCAATCCAGGAATCACTGTATGACGCTGCGATTCAGCGTGGGCCGACGAGGGCTCCACTCCGGTATCCACTTCTCGGACTACCGTATGACGCTGAACTGTACTTACACCACGCCCGCTCCGGAGTAACATCGATCCTGATGGTTGCTGGGCTTCGAACCAGGCCATCAGTCTCTCCCGTCTTTCAGCACTTAGATTTTGAAGGATACCTTCAAGTGGATCTTCTCCATCCATTTGGTTTGTATCGTCCTTCTCCCGTGTCTTCGACTTCGATTTCGGTCTGCCTTTCTTTCCTTTACCACCTGGTGTAACTCCGACATCATTGGTATTCTCTACTGGATCTGTAGTGAGGTACCCCGCACCTCCACCATTTTGTAACATCCCCGTTTCCGTAGGGTTAGTAGAGAGATCTCTACTAGCCATCTAGAAGTGTCGAATGGATGTTGATGATTAAGTCTTTCGGTCTATTGGCTCCTGTGTTGCTACTTAACCACCAGGGACACAAGGGTCGGTACCTCAGGAGACCTGTGGTAGAGAATATTGTAGAGATGTCGTCTTACACTCGGCTGCTGGAGACTTCGTTGTCCGGTGGAAACATCGGCTACATGGCGGCTATAATTCTAAGTCCCACTCCCATAAAATGACTGAGTCCACACATTGAATTCGTATGTTGAAAATGCTCTTTTATTCAATAAACAGAGAGTCCTGTAGATTGAGAGATATCGCATCGGTCTTAAGCATAAAGACGGTTTGTCCGATCTGTCCTCTCAATCTACAACCTCTTGTATTTATACTCCAAATACAATATAAACATCTGATTATGATAACAAAGGCTCCAGGTGTGTCCAAGTCTCTTGGACACACTCGGACCTAGAAGTGAGCTATCACTTCACTAAAACGAAAACATCTATAAGATGTATAAATTATAACAATACAGAAGGATGTACGATCATCCTCCTATTAACAATTTGTAAAGATTCTCACGTCCAAAAGTTCTGCATCGATGGTTCTTCTAGGATCTATCCTATTAACCATCGATGTAGTACTTTTGGGCTATTCTTCTCATCTTTGGAGGGCAGGGAGTCATCGTCGTAATGACCTCCCGGCCACCCCCAAGCATGAGGTGAGAACCTTTCATCGATACAACTTGATTACAGGGTGTTTACAAAAACGGACGAATTCCAAACGGTGAATTCGTTACACAATTGACACTTTTTTCCTCCTGTCAATTGACACTTTTTTCCTCCTGTCAATTGACACTTTTTTCCTCCTGTCAATTGACACTTTTTTCCTCTTGTCAATTGACACTTTTTTCCTCTTGTCAATTGACACTTTTTTCCTCTTGTCAATTGACACTTTTTCCTCTTGTCAATTGACACTTTTTCCTCTTGTCAATTGACACTTTTTCCTCTTGTCAATTGACACTTTTTTCTTCTTGTCAATTGACACTTTTTTCCTCTTGTCAATTGACACTTTTTTCCTCTTGTCAATTGACACTTTTTTCCTCTTGTCAATTGACACTTTTTTCCTCTGTCAATTGACACTTTTTTCCTCTTGTCAATTGACACTTTTTCCTCTTGTCAATTGACACTTTTTCCTCTTGTCAATTGACACTTTTTTCCTCTTGTCAATTGACACTTTTTTCCTCTGTCAATTGACACTTTTTTCTCTGTCAATTGATACTTTTTTTTTGACATTGACAATTTTTTTTCTGTCAAAGGTTAGTTTTGGTTAGAAAAAAGTGTCAGTGACAGAAAAGTGTCAATTGACAGAAAAAAGCGTCAATTGACAGAAAAAAAAAGTAATGAAAATTATTTTCACTGTATGGCTTTTACAGGGCTCCGTAGTAAGCAGTAAGGTACTCACGACAAAAAGAAACCACAACACTGTGACACAACACTAACCAAACTGGGTGTTTTTTTTTGTTTCTATAGCTGTCCAGTGTCCACATAGACGTGCACCAATAATATATTTAGTGTTGCTTCGAAGTGTTTAATTTCACTGTTCTGTTGTTGTTTTAATACTAACTGTCCACATTGCACAGACAGAGTTGAAAAAATGTTGCATAGTATTCTGAGACAAAACAAAAACCTTTTGGAATTGTTTGTGAAATTGCAGACAAAACAGAAAAGTCGCAGAAATGTCCTAGAATGGTCGCCAATTCATCTCGAAACACTTGAGCCGAGGGCTAGCAGTTGGAGGCTAGCAGTGACGCGTGGAAGCAACGAATGTTATTCGACATTATCCACCAAAATACACAACATGAAAAAAAAGTTTAAAAAAATTCGCTACCTCCACGTCACTGCTAGCCTCCACCACCTCCAACCCTTGACGTCATCTTAGTTACAATCGTCCCAACATCAACACACCAGCTTGTTGTGGATCCGGCCTTATGTCTCAACACAAACTGGGGGATAGACTAATCGTAGGTCACTAGCCTCTAGGTGACCTACACTTTCAGATAGCTATTTGGCGAAGAACTGTGGGTCACTCAGTGACCTACACTTTTAGATATGAACTGTGTGTGCGCCACTCAGAGACCTACACTTTTTTTTACAACCTGGCGGGCTGTGCTTCCCAGACACCCTGTAACAAGCTTAATTTAATGTGACCCCACCTAATCACCAATATAAAAAAGTTCTAAAGTGTAGGTCACTGAGTGATCTACTGTTCTGAAGTGTAGGTCACCTAGTGACCTACAATTAGTCTGTTTCTCCAAACACCGATATAAAACAAAGTTCTAAAGTGTAGGTCACTGAGTGACCTACAGTTCTGAAGTGTAGGTCAACTAGTGACCTATGCGATCAGTCTGTTCGCTGCTGGGTCATTATTTCAAGGTTATTTTCACAGTCTGACAATATCATGTTAATTTCACAATTGTGCAGCAACATGACCTTCGTTTTTAAACATCACTTTCACTCTTCCTTCCTTCCATGAAAAAAACCGACTCTGATGTTACAGTTCAAAGTCCTGCTTTAGTCGCTGCTCCACTACGTTCTTATCATTACTCAAAATCAAAATTTATTAAAAATTATCGATAACTGGTTATTTGTCCCAGTCAGACGCAACCATTGACATTTTCTAACGGGTGGTTACTCAGCACCCCTTGGCATTTTTGGATTTTACAATTTTCTCCAACTGTGCACTATGAACTAGTTGAGCGCTTAACTGAATGATGATGTCACGTAAAATATTGTGGTTTGCACAATATAGCCTCTAACAAGCTCATATGACAATGGTCTTCTTAATGGGTGGGGGGTCGCACAAAAAAAATACCCACGAGCTGCTACAGGCAATTAGAAATCGGGACAAACTTCAAATTGGTTTGTTGTGTGGTTTGAAGTTGAAAAGGTCGGAGCATGTGACGTCAGACTACAAAACCAACCAGTTAGAAGTTGCATTTGTCATAAAAAGAGCGGAGCCAACTTCTGTTTGTCCCGATTTCTAATTTCGTGTCGAGCTGCTAAGCACCACCTTAAGTTTTTGAAAAGTAGGCTCCTACAATTGAGAACATCACCTATTCTGAAGTAACCTAAACCGAACTATCTATACCGGACCCTATCGTAACCTAAAATTAGTAACAGATTCTGACAAGCAAATTCAGAAATGTTTGCGATCTTTCAAAATATTAATAATCTAGACATAACACGAATAAGAGTCAGATAACAAAGCAAAATAATGTGACTTCTGTGTTACACAATTAGCTAGAACTTTACCAACACCGGGTATTTAAGAGGTTTAACCAAACCTATCAGTAAACTATCAGTTTTCTGCAAGAGAAATAAAATAAGTAAAGTCACGAACCTTGAATTCTTTTGATTCACAACTAGAACGAAAGCCCGTCTTGGACGGATGTGATAGTCTCACATAATATCTCAGATTGAGAACATTTCGCGATATACAGTACATATTTCGAGTAAATACTTTGCTTGATCCTGATATAAGTCTGCCTTCCTTGTGTTTGAAAAAATGAATACACAAAAACTCCAGCCAGTCGCCTTGAACCAAGAACCTCTCACTTCTCTGCCAAAGACATAACTAATTTTGCTACCAATGTAAATTGTGAGAACAAAGGTGACCTCTACCATAACCCACATGGATTAATTTATTCTTTAGAAGAAAAAAAACGTGATGCAATAAAGCAAGCTTTCCTATTTGCCAACTTTATATGTTCAGGGGGTTCTGGAGAAATTTGATAATTTTTCACAAAAAAAATGGGGTAAACAGAGGAAAATTGAAAATTCTAACACAGCCTACCAAGAAGCTCATCTAAAGATGTGTGTACTGGTTAATTTTCACCATTCGAGTGTATACATGTAGTTTCCGAGAACATTCTTGTACAAAAGGAACGAGCGAAGGAGAGATAGAGAGAGAGACAAGCCCTTAGCAAATTTTGATATTAGAAGATGTCACACAAACACGGTTCACAGAAATTCTATTTACAGAAAGAAAAAATGAGATTTTTTAGGACTGTTAAAATGCCTTAGAAAACATACATTAAAGTAGTGTAATTTGCATTTCTTTTTCATTCAAGAATTTTTTTTTTTACTGTGAAAAATTCACCCTATGAGATTGGTACTACTTTCGTTAAAAAAGATAATACGAAAATTAAAATTTTTTTTTTTTTTCTGAGTAGAATTTGGCTGTATATTTCAAATTATTAGATGACTTCAAAATCATTAACACTGAATACAACAAAGCCAAGAAGTAACAACAACCTTATACCTAGTACACACCTCATAATTTAAATGCATTTAAATAATGAACGTATTCTACAGAGCCCTATGTGATGGGCAAACAAACAATATGTCGAATGCAATTTATTCAGTTAATAATCTGAAAATATTGAGTTAATACTTAAATATAATATAGAAACTAATGACAAAATATTGATTTAGTATTTCAATTTAAAATATTAATAATGAAGTGAATTTTTATTTCGTTCATGTCCTTAACTGAATTCCGTATAATTCACCAAAACACATTTAATTTGGATTCCTTTAACTCATGTGTGTACAAGGTATATTAGTCATAAGGGCCTATTTAACAGACAAGAGGCAACGCAGGTCTTAAATATCTGATTTGCAAACTTTTTGATGATATTTTCTGACTCTCAGAATGTAACCCATTCACTGAGAGCTTATCAGTTTAAACATGTAGTTTCATAAATAATAGACAGTATCTTTTATATCTTTCAAACGAGAGAATTGGTGATTATCATGACATCTATTTAAGAAGTGACTGCTTTAAAAAAAAAAACCTTCTGCCCCAAACTAGTTTATCCCACTTAGTAGCTGTGTCCATACTCTTGCGCTTTCATCTTCCTTCTGCACTTTCACGTTCCTGTTCATTTTTTTTCCAAACTGCATTCGTCAAAGGCATGCCTTTTGGTACATGTCATTTATTGCATGCCTCCACTTGTCCTAACATTCAACTTCAAACATTGAACGACTACTGACGGACAGTCAGTAGTCGTTCAATATGTTTGAAGTTGAATGCAATGTTGAACAGAAAATCCACTTACTTGTTCGGAATCACGAGCACTACTGCATGTGTTACGGTTTTCGACACCGTTCAACATGTTTAAGGCATGCGCTAAAGGATGCGTCACTTTCGTCAAACGCATGCGTCATACCTGTGTGCTAAATGCAAGCAAAAGCGCACTAGTGTGGACACAGCTAATTAGAATCCCTCATATCAATCAAGAAACTAAAAATTAAACAAAAAGTATGAATCATTTTTGACAAAGTTGTTCTTGTTGAACAAACAGCAATGTACTACATGATAAATGTTTAATACAATACAAAAATAATATAAAATCATATGGATATTTCTATTCTGCTGAATGCTTTTATCATCTTTTTAACAGTAAATAAGCTACTCAGATGGCTACCATGCAGTACCTGTTTTGGGTATGCATTTTTTTTATTAATCTTGCTGATTAATAAAAAAAATGCGAGCAAAAAATAAGAGCAAGTTCCAGTGTCACAAGAAGTCGTACTTGTGTCTGTTGTTTGCCTTCCTTCAGGCAGTGAAAGTTGTACAGAACGTCGTATACTGACATTGTGAGTAGACCTTGCCACCTGTGGAGGGCACTTGCAATTAGAAATTGGGACAAACAGAAGTTGGCTCCGCCCTTTTTATGACGAACGCAACTTCTAATTGGTTGGTTATGTAGTTAACGTCACAGGCTCCGCTCTTTTCAACGTCGAACCACACAACAAACCAATTAGAAGTTGGCGGTCGTCATAAAAAAGTTCCGAGCAAACATCTGTTTGTCCCGATTTCTAATTGCCTGTGTGGAGGACAATCCTCCATTCGGAAGAACTGTCCTCCCGACAGGTCCTCAATTGTGTGGAGGACATGTTTGCCTTTGTGGAGGATGGTCCTGGTGTGTTCTATTTTTCACCAAGGTGAATTATTTCATAAAACTTCAAATTTTAACCCCAATGGAAACAAGGCCTTAAATGCAAAAAAAAAAAAAATTAGATTTAAGGGTAGTACACACCGGGATTCTTTGTTGCGATACATTGTTGTGGGGCTGAATCGCGGCTGAATCTCGTCTGTTGCGATTCTGTCCCGCAACAATGTTGAAATGTTTCGGGCTGAATCGCGTCAGCTCAGATTCATGTTTTTTGAGTCCCATCGAAATGGGAAACATTTCAACATTGTTGCGGGACATTTCATAGTGTGGAGTCTGTGGACGTCTTTTGAAACATGAACAAAGACTCAAAGGGCTCAGCTTGCTTTTAATTATTAAAGACGTCTTTTTCAGTGGTCCACGTCGTTTTTTAAGTCTAGTACTAGACTTAAAAAAAGATGTGGACCACTGAAAATATTGTTAAACTACATGTAATTGAGGACCTCCTGTAGAAATTGTGTTTGTGGGAAGTTATGGTCTTTGACTACAAAGGCAAATAAAATAAATGAAATTTAGAAATCCTGCCCCATCTTCCAATTTCAGGGCGTCCAAAAGGCTTAAACCGAACGTGCTCTCAGCTGAGAAGAGCTTGTGTGCCCACCACCACTTCTGCTTTCATTTGCCTCTCATTATGAATCACCGCGTAGGCCAGGCCCATATTGCAAGGGCCACTTCGCTGGTGATATTTACATGGTGAAAGCAAGAAGGAGGAAGAAACACTCATTGTAGGTGTGGACAAGGAACAACGTTGCGGGTCTGGATCGCGTCAGTTGCGATTCTGCCCCGGTGTGTACTAGGCTTAAGAATGTTGATGCCAAAGGTATAGCATTGGATTCAATGGGGTTTGTGTGGTCTGCAAAAGAACCAAATCGGCGTCTTAACAATAATGTGAAAGTGATTAATTTCACACAAAAAAAAGTTTTTTTTTATGCCAATAAACAACCCCGGAAACATTAAAACCTTCAACAGATACCATCTTTTGCAACACCACGACGCAGGGCCATAGCCAGCTACCGCCAGCAGCCGCTGTGACCGCAAGGGGCGCAGGAGGTGCAACCATGACTTAGCTACGCCACTGCCAAGACAATTTCTGATTTCATAATAGGTAATATGTCCAAAGGTGGAAAGAACTCCTTCCACTGACCATACAGCAGCAGTTAGTAATTGGTTAACACAAGAAAGGCCAAAAGCCTGAAGCTCTGATGTCATTTTTGAAGCTTTGCAGACTGCTTTGCCGCTTAGCTAGAGAGTAATATAAACCAAGCCTAAGTCAGCTAACTCCAATATTCTTATGCCGAACAACAGAAGACAGAAGGCTGGATTTTATACATGAAGACAATTTATTTGACTTGAAACAAGAAACGTTTAGAAAATATTGGAGATTAAAAGTTGAAAAGCAACAAGAATTGTTAAAATTCGAAAATGGCCAAAAGTCGAAAAATATTTAAATATTCTGAAAGCTCTACAAATACCTCAGGAGTGCGCAACTGGCTTCAAAGTCTCAAAAGGCTTCGAAACGCACAAGGAATCAAGAATTTTTTTAAATTCGAAAAATGGTTCAAAAGCCAAGACTTTAGTTTTTTTTTTTTTTTTTCAAAAAATGGCCAAAAGTCGAAAAATATTTAAATATTCTAAAAACTCCAAAAATGTTTCAGGAGCAGTCAAATTTGGATTCCTCATCCAAAATCAATATATTGAGTAGTAAGTTTTATTTGGTTTGGACAAGAAATACCTATTTTATGGGCAAAATTGTGTTACCTCAACAAGCAAATTTGACAGAATTTAAGCAAGCGTTTTCCCTTACTGTACACATCATGACATTGAAAGTGATTCTTCCCACTTTTTAAGCGTTATTGCTCAACATATGTGTTGAAAACATTAATATTTGCAACAAATTGTCATTATGAGACTTATTATTTAGAACTCTTAGGCGTACCGTGTAGCCTACATTTATAGGTTTCCTGTCGTTTTCAATTTCAAGTCGTTTTAAGTAATTAGCTTTCTTCATTAACGAATTATGACTTTGTTGGTCACGACGGCCACTTTCAAAGATGGCGACGAACGCACACGTGCTACAGGTGGGGACTTTTAGTGGTATGTTCAGGACATCAAAATCCATGTTTGTGCCAAAATTAGTTTCATTTGGAATATCTCTAAGGTTAAACCCCAAAGTTCCTGTGCTAACAGCATGGTAGTGGGAAAGTCGCAGGAACGCAGGACGCGGGACAGGGATTGCGTCTCCAGATCACCACGGGATCCTGCAGGAGACACTAGAGGAAGTCATCACCATGTGTACACCACCGAAATACGTCATAAACTGACGTTACGTGGCTGAAAATGTTTCCAACTCTTGACGGGACTCTCCCGTGCGATCCCTTGGCGGTCTGGGCAGGCAATCTCGATCGCGTGTCCCGCTACTTTTCCACTACCGCTCCCGTGTCCGACATTGGTTTTGAGTGTTCCTTTAAATTCAAGTGTAAACCAGGTTACAAATACACCTGTCACGTTCCTATTATTTAATAATATTTGCAATGCTCAGGAAAACAGGCCTTGAAGAGACCATTACCTCCAGAAATATTTTATCAAAATATTGTCAAGAATTATTTAACGATTACCAAAACAATTTTTAAAATTTAAAATATGTCAATAAAACCATAAAAAAATTAAACATGAAGTGACTTTTTCTGAGTTACCAAACGACGCCATTTTCAATTTCCAAAAATGCAAGTCTCCCCCTCCCCCCCCCCATTTTTTGGGAAAGGTTGCCTGCCACCTTACATTTCCAGAATTCCTTAATGAAATATAGGTATTCCCTATTCCTATTCCACTCAAGACAACCTTTCATGTGGAATAATTCAAATATTAAATCCATGGTACTTTGAAATGAAAGTAATCTGAGCTGGTGACAACACATCAGAATTCGAGTAGAGGAGTAGACTTTGGGAAGTTTTGTTGCCAACGTCTGTTGTTTGGTGTCGCATCTATCTGATAAACTTCATTTACAGGAAGTCAACTGATTTTTAATGTTTAAATTATATTAATGACTTATTTTAAATTTTAAAAATCATTTTGGTAATCATTGAATAATTCTTGACAATATTTTGACAAGAAATTACTGTTCCACCAACAATTAAAGCACGCTTCAGAAACAAAATTATTTTTGTATCATGGCAGTAATATTTACAGGAATTAAAATTGAGAGAGAAAAGAAAATAATGTTGTATTTATAAAAAAAAAAAAAATTCACACATCAAAACACTGGTCGTTAACTATTTTCAATTTCCAAACCAAACAATATCAAATGTTACGACAAACTAACAAATTAACAATAATTAATAAACAAATAATACCCTGAACGTGAAGAGAATGTTTCTGAGATCAAACTCGAATAAGTTTCAAATTAGTTGACTGAAATCGTTGTGTGTTTTCCCTCCGAAAACCCTTTTCGGTGCAAGCCACCCCATTCCACCCTCGCAGGCCATTTGTTTTTGTTGTTTTTTAAAAAAAAGAAAATCAGTGACAAAATGAACATAAAAAGGACATAATGACTGATTTGAAATTTGGAGGATTATTAGGGCAAGGCAGATCAGAGCAAATGTGGTGCTGACACACAATGTCAAAAAAAAAATTACAATACAACAAACAACACAAGAAAAAAATATACATTTAATAAAAAAAAAAAACATTCAAAGAAGAAAAAAAAGACAGCAAAATTAAAGAGAGACAAAAAAAAATATGTATTGCTTATGATTTTCCTACCTTGACCGCCAAGTTGTGTGCCTGACGTTGACGGTTGAGATAAGCCATCTGAATGTAATCCTGTTAATGTGTCGTGGAGCCTTGTTCTGTCCGATGACTGTTTGGCAAAACAAAATACAATACAATCAGCAAAGGTTGACCGACATTCTTAGAAATTATTATATTAAAAAAAATCAAGTGATGAATAGGGTATAATCTCGTCACCGTCTTTTACGTGTTAAAAAAAAAAAAAAAGTCTGGACT
The DNA here is from genome assembly GCA_036925085.1 of Brachycybe producta. Classification (NCBI taxonomy): domain Eukaryota; kingdom Metazoa; phylum Arthropoda; class Diplopoda; order Playtdesmida; family Andrognathidae; genus Brachycybe; species Brachycybe producta. The sequence goes on from JAUPFP010000018.1 coordinate 2,993,224, forward strand.
TTGAAATTGATTTGACCAGTAGATACAAACGATAATTTCGTATAAAAAAAATTGTTAATTACACATGGTCAACAATAACCAGGAATAATAAGTCCATCAACTGGTAACTTAATACAATAATGATGAAAATACCAAGATTTACATGTAGGCCTACAACGTTTACATGAGAGAAATGAACCACTAAACTTTTAACGACATAAAATTAAACTACTAATTCTTGAAAGTGTTTATATGCATAAAATTACGTTATTAAATTAGAGTGACCTTCAAACACAATGTCATCACAAAGTTTGATAATGGGGTAGCTAAGAGGCAATTAGAAAACGGGACGAACAGAAGTTGGCTCCGCCCTTTTTATGACGACCGGCCACTTCTAATTGGTTTGTTGTGTGGTTCGACGTCACATGCTCCGCCCCTTTTCAACGTCGAACCACACAACAAACCAATTAGAAGTTGGCGGTCGTCATAAAAAGGGCGGAGCCAACTTCTGTTTGTCCCGATTTCTAATTGCCTGTAGAAAAGAAACATATTTATTGCCAAAAAAATGAATTCCAATTTGCTTTTTTTTTTTTTTTTGTGATTTCAAATGCTTCTTTCTGATTGGTGGGAATATTTTGAGAGCGGAAAAAAGTTTAGCTTTTTGTTCCAACTAGTTTTTAATGAATTTTCCGTTCACTTTTTTATGGAAAATTTTCTCATTTAAATATTCTGTTGTGATTTTCTGATCGCGGAATTCCGCGTGTGTGTTCCAGGCTTAAGAGACGAGAAAAGTTAAAAATTCGATTGAAAAACTTCAAAATGAACTTTATTGCTTTCTTTTACAACATGTCCATTTAAAAAAAAAATGATAAGACCTTGATAGGAACAACACAAATGTTTCAGGTGTTTTACAGTAGCAAGCAACAAAAAAAAACAAGTTTTGTATTAAAAACCTTTCTTTTTAGTAAAAATTACTTAAAAAAAATACAGGAACACGTTATTGTAGAAAAAAAAAAAAAACACGCATACATTTTTATATTCTTGAGCATAAATTTCCACTCTTTCTTTATAGAGCTACAAATACCTATGAAACTAATAACTCAATAGATTTCAAACAGGTTACATTTTTGTGGTTAAACAAATTCAAATGAAAAAATACTAGGAAAACGGAAAATTTAATTATGCTGCAACAGCGCAGACAAAAATGTAGAAAAAATTCTATTAGACGCCCACCATATTACTCAGCTTCGAAAAAAGATTTTTTTAAAAAAAAAATAACCCCACCCTTTTTTTCAAAATGAAATCAAGTTTGAACACTCAATAAAGTGGAAGAGTACATGTACAGTATGTAAAGAAATTAGGTAGACTTTTAAGATAGACAGGTACCGTGCACACGTGATGCGCCTCACCAACAGCACCATCCAATTACCGAAAAAAAAATACACTTTTGTTACGAAAACAAACAACAATAAACTAAGACTGGGTCCGCATCAAGCTGACAAAAGTGCAATAGCAGTTCAAAACACAACAAAAATGTCAACAAAAAAAAAAAAAAAAAAAAAAAAAGAAGGCAGATTAATTATGAAAACAAAACGTGCACATTGCCTGTGTAAAAACAGGTTTACTGCCGCTGCTGGCAGTAAACCTGTTTTTACACAGGCAATTAGAAATCGGGACAAACAGAAGTTGGCTCCGCCCTTTTTCATGGCGACCAGCAACTTCTAATTGGTTTGTGTGGTTCGACGTTGAAAAGGGCGGAGCATGTAACGTCAGACTACATAACCAACCAATTAGCAGTTGCATTCGTCATAAAAAGGGGCGGAGCCAACTTCTGTTCGTCCCGATTTCTAATTGCCTGTGGTGTTACCGCTTTGTGACGTCCATAACCTAAATAAATTGCTGTTCAATTGAGCAGTTTATTTCTTACTGCAAATTTTGATTTTTGCTGCTACATAAAATAGCAGTAACCAATAAGATGATGAGAGAGGAGGTGACATCATAATCACATTTTTACATCTGATTTAGCAAAGGAACAAGATGACGGTTATGCCTAGTTCTCACAACCTTCATGTAGCTCAGGCTAAGGACTTAGCCTATGTATACGGGTTGTGAGAACACACACTAGATGGTGGTCAATGTCAAATGTTAGCTTTGATTAGGTAGCCTTGGTTACCCATATGTAGCCTACACATTATTTAGTGTGAATGCAAAACAAAGTTAACTTGATCGTACGCCACCTGGTGGTCATAAATCTGAATAGAAAATGGCGTCATTCATTTTCTATTTCCATTGTTAAATGTTTCAGTCTATTTGTTAATTTATTAAAACAATTTAAAATTATCAATTGATCTTTATTTAATAATTACATATTTCCATAAACTCTAAATCATCAACCTACCTACAATTAAAATATGTTGCATTTAGTGTGTTCAATGAAGACTCATGCAATTCAGTTTTGTTAGTATGGACAATATCAGCCATTTTCCCTCCAATTATGTATACATTGTGCAGGTTATACACAGCACAATGTCCACACATAATGGCCAGTGCCAAATTTGTAAAACTGAAATAAATATGCTGTAGTGAGCGCCACCTTTAGGCAGGTCACGAAGCGCACATGTGAACACAGTCGTTTAGCCGAGGCTATTTTAGCCCGAGCTACAAGAAGGTTGTGAGAACTAGGCATGATGCTCCACTTGGCTGTGGTCAAACTTTGTATAGTATATATGGGTAGCCTGTCCTAATGGTGTTGCGCAAACTATCCTTGTGACGGAAGACTATACAAACTATTGCTTGTATAGTCTTCTTTATTTGTTCGCTTCTATTCGAAGTTCCAATATACTGTAGTATATACTTTATTGAATGCTCAGTTTTTCTTGGCTTTGTCCTCACTTGTGTTTTCATGCTAATTTCAAAACACTCCTAGCAACTGTATGCTGCTTATAATTCGTCATTTTACTCGAGTCTTATAGTTATTACAAAAGAAATAAAACTGACAATGTGTTTACAAACGTTTCTTCCACAATGTATAGTTATGGCAATAATTAGTGTTCGTGAACGCACTGCATGCTTTTCCAAACTGACAATACACCTTCGGTTGCTTGGAGGGAGCTGTGATAAGTTCGCATACTTCATAATTTTATGACATTAATTGTAATGCCAAATTTTTAAATAATATTTTTTCGGCTAATTTTCGGACCGATTTCTACAAAATGAGCTTTTTTTTTTTTTACAAACCTCACATTCGTACGGTAAATAAATAAAACTTTAACATTTTTAAAGGTAACCGTCAACGACAGACAGTCGGTGACAGGAAGTTTAGTCGGTCAGAATGAATGGTATGGCTTTTTTACAGGGCAATGCACACGGGCCGACTAAATAGACGGACTGACAAAAAAAAAAAGATGGGACATGTTTCATTTTTTTCCCCGACCATCGACCTAACTGTCGGTGTGGTCCGTAGGCGGTGGAATGGGATCCTGTACTCGACCGTGGACACGCACACGAACAACTATTTAGTGGGACAGGTTTATAGGTTTTTTTTACGTCATTTGAATGTTTCATCAACACTGGATCTCCCCCATGATGGCAAGTTATCTTGCACAAAAGCGCAACCACCGACAAACGGACGATCGATCGTGTTGCTCTTGTATTTTTTACGCTTCAGACATCTGACAAGTCTGTCGGTCATGTGCACAGATCTTACTATAAGTTAGTCTGTTGCCGACTGTCTGTTGTTTGCAGTAATTATACCCTAAGATTGAAAAAAATTACACAACAAAACATATAACGTACAAATTTATGAAAAAGTTCAAAAGTTTCAGCATGACTGGGAAGCGTCACTACTTTATAGTTATTGTTTGGGTAAGTTTCCTGGTAAAAAAAAAACAACAGTAGCGAAGCAGTGATTCTTTGGAATTAAGGGGAAACGTCAAATAAAAGAATCTCCATGAACCAAGCTCAGCGTCGTCACTAGGGTTGGTGTCACCCAGTGCGGTTACTCATAGTGTCACCCCTCCCAACTTCTTCCATGGACCTCCTCCGAGTCCTCCTGCACCAGGCCAAACAGAATCCTTAGTAATGTGGGTAAATTTAGGCCCTAAATTTACAAATTATCATGTTTTGTTGTTTTTTTTTTTCATGCTAACGAAAAGGCGTCTACGTCAATGACGTAACGTCATTTCTATTCTAGCGTAAAATATATTAAATACAAAAATATATTATTAAACAACACTTTTACAAGTACGCATGAGAACAACGTGTGTAAACCCCTGTGATTGGTGTTACCCGGTGCAGTCCGCACCCTTTAGTGACACCACTGACCTAGCCACTGTTCTACAGTTCAATGAAATTTTGCTTGGCATTCATTCGCTCAAACTGAAAAAAAAATACTACTACAACTAGTATGCAGGAGGGCTCCAACTGAAATGCTTGTTAATCAAAATATTCCGATTCGTTCCGTTCCGATCCGATGTAGTGTTTTCGACAAGCTCAAACATTGACATTTTACGAGGGCCCGTTTAGGCCTGCGGTAGATCTATCTGGAAGCTTTGACAAACTTCATGCATGCATGACTAGTTTGCAGTGACTAGTAGTGACCAAGTGGAATTCGGGGTTTTAGAGAGGAGTTTCCGCAAAACGATTTTTCACAATAAAAATTTGCTAGAAAAAGTGATTTAATATTTGAAAACACTTAATTCATTCTGAAGGTTTTCTTGGTATTTTTCATCAGCACAGTAACCATTGTTTAAGGTGGCTGAATAGTTATTTCTTTTCTTTTCTATAGAAGGTCTCTCTTCCGTCCACCTGCGATTTCGAGAAAATTTATGTTTTTCAAGCGAACGTTTTTCAAGAGAAACATTACCGGAAAAAAAAAAACGTCAAAATGTTTTAGAACCTCAAATAGTTGGTGATAATGTTATTTTTTTCTAGAAGTGGGACAAATCTTAAATTTTCTCGAATCCGAATCCTAAAAGGTTCTCGAATCCCTCGAATCGTTTATATTATAATCCTATATTATTCATTAAGAAGATACAAATAAATGAAATAATATTAAATATTAAATTATTAATAAACTGAAAACATTATGTGGCACTCAGGGTCGCCACAAGGTGATCCATTGGTGATCCGGGTACAACACCGAAATTGCAACAATCGCCGTTTTTTTTGTTAGTGAACGCTCTTCTATTGGACGTCAATTGAATTTAAAACTAATTTTACCAATGATTTTTTAGTTTTTTTTTTTTTTTTCAGCTTAGTATTTGAAAGATTCGAAAAACGAAAAAATCGTAAGGATTCGAGTTTTCGAATCTCGAATATTTTTCAAAATTCGTGAGATCCGAGAATTCGAATGTCCCCCCCCCCAATCCCTAAAAATAAAACTTTTATGACAATGTTAGAAAAATACGAATATAGTTTTTCATGAAATGTCAATGGAAAACCTAAAAAAACGGGTCACTTTCAAACTGAACTATAAAAATGTTTATTTTTTTTTTTAAATATTGACAAGAAGAAAAAAAAACGTTTATGGCACCCCAATCTTCTAACATAAAAGAAACATCTACTCAGCTACCGTAAGTCAAAACAGAATGAAAAACATATAAATTGCATTTATAAAATATGAATCTACTCTTTTCAAATATCAAATCAATTTTCCCTATAGTATATATTATAGCACAGTAATGTTTGAGTTTGAGCTTAAAATTACAACGAAAATTATGAAAATGAACAACAAAAAAAAAGAAAAATGGCAGCACCGTTTCACGAATCACATCTCATCATCAATATTACATTTACAGCTAAAGAAAAACGTCTCTAATTTGCCAGAGGTTAGGCCCTATAGGGTGGTCTCATGATTCGAAAGTACATTAGATCGGAGTTAGCGAAATTTCGCTACGAAATTATTTTATTTACGAAATGATAACATTTTGACGTCACTTCCGCCTCCTTTCGTTGTAAAATAAAATTACGAAATTTTTGAATAATTTCATAGAAGATTTGGTAGAAGGTGTGTGTGTGTGTGTACGTGTAACGCCGTTTTCGAAACTTGAAAACGATGGCATTTTTCCATCGCTTCGATGGAAAAAGATATCGATCTTGAAGACAAACCACACAAATCGCTGTATAACGACAACGTTTTCGTTTTTCGGTTGCTTCGCTAACTGACAGGGTTGGCAAAGTTTTTCCCAGGGGTGGTATTTACCAGATATTACCACGGTATTTTCCGTCTGGAAATAATGGCTTTTTAGACAATTTCAATTTTTAAGCCAATATTTTTCTCATACAGTCTGCTTTTGCGTTTACACTTTCTTTCCGATTTACTGGTCTTCCAACCCCTGTTCATTTTTTTTTGTGATTTAAGTAAAAATAGCTGTACATAAAATATACAAACCTAAAAAATTAAAAACTAGTGGCCAGAATCCAGATTAGCCATATAACTGAAGTTGCCATTTGACTAGTGAGTCAATGCGTCATAAAATAATACTAACAATAACTAGATGAAAAGAGCATAATACTAGTTTTTCCCGGATTTAGTGGTAAAAACCGGTTGTAACTGGTATATACCAGCAGTGCCCTGTCCTTTACCGGGTTTTCCCGGGATTTTACCAACCCTGCTAACTGAAAGTACGAAATCGAAACGAAAACGAAATCACTTAATTTAAATATATTAATTTCGTTAAACTTAAATTTCGTACGAAATGTCGCTAACTCTGTAATATGTTTGAGTGATGACTGATGAGAATTTCTGTTCATGATTAATACAGAACTCATTGCATTACATGTTTTCCAGCAACTCTTTAGGCTAGTAATACACACGAGGATTCTTTGTTGCGATACATCATTGTGGGACTGAATCTCGTCAGTTGCAATTCAGACCCGCAACAATGTTGAAATGTTTTAGGGCTGAATCGCACCAGCTCAGATTCATGTTTCTTGACTGAGAATCTTCGAAACATTGTTGCCGGTCAGAATCGCTACTTATGCGATTCAGACCTGCAACAATGTATTATCGAAACAAAGAAGCCTGGTGTGTACTAGCCATTAAGACCTTGGTCGGGCCAGGAGGTACAGCTTGTATGTAGGTTAAGGCAAGATTGCTCTCTAGTGCGCATATGCAGAATGCAGTAAGTATTGCACCTACTGCAACCTGCTTTGACTGGTGCATTTCAACAATGTGCATTCGCAGTAGAATGCTACCAATACCATAACCACGTCTCTACATCTACTGTATTGTACTGTATGCCACATTTCAATAAACAAACGTTCCCAAGATAAGAGACTTGCTCTATAACGTTTTAACAGTTAAAGCCTTGGTAGAGCTCAATGCTAGACCTCTTTTACCACTACACCACTGCTTCCATATCTAAAAAAACCATTTAAGGCATTGCTAGAGCTCAATGAAACACTCAGAAATCATAGTTTTTGGAAGTTTTTTCTTCCGAAAACTGCTGTTTCGGAGTGGAAAATCTGAAATCAAAAGCTCAGAAATACAATATAGAATCCAGGAAAATGCAACACTGCAATGGTCAGGGTGACGACCATGTGCAGACAGCAACACAGGGATTTAAGGCCTTAATACAGCTTAATGAAAAAGAAATCTGAAAAACATATTCCAAAAACATAAATTCCACAAAATGGAACTCAGAAAAAGAAAAAAACTTGCAGCCTATAATGAAAATAAATAAAAACTGAAAACAAAAGCAACTGTGTAAATTCCTATGCTGCTTGCTGTCTGCACATGGTCACCCTGACCGCTGCAGTGTTGCATTTCCCTAAGATTCCCTATTGTATTTCAGAGCTTTTTTTTTTCTTTTCAGAGTACTCTGAAATAATGTTAAAAACATTATTTCAGAGTACTCAGATTTCCCACTCAGAAACAGCATTTCTGAGTGTTTCAAAGGCCTTTAACCTAAACGTACATCACATTTTCTTTTAGTTTTTAAAAATTTTCTAAAAAATAAGTCAGGCTGCAAACCATAAGGATTTTTAAAATTGTGCACATTATTTAAAAAAATTAGTTAGGCCCCGGGGGCACACAGGATAACACGAAACCTTTTTCGAAACATGATGAAACGAAAACATCTCGAAATAAAAACAGAAAACAACCTTTCAACAAGATTCAATTCAATTCAACCCAGTCCACCTGCAATCAGCTTAAAAGCCCATGTGGCAGGGGGGGGGGGAATTGCTTCCGAAACAAGACATCATTGTTAAATTGAAATCGTCATCCTAACAAAGAACTATCAACTAGAAGAGAACTCCATTGTCTAATAACATTCGGAGAAATGAAAAAAAAAAAAACGACCAAAAATATGCATCAGTTCTAGCCATTAATTCTTTGAATGTCTTTGACTTCGAATGACCGTGTCTTCCCTTACGAGGATGTGTATTCAGTAAGTCATTAAGTAGAGCCATATTATCATCGTCTGCCAGTAAACAACAACCGAAAAGGGCAAGGCTTTGGTCATTTCTTCGGCCTGCTAATGAGCAAAACCATAATGAAACAAAAATTATTCAGTCTGTGGCACTCTTTTGCTAAGATGACGGCGTTAAATGTTGGTGATATCGATACTGATGCACGTACTCAAAAGAGACTACAGCATCACGTGGACAAGAGTCCTCCCCGGTTTTGAACACACACATTGGTGTAAAGTAAAATGTAATACTGTAACACAGTATGTATTTTTTCACGAAACAAACTACATGAAACATAGAAGTAATAAAGACAGAGCTGCTTTGTTTTCAACGTGTCTCGCTATGTGTCGTCGTGTGTCATCACTTTTGTTCCGCCTACCTCTTGTCAGTCAGCATTGTGCAGCGAGCGACTCATCTGAAAGCATGTAGTCAAAAGTTGGAATGACACGCAAACGAAACACACAATGGAGACAAAAATGTTTCGTTTCATCATGCTTCAAACAGTTTTGTCATCCTGTGTGCGCCCAGCTTTAAAAAAAAACAATTTCTGACTCATATCAACTTATATTTTTAACCTATTTTTCTTTTAACAAAAAAAAAATCAATCAAATTTATGATTTAAAAAAAAAAATCACTTGATTTAAATGAAACAACCCTGACTTATATAAACAAAGGTAAAATTTGGTATATTTTATATACTGTATATATGAGCGAGCGTATTTCAAAATGTAATCATAAAAAAGAACTAAATTTAGCTAATTTCATTATTTTAGCTAACTTTTTGAAGTTAAAAATAACCGAACCTTCCTTTCTTCAAATTTTATTCGGAAGGAAAAAAAGTTCTCCATTACTAAAATAAATTTCGAGATAAATTAACTGAATAAAATATTTAAATGAACCTGTTTTTCAACAACAACAAAAACAAAAAACAAAAACAAAAAAAGAAGTCTTTAATAAAGCGGAATTAAATAAAAAGAGACAAGTGTAAAGCTTCGTTTTCACGGCAATAGTTCTATCGTGAGAATAGCTGTCATGAAAGTTGCGATAGTTCACTCTCACGATAAGCAACTGTCTACACGTCTTGAAGTAACGTGATAGTTGTCTGTCACATGACAGTGTGACGTCTACTTCACAGATATTATTGAGTCAACAACAGTGTTGCCCTCTCTCTCCCTCCAGAAGCCAAATTTCCCCACAACATGGATATTTCCCTACAAGCGGTCACTCAACAACTATTACTATTGCAACGGTACTATCAACTATCTCTAGTCAAACGAGATAGTGTGATAGTGCTATCTCGCAACAGTGTGATAGTAATAACTATCATGTGGTCTTCACGATGATAGTTCTGGCGATAGTTGCTCTCATGACAGCAATTATCGTGAAAACGAGGCTTGAATGAAAAAAGACAAAATTAAACAAAAAATGTGTTCAATTTTTCTTTTTTTCATTTTACACTGTGTTTCGTGTGTCCTGCCTGAATGGTCTAAAGCCACAAGTTATTTACTTCTGTACATGTAACTTGTGGCTTTGAACTTACCGATGACCATTCGGGATGACATTTAAGAAAAGAAACGTGGGTTCATTTAAATATCCAACTAGTTTACATATAGTTTACATATATATATATATATATCCACAATTTTTGCACGTAGGTCCCATCTCTCAAAATTAGTAATAACCCCTCCCTCCCTCCCCCCCCCCCGGAAAGTCCATCTTTAATTATATACACTTCAATCAAAACGCAAAGAAAATTTCATTAAAAACAACCCCAAAAAGCAAATTTTACAGGAATCTCTCTCTCTCTCTCTGACCATGACTAACTTTCCCTTTGCCCCACCCTTTTACGAACGTCAGAGCAAATATCAACCAATTAGAAATAGAAAAGGACGGGGCATGTGACACCAGAGCGAGAAATTAACCAATTAAAAATTGATGAGGCTCCAAAAAAAAGGGCGGGGCAAACGAAAAGTTCGTGCTAAAGTACAGAACAGAAAATCTCAATACTTGAAGAGAAGTAACAATAATTGGCTGCGATGATAATTGTGACACTGAGGCTACTTCACATGTATTGTAAAACTAATGCCTAGTACACACATGAGTTAAATGAATTCAAATTAAATGTGTTTAGGTGAATTACACGGAATCCAGTTAAGGACATGAACCCAAATAAAAATTGACTTTATTATTAATATTTGAAATTGAAATACCAAATCAATATTTTTTGTCACTAGTTTCTATATTATATTATATATTAAGCCAAGTCTGTGTGTGTGGGGGGGGTGTAAGTGATTAACGCTGTACAATTTATATAAATTTAAATGAATAAATGAACCGCTTTTTTCTCAAGGAAAGAGAGAAACGTGGAGGGGAAAAAAGGGGGAGGGGGAGACTGAAATTGAAATGAAAGGAGTAAAAAAGGAACGAACGACGCGCATGCGCACACCAGAGAAAAATGAAAAACTCATTTTCTCTTTCAAATATAAAAAGGGGAGGGGATAATAGTAGCAAAATTAAACTACAGTTTATCACGGGCAATTGTGCCCAGCATTAGAATTTCTTTTGCTCCGCCCTTTTATGGACGTCATCAATTTCTAATTTGGTTTGTTACTTAGTCTGACGTCATAAAAGGGCGGAGGAAAAGAAATTCTAATGCTGGGCACAATTGCCTGTAAATTTCGCTCCCGTCATTTATGACGGGTTACCCCACTAGTATTTAAGTATTAACTCAATATTTTTAAGATTATTAACTGAATAAATTAAATTCGACATATTGTTTGTTTGCCCTTCACAGAGGGCTCCGTAGAACACGTTTATTATTTAAATACATTTAAATTATCAGGTGTGTACTAGGTAAAAGTCTCATGTATTGACTATAGTTAAGTGTGCAGTGTAAATGCACAACCCTGATGGATGGATGCAATCACATAAATTGAACTGAATTGCAGTAATGCATTTTAATCAGTTAATCAGAGACCTAAATGCTTTATATTATAACACACACGCACACCACTTGACTTGGATTGAAAACACACTCACCACCATTTCCCCTTCACCCTCCTTTGCCCATTCTTCAAAGTTATACTTCAAAATTTATCCCCAAACTATCTCTCTTGCTTTTTTTTGAGAACGCCCTGCAGGTTTATTTACATTTTTAGTAGATAAAACTACCACTTTCAAGATTATAGACCTTTTAATAAAATAGCCTTCTAACTGTGGAACATGCAGTTAGCTACCTCACATAATGCTGCTAAACATTACATGGAGAGAGAGAGAGAGAGAGAGATAGCTAACCGAACGGTTGTGGTTCGCTACACAGGCAGTTGAGCACAGACAGAAAAATTATGTTAGCCCAGCCCATTTTATGAGCATCAGACCAATAAAACAAACACGTAACAAACCTAAATAACTGCGCCCAACTGCTTCTGTTCACACTACTGCTACCAAAGCTTAGGAACAGCTACCAAGGGAGGGGGGGGGGGAAGAGAACACAGGCAAGTAAAGACAGTAAGATACAGTCGTTTGCTCCGCCCCTTTTATGAGGACCGGCAACTTCTAGGTTTGTTATGTGGTATGACGTCACATGCCCCACCCTTTTCAATTTCCAATTGGCTGATATTTGGCCTGACGCTCATTATAAAAAGGGGGCGGGGCGAACGACTGTATCTTCCTGTTTTTACAGGCCTGTGGAGGAGAACAACTACTTGGGTCACTACAGCTACCTGTGTCATTCCAGCTACCAAAAAAATATAAGCCTTTTTTCCCCCCCTAACCTAACCTAATGAAACCGAACCGAACCGCACCTAATCCAACCTAAACTAACCTTTGTGACCCAGGTAGCTGTAGTCATGAAAAAAAAAAAGGTCTAGATGTTTTTTTGGTAACTGTAATGACCCTTGGCAGTTGTATAGTGCCCACAGTTAGCTGTAGTTACTCAGGTAGCTATAGTGAGCCAGTCAGTCTCAAACGAACTTATCTTGAAAGTGGTAGAGAGACTACAAGCATTGTCCACACGCCTCAAATTGCTCGCACTTTTGTTTGCTCTCGGTAGAGTCGGTAGTAATGCTGAAACGTGCTCTCATTCCTAAACACTTCACACACACACACACAAACAAAAAGACAGAATAAAGGTCCAATAAAAAAAAACAGAAACCGGGGTTGAGGTTGGATGAGGGAGTTGTTTTTTCAAACGAAACTGCAAGAAGTTAAGTCTGCTAATCAGCACAGAAGTTACATCTCACTATATCACATTCAAAAACACAAAAGACACAAACAAATGACATGAATCCACAGGAAAAAGGGAACAACTATGAAATATTAAGATTAAGATAATGGGGTAACATGAATTTGCTTTCACCCCCTCCCTCCCTCCCTCCCTCCTCCTCCTCCTCCCCTAAATTGGCACAAGTATAGAAAATAAATATAAATAAACACTGAATAAGATAACATTCGAAAAAGTTTCTCTATCTCTCTTTCTATCCAGAAAACTACAACACACATAAGAGACACAACCAAAATTCACGGATTAACAGCACGATGCTCCTTCCGCAGCATACAAAGTCTGCAGTTCTTGATGTAATTATTTACGGCCAACACGTTGCAAAATGCATAAACTTCCTTTACTTTGGATCGTGTTATAGGAGCGCATGGATGATTGTTATCGTCATGAAACATCTTGAGAATGGCTGGTAATTCCGCCTGTCTTGCAACTGGTTTACCGGAAATCTGGTCCAAAACAACTTTTTGTCCATCTTTTATACCCAAGCAATACCTCTTCTTAACTTTACTTTTCAAATCAGTCGAGATGAGTGGATCGGATTCGCCTTTTTGTAGTTCCAAACAGCGAATCATTTTCTCGTACAATGCGTCACTCGGATAAGTAATGTCGTCCACACCCTTCAGTGTTCGAGAATGGGATGGATCCAATTGCTGCACACAAGAACCGAAAATGTACTTTAAAATGCTGAACTTGATTGAGTTTATATATAATAATAGTATATACAGGCAAACTTTTGCTAAGTAACCGAACGACAACAAAAAAAAAATAACAATTGGCAGAGTCAACGCAATATTTTTTTGTTTGTTGCAAAGATGGATTTCAAAATGACAAGGATTTTTTAAAAAAAAATACACTTGTTTCTGTTCGGCAACTCGGCTTTTGGGTAAAATGTTAGTAATTTAACAATAATTGCAACGCGGTTCTATAAAAACAATATCACTGAATCATTCGGGGGGGGGGGGGGGGGGCCATCAATGTTTACTTTTCTGCCAGTGGTGTAGTTAAGAGATGGCAACAGGTAGAACCGGATGTGGGACATTTGCCCTAAAGGGACATTTGCCCTATAGACACTTTCCCTAAAGGGACATTTGCCCTATACACACTTGCCCTAAAGGGACATTGGCCCTATGGACACTTGCCCTAACGGGACATTTGCCCTAAAACCCAGTAGATCCGAAACGTTTCTACTCGGTTCGGAACCGATTTAATCGGTTCGCGTTTCTTTTTTTTTTTTTTTTTTTTGGAAACTGGTTCTGATCAGTTCGTGGACGGATCTTGTGCTGCAAATTACGCGCAGTTTTGCACAGCACAAGATCGACGAAATGACCAGAACCCGTTTGAAAAGTTTCCTAATATGCATTCGCAGATTTGTGCTGCAAATTCTGCGCCAATATTGCGCAGATCTGCACAGCACATTAGTCTCTAATGTGCTGCGCAAATCTTCTACTGCATTTGGAACCGGTTCGTCAAGTTCGACGAACAGATCATAACCCGTTTGAACCGTTTCCCAATATGCATTAGCAGATTTGCATAGCACATTAGTTAGCGGTGACGAAGGGTAGAACCGAACCGAATCTACTCGGTTCGGAACGAGTTCCGATCAGTTCGAACTATACTGGCGAACCGGTTCTATCAGTTGACATCTCTAGGTGTAGTCATGTCGGAGCTTATAGTTGGAGCGGTGCCTCAGTACTCTTTTTAGGACTGGAGCAAAAGCTCCAGTATAATATTTAAAATATTTACTTTCATATCTTTGTTATTTTCACTGAAATAATATGGTAATATTTCAAAATTACTGTCATTTTGATGGTTCTCCATTGCTAGAGAGAGAATTTAAAGGAAAACCCCATGGAAAATGATGAAATTTTCGTAGCTCGCTGAATGTATTCTGCAAGACAATAATTGTGATTCTATTAAAGTAGAACCTCGATTATCGGAACTAATATGTCTGACATGCATAGTTCCGATAATCAATGTTCTAACTGCAATTTTGTTTTAAAGTTTTCAACTCACGAAAACATAAGACAATTCAGGAAAAAATGAATTTTGCTATGAAATTAATATGAAATCCTATCAACTTTTTTTCAATTATTGGGTGTCGATAATATCGATATGCAAATTTCAACAGCTCCCCCCCCAAGCTTTCTTTTACAACCTACACCACTGCTTCCTTCACTAAAAACCATTTAAGGCCTTGCTAGAGGTCAATGAGAGAAACACTCAGAAATGATAGTTTTTGGAACTTTTTCTCTTCCGAAAACTGCTGTTTCTAAGTGGAAAATCTGAGTACACTCTGAAATAATGTTTTTAACATTATTTCTACACTCTGAAATAATGTTTTTAACATTATTTCAGAGTACTCCGAAACCAAAAAAAAAACAACTCTGAAATACAATAGGGAATCTAGGGAAATGCAACACTGCAATGGTCACACAGCAGCATAGCGATTTACACAATTGCTTTTTGTTTTCAGAGTTTTCATTATGCTATGTAGGCTGCAAATTATTTTCCGAGTTCCATTTTGTGGAATTTATGTTTTTGCAATATTTTTACAGACAATTAGAAATCGGGACAAACAGAAGTTGGTTCCGCCCTTTTTATGACGAACGGCAACTTCTAATTGGTTTGGTTATGTAGTCTGACGTCACATGCTCCGGACCTTTTCAACGTCGAACCACGCAACAAACCAATTAGAAGTTGCCGGTCGTCATAAAAAGGGCGGAGCCAACTTCTGTTTCTCCCGTTTTCTAATTGCCTGTTATTTTTTCATAGTTCTTTTCACTGAGCTCTAGCGAGGCCTTAAAATAAATGCGTGTTCCCCAGGATATCAGTATCTTAGAACATATTTGTGTCAAGCTTGCTTTTTTTTTTTTCTTTTTTTAAAAATACACTTTTTATGGCATTTTGAAAACGATCAAATATAGCTTTTCCTTTTTCTTTTTAGGCTGAGTAAAAATTTTAGCCTGTTAGCGTTCAAAAACAATTTTTGTAAAAGCTTAAAAAAAAAAATGCGATAAAGAGGTTATTTTTAGGGTCATCAACAACATGAAAAAAAATATCTTAAGGGTGTGTTTTCTTTTTATTTTCACTTTTTTCTAAAACATTTTCCATTTATTTCTTCTAAGTAGCTTTCTGAAAAGCGGCGACAAAAAAGCTCTTTTGAGGAGACTTTAATACCACTAAAATGTGTAACATGTAAGTTTAAAAGCCGTTCGCAGCATAGAAAACGATTAGAACGATTTTTTTAAAAAAACAAACAGATTATTTGAAACTAGAAGAGTAAAATTAAGAGACAACATCATAAAATTACTTCGAAAAATCTCCGCAAACAGCGCTAGCATCGTTTTTCTATTGAGCCCATACACCCATTATGTTAAAGAAAAAATGTTCATTTTTAAAATACAGTCAATGGCGGCAATATGTTTGTTTATTTTTCATATTTAAAGTTGTCCAATATTAAGTTTTCAAAGTGCAATGTGCGCCTTAAATATATGCTGATCGAGTGATAGAATGACAAAAAATTGGTAAGTGCGGTTATATTTTTAAAAAACTATTTCAAAATCGCAAATGTCTAACTCTTATGTTAAACGCCATTGATAACGCGCTCTCGTAAGCAAAAACATCCATTAAAAAATGCTCGTAAAAATACATGAAAATAATTTTAAAAAACCAAAAAGAAAATCACCACGTGCGCCAAAGCGTTGTCTTTACAGTGGTTTTTAAAATTATTTTTAAGTTTTTTTTACAAGCATTTGCTTACGAGCACGCACTCAATGGAGTTTAACATAAGTTAGAAATTCGCGATTTTGAAATATGTTTTTTAAAAATAGAACCGCACTTACCAATTTTTTGTCATTCTATCACTCGAATAGCATATATTTAAGGTGCACGTTGCACTATGAACCATCAAAATTGGACAACTTTAAATATGAAAAATAAACATAATGCCGTGACTGTGTATTTTAAAAATTAACTTTTTTTCTTTAACATTGGGTCTATGGGCTCAATAGAAGAAAAAAAAAAAACGATACTAGCGCTCTTTGCGTAGATTATTCAAAGTAATTTTGTGAAAATAATATTTATTTGTTTCACAAGAGTTTTAAAATAAAACTTTTTATTACAGTTTGAAGTCGTTTATCGTTGTTCTTTATAGCTTTTGTAGTCATAAAACTGTGTAGCAGCAATATTTCTTAAAACTGATATAAAAGTTTATTTTGAAACATATTTTCACGAAAATTATCTATGCACAATTTGCACATATAGGCCCGATGCACACATCCTTGTTTTGTTAACGTTTAGCAGCAAAAAAAAAACCACGGATGTGTGTGCCCCTGATCAACATACAACAAGGTACTGAGAAACCGAAGTTGCTCGTACGGTGCTGTGGAGAATTACGGCACAAAATGCATCCAAGCTGGACGTGCGATGTCGGGGTAGGCCGAGGTAGGATGTGCAGTGCCCCCGTCTAACTAATAGACTCAGGCCATAGTCCTAACTCCGGCGCCACAGCTATGAGGCGCCGTTTGGGCCATATATATAGGTGAGAAATATATATGTGGTAGTGAGATTTGCAGCCGCGTCATGGCTCCGCCCATGTCATGACGACTGGTAACTTCTAATTGGCTGGTTATGACGTCAGACTTCATAATTAGAAGTTACCAGTCGTCATGACAAGGGCGGAGCCATGACGCGGCTGCAAACTTCACTACCACATATATACCGTATACGATAAGTAATGTAATATACGGCCCAAACGGCGCCTCATACACAGCAAGCCTAGTTACCCTTCTAGATTCAAATACGGTTTTGAAAACTCGTTCATAAGTTGCTTCAAAAAAAAAAAAGCTTTACAATTGATTTGCTTTGAACATCTATAAAAGGCTTTTTTTCACAAGCAACTATATCATTAGCAAATTTGGATGACTAACTTCTAGAAAAATGTTTTGGACTCGACACACCAGCCATACTGGGGCAGACTAATCGTAGGTCACTAGGCGACCTACACTATTAGACATGAACTGTGGGTCACTCAGTGACCTACAGTTCTGAAGTATAGGTCACCTAGTGACCTACGATTAGTCTGCTCCTTACCAAATGTGATAATACTCTTGCAAGACTTAAGAGTGGTTTCTTCTTAAGAGACAGGCAATTAGATATCGGGACAAACAGAAGTTGGCTCCGCCCTTTTTACGACGACCGGCAACTTCTAATTGGTTTGTTGTGTGGTTCGACGTTGAAAAGGGCGGAGCATGTGACGTCACACTACATAACCAACCAATTAGTAGTTGTTTTCGTCATAAAAAGGGCGGAGCCAACTTCTGTTTGTTCCGATTTCTAATTGCCTGTTCTTAAGAGTGGGTTCTGTCTTACAGAACGCGTGCAGAAAACTGTGCACGATTCACAACAATATTTGACTACTTGTCAGCATATACTGTATGTACAAAACGTTAAGAGTCACACACTTAGGCTTGCCACCTTTCCTCCTTTGTGGAGGACAGTCCTCCATTCGGAGGAAATGTCCTCTGGCCAGGGCCATCCTATACGAAGGCAAACATGTCCTCCCCACAATAAATTGTATAAAAACTTAAATACGTTCATGGAGTCCTGGTCCTGGCCGGAGGACAGACCTTCCGAATAGCAGACTGTCCTCTACACGTGGCAAGCCTAGTCACACTACAGGATAAAACCTAGGACACACTATGCGTCAAATGCCTTCCAATGCTGGACGAATCATAAGATTGACACACAGTATGGCCGTGAGATGGATGTCGAGTGAGGGATACCGAGCGTCTAACGTTTCGACACTGGAGGGTATTGGGAAGGCATTCAGGCAGGTGTCGGTTTCCTTGCCTCGCGTCAAAGGTTTCCAATGTTTGCATGCCCCGACGTTGTATACCAATGGTAGACACATAGTCTGTGACCGGTTCATCAAGTGTCCAACTAGCAAATGTTGGAGACAAATATGGGTACAACGTTGGATACATAGCGTAGTGTGTCCTAGGCTTAACAACAGTATTAAACTATACATTAATTTCCCTTCGCCTCTCTTGAAGTGTTAAATTTTTGGTTGACATTAGCTAACACAAGTTCACCATTTTGAAAACATGTTGATAACACGCCCACACAAATTTCTATGCGTAAACAATACGGCACATGTAGTGTTCTGGAACTCAAGTTCTTTTTAGTGGATTTTTTTTTTAAATAACATCAGTCAAATCTTATTAAATATCATCCTGACAAACTGACTTGAAACAAATGCAACAAGAAATATTGAAGAGATTCCTATGAAAATCAAAAAAAAAAAAAAGATATCCAAAAGGCCACAGCATGTAGGAGGCCTACTAGTACTGCTCCTTCCGCCGCTGACACACTTTGCAGTTTTTGATGTAGTTCTCAACGGCCTTCGTGTTGCAAAATGCATATTCGCACTGTACTTTCATTCGTGTAATCGAGCAACACGGATGACCAATATTGTCATGACATTGTCCCAAAATGGCTGCCATCTCCGACTGTCTTGCAATTGGTTTTCCAGTCGCCACGTCCAACAGAAGTTTACGACCATGTCTAAGTTCCAAGCGAAACTTGCGCCTAACTTTATGTTTAAAACTCGAAGGAATGAGAGGATCCGTTTCGCCCTTTTCCAGTTCAAAACAACGAATCATTTTCATGTAACAGTCATCACTAGGATAAGTAACATCGTCCACACGGATATGAGGTTCCAATTGCTGCACAAGAGAACCAAAAACGTACTTTAAAAGGCAGAACTTCAAATACGTTTATCCTAAAATTGAATTACGTCTCGAAATTATACATGGTTCTTATGCGCTTTGCATCTTAGGGAATTAATTGTGTGCTTGAGAAACATTGCTTTATGGGATTCATAATTTTCTGGACACACTGGAATTGCTGTTGGTTTTATATTTTCTGGTTTTGACAATGCGTTATCGCATTCTGAACTTGAACTCTTGTACCTCTGCCACAGGCCATCTTATATCGAAAGAGCTCATACAAGTAGTTTAATAAGGCCGGTGACCATACACTGCCGCAAACAAAACAACATCGGGAAGTTTGAAACCACCTGGGGCCGTTTGCTTCGAGCAGAAAAGCCTGCAACAAACTGTAAAGTGGGAGCAGGCACACTGACGCGAGACAAAACGATTTGTTTGCTCCAACACAATAGTCGTGTTGTTTCGCCCAGTGGCGTAGCCAGGATTTCTTTTGGGTAGGAGGGGGGGGGGGGGGTCCAAAATGTTCTTCTTCAGAATAAAGCTAGTTGGCCCACTATGGCGCGCAGCGCCATCCAGAAGAATTTTCCATTGTATGCTTCATATGAAATCAAATAGTGTACCGTTCACTATAAGGCGACACGCTGCGACGCGCGAAACTCACTTGCAGAACTTCCATGCCAGAAGTTTCAAGGAGAACCAATAAGAACTGTTTCCTTTCACCGTGGCGCGCCTCTTTGTTTGTGTGTTGTGGGAGGGAGGGGGAGGGGTAGACGAAAAGAACCAGAAAAGGGGAGGGGGAGAATGCGCTCACGTGACATTCTCACACCTCAAATTGTTAAGTGCGGTTCTATTTTTAAAACAAATTTCAAAATCGCAAATTTCTAACTCCATTGAGTAAGCGCTCACGTAAGCAAGAAGAACATCCGTTAAAATATGCTCGTAAAAAATACCTAAAATTAATTTTAAAAAAGCACAATTAAACCACACTGAAGCCAACACATTGGCGCACGTGCTGATTTTTTTCTGGCTTTTTTTTTAAATTACTTTGAAACATAAGACTATTATTTTTCAATACGACGCAGATCGTAATTATATCTGTGTTGCAGCAACTGTTTAAAAGCTGCAAAACCACACCCGAAAAACGAAACTTGCGACCGATTTCTTGCAAAAAATATTTTGATTGTTCCCGGAAATGGTTTTTTTTTAAAAAAGAGCAACAATAAGAAATTCGAACTGTTTTTCGAAAATAAAATCGTTGAGCTGATGAATCGGAAAAGACTTTTTTTTAATAGAAATTATATTTTACGCTTGTAAAATAAACTTGTTACCGCAGTTATAAAAAGCCAAAAATAACGTTTGCAGGAAACGACAATAAAAAACCTGTAAACAAAAAGGGTTCTTTTCTAGGAAGTTTATTTTTTTGAAAATATTGCCACTAGAAAAATCAATAAAAGCTTAGCTATGGCAATATTATTATTATAACCACCCACATCAATCTACTCTCTCTCTCTCTCTCTCTGGAACGCTCTGACGTGGAACCCTCTAACGTTGTGTCAGTGGTAACCGTTATACCTTTATGCCGCTAGATGGCGTTCGCAACGGCACTAATGCTCTGACGATGTGTCAGTGGTAACGATTATAATTACAACTACAATTAGTACTCTGCTAGCAGCCAAATAGGCCTATGGCAGAGGGACATAAAAGTCCACAAGCAGCTTGACAATGCTTAATGCATTGTCAAGCACATGTATAAAAACAAAATGAATATACAAATGTCAATCCCACAAAACAAAATTATTCCCATTCACCACTTCTTTCTCAGGAAGAGGGTTCCATTGTCTTTATAACTCTAGGGAAAAAAAGACCAATAATATGAATCTGTCCTAGCAAAAATCTCCCTAATTTTCTTAGAGTGGTCAGCCCTGCCCATGTATGGTGCTTTATGAATATCACTGGACTGCAGTTTAGGACAATCACCACGTGTAATTTTTCCAAACAATTTCAAACTTAATTCAGCCCTGCGATGTGCCAAACTATGCCATTGTAGCACTGACAACATCTCAGTGACACTATCTGTAAATTTGTGCCTGCCACAAACAAACCAAGCTGCCCTACGCTGAACCATTTCAACTGAATGAGTGTGAGACAGAGTGAGAATTCCATACACTGCAGCAATACCCAAGATGAGGCCAAACCAATGCTTGATAGGAAATAGTTTTAACTTATGCTGGGCAGGTGTCCAATGTCCTTTGACTAAAACATAGCATTTGTAGAGCTTTACCAGTAACACCATCAATGTGTTTTTTCCCAAGAACGGTCATCTGTCATTGTAACCCCCAAGTACTTATAACACTTGACACTCTGAAGAATAATGTCATTCAAACTATAATTGAACACAATTGGATTTCTACCCCGAGTTAGCCTCATAACACTACACTTCCCCTCATTCAACTGAAGCTGTCCTGTATTACACTATCCCTCAATTGCCTTCAAGTTTAGAGCTAATGTTTCACAGTCTTGGATACCATCAACCTCTTTGTAAATTAAGAGTATCATCAGCAAATAGTCTACAGTTGCTGCCAACTGTGCTGCTGAGGTCATTAATAAATATCAGAAACAAAAAAGGACCCAGCACACTACCCTGGGGTACACCAGATTTAATAGCCAACCACTCTGAGTGAGACCCATTTACAACTATTCTTTGTTTCCTATCACTTAAAAAAAAAGTTACCCATTTGGTTACCTGCCCCCCAACCCATATGCTGCAACTTTTGCCAGAAGTTTTTAATGTGAAACAGTGTCAAATGCCTTACAAAAGTCAAGAAACACCATATAACCTGTCACCACTAGATGGTGGCATACATCAGTTATATAATATCTAAACATATATGATTTAGTTCAAAGGTTAACCATCCTAGGACACAGGCATCTGTAAACAGCTTCAGAATTTCTTTGGTTCCGCTCTTTTATGAGCGTCATCAATTTCTAATTGCTTTGTTACTGGATCTGACGTCATATGCCCTGCCCTTTTTATTTCTAATTGGTTGATATTTGGTCTGACGCTCATATAAAAAGACAGAGCCAAAGAAATTCTGAAGCTGTGTGCAGATGCCTGTGTCCTAGGACGGACAACATCCCCTATTCGTATTGGTTCCCCCCATTCCAAAATCCTCGTCTTATGACGGGCATGCTTCACAATTTGAAGCATGCCCGTCATAAGTATATAAAGCTCAAAAGCACACTACATCGGATCCGAACGGAACGAAATCGAATAGGGATATTTTGATAACAAGTATTTCAATGGAGCTTGCCGCATCCGATCCACCATGGCGTTTTCAATCCGATCCGATCCGATCCATGCTACTGTGGTGGGACTCCATTGAAATGCTTGTTATTCAAATATTCCGATTCGTTCCATTTCCGATTCGAAGTATAGTGTGCTACAACTTACAAGCTTTTACTCTTTTTAAAGTTACTTTCAACAAGTTTGAGATCCCTATTTATGATTTAATGATTAATTTTAATTAAGATCAATTCTTTAAAACAAAACGATATATTTTTTAAAAAAATGGCCAACACAAAAGGAAATCAAGGGAATTCAAAAAATTTCAGTTAATAAAAGAACAATATATCATACAGTATTATGAAAGTTTTAATTAAATGGAGAAAAAAAACTCAGGTTTAAATATAAAGAAAAAAAAATACAATTTCTTTGATTTTAGAAAATCACAATGATTTTTATCCTTTCTTTCGCTATAGTGCCACAGTTCCTTAATACTCAAAAGCAAAACAAATCGATATTATTTGTATATCATTTTTCGCCTTTGGTGCAAAAACAGGCTGACATCCCGAATAGTCATGCACGTACAGTATCTACATGTACATCCACTAGATCACGGGTGGCCAACTTCATTCGGACCGAGAGATGTACTTCTATTACCAATTCACGAAACGTTAGCAATCGACCCGGTAAATCGCAATCGACGACGACGTGTTGGTCACGTTTTAGCATTACCGGTTTTTCTTTGGTAATAAATTTCGGTAATAAAGCTAAAAATTTATATTCCACTTAAACAAAACATATTATCACTAGTGGGGTAACCCGTCATAAATGACGGGAGCAAAATTCACAGGCAATTGTGCGCATGCGCGTCGTTTTTTCCTTTTTTTTTACTCCTTTCATTTCAATTTCAGTCACCCCCTCCCACTTTTCTCTCTCTCTCCCCCTTCTACACTTTCCAACCTTTTCCCCTCACTCCCTCCCACTTTTCTCTCTCTCTCTCCCCCCTTCTACACTTTCCAAAGGAAGAGTTCAAACATATAGTTGACCTTGAGAAAAAAAAACGGTTCATTTATTCAAATTTATATAAATTCCGACGTGCTTCAATGGTTTTTGTTACTCCACACACACACACAGACCTGGGATATTATATATATAATAATTTTTAAATTCATCTCTAAGACAATAATATTCCTAAAACAAATGAAATACAATATAAATTAACCCAAACCACGGTCAACAATATCCTACTATATGAAATAGTTAGTTAGCACAATAGGCAATTAGAAAACGGGATGAACAGACGTTTGCCCCGACCCTTTTATGACAAACGGCAACTTCTAATTGCTTGTTGTGTTGTCTGACGTTGAAAAGGGCGGGGCATGTGACGTCAGACCACAAAACAAACCAACTAGAAGTTGCCGTTCGTCATAAAAGGGGCGGAGCAAACGTCTGTTTATTCCGTGTTCTAATTGCCTGTGTTAGCGCACAGTATAATCCGTAATGGAACACAAAATAAAGCATTCATTTCATCTCCCAATCTGTTCTCCCATTTTATTCACTATTTTTTAGATATACCGTTATTTTCTAGACACGAGCGGGTGGCTGCGTGTGTCAGACAGCCAAATTTTTTGAGTGGTTTTTTTCTTCGCCATCGATTGCTTACTACTACGGCTCAGATTTTGATGCAATATCAACCGGATTATAATTATAATTAAAAAAAAAATTGTTAGAGGCTAGAACTCTAATTGACAACTGATAGTAACCAGACATCTAGCCTTTCTAACCAGCCTATTCTGATTAGAAAAAAGCATAATTGGAGTTGCTCTAATGATGATGATGATTACTTTACAATTGGCGGGCCACAAATTGAGAAACATTCCGGTTGATATTGCATCAAAATCCGAGTCCTACTTACTACCATTGAGCCGTTCGTTATATTCTCTCCATGAATTTGCACACACAGACACAAGGCACACAAGCACAGCACAAGCGACAATATAATGTATCTTGTATGTGAAATTTTAATTTCAAAAACTCAGTGGGGTTCTTAAATATTGGTCCAAAATATCCAAAATTAATAGAAAACTTTTTACCGAAAAAAAAAACGGGTATAACGTCAATTTACCATTAATACCGATGTAACAAAATAAGACCGGTGATACCGGTTTACCAGTAACGATAAAACCGGTAATGAAAACCCTAGTTGGCCGTCCCTGCACTAGATTAACATGGTGCATCTATCCCTATCAATGTTCCAGCACCGACAATGAAACTAAAAACGTTTGCCCAAAATACAACAGTTCAAAAATAATTTCCACTAAAAGGCAACTCAACCAGAATTACTGCACAAGTATAATAGTAACAAATATGAAATGCCGTTTAAACATCTTGTCAATTTGTAAATATTTATTCAATTTAAAAAAAAAACATGACACATTAACATACTTCAATGTAAAATTTAAAATCCATAGTGGTGTGTTGGCTAATTCAGTTGCATTGATGCGCTGTCTGAAATGTCGGCGTCTTCGATTGCTACATAAGAAACGGCTTCGGGACTAAACGAAGCCACGGTTTCGTGGCTAACTGCAGCCACATCTTCTTGACTAACTGTAGCCATGGCTTCTCGACTAACTGTGACCACGTCCCGTATTATTTCTTCGGATGGTGCGATACTCGTTACCGAACGAATCGTAATCTCTTCTTTAGCTTTTTTCCTTGGAGATTCAGAATTTTCTTGTGAATGGTTAACGTGAGCGCCATGTGATTCTAAATAGTGTACTCCATCAATGACAATCGAAACTGCTTTTGCCGTACAGTTGAACATCCTCCTTTTGTCACAGGCCCAATAAAATGCGTGACATTTATCACTTGCCCTGATTCTGTCTGACACTTTCACCATCTGGTAACCAGCAACATTTAACTTCGGTTTCCCTCTCGCTGACATGACGGTATCGCAACGTGTTAAGTTTTTTGGCATTTTCTGTGAATAATAAATTCAGAAGAGAGAAAAAAAAAATCTTAATTCAGTTGGTTACAAGTTCACACGTAAAAAAAAACCCAGAGAAGACACACCTGCGCATTCTTGCATACTGTGTAACAGAGGAATAATAAAAAAAAGAACTTCTGCGCACGTTCGTATGTCGCGTAAGACAAGGAAGGTGTCATTTTAGATGAATTGCGCGTGCCACGTATCAATCATCCGTTGTAATCATCAAACACGTATAACTCCACTGCTTAATCCAATGGTGTTACTTAACATCCTTTTTGAAGTTCGATGAAGAAAAAAAAAAACGAGCCCGGAGTGCGTGGGATTTTCTACCGGTGGGCCACAAAACGCACCAGATAAATGTAACAGTACCAATAAACACACCTGCGCATTCCTCTTACATTATTATACCGTTACGCTACACCAGAATGCGCAGGCATGTCTCAAGAGTTAATAACAAAACACTTTTTGACATGATTATAATAAAAACAGCTTCAAAGTGTAAATATTTCCCTAACTGAAACAACTTTTATCACAGTCTAGGCAACAATTATTCTAGCAATGATGCTATATGAATAAAAAAAAATGGCGCCTGTATTTACTAAAATGCCTTCCTGACTAATTAAAAATAAACTAGTAAAAGTTAACACTTGCATCAAGACAAAAAAAATGTCAAAACCCGAGCTCTCTCGTTACTTATCGTAACTGACAAACACTGCAGTTCCTTATGTAGTTCTTAACGGCAATGATGTTACAAAATGCATAAACTTCTTTCACTTTTGTCCGAGTTCCACAGATGCCGGGATGATCGTTACCGTCATGAAACCGTTTCAAAATGGTTACCATTTCAGACTGTCTCGCAATTGGTTTTCCAGTCATCACATCATATAGTATCTTTTGACCGTTTCTTATTTCCAAGCGACACTTCCTCTTTACTTTCCATTTCAAAGAACCAGGAATGTTTGGATCCGTTTTGCCTCGTTTCATTTCCAAACATCGAATCATTTTCTCGTATAAGCCGTCGGTTGGAAAGGTAACGTCGTCCACGCTCATCTGATATCCAGCACTGGGATGTGGTTCGAATTGCTGCACACAAGAACCGAAAACGTACTTTAAAACGCAGAATTTAGCTTTTTATACACAACAAATACATGTTTTAGTTTTTTGTTTTTTTTTGGGGGGGAAAGGGGGGGGGGGGGTTATGTTCACGCATCATGCATGTGTAGATTGTGTAGTTCGTTTCCACTTTTGTGGTACCAATGCATACTTGTCACTGCACCTTTCCGCAATTTAAGGCTAGTGTAAAACTCTTGAAACAAGAAGATCTAGTGGCTTTTGTCAAGTGAAAAACTGACCATTCTGCACATTCACTAGGCAACGTATAAGCATCAACAACCTAATACATCTTCCTTTAGGTTTTAAACTTCTCATTATCATCATAAGACTAACGTAGCACGTACGTCGGCAATGCACGTGCTGACGGCTTATACTGTATAATACAGAGTTCAACTTTCGACAGCGCAACTTATTGGCATTACAACAATAGTATGAATAATAAATATTGTTCACTGCAACACGAGCTCTATTTATGTGATTGAGTAATTCTCCTCGACTCTAGCCAACGTAAGTGATAAACGTTAAGGCGCGCATACACGAACAACCGTCTACGGGTTCACACGTACAACCGCATTTTTTTTTAGGCTAGAGCAGTGCCGTACACCCGTGTCAAGATCAAGCGTCAATAAAAAGTGTCGCGTCTCTCTAAACGACTCTACGCTTCAGCTAGATTGCGGGTGTGAATCTGCCAACATGGACGAAGCTATTCTAGCGGCCATGGTGTTTGTGCAGTAATAAAAATAAAACATTCACAACAAAATACAGAAGTGTGGACAAAGTGTTTTTTATTAGAAATTTTCACTGCATAAATTCTAATTTAAAATAGTTTCTTTGTTTTTTTTTTTTTTTTTTTTTTTGAATTTGCGCAAAAGTAATTTTATTTATTTATTTATTTTTTTAAATATTTATTCAGACTTGTGTAGTTGCTGAACGTTGGTTATGATTATATGGTGGTGATGGTTATTGTGTTGCAAATTACTACCACGGCCCACCCGCCAATAACCTTTAGGCCACTCATGCCAGAGGGCATACAACAGTCTATGTTACAGACAAAATGGGAAAACAATACACACTGGGGTGCCCGAGGGCAAGTGCGAGGCTTGTGTGTGTCGACACACTCGCAAAAAAATGCCAGCCGATTTGGAACTCGCCTAGAGCGGTCTACGACACAAAATTGGACCTGTCCACACCATTGAGGACACTGTAACTTGGTTTAGGGACACCAGTCTATGTGTTGTGTACACAAACACAGACACTTAAGTGTACATAGACTTGATCTAGACACAAAAAAGTGTCGTCGTGTAGACGATGCTTTACGTTGATCCTGATTGTCGGAAAGACTAACCAAACCGAAGGTGTATAACCAGCCGTTTTGCAAGGCGTCGGCTGTGGCGTCACATTTTGACGTCACTATTCCGTTATTGTCGTTATGTGCTCTGCATTAGTCGTATGAAGATAACGAGAGCCTTTATTATCTCTGGTTGCGATCTTACGTCGACATTCAGTACGAACGGGCAATATGGAAATAGTGAAGTGAAAACGACATCACAGGAAACATATATTGCATTAAGGTACACGCCGTGGTGCGTTATCGTTCGTGCAAGACTTAAAAAAGACCGTAACTAAAGCCTTGTGCATATTCAATATAACAGCAGAACAGCCTACATTACGCAGGTTTACGTTTCAACTGCAAAATTATACAGTGTCTGATGAGTGAGTGATTATTGTGTGAAATTTATTTTCTAGCAGAGACACAGAGAGAGAGAGCGACTGTCACCAATGAAATCACTTTTAAATCCAACATTTTTAATTTCATTTTTCATTATTTTCAAGTACAATGGTGATATTGTATTGTCTGAAAAGTATCATCGCAAGGCAATGATTATTTGAATTTGAAAAATTACTCTGCAAGCAGCCATAAAGGCCTATGGCAGAGGGACAAGAGTCCAAGTGCAGCATAGAAAATGCATTGTCAACACCAGAAAATATAAAACCCTATTGATATAAACCCAACAACAATTTCAATATTTTTTAATGCTGCAAATATATGCATTGTCAAAACAAAACAAAATTATGACTCCCATAAAATACGTTTTTCCTGCACAAAATCCCCAGCAAGCGAGTTCCATTGTCGAATCGCCCTCGGGACAAATGACCAGTAATAAGAATCTGTTCGTGCAAAAATCTCTCCAACTTTGTTAGAGTGGTCACCCCTACCCAAATATAATGCCCTGCAAAGTTTACTTGAAGTAGGTTTAGGGCAAGAGCCTTCTAATTAATAGTGAAAGCTAATTATGTCTAACAGCTTAGAAGCTAAATCATTTCTGGTAGTTAATGACCTTTAGATCATCAAATATGACAAACTAGTGGGGTAACCCATCATAAATGACGGGAGGAAAATTCACAGGCAATTTTGCGCATGCGCGTCGTTTTTTGCTTTTTTTACTCCTTTCATTTCAATTTCAGTTTCCCCCCTTCCACTTTTCCCCCCTCCACGTTTCTCTCTCCCCCTACACTTTCCCCTCACCCCTCCCACTTTTCTCTCTCTCCTCCCCCTTCTACACTTTCCAACCTTTTCCCCTCACCCCCTCCCACTTTTCTCTCTCCCCCCTTCTACACTTTCCAAAGGAAGAGTTCAACATACAGTTGACCTTGAGAAAAAAAAAAAAACGGTTCATTTATTCAAATTTATATAAATTCCGACGTGCTTCAATGGTTTTGTTACTCCACACACACACACACACACACACATACACAGACCTGGGATATTATATATATAATAATTGTTTCTTTAGTTTTTCTTTAGCTTGGTTTGTGATTGTGAATGGCTATTAAAAGTTTACAACTAAGGGCTATTTGTATACACATGACAACACATTTTAACTTGTTTTTCCGGTAACATGGAGAAAAAACAGCTGTTTTTTTTTAGTAATTCGTACAAAACATACAGTTTTTGTTATGATTATATGGTTTAAATACAATTATTAGTCATACATAACACACAACCTCTAATCAACATATTTGTTAAACAAAATCATGCAAAATAATTACGTGTAGAGCATTATTCATACATTTCAAGCCCAATTAGGGTTTCCATTACCGGTTTTATCGTTACCGGTCTATTTTGTTACATATGTATTACCGGTAAATTGACCTTTCAATACCGGTTTGTCGGTAAAAAACAAAAATTTGATATTAATTTTGATAAAAGAATTGACCAATACTTAAAGAGCCACTGACTTTAAAATTAAAATTTCACCTAATTATAAGTAGAAACCAATAGTTTTTTTTTCTTCAAAAAAATGATGTTCGTATGCACTTGTAACCGTTTACGAAAGTCGCCGTGAGGTCCTAACATAAATGTTCGTACAGCTAAAATCCTTTCCGTGGGATTATATATACCGTACATACTTAGGTGCTAAATTAACGCAACATCTTCATTTGTTACGCTTGTGACATATAAAACAATTATTATGTATAACAAATATTAAAAAGTGATATTTTTCTTCGATTTTTGAGTTTTTTTTTTTTACAGTGCTTATTAAATTTACCGGTATTACCGGTTTCGGTAATGCCATAAGGTGGCTGGTAATGGAAATCCTAGGCTCAATCATCGAACCGTTTATTCAATTCAACTCAATACACCGGCACTCAACTTAAAAGCCACGTGGCAGAAGGGGGGGGGGGCATTACTCCCGATCACAAATGATTGTCGTTCAGGTAAAACAAGACATCATTGTTAAATTGAAATCGTCCCAACAAAGGACCAGCAACTGGAAGAGAATTCCATAGTCTTAATAACAATCGGGGGAGAAAAACGACCAAAAACAAGCATCAGTTCTAGCCATTAATTCTTTTAATGTCTTTGAATGCCCGTTACGTGTCTTCCCTTACGAGGATGTACAGTATATATTCAATAAGTCATTAAGTAGGGCAATATTATCATCTGCCTGTAAACGTCCAAAAAGGACACAGACATAAAGACCTGCCTGCACGCCAGGGTTGGCTGTTTTAAAACATTTTGTTTAAAACAGGTTGTTTAAAACATGTTTTAAACAGCATGTTTTTTTTAAAAAAAAACATTGTTTTAAATCAACCAATTTTTAAAGAAAATGTGCCAGTTAAATATTCATGAACTAAAATCATACAATCATGGTGATTTCTCTGTACAGACTGAAATTAGATTAGATTTATAGAATAAAAATGCCATTCACATCCACAACCAAAATGCTGGTCACTTTTGAATAGCTAGAGGAAGTGATCAGGTAATACTGTGAAACCTTAGACTATTACTTTACTGGACTGGCAAAACTCCCGAAATTATGTGTTGGACAGTTTTGCATCGTCGTTTTCAAAGTGGCGCCTCTAGCGGGACTATGGTATATGAACATGAATAGTAAAAGTGAAGTTTTGGACGA
This sequence comes from Brachycybe producta, assembly GCA_036925085.1. Lineage (NCBI taxonomy): Eukaryota > Metazoa > Arthropoda > Diplopoda > Playtdesmida > Andrognathidae > Brachycybe > Brachycybe producta. The sequence goes on from JAUPFP010000018.1 coordinate 3,024,428, forward strand.
GTTCATTTTGTAGCTATGTAGGGTGTATTTTTATATATTAGTATAAAAAGTATGGCCGATGAAGAACTATACAGGCATAGCCTCCTATAGATACTATCTATAGGAGGCTATGACACAGGCAATTAGAAATCGGGAGGGATGATCAGAAGTTCATTCACTGGCGTAGCGAGGGGGGGGGGGGCAGATGTGGCATTTGTCCTGGGTGCCAAAATGTGGGGCTGTGATAAAAATAAGGGCTTATACATATAGTATGATTAATATGATTATAAATATAACATTGTCCCAAATCCCACTGACTGTGTTGTCAACTTGGCATAATCAGGCACCCTATAATAGTATTACTGTTACTGTATAAGACCAGAAACCCTAGGAATGTTCCCAGCTATGCCACTAATTTCATTTGCTCTTCTAATAAATTCACCACACACTGTACACGACAAGTCACCAACTAGTATTCCAATTTCAATTCGAAAAATTAAACGTACAAATTTAACACGAAAAGCATTATTTTAATAAAAAAAACATTTTTTCTTAAAAAAAGTTTTTTTAAAAAAAAAACATGTTTTTTTCCAACTCTGCTGCACGCAGTAGAAAGTGGCCAGTTCCCCCATTCCTTATACTGGATACACATAATATATGAGAATGCATGAGCATGGAAATAAACAAAGAACATGCACATACCATTATAAGGGCAGGTGGTTTATACTCCAAACAGGCAATTAGAAAACGGGATGAACAGAAGTTGGCTCCGCCCTTTTTATGAGGAACGCAACTTCTAATTGGTTGGTTATGTAGTCTGACGTCCCATGCTCCGCCCTTTTCAACGTCGAACCCCACAACAAACCAAATAGAAGTTGGCATTCGTCATAAAAAGAGCGGAGCTAACTTCTGTTCATCCCGTTTTCTTTGCAAAGCTTTGAAGCTCCTAAAATTAGCTCCCCAAAGCTTAGCTTGTTCATACAAACACATGGTCTTGCAAGCTTCACTGCATTTTCTAACCTTTATACCCTATAAAACAAGATGTACAAAACAATAGAACCCTTCCCCTTCTGGAAGAAAAAAAAAAGGTGTGACTTGTTCACCCCAATTGTGTATCCGTTTCACAATTGGTGCTTTCTAAGTTGCTAAGCTCTGAAAGCGTGGAATCGGGGACTATAATTGACAGTGCTTCACATTCTCGAGCCCTTTAATGTACGTATAGTATATACAGGAACGTGACGATTACAGAACGCGCACGACACGAGCTCGAGGAAAAAGCCTTTCGATTTATATTCACACGTGTGGGGAGTGACAACGTCCGTCGACTTGGAATTACATAACAAACGAGAACGGAGCGAGAGCGGAAAGAGATTCCTGAAAAATATCATTGGCAACGATAGTTGAGCAAGACCTGTTTGTGGCACGGACGAGCTCGGTGTCAATATAAACAGTTCTATTGAAAAACCTCCAACAATATTTTAGCTCGGGCTCGTGTCCTGCTCGTCCCGTAGTCGTTACGTACAAGTACAAAGCAACCCTAAATCGAAAGGCATTTTCCTCGGTCTCGTGTCGTGCTCATCCCGCTACGTACCTGCATAAATAGACAATTACCTGTGATACAGGCTAGGCCTACAATTGAACACCAGAGTTGGCTCCCTGATACACTGTATTGAAAACTATATTCCTTCAAAGACAATTACATAAAAGAACAAATACAAGTAAAGCAAGAAATATGAAACTTAAATACCAAAAAAAAAAACTTTCAAAAATTGTAACTTTTTTTTATTAAAAACTTTAAAAAAACCATACAGACAAAAGATAAACAACATAATCCCTTATTTTAAACATAATTCACATCTAATTTCACATCCCTCGGACTCGTTGGTCCTCTAGCTGAAAACGGCATCTTCGCTACGTATACACGAATCGGTTTCTTCACTATACGAATTCATATCTTCAATTATTTTTTCAGGTTCTGCGATACTCCTTACGGCCGTAATCGTAATCTCTTGTTTAACTTCATCTGTCACTGTGGTTTTCGGACGGTTCGGTAAATGGTTCATATGTTCACCGTGCGATTCTAAATAATGTACGCCATCAATGACAATCGATACTGCTTTTGCTGGACATCGGTTCGTCCTCTTTCTGTCACAAGCCCAATAAAATACGTGGCTTTTATCGTTTGCCCTGATTCTGTCATGTACTTTTACCAACGTGTAACCAGCAACATTTAACTTTGGTTTCCCTCTCATTGACATGACAGTTTCACATGCTTGCAAGTTTTTGGGCATTTTCTGTGAATAATAAAAATTCAGAAAGAAAGAAAAAATAAACTTAAAATTCAGAGGGTTAACTATTTTTTCACAAAAAAAAAACGAGACACACCCTATGGATTATTTACTACGTACCATAAAGATGTATCCAGACCACTCGTGCTCGTACTCGGTGAGGTGGATCGTCGACAAGCCCGAAAAACGTGGACGGACTCGCTAGCCACGACACGAGCAGCACGAGTAACGCAAGCCAGGGGCTAATCTGCCTCCGCCTGGTGTCGGTACATCAAAGTGGTGCTCGTCAAGACTTGCAAGTCATTGGACGGGGACGCGAGCACAGTTTAGTTCACTCACTATACGCGTGTAGCGTCAACAATAAGTGCACGATAATAAAGTTTGCACTGGTAATCCACACTTCGTAGTCGGGCCATCGGATCCGCACGAGTTAAAAGTCTCTCGAGTAACTGAACTCAACAAGGAACTCCATCCTCGGTTGTCAAGAGCACGATCTCGACAAGTCAACATGGACACAAGCCCGAGCCCGAGTAGGAGTAGTCTGGACGCACCTTAACAGCGGAATAAAACAAGATTCTATGCATGATGCCACCAACTGTTTTAAACTTTCTTTCTTTGCTATACGCATAATCCACTACTTCGCATGCTGTTCTTTGTGTGATACACTGCCACCTGCTGAAATATTTGAAAATAATCCACACTGCACGGGGGCTTGAACCCATGACCAACATTAGTACTGTACATTACCATGGGCTGAGACACTAACCAATACACCAGCAAGACAAGAGGAGATTACATCTTGTTTTACTTTTTAGACCATTTTTGACCTCCGTACACCTCCGTATATAGGATCATGAAAGAAAAGGGGCAAAAAAAGATGTCTGTATGTCTGGATGCCCGAGTTTGTGGGTCGAACAACTCAACTTTAGCCGTTTCACACAGTACTAATGCGTCTAGACGAAATGGGCACTTTGGTTGGGTATATAGGGACCGGCTTCTTGACTAACTGGATCCAGATCATGAAATATTTGTTCAGGCGCTGCGATACTCCTCGCTGTCGTAACCGAAATCTCTTGTTTAGCTACTGTCATTGTTGTTCGTGGACGTTCCGGTAAATGGTTAACATGAACACTATGTGATTCTAAATAGTGCACGCCATCAATGACAATTGACACTGCCTTTGCTGAACAGTTGTTCGCTTGCCGTTTATCGCAGCACCAATAGTATATGTGGCGTTTATCGGATGCCCTTATTCTGTCGCACATTTTTACCATCGTGTACCCCGAAACAGTTAACTTCGGCTTCCCTCTCGATGACATGATAGTTTCACATGCTTGTAAGTTTTTTCCCTTTTTCTGCGAATAACAAAATTCAGAAAAAAACTTAAAACAATTTTCGCAGGATTTCACGCTTTCACATAAAAAGGGGGTAGTCACACCTAAACATTCTGGCATACCATATAACATAAGAAAGAAAAAGCTGTGAAAAACAATGCGTCATTTATACAAACTAGCTATGCTCTGTGTGGAAATCTCTTAAGTTTTCCATTGCACTTACTGGTGTAAAACACGCAGAAATTAATTGTCCGCTGGTTTAACTTGACATTCTTTGATTTTCTATGCAAAAATCTGCAACTGGGTAGAATGTAAATAGCGCGCGCCACGAACAAAACCAGTGAAGCCAAGTACACCCCAGGATTCTTTGATACGATACATTGTTGCGGGGCTGCTCCGATACAATGTTGCGGGGCAAGAATCGCAACTGACGCGACTCAGACCCGCAACATTGTTACATGTCCACATCTATACTCAAGTTTCTCTCTCCATCCTTCTGGCTTTCACCATGTCATTATCACCTGCGGAAGTGGCCCTTTCAATATGTGCTTACACTGTCATTGATCAAGAGGGGCGAATAAAACAGAAACGGTGGTGGTGGGCACTGTGGGCGCACAAGCTTTTCTCAGCCGAGAACACATTCAGGTCACCCTGAAATTAGGAGATGGGGCAAGAGTTCGAAATCCCCAAAACACAATTTAGTAGTGAATTTTTACACAGAAGGTTCTCAAGTAGTTTAACAGTATTTTAAAAGCCTAGTCTTTAATAAAACCAAACTCAGCTCTTCTGAGTCTTTGTTCGTGTTTCAAAAAGCGTCCACACTATGAAATGTTTCGCAACAATGTTTAAATGTTTCCCATGATGGGAGTAAAAAAAACATGAATCTGAGCCGACGCGATTCAGCCCCAAATCATTTCGGCATTATTGCGGGTCTGAATCGTAACTGAAGCGACTCAGCCGCAATTCACACTCAATCACAACATTGTATCGCAATAAAGTATCCAGTTGTGTACTACCCTTAAGAAATGATATCACAATAATGTACAGTTGCACACGCACACTAGCACCTTTAGCAGAAGCCTAACAGCGGGTGGGGGTCAGAGTTGTATTAGTATTATCTTAGACCATAAAACTCCGAGACTGGCAACTCGTAATGTGTTGAATGGCGACAAATAATGAAAACTACAGCAGCACCTTCTAGTTGGTATATTGTGAACTAAGGGTTTAGCCAATGAACCAACACCTTCCATTTTCTCTTAAATGCTAGTAAAACCATTTCCCGCTATATTAAGCGGTGCTGATCGAGGCTATACTGTCACCACTAACTTCAAGCATCGCATTTTCCCAGAGTTGACAGTCCCAAAGTGGGATGGCCTAAGGTATTATATTAAACACCTACAAATTATCTTGTTATGTTACAAAAGAACGTGCAATTGTCTCTGCCTAAATACTAAACTTTGCCATTAAGAGGTTAACATCACAAAATTCCTTCGAAAAATCTCCGCAAAGAGCGCTAGCATAGACCCAATGTTAAATAAAAAATGTTAATTTTTAAAATACACAGTCGCAGCGGCAATATGTTTATTTTTCATATTTAAAGTTGTCCAATATTAAGTTTTCAAAGTGCAATGTGTGCACCTTAATCCAAATCGCACAAATCGTCTGAATAATGTGTGTGTGGACAGTAGTGATATTAACATACAGTAGGACATAAAGCCTCCAGTTACAATCTGCAACTCCCACGACCTTTATGTGTCCCAGTATGACGTATGTAGTGAAGCATATTGTGGGACTGAAGTCTAGTTTTTGGTTGCATATTAAAAACCAATAGATTTAGTCCAATTTCCAAAAAAAAAAAATAAGTTGTCTTTGGTTAAAAGCAAATGTTTATTTTAAAAAAAACCAAGCGGTTAAAACCATGGTTTTAACCACAACCACAATGGTTAAAACCAAGTCACCTTGATGGGAAGGTTATTACCAATACAATAGGAAAAGCTAACTTAAAACACTTTCTATGGATCCTATTGTTATTGCTGTAGAAGAGATAATTAAGCAACTTCTAAAGTTAGATCCAAATAACAGCTGTGGTCCAGATGGAATACTGTACATGCCGCTAGTTACAGTATTTCATGTAAGCTTGTATGTCATGTATAGCATGAAATGGCACACCAAAGCATTGTCACGGTTGTTAGATATATCATTAATAAATATATCATATAACATATTTTTAATTATTCCATTTTTACTATTTTCACACAAAACAACTGTATTTAAAACTTATAATTAGGGATGGAACATTCGGATCCCCGAATCACGCGAATGTTGAAAAATATCCGAGATTCGAAAACTCGAATCTTAAAGAGCTTTTTTTCGTCTTTCGAATCCTAACCCTGAAAAAAACTGTTAAAAACTTTGGTAAAATTAGTTTTAACTCCATTGACGTCCAATAGAAGCGTTCACTAACAAATAAAACGGCGATTGTTGTAATTTCGGTGGTCGACCCGGATCACCTTGTGGCGACCCTCAGTGCCACACTGTTTTTTTGTTATTATTAATAATTTAATATTTAATATTATGTCATTTATTTGTATCTTCTTAATGAATAACATAGGACTCTTATATGAAGGATTCGAGAGATTCGAGGCCCTTTTAGGATTCGGATTCGAAAAAAATTAGGATTCGTCCCACCTCTAAAAAATATCACACAATAAACTGTGTACCAGCCAGTGAAAACTTCACTTTTTGTTTACTGGCAGAAGTGGGCACTTTCAGAATCTGAAATCCGTTTCGTTCCATCACGAAATTCATTTGGTGTTCAGATCCTAAGCAAACCAAAATTTGCTCGCACAGTTTCAAAACTGAACGCACCCAGTGTCACAAATGTGCAAAGCACCAATTTCTGCCAGCAAGTTTTCGGGGTGAAAATCACAGAAAGTGTGCTGGGCAAACAAACATTAGTGGCAATTAAACATGGCATAAATGAAACAAAAACTCCGATTGTACTATATATCATATCCTCTAATCCACTATTTCACTACATTTTTTCTCTAAGCTTTTGAAAACCTATATTCGGATATTGTTTAAAATGTCTTCTCAAATAGGTCCCTGTTTACTCATGGAATCCTTTCGAGACTGACAAAATTTGCAGTTTTTCACATAATTTCTGACAGCAAGAACATTGCAAAATGCATAAACTTCTTTTATGTAGGACCGAACAAGAGTGGCACCCGGGTGACCACTCTCATCATGAAACCTCCTCAAAATGGCTTGCATTTCAGACTGTTTCGCGATCGGTTTGCCTGTCTTCACGTCGAACACCCGTTTTTGACCACGTTTTATTTCCAACCGACATCTGCTCCTAACATTGCTAATTTTGCTTTTCACAAAACCAGAGATGCGTGGATCATATTCTCCTCTTTTCAGTTCCAAACAGTGAATCATTTTCTCGTATAAGTCGTCAGTGGGGAAAGTGACATCGTCCAGACCCTTCAGATATCGAGTGTGCGATTCCATTTGCTGCATACAAGAACCAAAAACGTACTTTAATTACCTAGAAATCCAAAATAATCTACTACTTCATCATCACTCATGAGTAAAAGCTGCTCACTAAACGACCGGACAGAAAGAGTAAAAAAAAATCCCTGGACGAATCAAATCAAGCCATTGTAATGATTTTAGGTGAGTTACTCCCCACCAGGGTCCCTATTTCATAAAAGAGAGTGGTTGTTACCTTAGTATTTACAATGGTAACATACCGTGGTATTTTTTATCGTTGTTAATTGTTTGTTATTAACTTACTAGTGGGGTAACCCGTCATAAATGACGGGAGCCAAATTTCGTAGGCAATTGTGCCCAGCATTAGAATTTCTTTTCCTCCGCCCTTTTATGACCTCAGACCAAGTAACAAACCAATTAGAAATTGAAAAGGGCGTAGCATGTGACATCAGACCAAGTAACAAACCAATTAAAAAGTGATGACGTTCACAAAAGGGCGGAGCAAAATAAATTCTAATGCTGGGCACAATTGCCCGTGACAAATTCTAGTTTAATTTTGCTACTATTATCCCCTCCCCTTTTTATATTTGAAAGAGGAAATGAGATTGTCATTTTCTCTGGTGTGCGCATGCGCGTCGTGTGTTCCTTTTTTTACTCCTTTCATTTCAATTTCCGTCACCCCTCCCACGTTTCTCTCTCCCCCTCTACACTTTCCAACCTTTAATATCATGGGGTTCTTGGATGGGCAGAGTGCAACAAATAGTTGACCTTGAGAAAAAAAAGCGGTTCATTTATTCATTTAAATTTATATAAATTCCGACGTGGTTTTTGTCCTTGTTTGTACAGCGTTACTCAAAGAAGGAAGCAAGGAAGGAAACATCGAAGGATAGACGGGGCTTAATATACAGTATATAATATATAATGGTAGAATTTCACATTTACTGTGGTAAAATTCTAAACTTTACTGCAGTTGGTACTACCGTAAATTGTAAACACTACTGTGGGATTTAGAGATGGAAAGAATGATGAAGATGCTGCCAAAATTTTCGAAAGATGTGAAAGTTCTTCATTTGCTTTAAAAGATGAGAGAAAAAAGCGTACTTTTTTCAAAATTTTCTTCTGAATCACTTCACGAAAACATACATTATCTTTACTCGAAACAAGAAAATTAAACAAAAAACCAAGACATTTTCGATACTCGCTTTTATAAAAAAAAAAAAAAGGTCTAAAAAGTAAAACAAAGTGTAATCGGGTCTTGTCTTGTTGGTGTAGTGGTTAGTGTCTCAGCCCATTGTAATGGTGGTTACGTTGGTCATGGGTTCAATCTCTTGCAGTGTGAATTATATTTTCAAATATTTCAGAAGGTGGCAATGGAAAAACAAACTAACAAATTATCAAGTTAAATAAAAGTGAGTAAAAAACAATGAAATGCTAAACTTTAAAAAAATACTCAATATAAATAACATAGTTCAATTACACTGGATGACAAAACACTCATTTCACTGCTTTACCCACCTCATACCTAGTACACACCTCATCATTTAAATGCATTTAAATAATAAACGTGTTCTACAGAGCCCTCTGTGAAGGGCAAACAAACAATATGTCCAATTCAAGTTATTCAGTTAATAATTATATATATAATTATATATATAATATCCCAGGTCTGTGTGTGTGTGTGAGGGAACTAACGCTGTGTCGGAATTTATAAAAATTTGAATAAATGAACTGCTTTTTTTTCTCTCAAGGTCAACTATATGTTGCACCCTTCCCATCCAAGAACCCCATGATATTAAATTGGAAAGGGGAAAAGGTTTATAAAGTGTAGAGGGGGGGGGGGGGGGGGTGGGGAGAGAGAAACGTGGAGGGAGAAAAAAGGGGAGGAGTGACTGAAATTGAAATGAAAGGAGTAAAAAAGGAACAAACGACGCGCATGCGCACACCAGAGAAAATGAAAAGCTCATTTTCTCTTTCAAATATAAAAAGGGGAGGGAATAATAGTAGCAAAATTAAACTAGAATTTATCACAGGCAATTGTGCCCAGCATTAGAATTTCTTTTGCTCCGCCCTTTTATGAATGTCATCAATTTCTAATTGGGTTTGTTACTTGGTGTGACGTCATAAACGGGCGGAGGAAACGAAATCCTAATGCTGGGCACAATTGCCTGTGAATTTTGCTCCCGTCATTTATGACGGGTTATCCCACTAGTCTGAAAATATTGAGTTAATACTTAAATATAATATAGAAACTATTGACAAAAAATATTGATTTAGTATTTCAATTTAAAATATTAATAAAGTCAATTTTTATTTGGTTCTTGTCCTTAACTGGATTCCGTATAATTCACCTAATACCTTGTACACACATGAGTTAAATGTATTCAAACTAAATGTTTAGGTGAATTATACGGAATCCAGTTAAGGACATGAACCAAATAAAATTTGACATTAATATTTTAAATTGAAATACTAAATCAATATTTTGTCAATAGTTTATATATTTTATATTTAAGTATTAACTCAATATTTTTAGATTATTAACTGAATAAATTGAATTCGACATATTGTTTGTTTGTCCATCCCAGAGGGCTCTGTAGAACACGTTTATTATTTAAATGTATTTAAATTATCAGGTGTGTACGAGATATAAACACATTTAATTTGAATTCATTTAACTCATGTGTGTATACAAGGTATACCAGGGAGTAAATTGTATTTCATTTACTAAACATAATACAAAAGCAATTTGTTTATGGTACGTTAATTGTGATATTTCTGCTTTATCTTGGTAACAAAAAACAAAAGTTTTATGAAACATGATCATAGTAAATCACTGTTTACTGTGGTAGGCTTCCTTCTACAGTAATTTCTGTGTGAAACAGCTTTCGCTGACTTTTACTACATTAAGGTGGATATTACTCAAGTAACACCTTTATGAAATAGGGCCCAGATAGGGAGGTAACAGCCTATTTTTCTTGCATATTTAAATTTGTTTAATCAAGTTGCCCCATCCAAACACACGTTATTCATTAGTGCTACGTTAGTCCTGCTAAAGATGTGCTAATCATACTTCCGGTTTAATGGGTAATCACCAGAGGGCGGAATTCTATAAAAAAACATATTCCAAATACATTCAGGTATCATGCCCAAATTTAATATCCATCCATTTCAGAATGTTAGGAATTGAATAAACTACATTTATAAATACATATTTTACATATTTTGGAAAATATTTAAATACACATATTTTTGTAAATATTTATTGAAATTTAAACATATAAATATTTTTTTTTCAAATTTCAAATATTTATACCAATCACAATCATTATTAATCACTGAATTGGAAAGAAACTAACAAAATTATAATTTTTCAAGTATCTAAATGTTATTTCGTGAATCATTAGTTACTTTATATAAGGTTAGTAGAGACCACATGTTAGAAACAAAGAAGACAAAGAAAGTTAAGTTATTTTATGTCTGTTTTCCAGTTGTTAATGAAATTTAACAAAACCATTTACTATTTGAAAGAAAATTTGTCTTTTACAGTAACTTGTGAAGTATTAGTTTCGTACAAAATAAATTTATTTACGAAATTCATTATTTTGACGTCATTTCCGGCCGATTTCGTTACAACACAAAGATTTCGTACGAAATGAGGCATTTCTTTACGAAATTATAAAATTATTTTGTAGTTGGATTTTGTCGATGGAAAACGACGTTGTTTTAAAAATAATAACCAACCCTACATGAAAGATTTCCGATTAAAGCAAGAATATTAAGTGCAAAGAACAATAAAAATTAAAAAATCTACGTTTAGTGGCGATTAATTAGGCAAAAATTACCACACAAATCGCCGTAAAAGGTGAATGATTTCGTTTACGTTTTTGGGTTGCTTCGCTAACTACAATAACGAAATTGAAACGAAAATGAAATCATTTAATTTAAATATATAAATTTCGTGAAACTTAATTTCGTATGAAATTTCGCTAAGTCCCTATTGTAGTAAAGTGGTCTCTCACTATCAATTATCTAACATCTACATTTTATGATAATTCTGATGATAAAACATTTTTACTTTCTAAGAAAATTAAAATAAATGAATTAAAAGTATAAAACAGACTATTTGCTTATTAAAGACTATTTAGGAATTTAAAAATATTTTAATACATATTTTGCCCATTTTGAGTACATATTATATGTACACATTTTCCAATAATAAAAACATTTTATTCCGCCCTCTGGTAATCACTAATCAGCATTTTCTTTCGTGGGGGACCACTCAGCATCAAGGTGCCCCCCCCCCCCAAAAAAAAAGCAGCACTAGTGACCAAGGTAGTTCTGTTCGTTAGTGTTGGCTGGTGCAAAATAAATTTTCGTTAGAGCTACTTCCGGTCAAAAGTTATTAAACAATGATTTTTTTTTTGGTAGTTGCCCGCTAACATCTCCAAAAATGTTTCAAGTTTTTGTTGTAGATAAGCAACAAGACCGTTAAACAAGAAAGGGTGCACTAATACTTGGAGCACCCTTAACCAATGAGGCTACTCACTAGCATGGGTCTATGGACTATCAAGTTTAATGGGGGGGGGGGGGGGGGGACTTTCGTTTTTGGAAATTTAAAATGTCGTCGTTTGGTAACTCAGGAAAAGTCGCTTCAATTTTGTGGCCAACCTGCCTTTTCTGACACTATCTCAAGCCACCTTAGAGATTTTTTTCACTAAGGCAGCCAACTCCCAATTATAATACATACATCCAGAAACGGTAAAAATATAACTTTATTCATCACTGGAGCTAGTTCTACAGTTATGGCGCAGTCACACTAGGCTGGTTTCCCAGCCGCTGGTTGCTGCTGGCTGGTTGTAGCTCTCTAGCAGCATAGTCTGAACTGCTACCAGCAACTGCTTTTCCCAGCATGCTAGTGATTTTAACAGCGGCTGGTGAAGTTGGACATGTCCAACTTTAGCAGCTACCAGCTGGTCATGTTACTCCCTTCCTGCTGCCGCCATCTAGTGTGAACTTTTTGTTGCTAGTAGTGGCACTAGTGGTAGTTGAAACTCCACTGCTTGGGTTGTTTGTTGTTAGAGTTTGTGTTTTTGCAAGACGGTGATTGGATGACTTGCACTGCTAATAGGCTAGCAGCAGCAGCTGCTTTGGGTTCACACTTGTCCAGTCACTGCTGGTATTAGCAGTGCAAGTCATCCAATCACCGTCTTGCAAAAACACAAAATCTAAAAACCAACCAACCAAGCAGTGAAGTTTCAACTACCCACTAGTGCCACTACCAGCAACACTGGCTGGTAGCACACTGGTAGCAGCAGGAAGGGAGTCACATGACCAGTTGGACATGTCCAACTTCACCAGTAAATCACTTGCCTGCTGGAGAAAGCAACTGCTGGTAGCAGTTCACACTATGCTGCTAGAGGGCTACAACCAGCCAGCAGCAACAGCAAGCAGCAGCTGCTTTGGGTTCACACTTGTCCAGTCACTGCTGATATTAGCAGTGCAAGTCATCCAATCACCATCTTGCAAAAACACAAACTCTAACAACAACCAACCCAAGCAGTGGAGTTTCAACTACCACTAGTGCCACTACTAGCAACAAAAAGTTCACACTAGATGGCAGCAGCAGGAAGGGAGTCACATGACCAGCTGGTAGCTGCTAAAGTTGGACATGTCCAACTTCACCAGCCGCTGTTAAAATCACTAGCATGCTGGGAAAAGCAGTTGCTGGTAGCAGTTCAGACTATGCTGCTAGAGAGCTACAACCAGCCAGCAGCAACCAGCGGCTGGGAAACCAGCCTAGTGTGACTGCGGCATTATTGCCAGTGGTTCAACAATGTTTTAACCAGAGGACATCTGAAGGCATTCCAGAGATCGCCCTTTCGGTCATCCTCCCCCTGAACACTCCTTACACAATAGACCACCGCAACCCCTCCCGCCATGAATAGCTTAAGGGCCCACTTCCACTACATCCTCTAACAAGTTAAAACGAAACTGCAGCCACTTTCACCCGGACTAAATAACAAATGCACTTTATAGTCCACTACCATTGCCGTGCAATGGTGGACTTTTTAATCAGCAACGGGAAACATCAGAGAAGCGTGCACCGATCGCCCACTAGCAGGAGAAGTCACCCCATACGAAGACAATGTAAAGACGATAACATGATATAGACCAGTTACTCCAAGTCTAAACAGACTGGAGTAGAGACGTGCAAACTAAAAAAATTTTTAGTCAACTAAAAGTTGACTAATTATAACTTTAGTCAACTATAAACTAATTAGTCAACTAAAAAAAATTAGTCGACTAAAAAAAATTAGTCAACTAATTCAAAATAGATCTTCAAATTGTAGGCAATAGGGGGCACTGCACAATTCATAAAGAATACAGCATTAGCTTAATAAAAAGTTTAGTCTGGCTAAATTTTAGTATAATTAAAATTTGTAGTGTAGTTAAATTTTCTTAGTCCGACGAAAAATTTTAGTCAATTATTTTTTTAGGCTGCCTAAAAATTGTAGTCGACTAATTTTCTTAGTCCGACTAAAATTTTTAGGCGACTAATTTTCTTAGTATGACTAAAAATTTTAGTCAACTAAAAAAAAATTAGTTAACTAACTAAAATACAAACTTTTAGTTTTTGTTATAAACTAACTTTTTTTCTTCTGAAAAGCATTGTAAAATAACAGACAGTTACCGAGTTATTTAATTCGACTAATTTATTGATTTTAGTCAGCTAAATTTTAGTTTGCACGTCTCTAGACTGGAGTTCGAATGCATAACAGACAGAAAGATAGAACAAAGGCCACATTTAGCCTAATTAACGTTTCTCTCTTATACAAACAACATTCTTATTTCAAACGAACGCGTTGAATAAAAAATACTACAATTAAAAATATTATCAAAAATTACACACGGAAACTCAGAGCCAGTGGCGTCGTCCACAATATAGATCTAAACCCCTGGATTTTGGTATCCACCCACACACATATATTGGCCCTCTCTATTGCATTAAACTACAGTCAATTTGTGCTATTTTAGAGCAACAAAGACCTAGAAAAGAGAAAGAAAAATAACCTCTGGGTAAATTTTTTGATTTTGTCAGGGGAGTGAACAATATGACCAAGTACATCAGATAACAAACTGCATCTGATTTTCATTTTTTTTAGTTGTTCTCGGATAGGAAGACAAACATCCTTTTTTTGCTTCTTTTCCATATCATCCTGATCCTATAACAACTTTTTTGCTCCAAAGAACAGCAAAGACCTGAAAAATGAAGAATTCTTTCTTTTTGTTCGAAAATCACTAACATTTAAAATGTGCTTGTCTCAAATTATTTGAAATAAATTAAACAGAACGATGTGGTAATAACGGGGTCATCTTCCCCGCATTCACTTTGAATAGCTTGAACCTAGCAGGCTCACAAACAAAATTCGTTTAATGGGAAAAGAAACAGCAAAAGATCGAAAATAATTTAACAATACCCCAACAACAGTATATATGTTACTGGCAATCTGCAAAACCAACCAACCTTGCTAGTGAATCTGCAAAATTCAACACCTAACATGTATTGAATTTTGCAGATTCACTAGCAAGTCCAGATTCATCGTCAGAATGTGCATATCACTAAAGGTCAGATGACATTTGTTCGTAGGTGGCCCCGTTTTCAAGTTGTTTTAACCCACAAAACAACTCAAAATTTGTTTTTAAAAAAAATTCACAAAAAATAACCTCTGGGTAAAATTTCCTGATTTTCTTTTTGTCAGGAGTATCACATTGAACCACTGAATCAAATAAATACTGCATGTCTTTATCTCATTACGTTCTTGAGTTATTCGACCCACAAACTCAGAGATGCGGACATACAGACAATACGTCCCTTTTTGCCCACTTTTCCTGCATGATCCTATATACCTCCATTGCTCTATGGAGTAATGAAGGTCAAAAACCACCTGCACAAATAGAAAAAATGTTGGTAGCCACACACTGCGCCTATGTTTGAAAAGGATTCAAACAAATATCAATTTTCATTTTCAGTTTTTCAAAGAAAGATTTGCAAGAGTCGAAGAAATACAAGAAAGTGGAAATTGCACAACATTAATTACTAGTACACTGAAACTTTGAAATACATCAATGCATTTTTTAATCCTTGAGTGCATCAATATAAAAACATTTTAATGGGGGTAGAAGAAAAAAAATCATGATTTTAAAAACAATAAAAAATCAGATTTTTTAAATTTAAATCATGATTTAGAAAAACAATACGTTACAAATTTAAATACACAACCCTATAACATTTTGCACGCACAACACAATCAACATGAACCAGTTAAGTTTGAAGAGAAATGTACATTCCTAGTTTATTAACTTTATAATTACAGTAGAGCGTCGATTATCGGAACCAATTATTTTTTACTGTATCTTATTATGGAAATTAAAAACATTTCTTTGCAATTGGTTTTTTTCTTACTTTTCTCCATTTTTTTAATGGGAGTTCGATTATATAAACTTTTGATTATCGGATATAGGGATGGGACATTCGAATTCTCGAATCCCGCAAATCTTGAAAAATATTCAAGATTCATAAACTCGAATCTTCGCGCTTTTTTTTTTTTTGGTCTTTCGAATCCTAACCTTTAAAAAAAAACTCTTAAAAACTTTGGTAAAATTAGTTTTAACTCCATTGACATCCTCATTGAATCCTCGGATCTCACGAATTTTGAAAAATATTCGAGATTCGAAAACTCGAATCTTTACGATTTTTTCGTTTTTCGAATCTTTCGAATACTAACCTGAAAAAAAACAACTAAAAAATCATTGGTAAAATTAGATTTAACTTCAATTGACGTCCAATGGAAGAGCGTTCACAAACAAAAACTGCAATTGTTGCCATTTCGGTGGTTATCCGGATCACCAATATCACCTTGTGCCGACCCTGAGTGCCACACTTGTTTTTTATTATTAATAATTTAATAGTTCATTGATTTGTATCTTCTTAATGAATAATACAGGACTCTTATTATATGAAGGATTCGAGAACCTTTTAGGATTCGTCACACCTCTAAATTAAAAGTAAGACACCTATACGAGCCAGACACAGGTATGGTAAGCCAACGTAAAGAATAAAAGCACAGAAAACTTTTTTCCATGATCGTTTTATTAGCATTTGTCTGCGTTCACGTGTTTTCTGTGCTTTTCCAAGCCTACGATGACATCCATTATTTTTCTCTGTGCGTTTTCATGGATTTCTCTGTTTTTAGTCTGGAACTTGCTTACGCTTCTGAATAGAAATGAAGTCTGGACAATAATCATTGCTTGCAAACAAAGTTTCCTAATAAGTTCTTAGCTTAGGACCTATGGGTAAATTTCAAAATCACTACATGTTTAAAGCCTCATTTTCACGACGATAGTTCTTTCGTGCGTGCGAGGGAAATTTGGCTTCTGCAGGGAGAGAGGGCAACACTGTTGTTGACTCAATGATATCTGTGAAGTAGACGTCTCACTGTCATGACAGACAACTATCACGTTACTTCAAGACATGTAGACAGTTGCTATCGTGAGTGTGAACTATCGCAAGTTTCATGACAGCTACTCTCACGAAAGAACTATCGCCGAGAAAACGAGGCTTCACTATCACTGTCGCGACAGTACTATCAACTATCTAGTTAAACGAGATAGTGCGACAGTGACTATCGCAACAGTGACTATCACGTGGTCTTCACGATGATAGTTCTCGTGATAGCTGCTGCTCTCGACCATGACAGCAACTATCGTGAAAACGAGGCTTTGAGAAACTTAATCGACCATGACAGCAACCATCGTGAAAACGAGGCTTTGAGAAACTTAAGAGAATTAACAACGTGTACATGAGTAATTGGGTGTAACTGAATATATTCGAGGTTATTTTCTAAAGAAAAAAGACATTCAAACATTGAATAAGGGAAGAATCCCACACACGCTGAATAAAATCCCACTGAATTTCACTTTTTTAAGCATTTACACAATTAACACCATACATTTTTGCATGCAAAATGAACACAGAATACTTGCTTCTAAGGCCTTGTTTCCATTGGGGTGAAAAAAATTTGAACTGAAGTGAAAATTTCAACTGGCGAAAAATAGAACACACGTGTGTTTAGCTATTTTTCACCAGTTGAAATCTTCAAAAGTTCAAATTTTTGCCCCAGTGACAAAAAAAAAGCACAAGGGACGAATCACACACACACACACACACACACTGAAAACAAATCCCAGGAAATTTCACTTTGTAAGGCATTTAGCAGAAGTACCATACATCTTTAATTGCAAACGAACATAGAAATATGCTGATTTTTTATTTCTATTTTCTGGTGGTTTTTCAGCGTATATGTATGTCATTCTTCCCCTAATTTTGAGTTACCGTATAGCTTCTAACAATGTAACATACTAACAACAAAGTATAAAAAAGTCTCAATCTCTCCAATGTTCTTTTTTTTTGAAAAAACAAATAAAAAAACCGTTGATTTAAATCAATTCAGTCTGTTCCATACGTGGCGTCGCAACTTTCCTCCTCCACCACCTATGCTTCAAACACGTGTCTACAAAGACAGCCAGTAAACGGGGCCATACAGTTCTTGCAAAATGAGCCCCACTTTCCTTCAGCAAGAGATCGGAAACGGGAATGCTCGTTGTCTACATTAGAAAAACCATTCTACTGTGCATTTTTCGACATCAGAAAACTCGGTTTCACGTCGTCCTTTTAATCCTTTTCATATGCTGCATTTCCAAAGCCGCAGTCGTCAGTTTGTTCCGATTTTTCAAAATCGTAGATAAAGTGCTTATAGGTATTTGAAATTCCGCTGCGATGACTTTTCTGGGTCTGTCTCCTTTGTCGATTGCTTCGAGTAACTCGAGTTTCCTTCCAACCGTCAGAGTTTTTAACTTTCTCTTGCCATCACCACTCATTTTAAACTTGAAAGAAGTTTAAAAACAATAATGAATGACGCGGCAAACACACAAAGTATGAATACGTGGTGAAAATGAACACGTATTCGTTTTGGAGAGGGAATTAACACCGACAAACAGACAAGAGCAAGACTGAAAACGGGGGTGGCAATAATGTAAACAAAGACATGTGTACAGCTTAGTTCTTTCAGAACAAACTTCGATTTACAGCCAAAGTTTAAAACCCAAGCGTACGATCATTCAAGTTTATAAAACGAATAAGAGTTAACAGGGGATCTACACAGGGAACGTATGTTAACTGCGAGTAATGGAGGATTTTGACTTATGGAGGTCCAACTGTAGATAAATGTTTGGTGAACCATCAATCAGCACCACTGATTGAAAAAAGGTTCAAACCAAATATTAATTTCTAATTTTTTTTTAATTGTCAAGAGAAAATATGGAATACTTTTTCCAGGGTAAAACTACAGTAAGATTAAATGGAATTGCACAACATTAAACCCCACTAAAAAGCTTTGAAACACATTATCATAATTTCTAATGCGCAAGTGCGCAGAAAATAAAAAAAAAATATTTTCAAAAACCAAAGTTCTGAAACTTTTCTTTAAAAAGGTTTATCCGATTCCTGCAGAGCCCTGTAAAGGACATGCGAGGTTATTGACTTTAATCTCATTTATTCGGCCATGTTAATTATGCCATGTTGTGCGCACCATACTCTAATAATTTAATTATTGCTGCTACTAGAGGGCACTCGCAATAATTTAATTATTAGAGTATGCTGCGCGCAACATGGCATAATTAACATGGTCGAATAAAAGAGATTAAAAGTCGACATGTCGAGATTTAAAAAAAAAAATCTTGCATGTCCTTTACAGACAGGGCTCCATAGATTTCCTTGTAATTGATACGAAAATTATTTTAAATAATAAGTATTTCTTTGTAATTATGAAATACTTAACCTGTATTTTAAATTCCCTGTTACTTTCCCTCAAGTTTTGAAAACAAAATTCGGATTCTCTGAGAATTCCAGGTTTTCCTTGTTGGTGTGTGAACCCTGAATGAGTTGATGAATCCAAGTCACGAGGAATTCTTAAGACAACCATTGAAAGGCTTTAACAGTGGGGACAAATAGGCTTTTAAAATAAATACACTGTCAATAAATAATAAAATATGAATGGCCCAACAGTGACCAACACCTGAAATCACGAATAATACCACACTTTAAAAAAAAACAAGTAAAGAACTAACAGCAGCCCCATTCGATTCAATTAAATATGCTTTTCAAAATGAATATAATTATGCTAAAATTAAGAAAATATGCTTCTCAAATTGAGAAAAAATATTCTGCGTCGAATCAGGAAAATTACTCAAAATTGAGAAAACATACTCAAATTGGGAAAATAACCTACTAAAAATAAAGAAAATATGCACAACTTGAAAAAAAGTATGCTAATAATTTCAAAAAATACGCTGCTCAAATTAAAACAATATTGCTTCTGAAATTGAGGAAAACACACTCAAAATTGAAAGAAAAAAACGATGCTTTTCAAAATGAGAAAATAAGCTACTCGAATTGAGATAAAAAAAAATATTCTGAAATTAAGTTTTTGTAAAATATATATCTGTTCACTAACTAGACCAATAACAGTTAGTTGTTTCAGTGTCCCTTCAGATTCAACCGTACATTCAATTACTCACCTGCTTTCACAATACACCATTCTGTTCAGTGCACTTTTGAGACTGACTGCCATACATCATAAGTTTCTTTTTTGTGTTACTTTCAAGAATTCTCAAAAAAAAAAAAAACGCCACAAAACTATTTCACTCTTACTCCAAGTCAGGACGTAAAGGAAGTTAAGTTTATGCTTCTCACTCGCCCATGGCATTTAATGAGCGCCGAGCATACAGTACGTAGACGAACAACGAGACAAGACAAAAAAAAAACAATTTCCAGAAAAAAAGTAATTGTAAAGAACTTTCCTTATCCAGTGATAAACGTCAATCACGTCGTTCCGATCAAAACTAAACCAACGGTTTTTGCAACGTTTTAACGTACGTACTACCCAGTACGTCAACGGTATTTTTTCTTCTTCTTCAAACTAAAGTTGTTCTAAAACTTTTGTTAACTTATTAACTACGTTTCAGACAGACAAGACAGACTAAACACTGCAAGTAAGTTACAGTAACATCATCCTATATCACTACTTTGCATTAAAAAATCAAGTTTCACGACAACAGTTTCAGAGTTTCACCAATCAACAGAACCAAGTTTCTTTACGTTACGGCAAGTAAACGGGATTAGTTGCTTCCTTTTACAGCATTCGTAGGATTGTTTTAAGCAAATGTTTTTTTGCAAAACTTTCGTTTTCGACACTAGTAACGAACTCTTACCGTTCGTCGTTTAAAAATGAATAATACGAATCGAATCGCCCGAGCCTTCTTTAGAAGTTCTCGGCTCAATTTAGATTTAAAACAGCTTAACACTTCGCAAACACTAATTCACTTTTTTTTTCTTCTTTCCTTCAGTAATTCTTCTAACAAGAAATTTACGACTAATTATAAACAATCACCATAACAAACAATATAAGATACGATAAAAGTAAAAAAAAAACGAAAAGAGTACTAACCATGTCCAAGTCGTAGTTCGGGTTCGTGTCCATAAGAAGTTCGATCGGAGGTTCGGAAAGTAATTCAACCGGTTCAGTCTGTGAGAAACAAAGAAGAAAAAAACGAGACGAATATATTTAAGATTAAAAAAAACTGCACAAAAAAATGGTTCATTCAAAATACGGAAAGGGGTGAATAAAACCTTTGGCGTTATCTTCGGATCAGTATCACCGATGGGTTCGAAACAGATCTCGGACGACTCGATCGGAGGATGGTTCGAGTCGTCGTTACTCGGACGTCGCATTGGTCGGTGCCGCTTCCGTCTCGAAAGAGGCGATGCACGGCCTTCATCGTTAGATTGTGGAGAGGCAGCGTTCTGTCTTTGTTGTTGTAGCTGCGTTGCCATATCTTCGGCGATCGAAGTCGCCGTTCCAACTCCACCACTAACGTCCATATCGTCTCCTCCTTCACCACAACTACCACCACCACCACCTCCTCCTCCTGTTTCTCCTCCTCCTCCGCCGTTCTCACCCGATCCGTGATTCGAGTGCGAATGAATACTCGGAGGAACGGCTCCAGACGACACTTCCGCTAATCCCTTCACCTTGAGTGCCTCGGCCGTCTTGAGGAGAGTGGACAGTTGGTCTTGCGACACATTTATCTCTCCTTTGTACATGAAATCAACGATCGATCTGAGTTCCGTGTACTTTATGTCCTTTAGAATGACGATCGGATGTTTGCACGGATTCTCCTTAAAGAGAGACTGGAAGTAGGGAGAACAGGCAGAAAGGACCACCTTATGGGCCTTCATACTGAGCCCCTCGCACGCCAATGTCACGTCCACAAAGTCTTCACTCTGAAGAAGTTGGTCGAAAACGTTCAACATGTTCGTCTGGTGGTTGTTCCACCGAAGGCAAAACTGTTGACTTCCCATCTTGGTTTTTTTAGCACCCCTTTTTTCACCTCTTATAAATATAGACTCTTGTTTTCACTCTTGTTCAAATGCTATTATGCTCGACCCGCCTGGGAAAAAAAAACCAACAAAAACAAGAAACAAAGACATTAATAGTTTTTAACATCTGGTCAAAATAATACCTTTAAAAGTTTATTTTGACGTCTATAACATGCAAAATGTTATTAAAATACTAATAAATGCTTTCATTTTTGCTCAAAAGATTTAAAGCCGGCAAAATAAACGTCAAAAATGGGTGGAACTACTTTTTATTTTCTCTATCTTTTTATTAGAAGAGCCGAGCGCGTCCATCCGCCATTTTGGCTTACTCCATAGGAGGCTATGATCTTAACGGACATTCACCCGTAAGACCAACAAAAAAAAACACATCCAAACCCATTTTAATAGCCCTTTTTAAGCGTCACGTTCATTTTTAATAAAAAGAATGATAAGATATTCATCGTTTAAGTTCGTTTTTACGTCTACATACTTACAAAAATGAATGGAAATGCTCGTTTTTTTAATCCAGCGAAGAATAAACTCACATCCAAGATGACAGCAAAACCGACTGACCGACTAATTAGTCTTCCTACGCGATGGTGAAACGGCGCGGAATAACAAAGACAGTAATAATAAAAAAGGGAGGTGATGCGGACAAGCCAATATAATAATAAAAAAAAATTAATAATTGTTTTAAGATGGCGCCGCCAATGAAATACGTTATACATGTAATAAATATTAATGTATAAAATGGCGTTTATTACATTATTTATTAAAAATTGTCATTGCTTCTTTATAGTCCATTGATGAAGTTTTCGTAGAAAACGAAATGTTTTCATAATTCCGCCATTTTTTTCAAAATCGCCTCTTCCAAGGCGCCCCGGCAAACAAAAAATCAAAATTCTTTCAGTTAGATCCTTAGCCTTCTTCTATAAGACTATATAAAGGCCTAGAGGAAGGCTAGGGCTAGATATATAGATAGATATACAGTATATAACGAATACATTTGGTGTAATTGTCCATTACACGAAACGTATGTCCATTTCGTGAAATGCATATACGGGGCGACCTGCTGGAAAACGCGAAATGGACACATTTCGTGTAATGGAGAATTACACCAAATGGATGTGATATATTGACAATTATATTATTGATATATGTAGGCCTATAATTTGCAGTGAAGCCCATCCTAGGACGGTTGATGTTTAATCTTAGACTATTTATTACTTTACAATTTAAAAAAATATAAAAATAACATATAAAAAACATATTTATGTGAATGGCATACTTTAAAAAAAATTTATGTATATTATTGCTTACCAAACACTATTTGTTTTTAATAATAATACAGCGTATAAATACGTAAAAATAATTTCTAAAAACCAGAAAAAATTAGCACGTGCGCCAATGTGTTGGCTTCACTGTGGTTTAATTGTGGTTTTTAACCTCCATTGCTCTTTAGAGCAATGGAGGTATATAGGATCATGCAAGAAAAGGGGCAAAAAAAGATGTCTGTATGTCTGTGTGTGTGTGTGTGTCCAGAACCCCGATTTTGTGCATACACATGCGTGCACGTGTACAAGTGCATACACATGTAACAATGAAAAAAAGTTGGTTATTTGATATATGAAAGCATATATTAAAGCAATGGAGGTCTATAGGGTTCCTTGAATCCCATGTTTAAATTATGTTTACGTATTTTTACGAGCATTTTAATGGATGTTTTTTTTTTTACTTACAAGCGCATACTCAATGGAGTTTAACATAAGAGTTAGAAATTGGCGATTTTGAAATAGTTTTTAAAAATAGAACCGCACTTACCAATTTTTTTGTCATTCTATCAATCGATCAGCATATATTTAAGGTGGACATTGCACTTTGAAAACTTAATATTGGACAACTTTAAATATAAAAATTAAACATATTGCCGCGCAACTGTGTATTTTAAAAATTAACATTTTTTCTTTAACATTGGGTCTATGGGATCAACAGAAAAACGATTCTTGCGCTCTTTATGGAGCCCTGTTGAGGACACGGATGCTAAGTCGTCCGGACGAGATAAAAAATATTTTATGTCCTCAACAGGGCTCTGTAGATGGGTAACGAAAGTGCAAAAAAAATACTTACAATGAGTCCCCTGTGAGGCAAGTAGTGTCTATCGGTGCGTGCCGCCAGCCTATGGAGTCGCCATTTGTGGACAGGTACGAAGTGCCTGGGCTACTAAATTTACATTGACAGCTCTGATAAAATTTACATTTTTCACATTAACTTTTTTCAGGAGCAACAAAAAAAAATACAAAATGTTTTAGAAACTAGAATAGTAGGAGATAATTTTTTAAAACAAGCTTCATGACGATAGTTTGAATAATAATTTTTTTATGATCGTTTCAAATCACTAACGTCATAGACCTCACAGTACCCCATGGAATCTAAACTGGCAAAAGTGACAATGTGCAATTCGCAAATAGAACGCGGATGATACCAACAAAAAAAAAGCCTAACAAATATTTCCACTCAGCGACATGAAAACTACACCACGTTCATCCCTAGAATGTGTCTATTATTTCCAGTCTGATCACATTTTGTTGTATTTTAACTAGAGATGTGATGAATCCTAAATTTTCTCAATCCGAATCCGAATCCTAAAAGGTTCTCGAATCCCTCGAATCCTTCGAAATAATATTAAATATTAAATTATTAATAATAAAAAAAAACAAGTGTGGCTTCACTAAGGGTCACCACACAAGGTGATTACTACATTGGTAATCCGGGTACCACCGAAATTGTAACAATCGCCTTTTTTGTAAGTGAACCCTTCTATTAGACGTCGATGGAGTTTAAAACTAATTTTAACTAAATTTTTAACAGTTTTTTTAGGTTAGGATTTCGAAAGACGAAAAAAAGCGGCGAAGATTCGAGTTTTCGAATCTCAAATATTTTTCAAGATTCGCGAGATTCGAGGATTCGAATGTTCCATCCCTCGTTTTAACCCATTCTTAAGTTATTCGAATTTTTACGACAAAACACCTAAAGATGGGATATGCTAGAGATAGGGAAGCAAGGATAAAGAAGCCTTAAGGGGCAGCCACACTATGCCGATCGGCATTATGTATGTTCGGCATTGTGGAATAAATAGGAGGAGACACTTTAGTCGGCACTGCCGACAGGCCGATCGGCTTAACGAATCGAAACCGAACGATAACATAAACGGATCCCGAGCCTAATTGCGTAGTGGGCCGTTACACCATACCCCTGCGGTGCGGCGCAGCTTGGTGTCCAGTCGTGGTCGCAAGTTACAATTTCAGTCACTCGCACACAATATTTCTCACTCACTGACCACCCAGTAGTGTGGACGTCAAACCGATCGGTTTTGGAGAGCGGCAATGCCGATTTAAGCTGATCGGAATAGTGTGGATCCACCTTTAGAATGGGCGATGACGTAGCAGTCATCAATCAGTCACATGGAGCACTCAGGAAAAAAAAAACAATTTTTTTATTGCAGCGATGAGCAAAACACGAAATGGCGTTTGCTCATCTTAAGACCAATCAGACACATAAGATATGTAATCATTTAACTGATGGGCAAACTGTTAAGAGCTAAAAACAGTGCAATATATAATTAGCAACTATTCCTAAAGCTGTAAATACACGGTCAATTTTGGCGAAGTCAATGTCACGGTAATGTATACGTATGTTACTGTAAATCTGTAGAATCAGTCAATCTGCAGATTGCCTAGGTAATCTGCAAAACCACCAAACTGCTAGTGAATCTGCAAAATTCAAATACATTTTAGGTGTTGTAGTTTGCAGATTCATTAGCAGGTTCGTTGTTTTGCAGATAGGCAGATAGGTGCAGCAGTACGATGCGTTTCTTTGGAACCCATTCAGAAATAATGTATAACATGAAATAGAAATGGTACAGCATAGCTGCATAAGGCTGCAACATTTGTGAAAGGAAGATTACGTGTATACCGACAGTGCATCTTCTATGCTTCAGGAACTACAATGGAAATCATTAGCAGCCAGAAGAACCGAGCAAAACCAAGCCCTCTTCGGACGGTTGCTGACTGATGATAACATAGATCTGCTTAATGGCTTATTAACTAGAAATACCCCGTAAAGGTAGACAAAGGCATTCAAAGATCCTTACAAGATTATCAGTCAGAACTGATGCATATTTTTTTTTGTCCCTGAATGTTATTTAGACTATTCCAGTTGATAGTTCTTTGTTAGGATGACGATTGATCGGGAGCAATCCCTCCCGTTTGCCACATGGCTTTCGAGCTGACTGCAGGCGTACCAAGTTGAATTGAATTGAAAATGAAAAGATTGACAAGCCAGAATTGATCCAGTATTTATAGCTTTCACGAAAAATGTTTCCGGTACAATATTAACATCAAACAAGAACTGTGCTACTTTTCATCATTATGCAATCTCTGACAACGGTCCAATGAAAATAATTAGCCCCATTTAATACTTTAATAAAATATATTTAACACTTTCGAAAGTCTTGTCGTGTTTTAACCCTTCTCAATAACTCGGTTTTTTTTAAAAAGTTTTGTCGTTTTGCACTTTTCACGACAAAAAAATCCAAATATGTGGAAAATAGCAGCAACAAGGTTGTAAGTTGCATTCTTCCATGCAAGATCGTAACCGGTTTCAACTAAATCAGTGAAAATGCTAAGTACATATATAACTATGAACCCATTGCACAAATTTGTTGATCTTGTGACATTCTCTTCGAAACGAATGCGCCAAGATAACTACATTATGCAAGTTGCATTAAAAAAAACCCCACACATTACGATGCCAACCTGGAATACTTCGAAGACACCCCGCAGAACTAGCCGAGTAGTGACAACTTGAGGACGTTTCCAAACTGTTCGGAAGAAAACACAATTTTACGAGTAAAACTGCCTCTTTTTACCCTGACAAACATCACACTTTTTGATGTAATTTTTGACGGCTCGTACATTGCAAAAGGCGTACACTTGTCTTATTTTTTGCCGAGTACCATCGCGACCGCAGTGATTATTATCGTCGTGAAACAACTTTAGTATCGTAGGCATTTCTGACTGTTTTAAAACCGGTTTCATAGAATCCATATCCAATATGATTTTATGTCCATCTCGTATATCAAGGCAATACTTTGCACACACCTTATGTCGCATCGCAGGTTGAATATCCGGATCATTTTCGCCTTCGTTCATTTCTAAACATCGGACCATTTTATCGTACATGGCATCGCTCGGAAAAGTGATATCGTCGATGGGCTTCGATGGCATTTTCCTCGTCCTCCAGTACTATATGTACATAAGAATTTAAAAAAATTAATTTATAACATATCAGAATTTTTTTTTAATAAGGAAAATATCATGAGAAACACAAATTTGATATATTGAATAAAAAAAGTGTCAAACAATTTTAAGAGGCTACACATCACAAAATTACTTCGAAAGATGTCCGCAAAGAGCGCTAGCATCGTTTTTCTATTGAGCCCATAGACCCAATATTAAAGAAAAAATGTTAATTTTTAAAATACACAGTAGTCGCGGCAATATGTTTATTTTTCATATTTAAAGTTGTCTAATATTAAGTTTTCAAAGTGCAATGTGCACCTTAAATATATGCTGACCGAGTGATAGAACGACAAAAAATTGGTAAGTGCGGTTCTATTTTTAAAAACTATTTCAAAATCGCGAATTTCTAAATCTTATGCTAAACTCCATTGAGTAAGCCCAAATAAGAAAAAAAAAACATCCATTAAAGTGCTCGTAAAAATAATTTTAAAAAACCACAAAGAAGCCAGGAAATTGGCGCACGTGCTGATTTTTTTCTGTTTTTTTTTAAAGTTATTTTTACGTAATTTTACGAGCATTTTAGAGAATGTTTTTTGCTTACGAGCACGTACTCAATGGAGTTTAACATAAAGAGTTAGAAATTCGCGATTTTGAAATAGTTTTTTTAAAAATAGAACCGCACTTACCAATTTTTTGTCGTTCTATCACTCGGTCAGCATCTATTTAAGGTGCACATTGCACTTTGAAAACTTAATATTGGACAACTTTAAATATGAAAAATAAACATATTGCCGCGACTACTGTGTATTTTAAAAATTAACATTTTTTCTTTAATATTGGGTCTATGGGCTCAATAGAAAAACGATGATAGCGCTCTTTGAGAAGATTTTTCGAAGTTATTTTGTGATGTAGCCTCTTAAAGGTTATCTGCCCGGACCATAACCTTCGGAGTGTTCTCATCAAAAAACGACAAGACTTACCACAGTATTGTCAAAATGAAATTTAAAATAAACAAAAATGTTAATGGATTATTAGTGAATATGAGTATGGTTTTGTTTTAGTTATTTTTACCCAGGGTGGATAAAAATCATAACTTTTTTTAAAAAAAAAAAAAAAAATCAAATTTGATTTAAATTTAATTTTTTTTTTGTTATTTAAATGAGATTTCATTTATTAATTTATAAAATTTCACAAAAATGTGTCTTTTATTAACTGAAATTCCATGCATAACAAAGCGTTTAATCTGTTTACTCACCTGTCAGGCACATTGTTATAAGAAATAAATTTAATAAAAGAGAGCAAAAAACGCACTTTTCTTTTTAAAATAAAATAAGAAAAATTCTGAAAAAAAATTTCAAAATGTAATAATGTTCACTTGATTTTTATGAGATTACGTTGATTTAATTGAGAGCAAAAAAAAACCGATTTAAATCAGTGATCAATCCATTCTGTTTTTTTTACAAATGTCGGAGCCCTGTAAAGGCCATACAGTGAAAATAATTTTCATTACAGCTGACACTTTTTTTCTGTCAAATGACACTGTTTTTAAATATAGACACTTTTTTTCCTAACCTAACCTAACCTCTGGCAATTGGCAAAAAAAGTCACTTGACGGAAAAAAGTGTCAATGACAGAAATAATTTGTCAATTGACGGAAAAAAGTGTCAATGACAGAAATAATTTGTCAATGACAGAAATAATTTGTCAATGACAGAAAAAAGTGTCAATTGACAGAAAAAGAAGTGTCAATGACAGAAAAACAAAGCGTCAACTATAATGAAAATTATTTTCACTGTATGGCCTTTACAGGGCTCCGTACCAATGACATCGTTTGGTGGCGCATCCCTCAATAATAGCTGTTTTAGTGAGAAGTAGTGATGCTCCGATACCACTGAGTATCGATACTTACGGTATCCAGTACATTTCTAAAGTACTCGATACTTGTACTCATAGTATCGAGTATTACTTGTACTCATTTGAGTACTATATACTTAAGACTGCATACTTACAAATAAACAACTATAACAAACTTTGAATTTCTGTTTTAAGTAGGTTTTAAACACAATTGAAAAGACAAGCCTAACTATGGCACAAACTCCTTTTATACATAGAGCTTTATGGAAAATTGAGCTCCTCGCTACATCTATCGTTAAAATTCCAAATATATATCCCATATTTGGAATTTTGACAATTTTAAATAAAGAAGTATGGTAAAGAAGAAAAATAGTTCTTTAGGACGGTTTTTTATGGCAGTCATTAAAAATAATGTAAATAAATACACTTAAAACGTAAGTAAAAAAAAAAAAATGTAAAAATCTGATCGATACTTTTTCCCGATACTGTGCAAAGTATCGAGTATACTCGATACCTTGGAGTGTCGATACTTCGAGTACCGATACATGGTTAGTATCGAGTAGTACTTGTACTTGTACTCGGTATCGGAGCAAAACTAGTGAGAAGTCACGCAATTTTGAAGTTTTGTATTCTTACAGTAACTTCTTTTTATTTTCAACTTCATGTTCAAATATCGTTTAATATGATAATAGCATATGAATGTAAAAAAAAAAATACCCAACGAAAACTCAAATGTACACAATTGACTTATTATATCACATTGTACAAACTTGCGCAATTGAACACTGTTTCGATAAACACAAAATCTGACTTAACCGACGAGTGAAGACTAAATCAAAACCAGTGTAACCCCAGAACATACCAGAGTGACATAACACTATCCATTCAGTCATCTTCTACATCCCAAGTTTTCATTTCCTTCGCTTTCAAAAACTGATGCAATTTATCACATTAAGCCGCATACTCACCCCAAAATTAGAAGTTTGCGAACCGCTCAGAAGTTGGTCTCTAGCATAACGTCTACACCATCAACAAAAAATGAACGTGTTCGCGATCACATGGCAAATAGCTCTCAGATTTTGTTAAATTTGATTGCAATAAATTGATTGTAATAATTATCAACTAGCGAGACGCGTTGGCTGCTGTTCGGGAGATGTTTCGAGAACCAACCTCTTCGATGTATACCGCCTCGAAAGCGAACTTTGTTACCAGATCGCAAACAGTACTAGAAGTGTTTGCGAGCGGGCAGCTCGCAAACACTTCTAGTACTGTTTTCTAGTACTGTTTGCTATCGGTCTAAACCGGGTTCTGTTTCTGTTCGCAAACGGGTCCCCGAACAGTTCAAGAACGGCTCGCGAGGTTGGTCTGTACCACGGCTTAAGATGCCCAGATAATTATATAATTAATTGTCACTGTCATTTTATCAGTCAAGTGTTATGTCACTTCTGTGCGATAATCACCTGGAATTATGGCGCGGGCAGTGAGAGGAAGCATTATGCATTTCAACAACAACAACAAAATCTACAACTAAACAAAAAGAACGGAAGCATTTGTCTTCTATGCTTAAACGTTGCAACAAAAAAAAAGGTTTCTTTAGTAAAAAAAAAAACTGAACTCCAAAGTGGTTCAACTAACAAGAATTAAAATTAATTACTGTTTCCCATTTTGCAAAATAAAAATTTAAAAAAAAAACAGTGTTTACGCTAAAAGACGGCAAAAATTCTTAAACATCGAATCACTTTCAAATAAGAGCGTACATTCGACGACATTTAAAAGAGACCGTTACCTCCAGAAATTTCTTGTCAAAATATTGCCAAGAATTATTCAACGATTGCTTAAACGATTTTGAAAATTTAAAATAAGTCATTAATATAATTTAAAAAGTTAAAATCGATTGACTTCACATAAATGGACTTTATCAGATTGATGCGCCACCAAACAACAGACATTGGCAATAAAAAACAAAACAAAATCTACCCATCTACTCAGAAACTGCCGTTGTCACCTCACATTACTTTTAATTCCCTATTCAAATACTTGTATTCCCTATTCCTACCAAAGGACTAGGGCTTTGATATTCGAATGGTCCCACCGTATGAATAGGGAATACATGTATCTCATTAAGAGGCTACATCACAAAATTACTTCGAAAAACCTCCGCAAAGAGCGCTAGCATCGTTTTTCTATTGAGCCCATAGAGCCCATTTAAAGAAGAAACGTTAATTTTTAAATACACAGTAGTCGCGGCAATATGTTTATTTTTCATATTTAAAGTTGTTCAATTTTGATGGTTCAAAGTGCAATGTGCACCTTAAATATATGCTGATTGAGTGATAGAATGACAAAGAAAAAAAATCCATTAAAATGCTCGTAAAAAATACCTGAAAAATAATTTTTAAAAACCACAATTAAACCACAGTGAAACCAACACATTGGCGCACGTGCCGATTTTTTTCTGGTTTTTTAAAATTATTTTTACGAGCAATTTTAATGATTGTTTGTTGCTTACGAGCGCGTACTCAATGGAGTTTTTATTTTTAACATAAGAGTTAGAAATTCGCGATTTTGAAATAGTTTTTTAAAAATATAACCGCACTTACCAATTTTTAGTCATTCTATCACTCGATCAGCATATATTTAAGGCGCACATTGCACTTTGAAATCTTAATGTTGGACAACTTTAAATATGACAAATAAACATATTGCCACGACTGTGTATTTTAAAAATGGACGCATGGGGAAAACGATGATAGCGTAGAAATTTTTATCGAAATTTTTAAGTATTTTTTATATAATTTTAATGACTTATTTTTAATTTTAAAAATTATTTTAGCAATCGTTGAGTAAGGGTTGGTTTATACTCCCTTGCTAAGCGGCAAAGCAGCCTGCGAAGCTTCAAAAATGACGTCAGAGCTTCAGGCTTCTGCCTTCGCCAGAGCATGAAGCTAGCTTTGAAATTGTTCAACTTTTCAAAGCTTAGCAACTCAAAGCACCAATCAGGAAACGGATACACAAAAGGGGTGAATAAGTCACACCTTTTTTCTTCCAGAAGGGGAAGGGTTCTATTGTTTTGTGTATCTTTTATAGGATATAAAGGTCATAAAATATGGTAAACTTTGCAAGGCCACATGTATGTGTGAACAAGCTAAGCTTTGGGGAGCTAATTTTACAGAACTTCAAAGCTTGCAAATCTTAGCAAAGTTTGGAGTATAAACCTACCCTAAGGGTTGGTTTATACTCCCTTGCTAAGCGGCAAAGCAGCCTGCGAAGCTTCAAAAATGACGTCAGCGCTTCAGGTTTTTGCCTTCGCCAGAGCATGAAGCTAGCTTTGAAATTGTTCAACTTTTCAAAGCTTAGCAACTCAAAGCACCAATCAGGAAACGGATAGACAAAAGGGGTGAATAAGTCACACCTTTTTTCTTCCAGAAGGGGAAGGGTTCTATTGTTTTGTGTATCTGTTTTATAGGATATAAAGGTCATAAAATAGCGTAAACTTTGCAATACCACATGTATGTGTGAACAAGCTAAGCTTTGGGGAGCTAATTTTACAGAACTTCAAAGCTTGCAAATCGTAGCAAAGTTTGGAGTATAAACCTACCCTAAGTCCCTAAATCTTGACAATAATTCAACGAAAAATTCCTGCGGGGGTTATGGTCTCTTTAACATGACGTTCCTTAAGACGAAAGGACAACAAAGTAAGAAGTACACGGAACTACCCAAATTTCGACAGTCATGTTAAAAACACACAAAAAAAATAATGACAAAAAAGACAAAAATATCACAAGGAAACGATTTTTCCCATCCTATTATGGCATAAAAGTATTAACATATAATACATAAAACATGTATGATCGTACTGTTAAAAAAAACTTTACGGAAAAAGGGCTTATTACACCTTTGAGCAAATAAAAAAATCGCCAGATAATACTTTTCAAACTGCGATAGATCTGCTTTCAGTCACACGTAATACTTGCAGTAGAACGCAACGTTCACCGTTCAGAACAAACAAATAAACCCTTCGTCACGCTTCGGTTCTCTGGTCTCGTTGTACCAAACTATTTTTGCTTTCTATCACTTTTTCTCCTCATCTTTAAGGAACAACCTGTGGACATACTTTTCCGTGGTTTTTTGGTTTTTTGCAGGGATCGTTTCTCCTTTGCATCTTTCAGATATTCAGCATGCTCCTCCTTGTGAAACTGGAAAAGGTGCTGGCCCATTTGATTGGTGCTACCATCTTTCCTTTTAATAACCGCATCACAGTAATCACAAATAGCAGTGTGTCGTACTTCTGTACCTATGGAGTAATGTTTCCACAGCGGGGATTTCAGATTTGTACCGGTCGAGGATTCACTGCTTTTATTTCTGGATTTCTTTGAGGTTACCGAGCCCTAAGAAAACCATTTTAATTTTGTTAAAAACTAAAAAAAAAAACTGGAACATAAAACACACTTGTCAGTGATCACTTTTTAGTATTGAAATTTGTTTACGAAAACTGTTTGCTGTTGGAAAACAAAAAACTCGCGTCTGTAATCCACCAATAACAAAAATCAAAAACTGGCCACGTTTGCAAAACAAATATTATCTACACAAGTTTAGTTTTGCTAACTCCTATACTCCGGTACTTCTTACTTTGATTTTCTTCCAGCCCCATAAGTCCCAAGAAACTTGGGAAAGCACAAGGATTCAAGAATTTTTAAAATTCGAAAAAATGGGTCAAAAGCCAAGACTTTGGCTTCCGTAAGTTTTTGGCTTTTTTCAAAAAACGGTTAACGGCCTCGTTTTTACAATAACTGTTGTCACGATACTTGCTGTCCTGAGAGCAACTATCGAAAGAACTATCATCGTGAAGACCACATGATAGTCACTATCGCACTATCTCGTTTGACTAGATAGTTGATAGTACTGCTCAAGGTCACTCACGCCACCATGCCCATCCACATTCCACGCAGAGCCTCCAGACGTCAGTGCAGTTGAGAGGTAAAGCTAGGTAAAGCTTTCTGGCATGTGCTAGAACGCGACCTCCTCGGCATGTTTCTACCTTAAGGACGACGCAAATAATACTAAACTACAGTAGAACCTGCCTAAACCAATAATCTTCCTTTAATATCCGATGCCAGGCCAGATGTTGACCCCATACTTTGAGAGACCATTACCTCCAGAAATTTTCTTTCAAAATATTTACAAGACTTACCCAAAGACTGCCAAATTTGACATATTTTATAATATGTCAATAACACCATAAAAAAAACTTAAAAATGAAGTGACTTTTCCTGAGTCACCCAACGACGCCATTTTAAATTTCCCAAAACGAAAGTCTCTTTTTGACAGGCAATTAGAAATCGGGACAAACAGAAGTTGGCTCCACCCTTTTTACCACGACCGGCAACTTCTAATTGGTTTGTTGTGTTGCAAATATAACTACGGCCCACCCGCCGATAGGCTTAAGGCCACTTATACCATTTGGTGTACGACAGTCTTAACAAGAAGGGTCTTTGCCGCGAAGGTAGACAAGAGCCTATAGGTTCCTACCCCTCCCCGGTGCCACCAAAACATAGTATCTCTAGGTTAGCAGCTAGGGTTTGTGCACAAGGTTGTGATTAACAGGTCTGTGTTATCATAGTTCCAATGTTCAGTTCGGGTGATTTAGACGTCATTGTAAGGGAAGCAGCTAGGGTTTATGCACTAGGTTGTGATTAACAGGTCTGTTATCATAGTTCCAATGTTCGGTTTGGGTGATTTAGTCGTCATTGTAAGGGAGAAGCTGAAAGGGGGTGGTGGCCACTATTATCTCACTAAGAGTTATCACTGTCACTGGCAGAGCTGTTGTCAGTAGTGGCATCATCATGAGAAACAGGGTATCGGAATACTGCTTCATTGGCGAACTCACGCATTGCCTTCAAGTGTTCAGCTTGAAAGAGGACAGCTGGATGGATTGGCCATCTAAGATCAGTTCTAGTGGACCACAAGATGAGTCGGTCGCATGCTGCAGTGCGGATGGGAAGCATACAATGGAACAGAATGTGCTGTAGAGTGTCCTCCTCACCAAGTTCGCATGGGCAACAGCCGTCTGTAGTAGAGAGCCGAAAACGTTGGAGGTAGCGATTAAACGGACCGTGCCCAGTCATCAACAAGACTATTTTCCCTGAGAAGATGTGGTGAGAATGAGAATGGTCCAGTTGTGGCAGCAGCTCATGGACTTGACGGCCAGTATTAGAAAGGTTCCACAGCGACTGCCACTCCCGGTGTTCCCTAGCTCGGACTGTTGCCTGGAAGCTCGATATTGTGCGACTGTGAACTGTCACTGTAAGTGACGTAGTCCACAGCTTGGCAAGTTGGTCGGCATGCTCGTTCCAGGTGTGGCCAGCATGGGCTTTAATCCAGGCCAAGCGTACCTGCCTGCCATAACTCCCAAAGCGACGTATATCGGCATTTGCATGGTATGAATCAGCATGTGTTCTGGATCCTAATGACACAACAGTTAGTGCAGATAATGAGTCAGAGCAGATCATTATGGTTGTCCCTCATGGGGCACGCTCCCCGGACATTTCAATTGCCATCCAGATTGCTAAGAGCTCAGCCTGAAACACAGTACATTCATCCGGTAGACGGCACCCCCATGAATGAAACTCGTGATTGTGGTTGGTTACTACAAATGCAGAGCCAACCTTATTGTCTCGTTTTGATCCATTGGTATAGATGCAGAAATACACCTGTGTGCTTAATTCTGTAGTCTATTTCTCCACAGGGTATTCTTGCTGGAGTGCGGGGTGCATGGTATTCTTGATGGTTAAGGGGATGTCCAGCAGCTCAGCGGATGCCTGGCGATGTTTCCAAAGTATGTGACGGCCGTGTGCAAGGATGAACACAGGTGGGCAGCCAGAAAGCACCTGAAGCGCCCTTGTCGATGCTGTACGAAATGCCTTGGTTATTGCCAAAAGAAAGGGCCTCTGGGTAGCATCCAGAAGACGGGTGAGTGTGCCAGTAGATGCTCTGTTACCCCAGACTTCCGCCCCATAAAGCAGCATAAGGAGAAGTGCACGCCGATACACCTCCCGCAGCACTGCCGGACTCATCCCCCATTCACGGCCACAAATAGCAAACAGGCGAGCAGCCATGCTTCCCACCCTCCCTTGAAGATATCGGATGTGAAGAGACCAGTCAAAACGTGAGTCGATCATCACTCCAAGATACAGCATTGAAGCAGATGGTTTCATTACTTTTTTCCCCCATGTGAAGGTAAGGTTGCTTAACCAGTCTACGTGCAGAATGGAAAAGAACAACAGTCTTGTCTACTGCAAAAGACAGCTTCATGAGGGTGGCCCACTCTGTACAACATGACCAAAAGTCCCGGAACTTAGCTTCTAGACTTCGTACTGATCGACCACACAGCAAACCAAGTGAGTCATCTGCAAAAGTCTGAACACGATCCTGGCAGGAGATGACTCTTGATTCTTGTCAGCCATGATTCCATCAGCACCAGCCACAACACTGGGCCAATGCAAGAACCCTGAGGGCAACCAGTTGTTGCCTGATGCTGTACTGTTCCAGACTGCACCGAACGGCCAGATAGAAAAGATGAAATAAGGCGGAAGAGGTTCTCCGGGCATTGCACTGCACGCAATCCATCAAGTATAGCAGGGTGCCAGGCACAGTTGAATGCATTGGAGATGTCCAATGCAACAGCAAGGGCATGATCACCTCTGGCCAATGTCTGTTTTGTCCATCGCACGTAGCTTTCAATAGCAGCCACTGAACTGTGCCCCTGACGAAAACCAAACTGGTCAGGCGAGAGATGGCCGTGTTTCTCTAAAAAGTAGTTAAGTCGGCGAGCCACGAGTTTGTCTAATACTTTCCCCAGAACAGGTAGGAGGCAAATAGGGCGAACTCGATTCCCACTCTTTTTAGGTAGCTATACCTCTTGTGAGTTTCCACACACTAGGGAACACACTTTTTTCGTAGCACTTACTTAACATCTGTAACCATTCTTCTCCAGCAGCTAAAAGGGCATGTCGAAGTACAGCAGGTGGAAAGCCATCACATCCTGGGGCTTTGTCAATAGCAAAGCTCAGGACGGCATCACGCAGTTCTTTTGATGAGAAGGGAATGTAAGGAGCATTTCCTGTGCATAGTTTAGCCCTAGATCGAATTTCCCTTTGTTGGTGTGTGTCACTCTCGGGGTTATCCTGGAGAAAGTATTCATTGAGCAGAGCCACAGATGTTTCATCAGCATCTTTCGTCCATGTGCCATCCTCCAGCTTAACTGAAGTAGGAGAGGACAGGCTTTTACGTTTCCCGGCCAATATTTTGTATGGGATTCCAAAGGGAGATGTTGCTTTTACTTGCCCAAATTAGGCCTTCCAAGATGATAGTTTTGTATCAAGGACCAGTTGTTTGAAGTTCCTCCGCTCGAGACGAAAAGATTCTAGAAGATGCAGGCATCTAGCTGGGTCTTTCTCTTGTTGAAAAGACTTGCGGGCCTTCCGTACAGTACGGCGGGCATGTTGAAGGTCAGAATTCCACCATGCACAGGATTGTTTAGGAGCGGCTGGCATAGAGGCATGGCATGCTTTGATGCACAAGTCCTGGAAACGAGTAGCTGAGCTATGCACATCAGACAGATCGCCAATGGCTGAGGCTACTCCACTAGAGATAATGTCTTGGAAAATCGACCAGTCTGCTTTCTTCCAGATGAAGTGCTGTTCGTTGCTATGGGCTGATGTTGATATGGTAAACCGCGTGGCAATGTAACGATGGTCGCTGTGGGACTCTTCATCAAGTATCTCCCAAGAGCAATTCTGAACTCCTTTTGTCAAGGTCAGGTCTATGAAGCTCTCACCATTGACATTACTGAAGGTTGGGCCAAAGTGATCATCATTGCAAATGTGAGATCCATATGACACAGCGAAATCCACCCAGGCAATACCATGAAGATTGGTCTTGTCAGACCCCCAAACTGGGTGTTTGGCATTCAAGTCTCCTAAAACCATTATGGGGCAGGTGTTGGTACGGTTGATGGTGGTCAAAGCCTCCAATATGGTTGTGGTAATTCGTAGTAGCTTATCGTTGTCAGGAGGGGTGTAGACTGTAGATGTTGGTCAACAGCCACTGCCTGCTGTTGTTGATCTTGAATAGTGTCACAACCATGTATTCAGAGGTAAACTGTTTTAGTTCCAACATTGTCCAAGTGGGGTGACGGGCCATGGTGAGGATCCTCTCCACCCTGGGCTCAGGAGCAGCACGTGTGCCACCACCAGAACCCAGTAGCCATGGAGAGGGCTCCTGAACACACACAACATCATAGTCCTTACCGAATGACTGCAGAAGAGCACCAGCAACTTTGGATCTTCCCAGGTTGATTTGAAGGATCCAAATAGGCGTCGTAACTTGAAGATGGCTATTGTGATCCATAGTCCGTTTGGCGCTTCAACAGGTCTAATCACGACATGTAAACTGGGCACTTCACATCAGTTGTGAGGTGGGCTCGTAGGGAAAGTCCGGCACGGCGGCAGTTAGAACAGTCTGGGTGAGTTGCAGTGCAGTCTTTTGCAATGTGATCTCCCCCACACCACAGGCACTTAGATTGTTGTACTTCGCATGTTCTGGAAATGTGTCCAAGTCCATTACATCGATAGCATCATGACACTTCCAAGAGCTCCTCAACACAGTGGCTCATCCATCCAACATTGAGCTTGCCAACACCGATACAGGCAGAAAAAACCTTGGGTGTGACCTCGGCAATGATGTTCATACGGGTAGAGTTGCGACACTTGCGGTGGGTCACGATATTAAATCCTTTCTGGAATTCCTCAGTCCCACCAGCATTTGCAATCAGAACTTCATTTTTGGTAATAATGTCATCTACAATACCGGTAGGGTCCAGGTCAGAGTCGACGCCAGTAATGATGACTCGTGGCTTTCGAGTGGAGGAGATATTGGTAGAGGTGTACCCCCGAAGTGTAGATACTGTTGCTGCCAGTTTTTGGTGCTGCTCTTTAGAAGTACATTCGATGACAAGGGCCCCAGACTTTGTGGTTTGGACAGAACGGAAGCTGCCGCCAAGGGCCTGTGGCTCGATTTTCTTCCACAGATCTTTTCGGGTAGCCTCAGGAGATTGACTTGCCGTCTGGGACTTGATGACCAAAGCAAAGGAGGGTGGTTGATGACGACGGGCATGTGACATATCTTCATATGTGAATTTAGCCACAGAAGTGTTGTGCATGGCTGGGGGAGGTGAACCACCCCGAAAGACACCTGCATAGCTGGGTGAAGAGGGAGCTCGGCCATTCATGGGCTGAGCTACTGCAATTTCCTGACATTGTTGGTGTGCATGAGCCCCAGCCGAAGCCAGCTTAGTTTCCAAGACTCGGTTACGATCGGCCAGAACCACAAATGTCTTAATTATGTCATCAAGAATGTTTCGAACTTGAGCCCGGTCTGTTGTGCGGAAAACAATGACATTTTTGTCATTGACCTTGTTAGTTGCTGCTCAGAGGCGATCCACGTAGCCAAAGAGTAAAGGTAGCAAGTTTTCAGATGGCATGTCAAAGATGCTGTCTTGTGTGGTTCAACATTGAAAAGGGCGGAGCATGTGACGTCAGACTACATAACCAACCAATTAGAAGTTGCCAGTCATCATAAAAAGGGTGGAGCCAACTTCTGTTTGTCCCGATTTCTAATTGCCTGTCCCTTTCTGTGGCAAATGTTGTCACTTCACATTTCTCATAATTCCTTAATGAAATATAGACATTCCTTATTCATATTCAACGTCCACGTGGTCCGTAATTCAAATATTAAATCCATAGTACATTGAAATGAAAGTAATGTGAGCTGAGGTGATCGCAACACATCAGAATTCGAGTAGAGGAGTATATTTCGGGGGGTTTTGTTGCCAATGTCTGTTGTTTGGTGGCACATCTATGTGATAAAGTTCATTTACATGAAAGTCAACTGATTTTTAATTTTTTAAATTATATTAATCCCTTACCTTAAATTTTAAAAATCGTTTTGGTAATCTTTGAATAATTCTTGACAATATTTTGACAAGATATTTCTGGAGGTAATGGTCTCTTTAATCTAATAAATCTCCATAAACTGATAATTCAATAACTTATTTGTTACAGAATGTTCCTAAACTAATATACGGTACATACGACGGAAGAAAAAAAAAATCCAAAGTGCAGAAAAACTACAAAAAAGTTCAAGTGTGATTCCTTGACACACTGGAAGGTGGTGGAGAGCGTGGTCTGGCTAATCTTGTGATTGTCTTCGAGCAACTCGATCAGTTCTTTCCGTGTCGCCTTCGGATGGTCTTTTTTGTATTGACACAAATCTATGCGAACTTTCTTCGTCATAATCGTGTGCCGGGAGCCTTTTTCTTCTTCTAGACATTTGTGCTGGTGTTAGAATCTGGTTGGTAGTGTCTTCAATCTTCACTAAATCCTTCTACAGTACATCAGGTTTAGACGTGCAGATTGTGTGAACCTAGCTTGTCTTAACTAATAAACTCTAAACTAATACTGATTCCCGCCCCAATCCTCCCCTCCCAGGATCTTTAGCATATTAT
The DNA here is from genome assembly GCA_036925085.1 of Brachycybe producta. NCBI lineage: Eukaryota > Metazoa > Arthropoda > Diplopoda > Playtdesmida > Andrognathidae > Brachycybe > Brachycybe producta. The sequence goes on from JAUPFP010000018.1 coordinate 3,064,738, forward strand.
TTTAGCCAGGTTCTACTCTAATTATCATACGTACACATCCACATATAGTAGGGTTGTGACATTCGAATCCTCAAATCCCGCGAATCTTGAAAAATATTCGAGATTTGAAAACTCGAACCGAACCTTCACGCTTTTTTCGTCTTTCGAATCTTTCGAATCCTAACCTAAAAAAACTGTTAAAAACTTTGGTAAAAATAGTTTGAACTCCATTGACGTCCAATAGAATCGTTCACTAACACAAAAAACGGGCGATTGTTGCAATTTCGGTGTTGTACCCGGATCACCAATGGATCACCTTGTGGCGACCCTGTTCGAGTGCCAAACACTGTTTATTATTATTAATAATTTAATATTTAATATTATTTCATTTATTTTGTATCTTCTTAATGAATAATATAGGATTCGAGAGATTCCGGAGATTCGAGGAATTCGAGAACGTTTCAGGATTTGGATTCGAGGAAATTTAGGATTCGTCCCACCTCTAATATATAGCTAGGCCAAGTAATATTTTTTTAAAAAGAAAATCCATAGTTTGTTTGTTTCACTTTTCTTAATTTGATATGTTCATAATCGTATTCCGATTATTGTCGATTCAGATTACCGTGATTGCACTGTACAACAAAAAATCATTTCAAAAACATAACAACAAACAAAAAATTGTCTAGAAACTTGATCAGTAACGAAAATAACTGCACATTTTCACACGCAGCTATTTCTGCTAATTTTGTTCTGAAGTTTTCCCAAATTCTCAGTAGAGATCTCAAGTAGAGACCTACCCATTAGTAATCCACCTCAGTCCAGACCCCTAGACCAGACCAGCCCATGGGCTGCGCTGGGCGTGGGTCGGCATTTTGATGTTAAAGGCCCATCGGCATGGTGGGCTGGGCCCGGTACAAACTCTCAAGAGTTGGGCTGGGCTTTAAATTTTTACACAATGTAGGTCTCTAGTCTCAAACATAAGTCCGTTTAGGAGCACTTTTAACTTTAAGCCGGACATACACACTAAATAAGACAAAACAGCCTGAGGCGGTCTGAGTCAGGCAAAAAGACGAAAGAAAAAATAGCATTGGGGTAAGTGCCGGTAGCACCAACTGGTGAGACAAGACGTTTTGTCTGATTGAGACGTATATCAGACGTGTCTGAATGCCCATCCCGGCTACTTGCCTGTCTCCGACAAGATTAGCCATTGCTATAACAATGGGCTTGGAGAACTTATAAAATGAAGAAATGTCGAAACCGAGCATGCACTGATTTGGCTTCAAAGAAGTTGTGGGTTTTTGAAAGTTCTAAGAACGTTTCGTTTTGTCTTATTTAGTGTGGGTTGTAGTCGGAACAGACATTTTGTCTCACACGATTCAATCAATATGTCTTATTTAGTGTGTGTCCACAGCCTTATACATTTCACTGGATGACAAGCTGTCATTACTAAGCTACTTAAAAATAACAAACTACCGAATGAGACTTCTATGGGTTGGAGAAGACACGGGCGACTTTTGAAAAACTTTTCGGCGATAAAAAAAGAAAGTCGAAGGTCGCTGGGCCGTTCTCGCAATGTATTTTCTATGGAAAGGCGGCAACCTTAGCACACGGGCGAAAATACATTGCGACGACAGTACTGCGACTTTTTAACTTCCTGTGTGCCAAGAACCTTAGTCAACCAAACAAGTCTAAAATCACCGTATTTACAAGAACACAATCAAAAAGATAAAAAGTTTCTTGCGAATTGCCTTTTTTTTTTGTACACGACCGCATTTAAAAACACGTTTTACGAACGAGATGAACAGACGTAGCCGTTAGCAAAACGTTTGCATACCAAATATGAATTCATACATAGCTTGGTTTCCTCTTTTACGTTAGCCCTGAAACTGTATTTTAGAAAAAAAAAAAAAACGATTAAATCGTAAAACGTTGAAAGCCAACCTAAAAGCTAGATTACATATTCCCTTTCTGTAGATTTGAAAGCTAAGCTTCGCATTGCTTTTTTTTTTTGTACCGTATGCCACTACAGTGCTTACCAATACCGTCATAAAGGACAAGCTCTCTTCAGCTTGCTTTCCACAGCTTCCATTTGGTTTGATACTTACAGCAGATTCCAGCATTAAAATACTAACCAAAAAATCAGATTCTCCCTCCAAAAAAGCAACAAGGCAGGTCAGCCGGTTATGACGTAGAACCTACAATCAGCTTTTATACTACGGTTCCATTATTTTCGAAGAGGATAAACGATTGAAACTACTTTTGAGTATAGTATCCTAGATTTCTAGCTTTATTTTGGCTTCCCGTTTTATTTTTTTCCGGTTCTTTGTTTATGATGGGCATTACGGGTGACCTTCTCCCTTCCTCAAAGCTCTACTAGCGCAAGGTTGATAAAGACTCAACAGATTGGCTCGTTACTTAGGACCGGAACGTGTACTAAATTTGGTTGCTAGGAATGAATCGTCATCGAGAACGCGACAATCAAGGTCTCGATGCCGTCCTGTTTCCCAGTATCAAGACGGTTGCCTCGTTCTCGATGACGATGCATCCCTAGCAACCAAATTTAGTCGACGCCCCAGTCCTTAGTAACGAGCCAACCTGTTAATACTACCAACCATGCTACCACAGGAGAGACGGCCATCTCAGATCATGAAGAAATTCGTAGCTCCGCAGTAGAAGTCCGTCATAAAACATGTACTGCATCTACGCAGTACACCTATCTATTTCCGGTATCCTTTTTCGAAGGTGGATAGGCGATTTTCTGAAAACTAGCGGCTAAGTGGTGCAACGAATTCCACGATTAGCCTCACGTCCTCCTCGACAACTGAAGTTAGTTCAACCATATTATTAGAGCAGGCTACAGGTTAAATATTAATGCAAATAAGCATTAAATGAATTTGTTGCTTGAAATTGTAAAGCACAATCAAGCTGAAGCTTTATTTATCAAAGGAAACTGAAGATCCAGGCTAACCGGTTCGTCCCACTTTTCGAGACTGAAAAAACCGATTTATGGACGTATTCAGATTTGTTTTGCATCTCACCATTCCAGGCATTTTCAACACGTTCTAAACAATAATCTGCCCAACGTCAGACAAAGGTGGGTCCAGAGTAGCATATAACAACGGGCCTAACAGTATGAGCGGTTTTCCCAGACATTTCTCTTAACAAATTTTGTTAGTTGTTCCGTTCACCCCAGATCCACCTGTTGTTGGTATTTGCCCATCACAGGGTCAGAATAAAAAGATGAACGGGATGAACATTTGGGGTATCTCTAAAACACGACACAGAAAGCACATAGAATTGGATGAACACTACATTAATATGGTTGAACACAAACTTTAAACGGATGAACACAGAGAAATAAAGGATGAACCTACTTTAAGGGGGATGAACATGGTTGACCTCCCATAAAACCATGTTCAGCCCCCTTAAAAAAAAGTTCATTCCTTTAAAGGATGTTCATCCTTTTATTTCTCTCTGTTCATCCGTTTAAAATTTGTGTTCATATATTCTAAAAGCATTCCGTGTCGGGTTTTAGAGTTACCCCCAATGTTCATCCTTTCCAGCTTTTTATCGTGACCCCCGTGTCACATCATAGGATGTTTGTGTTCAGGCTAGGAATAGTTTGAACGTCTCGGAGAACATTTCCAAGAACACCCATTATGAGGTTACCAACTGAGAAAACGTTGCAAACGTTATTCTGTTCACGTTTGGACGCTCCCCCCACAACGACCAGAACAACGAAAATTTTCTTTGGAAACGGTCGCGAACATGGTCTTTTCAGTGTTCTGTTCTAGTCTGGACCCACTCGAAGGTATCCTTCCCACTCTAACCATATCTTTCCTTCAAAAAACATACCCCAAAATCTTCGTTTTGATTGCTTCGAGTTTCTCAACGGATTCCTTCATCTTTCGAATAATAACGAAATATTAAAAAAAAAGGTTTACAAAAACGTGAACTCACATTATTCGCGGTGTTGTTCGAATTGTCTTCCATGAGAAGTGCCACGGGAGGCTCGAAATCAAAGTCACGTGGTTCAACCTAATAAAAAAAATGTTTATTTACAAAACCCAAAATATCGAAAACGAAAAAAAAAAAAAAATGCACGAGCTTTGTTTTCACCTTCGGTACAATGTTTGCATTCAGTACTCCTAAGTTCTCTGTCAAATCCTGATTCAAACATTCGACGAATTCATCTTCGCTCGACCTTCGAGACGGCCGTCGTCGCTTTCTACGAGGCGACATTCGTACGTTATGTAACGTCTCTCCCACTTCAGTACCGTTACTCGTCTGAGGATCGTTCGTCATTTCTGCTATTTCTCCTCCATTTTGTTCAGGTCGGTGGTTTGATTGTTGGTTAACCGACGACGGAGTAACAGCTCCCAATGACACTTCAGCTAACCCCTTGACCTTGAGGGTCTCCGCCGTTTTCAGGAGAGTCGACAGTTGATCCTGCGACACATTTATCTCTCCTTTGTACATAAAATCGACAATTGATTTGAGTTCCGAGTATTTCATGTCCTTAAGAATGACGATCGGATGTTTGCACGGATTCTCCTTAAAGAGAGACTGGAAGTAGGGAGAACAAGCAGAAAGGACCACCTTATGGGCCTTCATACTGAGCCCCTCGCACGCCAATGTCACGTCCACAAAGTCTTCGCTCTGAAGAAGTTGGTCGAAAACGTTCAACATGTTGGCTTGGTGGTTGTTCCATCGAAGGCAAAACTGTTGACTTCCCATCTTAGATCTTAAAAAAAAACTTTTCTTTCCCAACAGAAAACAATTAAAATTGACGTTCGAATCGAGAACTGAAACAATTAGATGAAAGAATATACTGTACCTTACAAATAATCTGGTAATGATGAAGCGGAGGCGGCGGAAGGGGATTAGGAGAAACCACCGGCGGCGACAACTGATTTCTATACGTCAAATCAAATCTTCCGTCGATTTACAACCACTTTCACAACCAAAACAGAATCGCAAACAATTAGAATACTTAATTATGAAGAATACAGGCTCAATAACGTCAATATATAAGACTAAATAAGTTAAGAAATAAATAAAAAAAACGCTACAAACAAGAAAGAATCAAACACAAATGGAAAATAAACGGTTTAAGTTTTTAACAAGTGATGTCGGCTTACTAAATACAACTATCCCCACAATAAGGAGGTTATGTCCCTACTCTCAATTTAGTGATGGGCGATTTCGATTCGATATTTTAATATATCGATATATCGGCTCTATAAACCAATGATGTTAATTGACAAGTTCGGATTATCACACAACAGGCATTTAGAAATCGGGACGAACACAAGTTGGCTCCGCCCTTTATATGACAAATAGCAACTTCTAATTGGTTTGTTGTGTGGTTCGACGTTGAAATGGGCGAAGCATGTGACGTCAGACTACATAACCAACCAATTCAAAGTTGCTTTCTGCATACAAAGGGCGGAGCCAACTTGTGTTCGTCCCGATTTCTAAATGCCTGTTCACAGCCTCGTTTTATAGGAGGCTATGGCCTGTTTATCCCTATGTTAATGACAATTTCATAAAGGCGGCTGCGATAATATGAATGAACGATGTTGGTTTTTATGCGAAAAATCTTTTCTTTTAGGCTAAATAAAATCGGTGGTTACGGTTGTCCTTCTAAGAGAACTTTGAGTTCTGTTCGTGTTCGCTTCGCACCTAGCCCAACTGGTAAAAATATTTCCAGAATCCTTAATCATATTGAATATTTAGCGATATTTGGCAGCTGATCAGTACGTTCTTAAATGTGTAAACACAACTACTCTTCCCTTTTAATCATTTTAAATTGCCTAAATTATGCATGTTGGGTCATATGAATAAAAAAAAACGTAAGCATTTTCTCAAAAAAAAAAAAATCATATCGTTGAGCCTAATGGTCACAGCTAGTCACTGTATGAAACTATGAATAAAAAAAAGGTTGCCCCACCATTAGATCGGCTCGAATCGGAAAGGAAAATTCCGGATGGAATAAAAACCGAAGAATCGAATAAGTAAAGCCACACAAGGCCCGGACGGAATCCGCTCGGTGTGTGAAGACTGCGTCCGGTTCCGCGCCGGTCTATAGTTTGGGGCGACCTTAAAGTGGAACATAATTCTCCAAATAGTGAGCACTTGCTCGCAAAAAAAAAATCGAATTTAGTCAGGAGTAGACTTAATTTTTTTTTATATAAAAACAGCGGTTTCACGCAACAGAAAATTTAAATTTATGGAGTAATGAGTTATAAGAGTAAGAAGTAGAGGTGGGACGAATTCTAAATTTTTCCCGAATCCAAATCCGAAAAGGTTCTCGAATCTCTCAAATCTCGAATCCTTCATATGAGAATCCTATATTATTCATTAAGAAGATACAAATTAATGAAATAATATTAAATATTAAATTATTAAAAATGAAGACGTGTGGGCACTCGGGGTCACTGCCACAAGGTGATATTGGTGATCCGGATACCACCGAAATTGAAACAATCGCCCCTTTTTTTTCTATTGGATGTCAATTGGAGTTAAAACTAATTTTACCAAAGTTTTTAACAGTTTTTTTTTTTCTGTTCGGATTCGAAAGATTCGAGTTTTCGAATCTCGAATATTTTTCAAGATTCGCGGGATTCGAGGATTCGAAATGGCCCATCCCTAGTAAGAAGCATCAAGGTTCATTTAGTGCAAATCGACAACATTTCTCATAAAACCGTCACGTGAAAATATTATTTTCAAGAATATCCACCATATGGACGAACAACACCATAGAAAATACATTGTACGTGCATTACTATTTTGACTGGACGGTGACGAGATACATTCCGCATAATGGGAATCGACGTTTACTATTTAAACCAGAAATATAATTAGTACATTTCTATGCTGCATTTAATACAACATTAACAATTTGGCATTGTTATTTAACTTATTTTTTGAAAATGATTCTGGGGGGGGGGGAGGGTGCCAGCTTGACGTCAAGTGGCACTTTAATCAAAAGAATTTCACTCACACTGTATCCTTTTAAAGGTTTTCTTCACCTTGGTGGTTTAAGGACAGCCTTTTACAACTATCTTTTTGCCAAATCTCAAAATGGTTCCTTCGTTGTCCGAATCGAAGATACGGATCAATCGCGTCTCGTACCCGGTGCCACGAAAAAGTTGTTGGAAATTTTAGATTGGTGTTCACTGAAACCGGATGAAGGTATTCCACGATCGTCTTCATCTTGTACTTGAAGTAGTTATTCGACATCTGAAAAATAGATTTTGGCCACTTATTTTTACAGGTCCTTTTATCGGTGGCGACTATGGACCTTACGTTCAGGTAGAAAAGGTCTTTCAAACTAATTTTGTGTTGCTGCTTTTTCGAGTCATTCGTCTCTCGTATTTTTCTAGTCGCAACGGATTTCTATATACAAAAGCAAAGTACAAGAATTGTTGGATGTTTGTATAAAATGGCATTTTATCGAGTATTGAACTAGATCTGAGCACTGACTAGTGAATGTCTTACTTTAGAAAGGGTATGCTTACCATTGCTTTTGTTCGGAAAAACGACTGGATCTGATTCGCAAGGAAGCCGCGAGGTTACGGCAAATTCCACGATACGATAACCGATGTCGACATCTGTCCGCGGAAGAAGTCGAAGAGAAACTACACGAAGGAAAACCGAGTGTCGTAAGATTTAAGGTGTTTTATATTAATGCGAAGAAATAGGTAAAACGGGTTTTTAAAGCCGGCTCTCGTATTTTAAAGTTAGAACCTGCAGAAAAGCCATTCAACGATCTCGTTTACGGAGCGATTGGATACGATCCGGCTGAAAACGAAGCCGATCCGGTAAAAGCAGTTATTGTTTTGTGTTGTTTTCCCGTGATAATCTTGACAGTTTTCTTGACAGGTAATATTAAAGTCTGATGGATTCCCAACGTATCATTTGGCAAATGTTGTGGACGATCACTTGATGGCAATAACGCACGTGTTACGTGGTGTGGTTAGTAAATGGAGCTTTGGTATAGAGTCAAAAATTGTTTTACTACCTTTTATCCTTTGCGTGGGTTTCGATGTATAGGAATGGCAGATATCAACTCCAAAACACTTGTTACTCTACAAAGCCTTCGGTTGGGAACCGCCTTCATTTGCTCATTTGCCCCTCATTGTAAATAGGTTAGATAATAAATACAGAACAAAATTAATTACTTATTGGCTCGAAATATAATAAGAAAACACATAAATGATGACAAAACCAAGAAAAACTGAGCATTCAATAAAGAATACTACGGTTATATTTGAACTTCGAATAGAAGCAACAAATATAACTAGTATTCTTTATTGAAATACTCAGTTTTTCTTGGCATTGTCATCATTTATGGTGTTTTCGTGTTAGATAATAAACTTGACAGTTGAAATCACGGGCATCGTGGTGTGATTTGAATCAAATGTTGACTCGATTTTTATCGAATTATTATTTTTCGAAATTTAAATCACAATTTAACGAAATGAAGGAGGTCAACAAAGAAGTCTAACGATTTAAGGTGTTTCGTAAGCAGCCATTACAAAATTTGCAACTGAAACAGAACTCTGTGTTTTAGAAATAAATTAAAATTATTTTTTAACTAGAGGTGTAAATAAATAATATTCATTCAAACTCGGTCATAGCGTCATTCAAAGGACCGAGAGTTTCGTGACATTGTAGCCGTGGTTACTTATACATGTATAATAATTCGAATTCTTTATATAGAAATTCGTTTTAATTGGCGTCATTTTGACGTTATGGCAAAGTTGTCATTATACCAGATGTCGCTATAACCGAGTTTCACTGTAAATGTAAATGGTAACTTTTTTTTTTATGACGATTTCAAAATTTTGTTTTTACTTTTGAGTTACGGTCATTTTATAATATTTATGTTCTACAAGATGTCTCTTCGCTCCAATTGCAGTTTTGAAAAAGTTTATATTTTTCAAACGAACGTTTTTTCAAGAGAAACATTACGAAAAAAATTCAAAGTGTTTTAGAAACTAGAATAGTTGGTGATAATGCTAAGTTTATTTTTTTTTCATGATGACATCTTTCAAAATAAACTGTTGATGACAGTTTGAAAAAATCGTAAGTAGTTTTTAGAAAATGTCAGTGGAAAATTATAAAAAAACGGGTCATTTTCAAACTACTATAAAAAAGCTACATTTTTTAAGATATTGCCATGAAAAAAAAATCAATCTTTTACCATTCTAGTTTTTAAAACAATTTGAATGTTGTTCATAATGTTGTATCGAAAACGTTTGCTTGACGTTTTTGCGTCCAAATTTTACAAAAAAACATCTATGGAGCATAGCCACTGCAGTGGCGCTGTAAGAGGGAACAAAAGCAAAACGATTATCTGTAAAGCGAAAAGTTAAAACATCTTTTCGAAGCTCATTTTTAAGGAAAAAGTCTTTTTTTTTTTTTTTTCAAATTTAAATTTAAAAAAAAAAAGACAATCGCAATTTTATCTATAGTTAGTGCTCATTGGAGATGTTTTTTTTTATATAATTATATTAGTGATGGCTCTAAACTTTCTAAGCGCCAAGGAGATCTACACGTCGAACACTTTAAGGTTACTAACTCCTATTCTGTAATAATTCGTGAATCGTGCGCGTATCTTTACTGTCATTTTTCATTCAAATGAAAAATGACAGTGAATGACAGTCTCTCCCAATTAAAATTCTGCCGAGACTGACCAATGATATACGGCAAGATTGTAGGCGACTTTAGCTTTCCAAAGCTACATATTTTATTTTAATATATACAGTAGAACCTCGATTGTCCGTCACCTATGGGACTTGGGGTGTTGGTCCGAACGCAGTGAAGGTTAAATTGTACAAAAAAATACGTTATCGTATAATAAAATAAAATGTATTACACGCATACATACGATATCGGACCTCGGCTGGAAGAGTGCCACAACTCAAAAACCCACTTTTGGGCGGGAAATGAGTTTAAAGTATGGCTTACTTTGCTGAGCTTTTCAAGTGCAAAAACCGTTTTAACAATTAACAATATCAGTTTATTTGGCTCCCCTACAATAGATTGAGATAGAAAAAAATACAAATTTAAACTCATTTTGGCCCCAAAAAAGTTTTTTAGTTGTGCCACTCTACCAGCCGAGGTGTGATACGTACATGTCGGATAATCAAGGTTCTACTGTAATTTTTGCATTGTAAGAGAAATTAAAATGTGAGAGCATTTCAATGGTCGGAAGACCACTGTCTCTACATGTCACGAAAACTTTTATTTTTAAGGCCAGTAAGAAAGTAATGCACACACACCATTCCCACATTGACTGTTCGCCTGTAATTCTCAGCGCTTTTTAATTAGTGTAATTTCTATCTAAGGTGTTATTTCTGTCAGTGTAGGCGAAGGGATATTTTCCAGAAGCTTTGATAAATTTCTTGACAAGCATTGGCGGAGGATTTGGAAAATTTGAAGGTGTTCAAGTCAGTGATCTTTCGAAACTGTGTGACCAGGTGAAAGATAATCAACGAAGTGATTAATCCAATTAACTAAATACTGAACTTTCTCTTAAAAGTTTCAATTAGGGAACGTTAACGTCAATAATTGCCGATTGGAACTCGAGAGGTTGGAGTCTTACAATCAGTTAGTTCTTCAACGGAAGCTAGATGAAGACAATAAATATATCGTTAACAGAGTGCGTGATCTCGTTAAAAAGAAATTTCATCATAGGTATGCATTATCGAACTGTCATTTTTTACGTAAAAGGAGCCAATCGAGAAAAAAAAAATTAACAATGGCAGAATTACGAAATAAGTTACAAAGTGAAAAAGTTTTGTTTAACACAAACTAAAAATGCATTTCCTTTATAAATTTAGCTCCGAAATTGCACACTTAAGCATTTGGTGGGTAATTATTTGAGCTTTGCATGCTTTTACTTTTGGTACAGTAAATCGAGGCTGTTTTATACAGCATAAGCTGTGGTTTCTGTTAGCAAACATTTGTTTTCACGTAATTTGAATACAAATGTTGTAAGAAAAAGCATTGTTTTCGTTTTTTTTTTTGCATTTAATGAAAAATATGGCTAAATGTAGCTGCAGATGCACTGTCTGAAACGTTGGCTCAAAAACTATTTTTGCTTTCCTTCCAGAAGGATGTGATAAAAAGTCTCAAAAACATTCTTGAGGCAATGAAAATACCGTTTCTACATAATGTTCGTATTCAGGAATATTAGTTGGCCTAACCATGTTTTTGTTACTCTTTATGACGTCTGCCAATAAGTGTAGGCAAATAAAAGCACAACATAATAAAGGTGAAAACTTCATTTCTAGGTTGCAAAGCTTAGAGACCAATTGCGACAATCATCTAAGCGACAACTACATAAAAAGAATATTAAGTATATTTAAGGTATATTATGATTATTCTACTCAAAATGTTAACTTTGTTGTTATTCATAAAGCCATTTTACATCGGATTGCTGCAAACACGTATTATTAGCAATGTTTTTAACAAATATTAAAAACCGGCCTATAAAATATTAACTTTTGTTATCAACATTTGTTGATAACAATTGCTATTAACATTGTTAAGTCTCTAGAAATTTTAATAACATTTTACTGTTAATTTTTGTCCATAACATTGCTTTCAGCATTCGTTAATTTTTTCCATTAACATGTCGATAATATTGTTGCTAACTTTGTTAATAGTAGAAATTTTGCAACCGTTCTGGAGGCGGTCCTGATTTGAATTTGAATTTGAAAAATTACTCTGCAAGCAGCCATAAAGGCCTATGGCAGAGGGACAAGAGTCCAAGTGCAGCATAGAAAATGCATTGTCAAAACCAGAAAATATAAAACCCTAATGATATAAACCCAACAACAATTTCAATATTTTTAATGCTGCAAATATATGCATTGTCAAAACAAAACAAAATTATGACTCCCATAAAATACGTTTTTCCTGCACAAAATCCCCAGCAAGCGAGTTCCATTGTCGAATCGCCCTCGGGACAAATGACCAGTAATAAGAATCTGTTCGTGCAAAAATCTCTCCAACTTTGTTAGAGTGGTCACCCCTACCCAAATATAATGCCCTGCAAAGTTTACTTGAAGTAGGTTTAGGGCAAGAGCCTTCTAGCATTCGATTAAAGATATTAAGATTAAAATCTGAACGTCTTGCAAGTAAACTATCCCAACCAAGCTCTGAAAGCATTGGGTGTTGATAACAAAATGTTACTAGCAAGTTATTTCTGCTGTCAACGCTGTTAATAACATTCTACTCGTGGATCAGTTTCCTCCCGACATGCTACTAACATTTTTGTCAAAAAATATTGTTATTAGCATTTTGTTATCGACATTTACCACAACGGTCAAAAAATTGTTAATTAACATATTTGTTATTAACATATTGCTACAATCTTTTTGCTTTTTATGCTGTGTAAATCCACCTTTATGAAGTTAATTCGTTACTTCTATCATTCTAGACAAGGGTTCATAATCTGAATGAGTTTGTACAACCAGATTTTGCATACGTTTGGTTTAGTCCAGAAAATTTGGTCGATTCTTTATCCAAAGAGCTACCAAAAGGTAACAAACGTCACGATTATATTTTACACTTGTTACCCTCCTATGGACTTTCAGGTTTTGTTCAAATCATTTGCAAAAGTTTGGAAGAAATTCCATCGGATATGTTTGTGAAGGATGCGGTCATGAAGACGTTACGTCAGTTGTCGGACGAACGAGGCTTCAAATTCAATCATCTCATGAAATTTCTTCGAATGGCTTTGTCTGGATTGACTGTAAGAAACATTTTTAAGTTGACTTACAAATGAGGAATTCTGTGAACTGTTTTTTTTTTGTGTAGGTTGGGCCTTCTGTCGGAGAAATGTTGGAGGTTTTGGGCAAGGAAACGGCTTTACGGCGAATAAAAAACTTTAAAACAGTTGTAACATAGAAACAAATAAAATAGTTATTCTGTACTGCTCTCTGTATACGGTTACATTTCTTGAGAGACAGACCCAACTACGATAAACTATGCACGACAACTGCAAATTACAACAACTACAACCAAAATAAATTTGTATTTGTCATTCCCATTAGAACTCCTACGATTGCTCTGAAAGTTATAGCCATACGAATATTAGGTCATAAAATGCATTTTGTTGTAGTTTGTGAAAGTGGTCCAAAACGTTTGGCACAAACTAAAAGCAACAACAACTTTGTGACATCAAAAACGACTATCAACAAATTGCACTTGTTGTAAACAAAGTTGTCGTATAGTGGCGCAAACTCTGTAATGCTCGATAAACAAATATACCAGCATAACGGTAATTTATTGGACTTTTTTTATACATAACTGAAGAATCCAGTTTTTTTTACACAGCGTTTGCACGCACCATGAGATGTGGCCATTCCGAAGTTGCTAAAAATCACTTTAAGCAGCGTATAGACCAAGCTCGCGAGGTGTTGTAGAACAGTTTGGGACCCTTTCACGAACAGAAACAGAACCCGGTTTAGACGCGAGCTCACGAATCGGTACAAAGTTCACTCTCGAGGCAATACTGATGTACTTGATGTACATCAAAGGGTTGGTTCTGGAACATCTGCCGAACAGAGGACCCGGTCTAGACCCTCGCCAGTTTATAATTATTACAAACAATTTGTGCAAAATTATTACTAACAAATTTAACAACGCAAACTCTTGACAAACTAACGTATGCTGCAAACAGTTCCCGACCAGTTTGCGAACATCTAATTTTGGTTTGTACGCAGCTTAAGGAATCAAAACGGAAATACCTCTGTACTTTGTCAGTTGTAATGGCACTCACCTGTTGGGATGTTAAATGTTGAATGATCAATTGTAGATACGGTGAAACTGATGGCAATGAATTGTTCTTTGATGGACAGTGAATTTTAATAAAAATGAGTTGTACCTGCGATCAATCGTTGAATAAAAAAATTCATTGACAATGAGTTTTTGATGAGCAATTGTATTGACATGCAGTTATTAAAATAAATGTTACTTACGATCAATTTATTGCTGATCGGTTGTCCGAAACCAATTTTTGGTGAACCTGCTGCGACTATTTATTCAACGACAGGTAATCATTTAACCGAAAATAGGGCAATATATAATCGACGCCCCAAAAAGGGACAAAAACGTTTTATTTTTAGTATGATTTCGAGAGCTTACAGTTTATAAAATGCTATCAAACCGGCATCGATTTAAAAACATGACATAATAGGTAGGGGCCATCTGTACCAACACCAAAATGTGTCGCGTTAAACAAAAATTGGAAAGAAAAATGTGTGAAGAAAAGTTCCGAAAAAGGGATAAAACCAACGTGAGAAAATATAATTTCCAAAATATAACACAGGGTTTTATGTTTTCGAAACTTTTCATTAACTGGAATTTGAAATTTAAAGAAGAAACTACTACACGTTCTTAGACTGGCCACCCAGAAAACTACTTCCCTTATTTCCTTTCTTTATCTTTCCTCATTATAGTTTCCTATATCGACTCTCGTTCGACGCAAAAACAAAAATTCACCCATTTGGACTATTGATTTCAGGAGTAACAATAAAAAGACGAAAGAAAAAAACACAAAAAACAAACTCCCTTTTGCTTTTCCTCTTCTGATCAGACAAAACACATTTTCTTAAATTAAAACCAATAACTTCTTTGAACTAGTCCACTTTGACCACACTGTAGATTTTCCTCACAAACCAGAAACAAGCGAAAAATCCGATGGTACCTAAGAAACAATAAACATAAAAATATATTCATCGAAAAGTACTCCAAATTTTACATTTAAAGGGAATTTTTACCGGTAAGGAGAAAAAATAAGAAGACCATGATCAATGTGTAGCCAAAATAAAGGAAAATTGACGGAATATCCTTTATGTTCAGCTTTGTAGCAAAGAAGTGGATACAGTAGATGAACAAATAAAACGCTGTAAAACCACTCGTCAAGAACGACCGCCACCACCAATGGTAGTCCTGCAACAGAATCAATAGCAGTGGTACAAAACTTTTAAAAAAAGGACATAATCACTACTGCAACTACACAGAATTTTTGTTGTTTCAAAAACACAACACAAAGCTGGTAAACACTGCGGCAAAAACTCAGAAACTTTGATACGGTTCTAGGACACTATTCCTACAGGTGTTCACCTAAAAAAAAAACAATTCACCTACATTTTTTTGGGTGAAAAGTATTTTAGAAAAAAAAAAATATTTCGACCAAAAATACTTTAGGTGAAACGGTTTAAAAGAAAATGACAAAAATAATTTGTCAATGATAGAAAAAAGTGTCAACTGTAATGAAAATTCTTTTCACTGTATGGCCTTTACAGGGCTTCGTAGATAATATTTTTTAAACGGGATAGAAAGCAAAAAAAAATTGTATTTTCAACTAAAAACTTCACTGATTTTCTAAATTTTTCTACAAAATTGGAACGGATCCTATGGAATTTGTATGGGTTTGTTTAAAAAATAAATGTTTCGTTATATGGCATTCTGCTTTACAGCCCACTTTCCCCAAAACGTTATCTCGGCCGTAAAGCAAGTTATTAGTGTATTTTCTATTAAAATATAAAAATTATATATTATAAAAAAAAATCTGACTTTCAAAAGGGTGCCCATGTGTCAATTGACTTCTGCAACGACGACATCATAGCATCATCACAGATGTTATCAACCATCTGCGTCATGTGCATTTTACACTTTGTGAGACTCCATACAAAAGAGGGTCATAAATGTGACTTACCTCGGCGCACAAGTGGAAATAACAGAGCAAAATCGTAGTTTCCGAACAAGTGACAATCAAGATGACAAACACCAGAAATAAGAATCCAAACATATAATAGATCTGATTTGACCTGAAAAAAAAAGACACGAACATACAAAATGAATGAAATTAGAAACTGGATCGACAACGTCGGAACACGCACCAGATGCTGTTCAGAATAAAGAACAGCTGAATAAATATGCAACCGAATGGCAACACGCCTCCCATAACAATTCCTGGGAATGGTTGCGTGTAAATCGACTGATCGGGAATCTGGCGAGGAATCTGATTCGTTCGAACGGGATGCTCAATCGACTACAAACGAAAAGTAAAAAAAAAATCTGTTGTAATAAATCAAGAGCTGTAGTGCGTCATATTTCTTATTGCCAACCCTTTTTCTAAATCCAAAATATGCGCCCACAAACGTGAGAGGGACTGAAACTCCGAACCACAGCGAGAGGAGAGCGATTAGAGTTGTGAACGGAACAGCTCCAGAACTTCCCTCGCTCCAAAGAATCACGTTCATTACAAAAAACAAACCGAAAACGATGCTAACGAAAAAGACAAATTACTTGGGTAAAAAATAAAGATAAAAAAAAAATCTAAAATAAAAATTACTACCCTGGACACAATAATGCCGTTAGAAAAACATTCGATTTCCATTTTTCCCCTCCAAAACCTGAAATAAATTCCAGATGTTATGATATGGTTTGAGAATTTTTACAGCTGATTTGTTACAATTAAAAACGTCACTTGAACTCTTGACAGCCTAACCTAGACAATGATACTTCTGACGTAACACCATCACCGTTAAAGAGGCTACACATCGCAAAATTACTTTAAAAAACCTCCGCAAAGAGAGCTAGCATCGTCTTTTTTATTCAGCCCTAAAGAAGAAACGTTAGTTTCTTCAGTTACACAGACATGGCAATATGTTTATTTTTCATGTTTAAAGTTGTCCAAATTTGATTTTTCAAAGTGCAACGTGCACCGTGCACCTTAAATATATGCTCATCGAGTGATAGAATGACAATAAATTTGGTAAGTGTGGTTATATTTTTTAAAAAGTATTTTAAAATCGCGAATTTCTAACTTTTAAGTTAAACTCCATTGAGTACGCGCTCGTAAGCAAAAAAACGTCCATTAAAATGCTCATAAAAATACCTAAAAAATAATTTTAAAAAATCACAATTAAACCACAGTGAAGCCAACACATTGGCGCACGTGCTGATTTTTTTTTCTGGTTTTTTAAAATTATTTTTACGTATTTTTGCATCCATTAAAAAATGGATGTTTTTTTTTTTCTTATTTGGGCATATTCAATGGAGTTAAAAATTCGCGATTTTGAAATAGTTTTTAAAAATATACCTGCACTTACCGATTTTTTGTCATTCTATCGGTCGATCGGCATTTATTTAAGGTGCACATTGATTGCACTCTGAAAACGTAAAATTGGACAACTCTAAATATGAAAAATAAACACATTGCCGCCGCGACTGTGTATTTTAAAAATTAACATTTTTTCTTTAACATTGGGTCTATGGGCTCAATAAAAAAGACGATGCTAGCGCTCTTTGTGGAGATTTTTCGAAGTAATATTGTGATGTAGCCCTCTCTTAAGAACTCTTCCACTGACACTAACTTATTGATTCCTTCAATATCCATTGTAGACGGTTATTGTAAAGAAGGAACCCAAGCAGGAGGCTAAGATTGCAAACAAAGATGCTTGTACACAAGTTCAACCTCATGCTAATATGTAGATAAACACATGCTCAAGCTTTGCTTGTAATCTTTCACACGATTTTGCAAAATCAGACCTAAATATTGTCGTTTAAGAAGTAATACCACGTAAGATACCACGTTTGATTACAAGAGGAACAAAAAAACGTTATAACGCAAATTTAAGGTTTTGTTGTGCATTTTTTTTATAATAAAATTATTTGGACGTTTTTTTATAGCCATAATTAATATATTTATGCTACGCACATGACATCACAAATAATTTTTTTCTAAATATTCGCAAAAATCACATTAAATGGATTTGAACACCCTCTAACAGGTGTCTCTACCAGTCGATATATTTTAAAATAATTTTGTTTATTTCGCGATATTTTCCAAACGATGCACTTTTTTATGTTTTTTTTATGCCAAAACCTACACCAAAACTTTACACCAAAAACGTCAAGTTACATGGTATCACTTCTTAACCGACGATATGGAACACATTAAGGAACACACACACACAGTCGTATCGCCCGAGTGTACACACTGAAAAGTGAGAACGGAGCATGGCAAATAGACGTCTGAACACGGCACTCCAAGCTTGGCCACAGCTTTTAATCACATCTTAACTTTCAGCTGTGGCCCCACAACAACGTAAACACTACTAAAGTTTTTTCAAACAAACAAATATCTTACTTTTATAAACCCTAGACGAAACGTAACCAGCTGGCGTTCCCAAACAGACGTACAGAACCTAAAAAATATCAATTCGACATGTACTCGATAACACGAAACGAGTTATCACTTATTAAAAAAGAAATTGCTTCCTACCATGGCACACGTCATTAGAGCACCTCGGTTTGCTGGTGACAAAAATCCCAAACAAGCAAAACCTAGAATCAAACAACACGCAAATATGTATTTTTAAAAAAACCTAACACAATCAAGCATTAGAAAAATTTTCACCCAAAGTGCAGAGCGTCATTATTAAAACTTGAACACCACTTCCTAGAAGAATGGCAAGAAGCATTCCACGACGAGGAGGACGGAAAACGTCCCCGTGAACTAACTTCCAACCAAATTCTTCCTGTGCATCTTCCTGCAAAAATTAAAAAAGAATGTGAATCAACGAATGAATTTCGAAAACCGATCAGAATGAACCGATCGAGTTACCCCGGAGTCAATTTGGTTGTAACGAGCGATGTCCTTGTGAAGTGTTCTTAACATGATCATTGCCACCATTCCAGAAAGAAAAAGTACGATGACAAGTGAGTTAAGAATACTGAACCACTGAATGTTCGTCTGCGGCAATGATTCCAGAATGTAATCCCATCGAGACGACCATTTGATGCTATTATCCACCTGAAACCAATAACAAAAACATGTCGCCGTATAAGTAAACGGCCAAAATGAAAAACCCTAGTTTCTCACAAATTCAATTTAACGAACCACGAAAAACACAGAGTAGGAGTACGTGATGTTAAGGTCATCTTTCTGTCCGAAATCCTTCCCAGAAATTCCCATCGGAGGCAAGTTATCGCTGCAAGAATTTGTTCCTTCACCTCGATGAGTCACGCTACAAAAAAAAAAAGAAAACATTATTTGGCTTAATACGTTAAAACCGTTTTTGAAAGCGCTTTTCTTGAAGACTAGAACACTTTTTAGCAACGTGAGTGCTCCTAGTCATGTCTGTGAAGCTAGTATAGCCTCTTAATAACCACGGTTATGGTTACTGAACAGTTGCAGTTGCCGGTCATGGTTATTAAATGGTTATAGTATTTTAAGTCCTGTTTACCAAAACGTTATAACTTATAAGCGAATATTTGCTAAGCATGCCTCACCTCTTCCAAATTGACTGCTAATCAGCCGAGTTTTACATACTCAAGCAGAAATATGGGCTGCATAGTTCTGATCAAGCACGGACAAAGTTTGTTTCTATTCCGATGTGTTCAAATTTCAAGCTTTCATTTACACTTGGATCTAGTGTCACGTTACAAGACTAGAAGCAGAACAACAGAACTCACCTTCGAGGCGTTACTTTGACAGAGATGATCCTTCCGCCCGCCTGACCGAAAGTGACTCCCCATTCCTCACCCTTTCCATTGTGATATGTTATCGTAATGTCCACGTGATTGAACACGTAATACGTATCTTTTCCATTGAAAGCTCTCTAAAAGAATAAAACAGTCGTTATATACTGCCAATAGTCGCCAAACGAGAATACGTTGTAATACGTTAGCTACGCAGAGATCCTTGGGTGCGCCGTGACTGTTAACGTAACATCCCATCGGGAAACCGGTCGAACAAAACGTCTTCTTTCCTTCGACTGGAAAACACCAAGTGACTGGCATGTTGTCCACGATCCTATTCAAGAGAAAACGACAATTATGAATCAATGATTGGAACAATGCTACATCGGAAGTAGGGATATGGAAAAATATCGATACTTTTCATACTATTCATACTGAGTGGAGCCCTTTCTTCACATACTTGCGAAAAGAGAAAGTACTCAGTTTTATTCGTACACCCCTCTTAAAATATTCTTCTATTGTAGCAGCTATGTGGGTGGGTGAACAGACTTAAGTACTGCATCGGAATTAGATGAAAATCCAAAGTATAAATTCAAATTAAAACGTTATACATTTAAACTTAAGTTGATGTTTACATTTAAACTTGGGACGGGACATTCGAATCCTCAAATCCCACAAATCTCGAAAAATACTCGAGATTCGAAAACTCGAATCTTCGCGCTTATTTACGTCTTTCGACTCCAGTGACGTCCAATAGCAGCGTTCACTAACAAAAAAAACCAGCGATTGTTGCAATTTCGGTGGTACCCAGAATCACCAATATCACATTGTGGCGACCCTGAGTGCCACACGTCTTCATTTTTAATAATTATTTAATATTTAAATATTATTTCATTTATTTTTATCTTCTTAATGAATAATATAGGATTCTTATATGAAAAATTCAAGAGATTCTAGATTTCAGGAATCCGAGAACCTCCGTTTAGGATTCGAATTCGGATTCTAGAAAATTTAGGATTTGTCCCACCTCTAATTTAAATTAAATAATTTTTCTAAATATGGCCATGAGTTTCATTTAAAATAAAATTTCAAGAAGCAACATTTACTTGTATCGGTAACTTCACTCCAAGAAATTCTCTCCCCCCCCCCCCCCGGGTACAACTTTACAGCGTTGATAATTGCACCCTGTACGTCCCACCTTAAGCAATAAATTGAAATACTTTACCAATGGTGTTGATAGTTTAGAATAATTCCCTTCTTGATCTGAGCCAATCTCGAGAGATCGGAACGCCGCGATCCAAAGTACGCCTTCGTACAAACTTTTGAACATTCTTTGTCCTTCATAAAAGTGATCTTCGAAAAACCGAAAAAAAATAAAAATATAAAGATTGGTCGTTAAGTTCCGTAAAAAGTGAACTGGCATTACATTGTAGGGCGAAGGACGGATTCGTTCACCGAAAACGACTTGACCGAGGTTTTCGACCGGAGAATCCGTATCGGAAGTAGAACAGAAATCAAAACTGAAAATGAAATAAAAACAAATTATAACGAAACCCCTTATGAAGAAGAAAAATCTGTAGAAGCTTAAAACGAAAACGCAGAAAAATCAACCAATATATACGAGGGTGGGTTTGGAAAGTTCTCGGAATCGGGTAAGCCTAGATGTCGCTGCAATCGGCATCATGTTCTTTACATTTTCAACCGCCATCTTTTCAAAAAAACGCACTCAAAATTTCAGTGTGATATGTCAAAGACAAACTGTCTGACACAGACACTATTCGCACTGAAATTCTGAAGTGAATTTGTCGAAACAAATAACACAAAAGAAACTCACTGTCCATATTCGAACGGAATCACCGATTCTTCAGAATCCAACTTATTGACGTACAACTTCACTTCGGACTAGAAACAAATAAAAACCAAATTTCAATTAAAATAAATAATTGATCGAATTTACTTTTTTTTTAAAAAAAAGCAGCTTCAAGACAAACTTCCTGAGAGCTATAATAATCATTATTATTATAAATTTAACTCATTTGCATCATTAGAACTCATCATTTGAAGGCCATTTGAAGCTTTAAAACCTGTCCTAATTCCACTGTTGCCATTATTAAATGGTTATACACAATTAGAAAATCTCAACCTGGTTCAATTATATGATTAACAACTACAAAGGAATTCGTATAAAATTATCTCTCTATCTGACAAAATTGCACCTAAAATTCGCTTTAATTCAACCTTACAAGATTAAGTTTCGTACACTACATCATATCGAATCGGAACGATTCGGAGGTATTTTAGTAACAAGCATTTAAATGGAGCCCAGCTCACTAGCTTGGATCAGATCGGTAACCATCAAGTGGGCGGGGCTCCACTGAAACGCTCGTCATCAAAATATTCACAGGCAAGTGTGGCCAGCACTAGCTTTTCGCTTGCTCCGCCCTTTTATGAGCGTCATGAATTTCGAATTGGTTTGTTATTTGGGTTGACGCCCCAATGCCCCGCCCTTTTCAATTTCTAATTGGTGAATATTTGATTGACGCCCATAAAAGGGCAAACGAAAAGCTAGTGATAGCCACAATTGCCTGTAAATATTCGGATTCGTTCCGTTCCGATGTAGTGTGCTACAAGCTTAACTGGGTATTCTTTCAACCAGCGCCCTACGTTAAGGTATGCCGCTTCAAATAAACAAGCTTAGCGGTAACGTCTTTCCAGCTGCGACGCGATAGGCCAGAGTTCGATTCCTCGTCTTATAGCAATGCACTTCTTCTCCAAATTTCCTGAAAATAACGTTATTTATTATTTTAATAAAATGTATAAATCAGAAATCTAAACTAAAATAAATGACGTTTAGTTAGGTTATGTTGGGTTTGGTTTTGTTAAATTAAGCTTGTTGTCGGGGGGGGGGGGGGGTGGGTTATTTTGTAAGAATTGATTGATATTAATTACTTGAAATTAAAAAAAGTAATTCACACAAAAACAAATCGAACTCGTGCCTCTCGCGTCACAGACGTTACCACTTGACTATTACATTATCTTTATTTGAAGCGGCATACCTTAACGTAGGCACTCCTATTCAAAAGAATCAAACGTCTAACTTGCTTTAATAAACATCCGAAATTTATTGTGCAGCAAGAAAAGAAAGTTAACTATAGATTTTTTGTTAATTTCTGACCACCCTGTACCAAAATTACTAAACGCGGTCGAAAAGTCCCTCGAAAGACGCACAAAATAGATTTATAACATGGGAGTAAGCGCCTATGTGGTCGAACTGAACGACTTAACGATCACCACCAGCCTACTCCCATGTATAAAAACGATAACTTTATTTTAATGAAATTAATGCGTTAAACGATTACCTTACACTCGTTCGTCACTTTACTCTCTTCGCAATAGTTAACAGGTGCCAAACCAGGTAAGTAGAAGGACGAGGCTCCGAGAAACAAAAACAGAAACGAAAGAAACTTGAAAAGCGTCAAACATAACGCCATTATTTCCATTAAATGGACAACTCGACACACACACACACAAGTCACTGAAGAACGCGGCGCTGATAATAAGATATAATAGACATTGGTTATCCTTAGCATATGACGTTTGGAAGCATAGAATCAGCTGGAGTAATGTTTACAGAAAGGTTACCTAATATGGCGTAATAATATATTTTAATTAAAATGCGCCATATTAGTGCAACTTTTAGTTTTTTTTGTGTACTAATATGAGTTCACTATTATGTCGTCATGCAATGTTTGCGAAATTCGTGCTTGAAATGTGTAACAGGGCAAGAATAATAAAGAAGAGTATTGCTCATTCGTATAGAGCTCCTGTTGTATTAGTTCAATTCAGTTATGATGATCATGTACATGGGTTATCTATGACGTACGTTTCGACCTGGATAAAACGGACACGTTATAAAACGGAAATCTGGCTAAACGGAAAAAAATCTGGGCACTTACTAAATTATATTTATTATTTTACGTACCTCTATAAAACGGAAAACTGCTAGAACGGAAAAAAAATTGTCTGGAACCACAGGATTCCGTTTTATCTAGGTTTTACGATATATTCATGAAATATGAGTAATTTTCTTTTGTTAGGCCTATTCTATAAAACAAAACAAACAAAAGATAATTAGAAAAATTGAAAATTATAAAAATAATTTAAAAAGTTGAAACAACTAAAAGTTAAAGTATCTTAAAAATAATTTTTATTTTTTTTTCATGAAAAACTGCGGAGGCGTTGGCCCTCTTTTTCGAATTTTAAAAATTCTTGAATCCTTGTGCTTTTTTTCAAGCTTTTTGGGACTTCGGGAGCCAGTTGAGTGCTCCTGAGGCATTTTAGAGGTTTTAGAGCATTTAAATATTTTTCGATTTTTGGCCTTTTTTTTTTTTGAAAAAGTAATTGTAGAATTTGTAGTAATTAATTGTGTCAGTAATTGTTTCTTTCATTAGAAAATAATAAAATACTTTATTTATTTATTTGTGATCAAACCTAGTTAAAAGACAAAAATTTCAAAAAAATCTGCTGGCTATATGCTGGCTGAATATTCCAAACTAGTGGGGTAACCCGTCATAAATGACGGGAGCAAAATTCACAGGCAATTGTGCGCATGCACGTCGTTTTTTCCTTTTTTTACTCCATTCATTTCAATTTCAGTCGCCCCCTCCCACTTTTCTCTCTCTCTCCCCCTTCTACACTGTCCAAACTTTTCCCCACACCCCCTCCCACTTTTCTCTCTCTCTCTCCCCCTTCTACACTTTCCAAAGGAAGAGTTCAACATATAGTTGACCTTGAGAAAAAAAAAAACGGTTCATTTATTCAAATTTATATAAATTCCAACGTGCTTCAATGGTTTTTGTTACTCCCCCCACACACACACACAAACACACAGACCTGGGATATTATATATATAATAATTATGGAACGTGACACATATTCGTTGTTGAGGATTTATAAAAGATAAGCAAATATTTTTGCAAAATAGTAGGCCTATCTACAAACTATTACAATTATCTTCATCAGTTAACAAGAAGCTGTCGAGGGCCACGCAATTTTGAGAACTTTATGGAGGCTTCCCAGTTTCTAGTTTTGAGATTTTCCAGGTGCTACACACTTTTGAGAGGCTCCCAGGGGCCTTTCAGTTTAGAGAGGCTTCTGAGGGCTCCTTCAAATCTTTTTTTATGAAAAAAAATACATAATGGAACTACACAATGTAGCCTTCCGAAAGTTCCGAACTACCCGAAACCTTTACTAATGTTCCAAAAAGAAATTATAAATAATGTGACGGGGCTGGCCCCTTGATCCGCCCGTGATGGGTGGATCGGGCTGCGGGCCAGCCTCTGCTCTTGTTGTCTTAGCCGGTCTAGACATTAACACAGTTCGGGCAATGAGTCCGGTTCGTAGTCAGTCCTATTCCGGCCTTGTGAGGCCCACAAAAAGACCTTTATTCTCGGGAATCTTCCTCGTACAAGGCTTGACGATACCGACGTCACTGTTTCTGTCCTTTAGAGTCACTTGGAGGTTCCAAGCAGAGAGACTCGGAAAGTTTCTGAGTTCCTCTGTCGGAAATCCCGTGCGTTGGGTCCTGTAACTCAATTACTCTAATACACAAAACTCACACTTTGTTGAGGTAGATAAAAATATACTTCTTTTTAATTGATTATTTTTGCTCCATTGCGTATCACTCGTTACATAATAGAAAAGAATCTCTTCTTAAGTCGGAACTTGACTGTCTTTGAGATCTTCACAATTCTAACTGCTCTCACACATAAGTTCCACAGCACACTTGTTCGGTCTCCTGGGAGGAACGACTGTCACCCTAGGGGTCAATGATTGACCAACTGGGCCAATCAATGCCCTGGGCTGGGGATACTACCTTATAAGGAAAGGTATTTTTGGGACTCTTTTCCCAATTCTCATAGTCTGACTGGGTTCCGCGAATTCACACAGAATTCGGGCCACCCAAGTCTGGACATTTGTGCACCAAAGGGTGCCATACTGTCAGAAAGGAATTTCGACAGGGTGTTCCACAACTCTGTGAATACAGGGCGTCACAATAATTATTGATTTATTACAAATTTGTCAAGCACTCAGCCATGTAATGCCTTAGGCTTCTTTCACACGAGATACGTGTATGCGATACACGTATCCTGTAATAAAAATAGAAGATACTCATGTCATACAGTATCCACATGTTGGCGGGTGTCGATCTTTTGTTTGTCAGTTCAGCTTTACAAAAAGTCGCCGGTGGCTGAGGTTAACAACTTAACAGGATACTCAAAATCAGTATCGTGATACTGTATCCCACGAGTATCACCGTAGGAACGTTTCCATTGGTGAACATGTAAATTCAGTATCTTTCATACACGTATCCTCGTGTGAAAGCGACCTAACAGTAGACTAGACAAGTAAAATGACAGCATTTATTCAGGCACAAATAAAAATACCAGGCAAATGTGAATTACAAGTTACCTTACATTGTCTGTGTCATCAGGACATGTCACAGTTGATGTCGTATATATATGACAGACGAGAGACTCACATCATCACATGAGTCTTTTAAATTGTGTAAATCATAAAGGAAACAACACTGTAACTGCTACTGGCCTGTTATCAAATATAATGTACATTAATATTTTGTGACAACACCCGCACATGTGTTCGGCATACACATGTGTGAGAGGTATTGCGTACCAGACCACCTGAGGTGTGGCACCCCCTGATGCCCCTAAGAGGTGTCGCAAAAAGGGTTTCTCACCACCTGCGACATATGTAAAAGCAATTACATAGAGGAAATCGGAATTCTTTCCAATTTTCTCAGGGCTGGTGACAGGAAATAAATCAGAAAACATTTCCTGGAAATATTTAAATAAATCCAATAAATTAGTTCCCAAAAAGGAAATGTTTTGGGACCAGGGTCAACCATTGGTAAGTTTGACCTGTGGGTGAACCCTGGTTGACAGTGGCCCCTACCAAGGGCCAAAAGAATAAAACAGGCACGCAAGGTAACCTCGAGAGGACCTGAGCATAGAAGTGCGGAAAGAAAGATTTCCTCCTGAGCATAGTGTGAAAGAATTATGTCAAGATTGAAGAAAAGTCCAAAAAGCAGTCTTTCTGTGCGAGGAATATTTTCATCCAGATTTATGTCTCCTCCTTCAGAGTTGAGCATTGTTTGTAAAGTTGTTTTTTAGTCAAAACTGCAAGTGTGTATTCATCAGTTGTAATAAAAAGCATCTTATTCAACTGGTGCATGTCGTTTTTGAGTCACCTTTCGGAGGTGTAGTGCAGCATCACTATCCCTTTCAATAGGAATAGAGACCCTTAAAAAAATAAAGAAATGAGACATGCTTGGCAGTCTAGCCATGCCTCAGAATGGCGGAAGTATGGCTTCGAGCCATACACCCAGGTCAAAAAGTAGGCCTGGGTCTCCAGGCATGTTAGAATATTCACTGTATTCCATGATTTTTTCTCCCTCTCCCTCAGCTTAGCTCAGGTCAAGAGAACCTATAGGTCAAATTCATATCCTGTTTACTTTGTGAGGAAATAGATGGATACCGCTTGAGTTACTGTCCCTTTGGCGTGAGTGCACTAACAGGTGCACAAAGGCCCAAGAGGATAAAGGTCTGTGTCTCAAGTAGTTCAGTGTCTATTCTCTTACTTACGAAATTCTAGTTCCAGTCTAATGGGCCCGTGGACATCGCAACATCGCATATCAAACGATATGTACACTTACCAGTTGAGAATGTAATAAATGGTATGCCAAGTCAACTGACGTTCGTCTTTTGTAAGTTATTTGTTTCTCTCCAAAACTGCAGCAACAGGAATATTAGAGAATGATCCTCAGCAGCAAAGATCAGGTAAAGGTAGCCAGCCACCTTGGGACCACACCCAAAAATACATCTTTAACTTCTTCTCAGGAGACCCATGCACTTACCGCCCTAAATTTAAAAGAAGAAACTCAAACCTGGTCAATGGTTAACTTAATTAGAAAAATTGTTGATTTTCTTTCAAATACAATAATGGCACTATAGGCTAGTATAATATAGAGCTCTTATTATTGAATATATTTGTTTACATGGCTGACTTCTGGCACCAGTTGACTTTAGCGAAAACCTATCCTATAGTACTGAATTAATATGAATGATTGAAATAAAAAAGGGGAGAGTGAAATAAAAACTGAGACTTGATTTACAAAAAAGCTGTTAATTTTATGGCACATATCAAAAGTAAGACATTAATTAATAATAATAAAAAACAAAAGATAAATGAGTCGAAGAAAATATATAACCTATGATCGTATTATCACAGTTCGATATTGTAATCAGATTGGAGATTATTAGACAAAGAATTATTTGACCGATCCAAGTGTTAATTAAAAATAAGAATTTCTTTGGTGAAATTAAAATAGAAAAAAACAAAACAATTTCAACTTAATTCAGTAAATTGGATGATTAAAAAAAACGATACTAATTAATTTCTAATCTTTACCATTTATCCTTTTAAGAGGAAAGGTAACCAAGATTGTAACAAATGACAAACTTGTACATTCTCCACATATTTCCCCTTAAAAACAAATAAAATAAATTCAATTGTCTTTAAAAAAAAATCTATAAAAGCAATTAAATCCCGCATAAATGCATGCTTAATAAAAAGTCTTGCGTTTGCAGCATCGGTAAGGAATAACTTTCAAATGTTATGATGTGGTAATTTGTAAAGGAGTAAAAGTGGTAATGAGTTTGTATCGCACATTCGAAAAACTTACACATGCCGCAAACGCAAACTTAAAATTCCTTGAATTTCCTATAAAATTAAAAGAAAATTGTAAGAAAAAAAGTTTAAAGCTTACCGCACACTAACATCGGAACGGAACGAATCGGAATTTTTTTTGATAACAAGCATATTTTCAATGGTGCCCCGGATACTAGCTTCGATCGGATCAGATAGGAAACGCGACGTCGGAACGAAACGAATCGGTTTGCTACAGAGAAAGCGAGAATATTTTGACTGATTCCGAAAGATTACCAAAACTATGCACAGTCGCTGGCCTATTTTAAGATACGTGCTATGTTTTATTCGTGATTTCCTATATGAAGTCTGATCGCCAAGTTCCGACAGAATGTACAGACAATGCTCGTTTTCGTTCGTTACAGTTCCGATGTAATGTTCGGCAAGCTCTACATCGCTCTATAAAAAGAAGAAAAAACGATAAAATATAAAAAATTTTACAAAATTGCAAGGACTTTTTTTTTCTTTCTCTAAAAAAGCTTATTTTCTTGTGGTTTTTTTTTTTGTAAAAAGTTTCAAATTAAAAATAAGTTACAATATAAGTTGAATTTGGTCGATTTGACGGGATCTCGAAAATTAACAACATCTTCACATAAAAGTTAAGAACTTAATTTAAACCAAATTTTTTTCTCCTTTTCTCGCTGCCGATAATAATAAATAACTCACAATTTACAAAGTACAAATTATCAATATTTCTTTTCCTAGAAAAAGGGTATCTCTCAATCTATCTATCTCTCTGTTTAGGCAGAGAATCCTTACTCATTTTTCCCCCAAATATAATAACAAATGAACAGAAAAAATACATTTGCCATTTGAAAAGTACAACACTGTGGGCTGTTTTTTTTTTTTTAAAAATCAACATTATTCATTATTTTACAATCTTGAGACATTGAATTACGACAACAGCAACAAAAAAAATAATAATCGGAAATTACAAACAGAAAAACTCTAGACAAAAGACTCGAATGGTTTTTTGTTGTGTGTTCAACATAAGAGAAAGGGGGGACAAGTGAGGTGATGATGTTAAGATGAAGATAGAAAGTAATGACGTAAAACCTACGAGAACTACAAGCAGATATAGCAGAAGTGTAAAGCCGTTTACCCACAGGTCAAAACAAAACCAACATCGAACAAAACATGTTGTTCGACGAAGAGTTTTGCATTATTTTAAATTATAAACGGTGTCCACAGAAGAAAAAAATACAAAAAAAGATTCGTTCGAAACAAGAAATCTGCTTGCCGGACGTCGTCCAGCTGTACAATGTCCGACGGAGATGTTCGAAAAACAAACCAATCTGTGCATGATGCACGATTTACCCACGTGACACATCCGTTAATTTCTCTTCCGGAGAAAATTTTGTTTTCTCTGATGATGATATCCCACAGCATCGAACACCCTGTTTGATGCAACTCGGCAAAGCTGTCCGAAACAGTTTGTTTCAAAGAAATTGTTTCGACTAGTGGGTAAGCGACCTCTGACAAGTTGAAAAGCCCAAGAAGTGAGAACGCAAGATATAGCCTGAAAAGCTAAAGGGGCAAAAGACAATGGAATGAGTAGAAGATAAAAGATAACAAGGCCGATTACACCCACTAGTCGAAACAAACCCGAGATCGAACAAAACATAAGAACAAACAAGAAAAACTGTTTGAACAAATGTTTTGCATGTAATCTGTTTCAAACGAAACCTCCCACACAAAACGAAACTTCTGTTCAAAACAGGAAATCTGCTCTCGAACATCGAACAACAGTCTGATGACGTCCGGCTGTACAACGTTCTGTTAAGATGTTTGGCAAACGGTTTGTTTGCCAAACATCTTAATAGAACATTGTACAAAACAGATGCACAACATCCGTCGCCTTATTTGCTACCGGAGGAGATTTTCATTTGTTTGGCGAATTTGTTTCGTCTGATGGTGATATCCCACAGCAGCAAACACTTGTTTGCGGCAAGTTGTCTGAAACAGTTTGTTCCAAACAAACTGTTTCGACTAGTGTGTAAGCGACCTCGGACAAGCAAAAAAATGGGCTGAAAAACTTAAGAGGCTAACATTGCAGAATTACTTCGAAAAATCTCGGCAAAGAGCGCTAGCATCGTTTTTCTATTGAGCCGATATGTTAAAGAAGAAACGAAAATTTTTAAAATACACACAGTCGCAGCAATATGTTTATTTTTCATATTTAAAGTTGTTCCAATTTTGATGGTTTGAAGTGCAATGTGCACCTTAAATAGATGCTGATCTAGTGATAGAATGACAAAAAAATTGGTAAGTGCGGTTCTGTTTTTAAAAAACTATTTCAAAATCGCGAATTTCTAACTCTTATGTTAAACTCCATTGAGTACGCGCTCGTAAGCAAAAAAATCCATTAAAATGCTCGTAAAAATACCTAAAAATATTTTTTTAAAATTATTTTTTAGCTATTTTTACAGCATTTTAATGGATTTTTTTTTCTTATTTGGGCGTACTCAATGGAGTTTAACAAGAATTAGAAATTCGCGATTTTGAAATACTTTTTTTAAAAATTGAAAAACACTTTCCAATTTTTTGTCATTATATCACTAAATCAGCATCAAATTTGGACAACTTTTAATATGATAAATAAACATGTTGCCGCGACTGTGTATTTTGAAAATTAACATTTTTTCATTAACATTTTCCTTGTGGAGATTTTTCAAAGTAATTTTGCGATGTAACCACTTAAGGGAGAAAATGCATTGGAATAAGTAAAAAAGCAGAGGATAATGAAATGGGGCTTATAAGATGTTCGCAATGAGGGGAAACGTCACAGGAACAACAACAAGAGGGGGGAGGGAAATATGAAATGAGAGAATAAAAATGAAGTAATGAGGTTCATAGAAGTAAGCTGTGAAGAAGTCTAGCTTCATAATCGTGAGGCTCGTTACAAAAATATCTTTTGTTTTTTTTTGTATTTGTTTCACGTATTCGACACACACGCACGCAAATAAACCGTATTTACGATTCACGATGATTGACCTTTCATATCATTTTTTTAAATTTCAAAATTGACTAATAACGAAGCTTAATTAGAATAATTAAAAAAAATCTTGTATATAAGATATTTTACAGAAAAAAAAAACTTCTACAAAAAGACTGATAAGGCTACCATTCTTCTGGTAGGCCTAACAATTGAGTCCACAAAATAAGAAAATTCCGAAATTTCTCATTCCTTAAAAAAGAAAAGCTCTTGCTTGGACGGGAGGGAGCGTAGAGCTGAGTTGACTAGTCCCAAAAATTTCCAGCGATTAAAAACCTAAAAGAAAAAAAGCAAAACAAAAAAAAAAAAGCTCTCCTCGTCTGCAATGTCGAAACTCGAAAGAGCCGTAGTATCTTGTCCCCTGAATTTAAAAAAAACGCCGCAATGATTGGAAAACAACCCCACAAAAAAGTCGCTTATCCTTTGTTTTTAAACGATGATTTTAACAGGAGAAATCAAAATATATTCGGAAGTGTAAAGGGAGAGTTACGCGAGGTTGAACTATTCGGTTTTTTTTTGTTTCTCCCGCTGTCTCCATAAAATATAACCATTGAAGCGAAGTGTAATTGCAGGCACTGGACACGATTAAGTGTTATGGACTACGGTTGTCGACAATTTGAAAATCCGTTTCCGTAATGCGTGGCTTTCGACAACGGATGTAGAAAATCAAATCTATCGAGCCGGACTCCCCACACGATACGTTTTATATGTATAAGATATATTATCTTTTGACTCTCTCTCAACCCACATTTGCGTCAATTTGTAAACGAAAACACTATCCGTCCTTGAAAGTTTCAAAAGTTTATGTAAAACGACGCTTAACTCGAGTCGTGTTCGTCTCTCGAGCGAGTGTCGCAAAACTAGCGTCATTATTATACGTCTATCAAACCTCAAAACATTGAACCCAACCAGGCGACAAACAATGGCACCGTAACGACAGAGAAAGCTCGGTTCAGGCTCATCCTGGGAGCAGATGCAACTGTCGGATCTGGACGATGAATATCGGGAGTTGTGATCGTAGAAGTGAAAGCAAAGTCGGATTCGCTTGGCTCTTCGCTAATGGACGCTTCACCCTCTCCGGATGGGCCCTCGCCACTTCCACTCGATTCTCCACTTCCAACCCAATCAGCTACACAAAACAATAAAAAAACATTACGGATTATAACCATGGTTGTCCCTGTTGTTCCCCTTCAAACACCTACAATTGCAATAAACCGCATGAATATTTATTGTTTTTTTCTCTCCCCCCCCCACCGGATGGCGCCACTGTGGTGGCTATATGTTCAATAGGAGGTCTCTTCATTCCACCCACGGTTTTGAGAAAATTTACATTATTCTAGCAAACAGTTTTCAGGAAAAACATTACAAAAAAAATTCAAAGTGTTTTAGAAACTAGAATAGTTAGTGATAATGTTAAAAGTTTTTTCATGACGATATCTTTCAAAATAAACTTTTTATGACATGAAATTGTCATAAAAAGTCTATTTTGAAAGATACAAATAGAAATGTCACCAGTTTGGAACCAGTAGAACCGGTTCGTCACTTACTGAAATTGATAGAACCCGTTCGCCAGTACGGTTCAACTGATAAGAACTGGTTCCGAACCGAGCAAACTCGGTTTGGTTCTAACCTTCGTCACCTCTAACCAATGTGCTGCACAAATCTGCTAATGCATATTGGGAACCGGTTCATCAAAATCCACAAACTGTTCAAAACGAATCCCCAAGAAGCTAATAAGGTTCCGATCCTAGTAGAAACGGTTCGGTTCTACCCGTTGTCACCTCAAATGAAATATCAATGAGAAAACCTCAAAACGGGTCATTTTCAAACCGCAATAAAATGTTTATTTTTTAAGATTATTTCCAAGAAAAAATTTTAAGCATAATTTTCTATTATTCTAGTTTTGAAAAGAACTTCATCTTTTTTGTTTTCATAATGTTTCTCCTAAAAAAAAGTTTTACTTGAAAACCGTAAACTTTCTCAAAAACGAGGAATGGGAGTAGCACTTTTAACAGTATAAGTAAAAGCGACACAGTTTACGAAGAGCTAGGACGAGAAAGTTCATTGTTCCACCCGCTTATAAAATCATTTCATTAAATCTTTACAATCGACAACAGCAATGGTGGTTGCTGCCATTACATTTCTTAAACATACCACTGTCATCCCACGTAACGTCCATTCCGTTGTAAGCATTCTTGAGCCTGTCCGTAGCTGTTTTCAAAGCTAAAATCTGTTCGTTTGTGATGCTATTCTGTCTGTGGATATCGAAATCTACTTCAGGATTCTGCGCTTGATTTACGACTCCATCTCCCATGATCTGAGACTCATATCTTAGGAAAAACAACAACAAAAATCATCCTCTTTAGTTAACTAACGAATCGGGGGGGGGGGGGAATAAAAGAACGTTGACCGATAGACCCCTACTTTGCTTTTGCCAAGCCGTTCCAACAGTCGTCGTCTCTCGTAGGGTTGGCAGCCACTTGATCGTTACCACACACATCAACAGGCAGATGAGTCCAGAAATCTCGAGTGTTCTTTACCTTTGAACGTATGTCGCGTACGAGACGATCCAGACTCGTTCCCGCTGCCGTCGGCGGACTCGGCGCTTTCGACTGCTTTGTAAATTTCAACGTGTCAAAAACGAGTTCGTGAGAGACGTCGCGTTTACCGAGACGAGGCTGACCACAGCCCTGAAAAACCTAAAAAAAAACACTTCTTCATTTAGTTCAAACGTCTTTTTTTTTTTAACAAAATCGATCACACTTGCTATTTTACTGCACCTTTTGTGATACTTGAGGGCCACTTTCTTGAAAATTCATAATCGCATCTGAGATTTTGATATCTATGGGATCCACAACCGATTCAATATTAAACGGTCCTTCAAGACGATCGGCAAGCATAAGAAGTGCATCTAAAATTCATATGTAAAAACATTTTAGTTTTTTTTTTTTTAAAAAAACTATCATTTGACAGTCATTTTTTTTAATATACACTATAAAAATTCTTTTAAGAGGCTATATCTGAAAATTTCTTCGAAAAATCTCCGCAAAAAAGCGCTAGCATCGTTTTTCTATTGAACATGGCCATAGACCCAATGTTAAAGAAAAAACGTTAATTTTTAAAATACACAGTCGCGCGGCAATATGTTTATTTTTCATATTTAAAGTTGTCCAATGTTAAGTTTTAAAACTGCAATGTACACCTTAAATATATGCTGATCGAGTGATAGAATGATAAAATATTGGGAAGTGCGGTTATATTTTTAAAAACTATTTCAAAATCGCGAATTTCTAACTCTTATGTTAAACTCCATTGAGTACACGCGCGCGCTCATTAGTAAAAAAAACACTTATTAAAATGCTCGTAAAATACGTAAAAATAATTTTAAAAAGCCACAATTAAAACACAGTGAAGCCAACACATTGGCGCACGTGTTGATTTGGTTTTGGTTTTTTAAAATTATTTGTACGGATTTTTATAATCGATGTTTTTTCTTATTCAATGGAGTTTAACATAAAGAGTTAGAAATTCGCGATTTTTTAATAGTTTTTAAAAATATAACCGCACTTACCAATTTTTTGTCATTCTATCACTCGATCATCAATGACTCATCAATCATATATATATATATAAGGTGCACATTGCCCATCAAAATTGGACAACTTTAAATATGAAAAATAAACATATTAGCCACGACTGCGTATTTTAAAAATTAACGTTTCTTCTTTAACATCGAGTCTATGGGCGCAATAGAAAAACGATGCTAGCCCTCTTTGCAGAGATTTTTCGAAGTAATTTTTTGCGATGTAGCCCCCTTAAAAATTTACCCACTCTTGACACACTCGACTCTGAATTATCAACAACAAAAATTCAATAGAAATTATAATTGCACTTTCATCAGAATAAAAAAAAAAGTCATTATGCAAAGTAAACAAACTCAAAACTCAAATGTACACTTAATTATTTCTGTGGCACTGAGAAAAAAAAAACAAATAGAACAAAAATGCCACAAGATAATTATAAACAATTAATGCCCAATGACAAGTGCAACCAGAAGAGCAAAGAGAAAGTTAAGATAATTTACTACAGGGTTAAAGGTGGCAATAGATTTTGCTCAGATGACTATATGACTATATAACCAAACATCAACCTCCATTAACTCGTAATGGCTGCATGCAAAAGCTATTGCTTGATTAATATGTTTATTTTGCTTAGCAAAACAAATTCTAAAAAAATCAAAATTTCGTTAAGCCTGGAACACACACGCAGAATTCTCTTGTTGTTCACAAATAGAAACAGAAAAGTAATGAGGAAAGTTGTGCGCGCCCTCTATTGAGCAAGAAAAGAAACATTTGTTGCCAAAATGAATTTCTATTTGCGTTTTTGTGATGTCACATGCTTCTTTCTGATTGGTGGGAATTTGAACGGAAAATTTTGAGAATGGAAAAAGTTGAGCTTTTGTTCAACTCATTTTTAATGCGTTTTCTTTTCACTTTTCATGGAAAATGTTCTCATTTAAATATTTTGTTGTGATTTTCTGAGCAGAATTCCGCGTGTGTGTTCGCGACAGAAAACGTAAACACAGAAACACTTTTATGCTACAACGACGTCAACTAGAACTCGGAGAAAGCGGTTTTTTTGGATATAATCAGAGAATGAGTGGGGCCCCACATTCAAAATGGGGAAACTTACTAATAAAAGTACCTGTGACACTTACCAACATAATTATTCCACTCTTTGTCAAGTTCGGCATGATATGCAAGGCAACCCTTCAAAACATTTAAACAGTAATTGTTGCATGGTTTCACGTCCAATAGTCCCTGACAATGAGGGCAATATGACATTTTTGTAAGAGCCTTGTTGCATTCTGGTGAAAATGGAACCTGAAAACAATAAAAAAATGGTGTTATTATCGAATTGCAACAATTCGTACAGAACATCTTAAGGGTCTTATCACACGAGAAACATTTTTGGCAACATTTCAGTCAATTTTAAAAGACACGTGCTTTTCAACTGCAAGATTCTTTATTAAGTTTGGCAACATTGTTGAGACCACAAAGTTAGACAAATTGGTTGAAAGCACAGAAACAACCACCAATTGTTTTCCTAGAGGTGATTACACTTCTGAGTGCGAACGAAGCGAGGTGGTTGCCTCGTTTGTGAACTGTCTCGTT
Organism: Brachycybe producta; assembly: GCA_036925085.1. Classification (NCBI taxonomy): domain Eukaryota; kingdom Metazoa; phylum Arthropoda; class Diplopoda; order Playtdesmida; family Andrognathidae; genus Brachycybe; species Brachycybe producta. Next base: position 3,101,185 of record JAUPFP010000018.1, read on the forward strand.
CCGAACAGTCACTTGCGGCAACCATATATAGAACCGAATACCCTTTTCATGTTCCGAATCGCGTCGGTTAGCATTCTTTCAACCTCGCGGGTGTCTCTGCTGAAGAAGGTTTGCCGTGCCTCGGATACACGTACACGTTTACATGCTCGGACGTCGTCCTCGCCTTGCCTCATTTCCGTTCGCACTCAAAGAGGTGTTACCAACCTTTATAGAAATGAGATCAATAAAAACTCCTATTTTCTGCATTCCATTATAATGTAAAAATGAATGTGTGAGAATTGGGTTTGTCATATGTGAGTGTGTTGTGATTGGTTGTTCAACTGAGTTGAATGAAATACTGAACCTTTTGAAATTTCAGGCAAACATGCTTTCAACTAGTTGAAAATGTGTTTGCCAGTCATATCACACACCGCACCTCGGCCCAAAGAGTGGCACAACTCAAAACAAACACTTTTGTGGGGGGAAAATGAGCTCTTCCAGCCGAGGTGCGACATGTCAACATCAGGTCGAAAATCTATAATGGGGCTCCCAAAATTGAAAGAAACGTTGCTCAAAATGTTTCTCGTGTGATAAGGGCCTTAAAAGTTTGTTACAATTCAAACTGTTAAAAGGGCGTGAACGTGAAAACATTACAATCGATCTCCTCAATTTCAATAAAGTACTTTTCTGTAACTATATATATAGGCCTACTTGGTGAACTTGCAAAAAAAGAAAAAAACCCCAAAAGCTATCTGTTTTTCATCGATTTCGCATACAATGCAGTCCACTTATTGGATTTTAAATTATAGATGTCGGCCACACGAAATTGAAAGGTAACCGAGGACAAATTATACACTTTTTTTTTACTGAAGGAACAAGACACCGCGGCGTATATCACACAAATGCTCAAAAGTTCGAACCGTTCAAAAGAGTGACATTTAGGTCTGTGGCACCATCATCAAAAAAGATATTTTTAGGAAAGTTATTGATTGCAATTAAGAATACTTCTTGTTTCAGATCATTCGATTTTTTTTGTAACTATCTAAAAAAACCACCGGGTAATAAAGAAAAAAAGTACGAAAAACATTTTCTTCTTGACATCGATCGAGGTTTACAAACAGCAGATTTCCGAACTATGATTATTCCGACTTTTAGAAATAAAATTAAAAGAAACTAGAATGTGTTTTAGAAACTAGAAGGGTAGCTGAATGTGGAACAAGTCGCAAGCAGCGACACAAGTAGTACGAGTAACGCAATCCAGGGGCTCTTCTGGCTCTCTGCCTGATATTCTCGTACAGCAAAGAGGTGTTCGGTCAGAGGCCGGATTCGACCTTATGTCAGACTTAGCCTCATTTTTTTCTGGCGACGTTAGGCAGGGCTAAAATTTCACAGATATTCAGCCGATTTGTGGCTTCAAGTTCCGAGAAGTTGCAATAAAACTTTATACTGGTAATGAAAACATCGTCGTCGCTCATCTGGTCTGCACAAGTTACAAGCCTCTCGAGTAACTGAACTCTCAACTCTCAGTTCAACAAGAATTCGAGTCCGAGCCCCACCAGTCATGAAGAGCACAAGCCTGAGCCCTAGTACGAGTATAAACACGAGTAGTTTGAAATCACCCTTAGCTTAGTTTCACACGATGATACGTGCACAAGGCAACGCGTAGCGACGCTAAATACAGCGTACTGGCAATGATGAGAGGTGGAGATTGTTCTAATCGCCTCCACATTATTGCAATGATAGTCATTTTTTCCCTGTTACATAACGGAAAAGTCAGACAACCCCACTCCCACGTCATAACAAATCTGTCAACATCCCCCCCCCCCCTCTTCCTGCCTCTGAAACATGATTAACTTAATACTTGAACGGCCCCTTGAACCTAACACTCTTAAGCCACCTTTTTACACTTACAATTATGTCTTAAATAAAGTTATAAATGAATTCAAAAATGCGAGAATGCATGTGTACGACGTCGTGAATGTTAAATTATTTGTTCAAGGTTGCATTAATGTCGAACATGTTCTATTTTTCCTAAATGATCACTGATCACATCTACTAGAGCACTTTCTCAGGATCACCATCATTCTTATATAATTTACAAAGCTATATACGATGCGCTCTGCAACATATTTAGCACAACTCTTCCCCAATTCTCTTGTCTAGAAGGTCACAAGATCACAACAAATACTATAAACTGTCACACTACGCACTGTTCCGCGCACATTATACAAGTAAAAATGTTCGAATACTTTTACTTGTGTATAACCGCCGATTGACACATACATTAATCATTTATCATCATTTAATTGACACAAATGTGTAAGTTAAAATTGTAGACCTATGTAAAGGGGGGCATATATAATCTGTAACAACCATTGACTTTCTTCCAAGAATCATATTTTTTTTTTTTGAAAAACACGATAACTATATAACCTGGGGGGAAGTATTGATGAATTTCTGCTTGCTAAATTAGCCACAACCATTTCAGTCTGGTAATTCATCGAGGATTTCATAATAAGCTTAGTCGAGAAAACGAACATGAGAGAACAACAACAACAAAAAAAAGCAGAATAAAAACTCCAGAACGCTTTTCAGAGTCGCCGCCAACAAAAAAATAAAAGTTAAAAAAGAGAAATCTGTCATAAGTAATAACTTGAAAATGGCCCAAAAATAACCATGGTGCCAATGGGTCTGCAGCCAACATACCATAACACCCCATATCTTCTTTTTTTTTTTAAAGAGTACTTTCTAAACACATAAACACCCCACTGATGGGAATTGTTAGCAGAGAAAAGAAAGACAGCTCAAGGAAGCTAGGAAATGCAAAAATGGCAATAGAAGGAGAGAATATCATCAATAAGAGGGGATTGAAAACACAAAACTTCTTCTCTCGGCGGACATCTTCCACAGATGAAATAAAGGCACAATTTAAAGCAGCCCACAGATCTGCAACTTGGTTGCCAACCATGTTGCCAACTTGTCATGTTGCAAAGAGTGGTGAAGGTCTGTGGGATGGTTGAAGTTGCAATTTCAGGTTGCACCAACGGTTGCAGTGAAATCAAAAAGTTTAGATTTTTTTTTGGGAGGAGCCTAATGTTGGCAACACTGTTGCGCCGTCTGTAGTGGGATTGGCAACTTGGTTTGAAACATTAGTACACCACAAGGAGTACTAAAGTGAAGTAGTGCTTTAAGACGTTGTTATAAATAAAAGAAAATGGCTACCATCCCAAATAATGAAGCGTGGAGAGAGTTTTTCGATGCATACGTTTTCGATGTTTCGAGGTTGCATATTCTGTGGCAAACAAGTTGGCAACATGGTTGGCAACCAAGTTGCAGGTCTGTGGGCTGCTTAACAGTGAAAAGACCACACAACGTAACAGAACTCAAAGAGACAACATAGACGGATTTCATTTTGTAACAAGTACGGAAACGAAGAACCTTTTAAGTAGCAGGATGGGGAACCATTCGAATCCCTCGAATCTTGAAAAAATATTCCGAGATTCAAAAACTCGAATCTTCGCCGCTTTTTTTCGTCTTTCGAATCTTTCGAATCCTAACCTAAAAGGAAACTGTTGAAAACTTTGGTAAAATTAGTTTTAAACTCCATTGACGTCGAATAGAAGCGTTTACTAACAAAAAACCGGCGATCGTTGCAAATTTGGTGGTACCCAGAATCAATAATATCACCTTGTGGCGACCCAAAGTCCCACACTTGTTCTTTATTATTAATAATTTAATATTTAATATTATTTCACTTATTTGTATCTTCTTAATAAATAATATAGGATTCTTATATGAAGGATTTGAGAACCTTTTAGGATTCAGATTCAAGGAAATTTAGGATTCGTCCCACCTCTACTTTTAAGTAAAAAAAAAAAGTAAGAAGGAGGAGGACCAAATGTCAACGAGTCCGTGATGTAAACCACTCGTGTATTTCCTAAATTAAACTAACGGGAAGAAACAAGAAAAATAATGTTCCAGATGGCTGCAAAAGAGTCGAGAAGAAGAGAGAATGTGGAAAATCTCGTACCTCTAAAACCTAATTGACTGCTAAATAAATAAACTACTTTCACGTGCACAATATATAATCGAAACCGTTTTGACTAATAGAAGACGTGTTCGAATGCGAGAGTAAGTGAGAAACATAAGAGGGGTCTTCTCTTCGTCGTATGTTTTGTATTTTGAAGAACGTTGAATCTTACTTCGCTTTGTTTACGAACTAAAGAAAAGCCACAATAAATAACCCGCCATGTTACAAACTATAGTTTGTTTTGTCTTTTTTCTTGGCAAATTCAGCACATATTTTTTATGACAGAATCATTCAGGACCAATTTGGCTTCAAAACAAAGACAAGACCAGTATTTCAAATCAAGATGCGCACACACGAATAAATGGTAGAGATTTATGCTGCGTTTACAGCTGACTATCAGTTGCTGCTACTCTTTAAGTCTTAGTGTACACTTGCAAACATCGAAGTTGCTTATATCGCACGCACATCGGCGAGAGGAGTGGCACAACTCAAAAAACCACTTTTGGGGGGGGGAAATGAGTTTAAAGTTGCATTTTTTTTTCTATTTGTCTATTGTAGGGGAGCCAAATAAACCCATAGTGTGAATAGTTAAAACGGTTTTTGCACTTGAAAAGCTCAGCAAAGTAAGCCAGGAATCTTCTCTTAACTTTAAACTAGGGTTGGGCCATTCGAATCCCGCGAATCTTGAAAAATATTCAAGATTGAAAACTCGAATATTCGCTCTTTTTTCGTGTTTCGAATCTATCGAATCCTAACTTTAAAAAGAAAAACTTAAAAACTTTGGTAAAATTAGTTTCAACTCCATTGACGTCCAATAGAAGCGTTCACTAACAACAAAAACGGCAATTGTCGCAATTTCGTTTCACCAATATCAATCATCACCATGTGGCGACCCTGAGTGCCACACTGTGTTTTTTATTATTGATAAATAATTTAATATTTAATATAATTTTATTTATTTGTATCTTCTTATGCATATGATTCTTATACGAAGAATTCGGGAGATTCGAGAACCTTTTAGGATTCGGATTAGAGAAAATTTAGAATTCGTCTCATCGCTACTTTAAACTTATTTCCTAAAAAGTGTTTTTTTTTAATTGTGCCACACTTCCAGCCGAGGTGCGATATGAACAGCGTAGTAACTGTTTTCCTTATTTCACTATTCTTCCTTCAAGAGCGACCGGAGACGATTTCAAACAAACTCCTCCACGTTTTCCCAATGTTCTCTTAACAATTTCGTAAAGCCATTGCACACTGTTGTGCGTCCTCATTGTTTTTAGCCAACTATAAGCACAACATGAACATAACCAAAACTCGGTGCAAACGTAGATTTAATGTAGCTTGTTAGCTTTAAAGAAGAAACTTTCTGACCAGGGACGTACTGGCCCCTGTGGCAAGGTGTCAAATGCCACCAGCGCCAGTCATTCCAGGCAAACATTTACTGTACTTTCATACATTGTCGAGTGATGCATGTAATATGTGTTTAGATATCTATTTCAAAAACTATAACACCTACATTTTTGTAATTTAAGCTAATTGTTAACAGTACATTAAATATACCATTCTAACTATACTGTATTACTTGAAAATTAACGAAAAATTATAGGCTAAACAACCCAACAGAAGCCTAAGAAAAATGTGAAGGCATCGGGATGTTCTTGAAACTATGAGACATAAAAAAGCCTCTCAAAACTGGAAGGCCATTGGTAACCTCTCAAAGCTAAGAAGCCTCCTAAGCATATAGAAATCGCGAAGCCCTCGGGGAAACTCCCCAAAATTGGATAGACGGACCTCGAGAGCCTCTTTCGTAACTGTGAAATGTAAATTTAAATTTACCACGTGTTTACATGTACGAAGCTATATTGAAAAAAAAAATGCTGCTAATTTTTTTGGCTCGCTTCGCTCGTCACTCAAATAAATATATTGGACGGAAGATAAAGTGCTAATGCCGGATAATGCCGACCTAGAATTTTGTAGCCAGTACGTGCCTATTTATGACAATTTTTAGAAGACAATTAACATTTTACACTTTGAAAGTTTGTCAATTAGCAATCAAAACGTAAATTTTAGACCTTTTCCAAAACGAACGAATTTCTTTTCTCTACTTGTTGCAACAAGTTGCTTCTAAAAAGTTAATTGCCTCACTTTATATACAGTAATTAATATTAATTAAGTCGAAGTAACATTTATACAGATAACATAACAAACCGTTTTCTGATAGGAAGTTCCCGGATAAAAAAAAACAGTAAACGCGACTTTTACGAGATCGGAACAGATAATAAAAAAAACCGTTTAGAAACTTACGTCCAACATGTTTTTGACCACGTCTCGTCCGATGGCCAAGCCTCGGACAAAAACACGAGCCGCAACAAAAGCCCTCTTGATCTGCAACGACAACTTCCTAGGAACGTCGCCAAAAGGTTGCAATTCTTCCATGTATTCGCTGACACAAGTCAAATATCTGATGATAAAAAAAAGTCAAACAACAACAACAACAACAAAAAACGTGAATACATTGATTTGTTGACAAACTCCTTTTTTTCATAAGACACACAAGTCGAACTTACTTCTGGTCAAATGTATACTGAGCATTAAGTACAGTGAACATCTTTTGATAAAGAATGGTGAAAAAGGAATCGAGAGCATCCATCAGGTTCACGTGCCCCGTGCCGTAGTAACGTTCCAAGTTCTCGAACAAATCCGTAAATACTTCAGAGTTTTGTTCGTATAACATGCCGTATGTCTTCAGAAACATTTCGTGGAAATCCTTCTTGGACTTTTTTAGTAGTTCTCGAAAAAAATCTAAAAGAAACGGCGGAGAGAATAAAAAATCAAATAAGTCGAGTAATCGAGTGGAAGCGACACATTTTTTTTAGCAAAAATTGAAAACAATGAAAAAGTATGTTTTTCCTTCCTTACTTTTTCAACGCAAGACAATTATTTCCTTATAAATTATCTATTTTTTTCTTTCTAATAAAAATATTTAATGAAATTATTAGTGTTTGGGAAGTAGTTTACTAATAATACCGGTAATAAATTATTGAAATTATGTTAATATTTCGAGTAATTAGTTATTCACCACATTACTTTTTAAACTAGTGTAATTTGGAATTGTTTGGTTGGTAGGAAAATAATTGCCTGGTTTTGTTTACTGCAATTGAAACTCAATTTAAGTATAATTACATTGTGTTTGGGTTAAGATAATTTGAAAAAGTGCATTTTTGCGGTCTGTATTTTGAGTAACATTAACTTTGGTTTAATTGTTAATTGTGTTTCAATTTAGGCTATTGAATTGAAAATGCATTTCGAGATTTTATCAACTCCCGGATTCCGGAATTTTACACCACCAGAATAAATAAACTTGTAATTAATTGGCAAAAACTGTATCAATTCTAATGGCGCTTATTTCGATTAATAAAGTTAATTATTAATTCATATAAATTTCGTTATTAGCTGAGAAAACAAAACCGCAATTATTTTCCTACCAACCTTAATACTTTTCAAATGAAATTTCCTTTCCGATCTCAAATTGCTTAGGACTAACTTTTTATTTGTAGTTTTATGTTTTTTTCTTCTTCTGATTCGTAATTGGAAAGTAATTCACATGTTTTGGGAAAAATAATCACTCATTGTAATTAATTTCTTTTTAAAATTTCGTAATTGTAATTCGTTTTTCACTGATTTTTTTAGTAATTGTTATGAAATTACTTTGAAAAGTAATTTGTCTCAACACTGGAAATTATAACAATTTAATAAATTGATCTTGTTTACATTTCAACTGTTTTACTACAAGTATTTTTTTAATTATAATTTTAAAATAAAGCAATGAATGCATGGTTGATTTTATAATTAAATAAAACTACCGATATGGAAACTCTTAAAGCCATGTTTCCATTGGGGGTGAAAATTTGAACTTTCTGAAAATAATCAACTCGTGAAAAAAATGGAACACACGTGGTCCGCGCCCATTCACAATTATAGGCAAGGGTCACGCGTTGGTTCAATTTTTCACCAGTTGAAATTTTCAGAAAGTTCAAAGTTTCACACCAATGGAAACAAGGCCTAACAACTTGAGAGATTCCCCATAATTATTATTACTTATACAAATAAACACATTTTTTTTTTTTCTTATTTTCTCTGAATTTTAATTTTGAGGTTACATCCACACCCCCCCCCCCCCCATTTTAATGACAGTTATTGAGTTGCAGCAGTTATTACATGGCGACATGCCAGTTATGGGTCCACAGTTTGTTAGTTTTCGTATAAATTTCTTTTCAACGGAAAAAAAAACAACTTAACCCATCATCAAAATGTCATTAATTTAGTCTCAGTATCTACTTTAAAAGAAAGGAGACACGATATGTCAACTAAGGCTCCTGCAATTGGTGTCAAAAACCCATATAATAAATTAAATGAAAGTTGTCATTAATTTAAACTGTTCACTTCATGTGTGAGCAACAGCAGCAGTGTGCAGTTAGTTAGTTGACCGAGAAAACAAACAACTTGCAGCCTGCACTTACCATATTAATAAATAAATTGATACACACCATTACAAATTAAAACAGTTAAGAGGCGTTTATAGTCAGGGGGGGGGGGGGGGGTTTCCTCCCTGAAATTACTCATGACGACGTCAATTTCAAAAGATTGTCAAAACTAGAGATATGCTGCTGGAATCCGAAATTTCGAATATCCGATCTATCAGATAGGAATTAATACAAACGCACAGTTCGAACGGATATTTCCAAAAAAAAAAAATTTTTTTTTCCTACGCTGACGCTCATTTTTTTTTGGTAGAGTCGGTAAACAATAAATGAGAAATGCATCGCAAAATTACATTTCGGAAAATCTCGGCAAAGAGCACTAACATCGTTTTTCTATTGAGTCCATAGAACCAATGTTAAAGAAAAAATGTTAATTTTTAAAATACACAAAGTCGCGGCAATATGTTTATTTTTCATATTTAAAGTTGCCCAATATTAAGTTTTCAAAGTGCAATGTGCACCTTAAATATATGCTGATCGAGTGATAGAATGACAAAAAATTGGTAAGTGCGGTTCTATTTTTAAAAACTAATTCAAAATCGCGAATTTTTAACTCTTATGTTAAAACTCCATTGAGTACGCGCGCGCTCGTAAGCAAAAACATCCATTAAAAATGCTCGTAAAAATACCTAGAAATAATTAAAAAAAAAAAAATTAAAACACAGTGAATCCAACACATTGGTGCACGTGCTGATTTTTTTTTAATTATTTTACGAGCATTTTAATGGATTTTTTTGCTTACGAGCGCGTACTCAATGAAGTTTAACATAAATTCGCGATTTTGAAATAGTTTTTAAAAATAGAACCGCACTTACCAATTTTTTTGTCATTCTATCACTCGATCAGCATATATTTAAGGTTCACATTTGAAAACCTAATATTGGACAACATTAAATATGAAAAATAAACATATTATTGCCGCGACTGTGTATTTTAAAAATTAACCGTAAACCTTGTTTCTAATAACGATGAGCGAGAAAGTGATCGCCAACTACAAACGCAGCTTTCGAATTTAATTAATTTTAACACTTCTTTTGTATTTACTGGTCATAATGTGTTTGTTTATTTCTGATAGGTTAAAAAAAAATGAGAATGATTATGCTCAATTATTACCGCATGTCAAACCTCAACTTTTTGAGTTATGGAATAACTCGTCAACATGTTAAGTTACATTTCACGCCGAGGCACAAACAATTAAAATGGGAACAAATTTCGCTATATGGAGCTTACAATATATGCACATCTATACGTACAAAAGCATTTAGCATCCATTGTTGCAATACAAAGCAACAAAAACAGAAAATTAATAATAACTTTTTTGCCACAAAAGTAAACAAAGCCTCCACTTGATGACTCCTCCCCACTCGTGACATTTCCAGCAAAATGATGAGCCATTTTCTTCACTTCTTATAAGCAAGTGAACATTCCGTAATTTCTAGGTTTCTAATGGGTCCTGGCACCGAGGCAGGACTGTAAAGAAGGCCCCGTTCCGACCATGTCTCATCCCGGTAACCTGGAAACCACACACATCCGAGAGACATCCGTGTTTTTCGGCCCTGCCTCGGCACACTTAATCTGGCCGTGCCTAATTATAAGAGGGTTCCATTTGTTAATAATTAATGTAAAACTCCCTGTCCTATTTTTTTCTGCGTTCCGATAGTGAACCATGCACGGAAAAAAAACGTGACCCGGCCCTGTGTGAAGGGCCAAGGCACTGTCCCGTCACAGCACGCTGCTGCACGAACAGACGCATTCGCTCCGCTGGGTGACGGCCGTCAATCCGGCCCTGTCATGTGCCAGGACCTTATTGGAAAACAAAAAGCTCATCTCGTACAGGACTGTTTCATAAAGAAGCAAAATTGAGAATTGAGAATTTGAGAATTTAAAAAATTGTAGTTTAATTTTGCCATTAAAATTATTTAACTATTTTATTCAAATACTTCATTATAAATGACATTTTGTGTGAATTTGCCTTGACCGCTTGCATTTTTATAAGCACCTTAATATTGTTTGGGTTCTTGGATCGGGAGAGCGCAACATAAAGTTGACCATGAGAAAAAAAAACATTAGGGTGTCCCAAAAATGTCGATTAAAAATTAAAATCAAGAATCCGTGAAATACTAAGGTGTCCCAAAAAAAAATCATAGTTTGAAAATTAGAATGCATACCTTCTAAAACATTTCTCCCTTGTAAAATAATACCTGTAGAATTCCAGCTCATTTGAGCTATATTTAGAGGTCCCCCAATGGCTCCCAAATCTCTATGGCTATTACCATAGTTTTTTATATTACACATGACAAATTTAAATTTAAAATAGAAATATTCACAAAAAATTATGTATTATTTAATTTTACAACATATTACTTATGTCAAGTGTATAATATGTATTGAAATTAAAATAATAATTTTGAAAAAAAATTACCAATTTTGCCAAAAATGTACCAACTTGGAGACTCTTGGGAGACCTCTAAAATATTGTTCAAATTATCAGAAATTTTAATATTGTTACTACCTATAAATAAACTTTTCAGTGGGCATGCATTCACATATTCTTAATTTTAATTTTTAATCGACATTTTTGGGACACAGTTTTTTTAAGGTTAAGATTTGAAAGATTCGAAAAACGAAAAAAAGCGGCGAAGATTCGAAAAACGAAAAAAAGCGGCGAAGATTCGAGTTTACGAAATCTCGAATATTTTTCAAGACTTGCAGGATTCGAGGGTCACCCATCCCAAGTAATAAACTATTCAACAACTTTTTTTTGTTTAAATCCCTAGATCCATTTAATATTCTTAAGAGAAGAGAACTGTATTGGCAAACAGAAACGACACTGTCCAAAAAAAAAAACGTATAAAGATACGGACCCACCACTAGACAAATTCGGCGACGACAACAATAACAACAAAAAACGACAAATCCTTGTTTCTGTGGTTGGAAACAAAAAAAAATTATCGAGATGTGAATTGTCACGATTTCTATTGCAGTTACCAGACATATATATATATATATGTAGTTCTAGCTTTTATAAATAACAATTGGTGTTGACAAGTCCATAGTCAATAAATGTCACCAACAAAGATCAAGACATCCTTGTTTAACGGTCATGACAGAACTATGGAAACATCAGAGAAAAGTCCAAACATAAGCAATTCTTTTTCTTCTTTCTTGTTCTCGTAGAAAGCGGGCCCCCTGTATAGTTTTTCTTCTTCTTCAACCTCTCTCGAAGATGTACTATTAAAAGAGTGACAAGAACAACAAAAAAACGTTTCCAGAAATTCTATTACTAACTATTAGTCTATAAATCATAGAGCATCATCGTGTTTCTCTCTCCAAGAAGATTTGTCGTTATCTGTCGCCTTTGCTGTCATCGAAGATCAACTCCAAAATCCGTGTCCATGACAACCGGGTCTTACTCATCCATAAGAATTAATGTAATATGTGATCGAAGAAGAAGAAGCAGGAAGAAGAAGCAAAAAAAACCCTCAATTCAATTCACATTTCAAAAAAACGGATTGGGTGTCTAGGAAAGTGGGGATAGAGAGAAAGAAAAAATGGGAGTACGCACCGCGTTTGACAGAAACATATACTGAGTGGCGCAATTAAAATGTCCGTTGTCAAGCTATTTACTAGAGATGGGACATTCCAATCACAGCGAATCTTAACAAATATTCGAGATTCAAAAACTCGAATCTTCGCCGCTTTTTTTCGTCTTTCAACTCTTTCGAAACCTAACCTAAACTTAAAAATTTGAGTAAAATTAGTTTTAACTCCATTGACGTCCAATAGAAGCGTTCACTAACCAAAAACAAAAAAAAGAACCGGCGATTGTTTCAATTTCGGTGTTGTACCCCGAATCACCAATGGATCACACCTTGTGGCGACCCTGAGTGCCACACTGTTTTCATTATTTCATTTCTTTCTATCTTCTTAATGAATAACATAGGATTCTTATATCCTTACAAAGGTTTTCGAATCCCTCGAATCTCGAATCCTTCATATAAGAATCCTATATTATTTATTAAGAAGATACAAATAAATTAATATTAAATATGAAATTATTAATAATAAAAAAAGTGTGGCACTCAGGCTCGCCACAAGGTGTGATCCATTGGTGATCCGGGTTGCAACAATCGCCGCTTTATTTGTTAGTAAATGGTTCTATTGGACGTCAACGGAGTTAAAACTAATTTACCAAAGTTTTTAACAGTTTTTTTTTCTGTGGTTAGGCTTCAAAAGATTCGAAAGAAAAAAAAAAGCGCTTTTCAAATCTCGAATATTTTTCAAGATTCGAGGATTCGAATGGCCCCATCCCTACTTCTAATCATGATTTGTGTTTCAATTGCTTGTAAAATTATTATATTAACATTTCAATTTCAACGTGGACGTTTTACCCGCGCCAACCAGTAGGCCTAAGCCAATACGATAATACTCAGAACAGCTTCGTACAAAACAGAAATAAAACAAAAATGAGAAAAACACACAAAAAAAAGCTCCCTCCCCCCCCCCCCCCCGACACAAAAAGAAAAATGAAATTTTTCTCCTCCTTTATTCTCAAAATCGATTCATATATTGTGATTTACTGTTTAATATTAAAAAATAAATAATAACCCCGAAACGATTGTGATTTCTAATTAAACATGCAATACACAGAGCTAATAAAGCCACTTGGGAGGTAAAACAGTAAGGGTTCCCCCACCCCCTTGAAAAATGTTCTTGTTTGAAATTCATGTATCAAAAAGCAACCAGAAGCAGCTAGCTCCATTACCAAATAGCTCATATTCCACTATATACATTATTATGCATTAGTACACTCTTACTAATACATAGGAGAGAACGACGTGGTGGAAACTTGAATTTTAATTAAAAATATTAAATCAACCTTTTTTTTTTTTTCTAATAAAAGGGGAAACCTGTGTAAACAAGATAACAACATTCCAGTCGACTGAAATACAATTTCTTTCGTTACAAATCGATACTCGGCGCATTTTTTTTATTTATTTATTCGCTCACTCATTCACTCTCACTAGAAATTCACTTTTTTTTTGTTAAATTAAACAGACACAAAGAACGGAAAAATCTCCCCCTCCCCCCCCCCCCCTTCCAAAAAAAGCAACTTCCATAGTAAATTAATATCCTTAAAAAAACTACGAGTTGTATAAAATGTAGAAGAGCCATAATAATAGCAGAGCTGTAACAACAACAAAAAAACCATACACAATTTCCGGAACTTGCGATACAAACTAGTTATTTCAATCTCACCACGAACACATGCTGAGCTGTTAAGATTCTAGATCATGTGCGTGCCAGAACCCGATCCGGATCACAAAAGTAGAGAAAACGTTTCCTGTTTAAAGACTCGTGATCCCCTTGGTACCTTTCTACACTAATGTATAAATGGCCACGGTTCTTACCAAGTTATCCCATTTAAGAAGCTACATCACAAAATTACTTCGAAAAATCTCTGCAAAGAGCGCGAGCATCGTTTTTCTATTCAGCCCATAAGACCCCATTGTTATTTTTAAAATACACGGTCTTCGCTATATGTTTATTTTTCATATTTAAAGTTGTCCAGTATTAATTAAGTTTTCAAAGCGCAATGGGTGCACCTTAAATATATGCTGATCGAGCGGTTATATTTTTTTTAAAAACTATTTCAAAATCGCGAATTTCTAACGCTTATGTTAAACTCGATTGAGTACGCCGCTCGTAATGCAAAAAAAAACATCAATTAAAATGTTCGTAAAAATACCTAAAAATAATTTTAAAAAAATAGAAAAAAATCAGCACGTGCGCCAATGTGTTGGCTTCACTGTGTTTTAATTGTGTTTTTTTAAAAATCATTTTTAGGTATTTTTACAAGCATTTTTTACTTTTTCGATCTTTTTTTCTTTTGCAAATTCTCTAATTTATTTAAATTTCCAGGTTTTCTCCACAATAAGAGGAGGCAATGCTAGTTACACGTTCTATCGCAATATAGTTGTTAAACCTTAAATTTGGACCACTTATAAGCTCTCCTCAGCTCATCTATATGTTGTGACGTACACATTTTGGGCACACTTGCAACCCGTTTTGGGTTGCAAGTGTGTCTAAATAGCAGCACTGTAAAAGTACAGTATTACTCTCTCAGTGAGGAGGAAATCATTTAGATTTCACTGTAAACAAAAAAAAATCCACTTACAAAAACAGGCAATTTACAAACAGAGAAGAAGTGGAGCTCCTGCTGCATTTTTTTATGCTTCATGTTACACATTTTTTGTGTATCTTCTTCCTCTTCTTGCCAGTTATTGCTTTTATTTAATACCATCATCACACTTTTAAAAAAAGTATTGTCGTTTCAAATAGGAGATGAAAAAGAAATGAATAGCATTTAAAGAGACTCAAGTGCAACATTACACATCTGAGGATAGTTTGTTAATGTATCGCTACTTTTTGTTGTTGTTACATAGTGGTTGGTGTAGCAAGCTTAGCTGCTGCTCTTGAAATCTCCTATTATACAAAGTGGAAAAAAAAACGAACAAGGAAACAAAAAATACCATTGGTGAATGAATGTTGGTGGATAGTTACACAAAATGGAACCAAGGCTGACGATATGGAATAGCATAATGTGGTAACACACAGCAACAACAACAACCAAAAAAAAACCATTCACCTAAAATGTTTAAACTGGAACATTAACGACCGACCGATTTACGGTTTTTTTTTACTTGCGTTTCATTTTACTTCAAAGTGAAACATTTCCGTGTTTTGTTACTAACTTACTGCCCGTTAATTTATTTAACATTTCCCATTTTTTTTTGTAACACGACAATCTTTAAGAACCTAAAGATACAGCGTTTAATTCAAAATTTCTCCGAATGTAGGTGCTGCAATCGTTTTTTTTTTGTATAAAAATCGGCTTTTTTGAATGGAAAAAAACTCCATTCTGTCGAAGTGTGAAGTCACATAAAAATTAATAGAAAAATAACTGCACGTGCTAAGCTTATAAAAAGAGATCAGCGTCAAGCCTATACATTAAGGCACGTGCTCATTTTTTTGTTATTGTTTTAAGTCGTTTTTAACAAGAGTTCTTCAAACTTTTGTGGGAAGGTTGTTTGGTCCTATAAGATTCAACATGGAGTTAAAAAAAGTACTATTTTAAGCTTTATTTAAAAATAGAAAGACCTTTTTCAAAATTTCTATAAAGGAACCACTTAATGAACAATACTTTCTATTGCATTTTGCACTTTACCGTATCTTCATGTTCGATGGAGATGTTTGCCAAACAAACCATTCTTGAGCATGCACGCTCACCCGTCGCCATGTTGGCTACCACAGGAAATTTTATTCCATTAATTTGTTTTGTCTGATTATGAATATCCCACAGCATTGAACACTTTGTTTGAGGCGAGTTGTCTGTAAAACAGGCATTTAGAAATCGGGACGAACTCAAGTTGGCTCCGCCCTTTTTATGACCAACGCTACTTCTAATTGGTTGGCTATGTAGTCTGACGTCCCGTGTTCCGCCCTTTTCAACGTCGAACCACAAAACAAACCAATTAGAAGTTGGCGGTCGTCATAAAAAGGGCGGAGCCAACTTGTGTTCGTCCCGATTTCTAAATGCCTGTGTCTGCAAACATGTAGTTCCAGAAAAAGTGGGCAAGCGGCCTAATAAGCCATTAATGGAGAAGGACACAATTGACCGTAAGTGTGTACCCGGCTAAAGATATTTTTTTTACAAATAAAATGCGTACTTGTCATGAACACTGGCCTGGTCCAAAGTAAAAGACTCATTCAAATAATTTTTATTTTTAATAAAAAAAAAAATGTTTAAATTTACATTTCAATGAATTTTGCAAAAAGATAAAAGGGAAAACTTTTTTTTTCTTCTTCTTCTTCTTCTCTTTATTACCTCTGCAACAGTATGCATTATTCAAATGCAGTTTAGTTTTTTTATTTTACCTCAAGCTTTCAAACGTAGAAAAAGGGGAAGTGACCCAGACTCAGACACAAGCTTGAAGAAGACTCACCTCTTCACATTTCGCCACATTTTCATATAAAGAATAAGAGGCCGGGGGGGGGGGTCTTATAGAGGTTGTTTGCTGTAAACAACCACATCAGTATTCAGCTAGCCACGTGACCCCTGACCTCTCCACACCTCTCTCCTTACTACATATTCAATTTTAGAGGTTTTATACTTCCTATTCTTGTTGAACCTTTTTTTTTTTTTAGAGATCCAAATCACAGTTGGAGCCACAACATTATAATAAAATTCGAGGATGTAATTGCACCTCATTCACAATTCAATTCAAATTTTAATTTGAGGTGGTTTTAAAATATAAAGTTTGCGCCTCTCAAAATCTGGATTATTCTGTCTTTCAACGGTGCAAAATAAAGAGAGAAAAAAAACTAGAAATGTTTTAGAAACTAGAAGGGTAGCAGCAGCAGCAGCAACTCAATCACTTAAGGGTATTTATCACGTTGATAATCTTTCAAAATAAGCTTTTTATGTGAATTTCAAAACGACCTAAGTTTAAGCTGCCGAAAGCTTAGTGCTCAGACGATTTTTATAAACAAATTTTGTGCTTATAAAAAGTTTATTTTGAAAGATATATCTACATAAAATTATCCGTAAGTGACTGAGCCACCCCACCCCCTTCTAATTTCTAAAACACTTTCCGGTTTCTCGAAATTGTGCTTCCGAAAAACAGAATTAATCAAGAGTTCGAAAATTAGCTGTTCATAAACAGCTTTAAGAGGCTATATCACAAAATTACTTTGAAAAATCTCCGCAAAGAGCGCTAGCATTGTTTTCCTATTGAGCCAATGTAGACCCAAAATGTTAATTTTTAAAATACACAGTCGCGCGGCAATATGTTTATTTTTCATATTTAAAGTTGTCTAATATTAAGTTTTCAAAGTGCAATGTGCACCTTAAATGTAGGCCTATGCTGATTGAGTGATAGAATGACAAAAAATTTGGTAAGTGCGGTTATATTTTTTAAAAAAATATTTCAAAATCGCGAATTCCTAACTCTTATATTAAATAAACTCCATTGAGTACGCCCAAATAAGAAAATAAACATCCATTAAAATGCTCATAAAAATACGTAAAAATAATTTTAAAAAACCAGAAACAAATCAACACGTGCGCCAATGTGTTGGCTTCACTGTGGTTTAATTGTTTTTTGTTTAATTATTTTTAGGTATTTTTAAGAGCATTTTAACGAATATTTTTTGCTTACGAGCATGTACTCAATGGAGTTAGAAATTCGCGAGTTTGAAATATTTTTTTTAAAAATAGAACTGCACTTACCAATTTTTTGTCATTCTATCACTAGATCAGCATATATTTAAGGTGCACATTGCTCTTTGAAAACGTAATATTGAACAACCTTAAATATGAAAAATAAACATATTGCGGCAACTGTCATCATCATCAACATCATCGTTTCGGCGACTGCGGCGACTGTGTATTTGAAAAATTAACATTTTTTCTTTAACACTGTGTCTATGGGCTCAATAAAAAAACGATGCTAGCGCTCTTTGCGGAGATTTTTCGAAATGTCATTTTGTGATGTAGCCTCGTAATTTCGGCAATTTAACCTGAAAAAATAAAACCATTTTATATATATACGTAATAAATGTTATTTTTATATACATACATACCATCAAATTTCTGTGCTCTCGCTGCAAATGTTGTCTGCAGTCCCGTGATGGAATGATTCAATATCCGGTTGAATTCACTCCTACTTTGAGCCACAAAATTCTTTTCCATTTCCTCTGTACAACATGAGATTCCTTGCTGACATACTTGCAGCTGCTCACCTGAAAAAACAGAAGAAAATGCAAACAAAAAAAAAAGATCAGACATCGGGACTATAAGACACACAAAAAATGAAGTTAAAAAACTTTTAAAAAAAGATCAAAAACAAGCGAAAATCGATTCCAGACAACAAGAAAAAAATAACACCCAAAACACAAACAAGAATCCAATTCACGTGATTCTAACAAGAAAATCTAAATAAATAAATAGTCAATAAAAAACAGTAACACTTAAGATGAACTTTCAAAAAAAAAAAAAAAACGAAGAGGGATGAATGATCTTTAGAAGAAAGTTCAAATGGGACTCTCCCCTAAATTACCATTGGACCACCATAATAACAGGTGATACGAGCGTAGGGTGTACAAATAACGGCACCAGGTTTCGCTGGTGTAAACTAAAGCCCAGTACAGACCGAGCGATAATCGCCGGAAATATTCTTGAGAGCGATGTTTCTCCCCACGACTTGAGTTGTCTTTGCGGATACAAAGCAACATCGCCCAAGTACATCCCTCCCCCCCAGCCATATTTTTTACAATTTTCGGCGGATATTCGGCTGATTTGCAGCTTCAAAATATTAACAAAGAAACTAATTTCATTTATTAAGACACTGAACTTAATTCCAATTTTCAAGTTACAATAATTGAAAATTATCGTGAAGAAAAATAAATCTTTAGTGTCTCGGATTCCAACGAGGAACGCTCTCAAAAACTGCAACAAACCCACAGGACATTCCAAAATATAATCCTTGCAACTTTAGACAATACTTGGAATGTCTTCGCATTTTTGTACCAAAAGTGTGCCATGTTTCGTTATTTTAAATAAAACTGAAGAAAATAATATTAAACTTTGTTCGGCTAAACTGAAATTATTTTTGTTGGCTGGATGACGGTTAGCCATAAAATTATTCGGCGGATTTTGGCAGCACGAAAAAAATTCGGCAATTAATCTTACAAGTCGCTATTGTCTGATAATGAAGTCAAGTCGCTGGATACGTGTGTGTCCGGTGATTATCGTCCGGTCTGTATACTAAGCTTCAGACACCAGTCACACCACGACACAATGTTTAGATTAAATCCAGCCAACTAGCATAGCTTTCATTCAAACCCTGGACAATTAATTCTGAATAGCGTTCATTTTTGGTAGTGAAAACACCCCCGCATCAAACCACGCACTTCGCAATCGGACACGCTCTAGAGCGGGAGCTCCATGTTGTTTGGATTCGTACTGCCGACCTGTTCCATGGATAGGGACGAGGCTTTACTAGCATTGCCACTACAACCAAACAAAACTTCCTCTACCATTGACTGTCCTGTTCCGCTCGCGCCCTTTCCCCTTCGAATAAAAAATAGGAAAACCTACTTTTGAGACGCTCCTCGTATTTATTATTCTTTTTGTCATGAGTAGTGCTCGGATTTTTATGCAATATCAAAGCAAAAGTTTCTCAATCTGTGTGGCTCGAGTGCCAAATTGTGAAGTAACAATCCCATTTAGAGATCAACCAACAAGTATATGTTTTTTCAATCAAAAATACACTGGTTAGAGGCCAGAACGTTCTAGTTGACAACAGATAGTAGCCAGACATATAGCCTCTAACAAGCATTTTTTTTTATTAAAAAAAGCATATTTAATATTGCAGTTGCTCTAACGATGCTGATGATGATTACTTTACAATTGGCTCTAGGGTAGTGTTGGGCGATCCGTATCGATTTTTCGGAGTATCGATGTTTTCCTTCCGATTTTTTCGATTTTTGTATCGATTTTCGTTTTCCCGATTTTCCTATGGATCGATTTATTTTGGTCAAAATCGATTCTTTCGATCCAATGAAAAAATGAATGAATGAATAGGCCAATAGGTGAATAGGGCCGATAGTTCATATCGCAATGAAGTATTTGCCAACTGTAGCTACCTCTGTGCAATCAGAAGCAATATAATGAATGTGAAACGAAACCGGCTTACGGGTAAACGACTTTCCAAACTATTATTTTTAAGCTCGTTGGGAAAAAAAATTTGGTTCTAAAATTGAGATCGCACGGATTAAAATGAAATGAAATTCAATGTTAAATTATATGCATTTTCAATACTTTTCACTGTTTTCAGTACATGTGCTAAAATGTTAGCAAAGATTTAGGTTTTTTGGTAAGTATAGTTAGTATACTTAACTATAAAAATCGATCCAAAAAATCGATTTTTTAGTACCGATTTTTGGATCGGATCGGTGCTTTGTGGATCGGATCCGATCGAAGAATCGATTTTTTGCTGTGGATCGCCCATCACTACTCTTGGGCCAGAAATTGAGAAACACTTGCTTGATATTGCATAAAAATCCGAGCTCTAGTCATGACTCAACTCAATGCTTGAAACATGAAATATAACATGAAATACTGAATAAAAACAAAATATTGGCCATAATGGTCTTTAAAACTTTTTTTTTATATATATATATATTTTTTGTTGTTTCGATTTTTTTTTTTTCGATTTTTCGATATACGATATTTTTTTAAATAAATATCGTAACGCATTTAAAAATCGAAATATCGACATTATCGAAAATTTTTGCTAGACATAAGCAAACAAGTGTATTGCAAACATTAGTCGGAGATATTGAACTGAATTTATTTCTAAACAAGTAGGATGTATAGACCTTTATCGGAGGGCTTTAGAGCGAAAACAAACAAATCAAAAGTCTCATCTCGAAAACACCTTTTTTAGATTTTTGTTTTCTTGACAACCAAACAATTTTTCTTGTCCATCTATACAAAAAAAAAAACCTCCTAAATAAATAAATTTCTAGGGTCAATGACTAGTTTAGTCAAACAAAACACTGTTCTCGACGTTTTCTTTCTCTAAAAAGGCAACTTTAAACTCTTAATCTCAAAATAATCTTTAATCTTAGCTGCAGTCAATGACGTCAGCCAGCCATTCAACACAATACAATTTTAGAAGTTAAAATCTCTATATATAAAAGAGAGAGAGAAAAATATCTTGGCGTCAATTGTTTTTGTGCAAAATCTAATTCACACAACAACACACAAAAGAAAATCTCTTTCTATTTAAATTCCAACTACACTATCATTGTTCCAAATCTTTGATTTTTGCTCTTTTTTTCAGAAAAATCTTAATCTCAACAATGAATTAAAAAAAAAATTGAACCCAATTTAATCCTCTCGTTTTTCTAAACTTCTTAAAATTCCAAGAAGATTAAAGATGTAATTTTTTTGTTTGTTTCTCATGAAAATTGAAATCTCAAAACAACAACAAAAATAATTTAAATCATTTTTCTTAATTACAAAATCGAATAGAACAAAAAATTCTTTAATTGCTTTTTGAGTGAAAATGTGATAATTTAAAGAAGAAGAAAAAAACACCTAATACCTTGTACACACATGAGTTAATTGAATTTAAATTAAATGTATTTAGGTGAATTATACGGAATCCAGTTAAGGACATGAACCAAATAAAAATTAACTTTATTATTAATATTTTAAAATTGAAATACTAAATCAATATTTTGTCATCTGATTATATTTAAGTACTGACTCAATATTTTCAGGTTATTAACTGAATAAATTGAATTCGATATATTGTTTGTGTGTCCTTCACAGGGCTCTGTAGAACACGTTTATTATTTAAATATCAGGTGTGTACTAGGTATAAGGCTTCCAGCATTTATTAAAGTATTGACAAACATAATGAATAAAAAACATTTATTAATTTTGTCTTGTTTGTAAATCAAAGCGGAATAGTTGTAAAGAAGAGGAGGGGGGATGCAATTAGGTGGAGGTGATGTCGAACAATTTTCACCCCTTTCCTTCCCATCGTCCTCTCTATTAAAAAAAACTCATCTTGTTAGTGGAAAAGAGACGACGGATAATCAGCGAAGCAAATTTGAACAATTACATTCTTTTTTTTTTTTTCACACCACATTGCTATCTTCTTCCTTACAACTAACCCTCAGACCCTCCTCTCTCCCCTTCTATCCGGCATAATCGTAATATAGTCCACGCATTTAATTGGTGGAAACATTTCCTTCATATCCTCTCTCATCAGAATCATACTTTTTTTTCTTTTTCTCCAGCAGCATTTCCATGGACCACACCAAACTAATTAACTTCCATCCAACATAAATAAGAAAGTGGGGCAGGATCCAGAGGGTGTGGGGCATTTGCCCTAAAGACACTTGCCATTAAGCTATTTGCCCTAAAGAGACATTTGCTCTAAAACCATTTGTCCTAAAGGGGCATTTGCCCAAAAAGGACATTTGGCCTAATCAGTAGTGTAAATTTACGGCATTTGGCATTTTTTATGTCCCTGCAGCACGCAGAACCTATTTTACATGCTGCACCGAAAAACACTAAACAGTATGAAAAGAGAACAAAAAAGTGGTTTTTGGGCAAACCCTTTAGGGCCAACGGTTTAAAAAGGGTCCCCCAAAAGCTAGATCAGATCCTGCATAAAGGTAAAGGCCATGAAATTAACAGATTTTTGTTCATCTTAGTTAAGTGGGTTTTAATTTAAGGCTAAGTAACATTTCACTCATGGGTAACAAGGGCAATAATTCCCTTTCCCCCCTTGTTGTCATGACTGCCGGGTGTTTTATGAGTCACCGAGTTGATGAACACACATCGCCTCTCTCTATATATATATCTCCTCTCCCCACCCCCCCCCCCCCCCCCGCGCCTCACCTCACCTCACCTCAATGAGAAAAATCATACATTTTCAATGGGGATGATGAGCAACACAGGAAATGACATTCCGTCATCTTAATACTAATCCGACAGAAAAGAAATGCGATCGTTTTACTGATGGACAAATTGCAGAGTTACGGAAAGTACAGCCATATTAGTAGAGATATTAGAGAACATAAATATCAAAGCAATCAGCTATTTAAGCCAACTACTTACTGTCTTCCTCTGTTATGGCGCATTCACACTAGGCTGGTTGATGCTGGCTGGTTGTAGCCAGCTAGCAGCATAGTCTGAACTGCTACCAGCAGTGGCTTTCTCCAGCAGGCTAGTGATTTTAACAGCAGCTGGTGAAGTTGAACATGTCCCACTTTAGTAGCTACCAGCTGGTCATGTGACTCCCTTCCTGCTGCTGCCATCTAGTGTTAACCTTTTTGTTGCTAGTAGTGGCACTAGTGGTAGTTGAAACTCCACTGCTTGGGTTGGTTGGTTGTTAGATTGTGTTTTTGCAAGATGGTGATTGGATGACTTGCACTGCTAATACCAGCATTGACTGGACAAGTGTGAACCCAAAGCAGCTGCTGCTTGCTGTTGCTGCTAATAGCCAGCAGCAACCAGCGGCTTGTAAACCAGCCTAGTGTGACTGCCGCTTTATGGCGCATTCACACTAGGCTGGTTTACCAGCTGCTAGTTGATGCTGGCTGGTTGTAGCCAGCTAGCAGCATAGTCTGAACTGCTACCAGCAGCGGCTTTTTCCAGCAGGCTAGTGATTTTAACAGCAGCTGGTGAAGTTGAACATGTCCAACTTTAGCAGCTATCAGCTGGTCATGTGACTCCCTTCCTGCTGCTACCAGTGTGCAACCAGCTAGTGTGAACCCTTTGTCACTAGTAGTGGCACTAGTGGGCAGTTGAAACTCCACTGCTTGGGTTGATTGTTGTTAGATTGTGTTTTTGCAAGACGGTGATTGGACGACTTGTGCTGCTAATATCGACAGTGACTAGACAAGTGTGAACCCAAAGTAGCCGCTGCTTGCTGTTGCTGCTAATAGCCAGCAGTAACCAGCAGCTTGTAAACCAGCCTAGTTTGTATCTGGTAGGCATTAGTTAGCTTTTGCACTTTGCACTGAAACCAATGCAATTTGGAGAGGAACTGTGGGTCACTCAGTGACCTACATTTTTGACATTCTGGGTAGTGGGTGGCTGTGCCCCCCTAAAGACCCTCCGCAACAAGCTTAATTTAACCTAATTTCCAATATAAAAAAAAGTTCTGACGTGTAGGTCACTGAGTGACCTACAGTTCTGAAGTGTAGACCACACACACAGTGACCTACAGTATTAGTCTGTTCCCGACGTAATTTTAGTCTTTTTTACTGCTTGAAGATGACTAGTTTTAACTAGTTATTTCCCAAATTCGGTTTTTTGCTGCTGTAACGAAAATGAGTCTTCAATAGTACAGGCAATTAGAAAACGGGACAAACAGAAGTTGGCTCCGCCATTTTTATGATGAAAGGCAACTTATAATTGGTTTGTTGTGTGGTTCGACGTTGAAAAGGGCGGAGCATGTGACGTCAGACTACATAACCAACCAATTAGAAGTTGCGTTCGTTATAAAAAAGGGCGGGTCCAACTTCTGTTTGTTCCGTTTTCTAATTGCCCGTTCAATAGTTGCCCAACTGTTGGGATACAGATCATACAACTGAGCAACATCAATGCAATGTTGCTAGAAAATGCAAACGTTACTTATTCCTTTCATCATTTATTTGTACTAAACAGAACACACATCCTACAAATTTAGTTTTGTTTAGCTAAAGTAACCATGAAGTAGCTTAAACTAAACAAAGTTTACAATAATAAGAATTATTGTTAGAAAATTCATTATCTAATTTCACAGTAGGCCTAATTTGAGCACTCACAACAATAAGTAACACAAATCCGAGTGTAAAGTTTGGTTCTTCTTAATAAGTTCTTTTAACAAAGCCACTTTTTCTTTCAACTTTAATTAACCCATGACAAAAGAAAGAACAAACTTAGTAATAACCCCATCATAAAACCATCAGCAAAAATCCACTTCCGCTTAAAATATCAATGAAATCAAGTGTGTATCCCCTTTTTTATTATCACGGTTATTAAAATGAGGGGAGGTTTGTGATGTTGAAAGAGAGGTAAAAAAAATATTAGAAAACTCAAACAATACCTGAATAGATTACCTAAACTCCCAACTTAAACAAGACGTTTAAGTCGTGAAGATATACAAATAAAACAAATTAATATAAAAACTATACAAAATTGAGGGGAAGAGAAACTTCCCGTTTATAAAAGTAAGAAAATTCAAGATAATTTAGACAAGTGCCGGTAACACACATTGTGTGTGTGTGTAAGATGGAGGGGAGGGTAAAAGTAAATTATAATACTTTTTACATACATACAGAGTGGTCCAATAAATATGAGACAATTTTCTACACTCTAGCATATTATTTAATATTTAGCTAATTGTGTTGACAACAAGGTGGCTGGTTATTTTAGTTTGAAGAAAAAACAAATTAACATGGGTTTTTTGGTTTAAACCTGGGTTTTTTGGTTTAAACCTGGTTTAAACCTGGGTTTTTTGGTTTAAACCTGGTTTAAACCTGGGTTTTTTGGTTTAAACCTGGTTTAAACCTGGGTTTTTTGGTTTAAACCTGGTTTAAACCTGGGTTTTTTTGGTTTAAACCTGGTTTAAACAAGGTTTTTTTGGTTTAAACCTGGTTTAAACAAGGTTTTTTGGTTTAAACAAGGTTTTTTGGTTTAAACAAGGTTTTTTGGTTTAAATAGTGGTACAAATACTAATGCAATAGAAACATTAAAGTAATTAAACTAACCAGTTAACCCAATCCATTTCGCAATTAACCGACGTGGACAGCAGTGATTAACAGAGACATAAAAACCTTCAGTTACAATATATAACTCGCACGACCTTTATGAGTCACGGTATGACCTATGTAGTGAAGCATATTGTGGAAATGAAGTCTTAGTTTTGTTTGCATATTAAAACCAAATAGATTCAGTACAATTAAAAAAAAATCAGTTGTCTTTTGGTTAAAACCAAAGGTTTATTTTAAAAAACCAAGTGGTTAAAAGCACGTCACCTTGGTTAACAAGCCAGAAATATTCCAAAGGGGAAATTTTTTCCAAGGGTAGAAAGAAATAATTGTGAGAATGTTCCCCAAATATTTCTTCTTCCCATTGTTCAAAGTTTCAATCTTCATAATAATAAGAAAATGAAAGAGCCAATAATGCCATGGCATCACGGGACTGGCTCACTACAGCTACCTGGGTCGCTACAGCTACCAGGGTCAGTACAGCTACCAAAAATATAGTCCTTTTTTATCCATACGTTCAGTTTAGGTTCAGCTAGGTTTCATTAGGTTCGGTTAGGTTAGGTTAGGTTTGTTTTGGTTAGGTTTGGGAAAAAGGGTTATATTTTTTTGGTAGCTATATTGACCCAGGTAGCTGTAGTGAGTCCGTCTCGCCGTTCTACCCTTGGTAGCTGTAGTGAACCACAACCAATTCCACAACATTGTATAAGACTATTTCATTTATTGGGTCACCCTGCATATATAACTATATTATAAATATCATTTCTTTGCCCTCTCTCCCTCTCACTCCACCCCCACACTATTCACTCCATCCATCAACATAAAACTTTTTTTTTTCAAAAAAAATAAAATAAAATAAAGGAATATTAAAAACAATTTGGATGACAAATTATGGGGCAAGATGGAGAAATAAAACACTCCAGGGTTACATTATTATAAAAATAAATAAAACATTATTTTTATCCATAGGTATACAAAGTGAAATTACACAATAGAAAAAGTATAGGCTTAATAACTTGAAAGCCCCTCAAGGTGCCAAGCAGCCACTATTAAATCATCTTAAGTTGTAGGTTTTCACATATGTTAATAGCCTAACCGTAAAGGTACGTACGTGGTTAACTTTTGAATTTCAAAGTCACTATAAAACGTTATTTATATATTTATAACGTAAACCAACACTAAAGAAAAGAGCCAAGGGTTGGGTCCCCACTGGGTGTCTTATATATTCTTATTATATCAAGATTTGCCACTGACGCCCCCGTGTTTCCATGTGTAATATATATATGCCCAACCGACATCCAATGATAATTTTGATGGAATGATCTATCCATCAATTAGAGAGAGAGAGAGAGAGAGAAACATGCCAGCAAAAAAAAAACAACGAGAAAGTTACAACACAGAAGATCATCATAAGACCTAATGTGTTTTCTCTCCATTGTTCATATTATTTGACACCCTCACTTATTTACTCCTACGCAAAATAAGACTTAAATTGGCAATTTTCAAAGCAAAATCGCGAGAGAGAGAGAGAGAGAGAGAGAGAGAGAGAAACAAAGTATGAGTCATAACACCATAAAATCGTTACCAATTGGAGCAAATATACAGTGCATCATTTCCATTCCATTCCATTCCATTCCATACAAATTTCAAATGAAGAAAGAAGATGATAACTTAAGCCTTCATTGCTTGTCTCATATTGCCTTTATACTTTAATGACGATGTTTTTATTGGATTAAAAATACGGAGAGGGAAAATTAATTTTGAACAGGTCAAACCGTCTATGGTTTAAAGAAAAGAGGCTTAAAAACATCAAACAAAGAGGGTATAAGAAGCTCAAAGCAAATGCTAACCTCCTCCAACTTAAAATTCCTCATCATCCGTTTTGAAGTGAAAGAAATCAACTTGAAATGGAACAACACCAGCTTTACGCCTTTTTTCCATTGGGGTGAAAAACTATAACTTTTTGTGAAAATTTCAACCAGTGAAAAATAGAAAACACGTGCCCCCCCCCCCCCCGGCCTATTCACTATCATAGGCAAAAGGTCACGATGGTTCAATTTTTTACCAGTTGAAATTTTCAAAAAAAAAAGTTCAAAATTTTTCACCCAATGGAAACAAGACCTAAGGTCCAAATTCAAGAAGAAAACGTCACACTTGAACTTAAAGGTCTCAAACACAGAGAACTCAACAACAAAAACAGGTTTTTCTGTGTTTGTAACTCTGTTCCGATACTTAAGTTGAAGTGTTTAGTTTTCTTTTTGAATTTCAGCCTTAGACTTAAGGCGCATTCACACTAGGCTGGTTTACAAGCCACTGGTTGCTGCTGGCTATTAGCAGCAGCAGCTGCTTTGGGTTCACACTTGTCCAGTCACTGCTGGTATTAGCAGCACAAGTCATCCAATCACCGTCTTACAAAAACACAAAATCTAACAACCAACCCACCCAAGTAGCGCAGTTTCAACTACCCACTAGTGTCACTACTAGCGACAAAGGGTTCACACTAGCTGGTAGCACACTGGTAGCAGCAGGAAGGGAATCACATGACCAGCTTAGCTGGTAGCTGCTAACGTTGGACATGTTCAACTTGCCACTGTTAAAATCACTAGCCTGCTGGAGAAAACAGCTGCTGGTAGCAGTTCACACTATGCTGCTAGCTGGCAACAACCAGCAACTGGTAAACCAGCCTAGTGTGAATGCGCCATTAATGTAAACTAGCTCATGTTCAATTCAAATCACCTAGTCTTTCTTAAGTATTGCTTAGTTTAGCAGTAGCACTTGCCAGCCTACCAGGCAGGGCTGGATTAAGCCAAGAAGGGCCATCTTGGTAATTGGACCCCTTCACCTAATAAATTAAGGCTATAAAATGCAAATAACATTTACAAACGTGTTTACACGGGCACCAAGGAGCACCGGGCCCCTAGGCTTTCAGCCTACTTAGCATAATGGATAATTCGGGCCCTGTTGCCAGGTCTATTGCACGTTTATATATCACACAATATCAATGAGTCACCGTGTCAAGAACTTTGATAAAATCTAAAACAACAAAAACTCATAAAAATTCTTGGAAAGCTAACTAAGGAAACCACTTCTGTGTCATCATGGCGAAAAAATGTAATCCTCATCAATTTGTATCAGAAGAAGCTACACAAAATAGTAAGAACACAAGAGATGATGATCTTCCATTGAGTCCATTCCATTGTTCAGTGAGTATGAAAGACTGAACGCAAAAGAATCTTATCTGTTTTCCCCCAGAAGCTATTTTTTTTTCCATAGAAATCATAGCCATCCCCACACAACAAGAAAACGAAAACAAGTAGAAAAGTGTCTGGCAAAAGAGTGTGATGAGGTCATGGCCCCAATCTTCGATCACTTTACCAAACACCGAAAAGGCCAGAACCCACAGAAACAATTCATACACGCATACTTGTATATAGGTCATAGCAATTTGTATTGACACAACCTAAAACCTGAGCCTGAAAAGCTTTCAAGGTATTGATAACTATAAGCTGACAGTTGTTGTTCGCTCTTTTAATGTGTGACGTCAATTGGGTCTTTCAAACACAAAAATATGTCGTGTCACCTTTGTCCGATCACAATTACCAGAATCTTTAGTCTCACATCTCTTGATGCAAATGCTGACAAGTAGAATTGATTTGATTGTCGACTTGGTAAGCAAAGTTATCAAGCTGTTGAGCAAATTGACAAAAGTTGAAAATTTTGGTCACAGTAGGACTTAGGCCAGAACTTGGGCCAAAAATCAGAAAAGTTCTGGAATTCTATTCCAGACCTGCAACAGCAAACGGTCCGCGGGCTGTATTTGGCCATTCGGGTCTCGCTATGTGGCCCGCAACGAATTTTGGAAATAATTGCATAATGTTATTTGTAATTTTTTTTAAAAAAAATTAGTGCTGTATGTCAAAGTTGAAAGTTAAATGTCATTGATAAGGAATTCCTTGAAGGGATTCCATGAACAAATTTACTGAAATACATAACATGTTTCGGCAAAGCCTGTGGGCGCCCACAGATAGTGGCATGGGAGCTTTTGTCATAAAGAACTTGCCCAACTTCCAATAAAAATAGGCAAATTATTTCTGTTTAATTATTTCTTAATCAATAAAGTATCACCCTCCAAAACTTACACTTGCGGACCGTGTCGGATTTTTTGGGGGATAACTCCGTCCTCACCCATAACCGAGTTATGCAGGCCTGTTTCATTCAAAAACTCCTCGAAACCAACCCACAAATTAAGACAGCCCAGTCACCGCACCACCCAACATTCTTCCCAATTCTAAACATCAATCAAAAATGTCATGTTTTCAACATGAACTAAAGAAACAAAAAAAACTTTTGATTTAGTAATGTTTACTTAACACTTGCCATATGGAAAACAACTTTGAAAACAAATGAGCAGAATGTTCAAAAGAACAGACACAGTAGCAACTTGCAAAAGAAAAAAACCCAATAATGAAAAAAAAAAAAACTTATTTTCATTCAACTCACATAATAAGTTTAAGAGGCTGCTACACATCGCAAAACACACATCTCTGCTAGATTTTGTGGTTTTTTAAAATTACTTTTACGTATTTTTATGAGCATTTTTAATGGATGTTTTTTTCTTATTTTGAAATAGTTTTATTTTAAAATAGAACCGCACTTAGCAATTTTTTTGTCATTCTATCACTCGATCAGCATATATTTAAGGTGCACACATTGCACTTTGAAAACTTAATATTAGACAATTTTATATATGAAAAATAAACATATTGCCGCGACTTTGTGTATTTTAAAAAATAACACTTTTTCTTTAACATTATGTCTATGGGTTCAATAGCAAAAACGATGCTAGCGCTCTTTGCGGAGATTTATCAAAGTTATTTTGTGATGTAACCTCTTAACCCAGTCTTTATGGCCAGTGGTCACTTAATAAAATGTAGAGTAAATTTAAACCGCTCAAGACAGGGAGACAAACACTTGGCCAAAAAAGTTACTACTGGTACTAAAAATGTGTGTACAAATAAATTTCAAACAACTATTTTGTATACATGTACATGTATATTAAACTGTTGATATTTTCAGGGTTTATTTTTCAAGTTTTATTTAATTCCTTTCTGAAAAATAAAACAGCCGTTATCTGGTAACCATCAAAAAAAAAACATGGGGGTTTCTGGACTAGTGTGAAATAACACTTTCCGTATTTTATCGTCAGAATTTCAGCTTCTAGTAGGCAGCCCCGGATAGCACCCCAAACTCAATTTCTCAGCCCCCTGCCCCCCCACACACACCTCCTCTACTAGAGCTTACAAAACTGTTAAAATTGTAATGTCTGACTGGGAAAACTCAAACACAACACACAACAGGAAACCTGTCATTGAAACGAAACAGACTTTAGGGATTGATTACATGTGTACTTGTTTCTAGTTAGAAGAAGTCTTTATATAAATGGAAACAGTTAAAAAGCTCCCTTTCACACCAGTAACTTCCGATGTAATGAAACAGTGTTATTCTATTTTCAATCAGACTTTGTAAGTTGCCACAAGAACCATTTAGTAAACTTCCACATTTGCCCTAAACCATTTTTTTGTTCTCTCCTTTCATACGGCTTATGTGCACTACTGATTAGGGTAAATATCCCTTTAGGGCAAATGTCCCTTTAGGTTAAATGATTTTAGGGCAAATGTCCCTTTGGGGCAAATGATTTTAGGGCAAGTGTCTTTAGGATAAATGTCCCTTTAGGGCAAATGATTTTAAAGCAATTGTCCAATTAGGACAAATGTCCCTTTAGGGCAAATGGTTTTAAAGCAAGTGTCCGATTAGGGCAAGTTTCCCACACCCTATATAAGGGGTGCTCAAACTTCCTGAGAAGTAAGTGGTCGGTCAGTGACACTTAGAACAGTGTACATCGAAGAAATTTTGTGGATCACCAAATAAAAAAAGTCACTGACACAAGCCAATTCTTCAAACCGTTGAGAGACCATGAATGAATTTTATTCAATTCAATGAAATCATTTGAAAAGTGTCTCCAATAAAGAAGAACCCAGGGTCAAGTTCAATGAGGGAGGTGGAAGGTGAAGAAGAATACTAAACGGGTCCTGGCATGTCTGGAATGTTATGGGAGCACACAACCACCCCATGTGTCCTCTCCACAAAGTGGATAATGAAAATGACAGCTGCTGTAGCTCTAAAAAAAACCGGGAACTCCTGATTGAGTTGTCTATTTTCTCTATCTTATAGAAGGGATAGGGGTTTTGTAAACCCCCTTCTTTACAAATACATTTCAGTCTATATAAGCATAGAATTCGAACTGGTTTTAAAATAATTCTCCCCCAGTCTTTTTATTTATTTATTTTTTTTACAAAAGACTTCATTCAAGTCGGAAGATTGTTATGTTGGTGGGATCTGTGGACAACCGCGTCCAACTGGACTTAAAAAGAAAGGGCTTTAGAAATGTTCACCAAGCAGTAGCAGCACATCATCGTCACGACTAAATCTCAGCCTTTTTTTTTTCAAAAGATCCCTCCCTTACCCCTACAGTAACCAAAAAAAAAACTAATAAAAAAGCAACAGAGAGTAGAGACACGACACGACCCACCCCCCTCCTTTCTCCGCCCAAATTGAATAGCAGACGAGTGTCCCCAATGAGTCCAAAAACTCCAAACACAATTGACAACCTTTATTTTTTTTTTTAAAAACTGTAAACTTCTTCCAACTCCACCCCATGGGCCACAGGCCCACACACTTGCATAGTCTAATCTTTAACATTGTCAACCTAAAACCAATTCTACCTACCCCCCCCCCCCCACACACACACATATTTAAGAATACAAAAGGTGATAAATTGTTGAGAGAGAAAAAAAGTGTTTGTGACAGTAATTCATGAATGAATTCTTTCAATTTTTGGGGTAAAGTATCATCATATTTCATGTAGGCCTATTCACACTTTAAAACCTGAAAACAAATGTGAAGAATTGTTTTTTTTTTAAAGCTCAGGTAGGTTTTCAGCAAAATAGAAAATATGCAATTCTGAAATAAATGTAGTTGTTTTTTTTTCGAAATGTTTTATGGCAATACTAAAAAAAAAGGCAAGTTTAATATATTGGTGATTGAGGTGAAGGACATACAGTAAGCGTCATTTTTAAAATGATTGTGACAATAATAACAAATATCGTTGTTAAATAAGTGACAATTTAAAACTAATCGGTGGCATTTGATAACAAATTATGCTTAAACTTCATTCACACGACGTCGAGCGACCTACCTACCTCCAGGTCGCAAACGGTTCAAGTCGCTACCCAACAACCAATCAGAGACCAGATTTTTTTTTGCATATGGCGT
This sequence comes from Brachycybe producta, assembly GCA_036925085.1. Lineage (NCBI taxonomy): Eukaryota > Metazoa > Arthropoda > Diplopoda > Playtdesmida > Andrognathidae > Brachycybe > Brachycybe producta. The sequence goes on from JAUPFP010000018.1 coordinate 3,134,407, forward strand.
CTTTGACGCCATGTTTTATGATATTACACACCATGAAGACAATCCCAAAGTGACTTGCGACTTGCTACTTAAAGTCGCTATGCTAGTCACTAGTCGCAGATGCTACGCTCAAGGTAGCAGGTATGAAGTTCCAGCTTTAGCTGGAACTTTTTCCAGTTGTCAACTAGAGTTCTAGCCTCTAACAAGTGTTTTTAATTAAAAAAACCTTAATTGTTGGTTGATATAAACTGGGATTGTTGAGAAACATTTGCTTGATATTGCATAAAGATCCGAGCTTTAACTATTACTAAAAAATCCTCAAAAACCAATGTAAAAGTAACTAACTAGTTGTTCTCAAAGACAGCCTTAATAATAATACATAAGTTATTTATGTCATATATTCCATTAAGTTGTACTACCATTGTTAAAAGCGAGCCATGTTGGGCAAACAGTTAATTGCCTAAGAACAAACACAGGCTGGGATATGGGGCCATACTATTTAAATATAGGTCTTACGCAAAGTGCTGCATGTGACTGTGGTCTGGTTCAGCCAATGGAGCAGTTACTTTAATGTGCTCCGGCTCTCATCACATGTACCGAGATAGATTTGGAAGAGCCTCGTGAAGCCGGGCTAGCTTGTGCCAGCTTTTCAAAGGACAAGATCTAACAAGGAACTAACAACAAAAAATAAGACAGAAATTTGAGTGACATTAGGCCGGGTGCAAATTAGAGAACTAAGTGAGCGAGCAACCAGCAACCAAATCATGATCACGTGACGAGAAAGTTGTCGCTGGCACACAATAGTTGCTTGTTGCCTCTGCTCACCACATACTGAGCATAGGCAACATCCACTTACTACTGTTGCCAAATACTAATTTAGTTGCTTGCAAATGCAGTGGTGGCGAGAAGTGTAGTGTCACCAGCAACTGTTGCTGGTTACAAGCTTGCATTGTTGTGTAACACCCACTAACTCACGATCCCACCAAAACCATAGCCTGGGGGTAAACAACTCCTGCTTGTCCCTCCCTCCCTCTCTGATACCATACTTCTGACTCATATCAAAGTGGCGGATTGATACTCTTAGGACCATGGTCACTTGGACCTGGTTACACCTCGTAGGTGTACACAGGTCCAAGGTATAAAAGGACCATGTTCCTCTTTGTCCGTTGTCCTTGCTTGCTCAACTTTTGTATTACGTTGGATTTCTATATCCGTACCACATCATGGGCCCAATATATGAAACAATTCATTCTTGTAACCTGAGTTTCTGTACAAGAATGAATAAAGTGTTTATAATGAGAAACTGCATTAACTATTTGTCTGGAAACTAATCTTTCTCTAGACAAGCTGGAGACACCACAAGGCAAGGAGACATACAGATCCTGGAGGAGCTACAACATTTTCTGGTAACAAATGAAGATAAGATGTACATCAGTGACGACCAGGAGCAATGGTCACCATCCTTCTGCGAAGACTACACCCCTGCACAGAAGGATGATCACAATCAATCACCATCCGACTTTCTGTAGCTCGAATCTTCTTTGTGCGGTCACCACGCGATCAGGAGAAGAAACGAGCTATAGAAAACATCATCATAAGTTGGTAAAAATTATAAGGTCGTCGCCAAAAGCTCACAGTTGCCTAATTTGCACCTGGCCTTAAGGTATTCAGATTTTTAGTAAAATACTGCATCTGCATTTTGTGTCGGTATGCTTGAATACTAGCTGTGAAATGTTCATCTCGGTGCCAAAAAAAAATTGGCCGTGAGTTCCAAATCAACAAACTCAATAACAAGAGTCCAACAACAATTAATTGTCGGCCATCTTGTCGTGAACCCCCACCCCCCAACAGCCTCCTTACATCTCTTCTCACTGTGGCCACCCAACTATTGATTTTATAAACAGGATTCACATTCCTCTCTCCACACCAACTATCTAGGCTCAATGACCAAAATACCGGTGGGTCCAAGTGATTATAACAACTAAAATGACTGTGTGAAAAAAAAATATTTCAAAAGTTTTAAAAAAAAATGTACAAGCAGAAAACTAATGATCAACGATAAGAATTCATGTTTTCTGACGAAAATTCCATCTTTATGTCAATATACTATAATAACACCATATATGGATGGTCATCATGGCGTTCTCATCTTTTTTTTCTAAATAAAAAAACAGGTTCACACTTGAACAAATGTTACTACAGGTGGGGGATTTGGATAGATAGAAAGAATAAGCAAGTCACAATTTTTCAATGATGTCAAATTGAAGAATTTTTATTTGCAAGAATGATAATAAAAAATAAGAAAACTTCAATTGTGGACGTGATAAGAAACGAGAAAGAAAAAATATAACCAGACTCACAATATGGAGCCCTGCAGAGGACTTTTGCAAATTTTTTTTGAATCTCGCCATGTCGACTTTTTCCAGAATTCTCGCCATGTCGACTTTTTCCAGAATTCTCGCCATGTCGACTTTTAATCTCTTTCTTTTTGTAATATTTTTACACCAATAGATGTCAACTTATTATTTATTTTGCCATGTTAATTATGCCATGTTGCGTGCACCATATTCTAATAATTAAATTATTGCAAGTGCCCCTCTTTTGTAGCAGCAACAGGGAGGCTGATTTTTTTTTAATCAAATAAATCGATTTATTTCATTTAAATCAGATTTTTTATCAGATTTTTTCAGATTTTTATGATGATGTTTGCAAAAATGAGTAACAATAACATTGTTAATTGTTAAGTTGTTAGTAAAATAATTGCAAAATACGAAAAAAATGTTAAAAAAACGTTCAAATTTGAAAATAATAAGTTTCAAGCACTTTTAATTTAACATTCTGAACATAAACACGAGCTGCAGCCTTTTCAGTTCAAAAAGCAAATCAGTGCCTCAGAGGTTAAGTCACTGGGTTGTCACTTATTTTTTTTTAAAAAAAAAAACACGATTTTACATCTTCTTAAGATGTAAAATTTGTGTTTTTAAACAGCTTGTCAAGTTCCATCAGCGGTAAACAGTGGTAAGTCCACAGTTTTACACATTGGCTGCTGCTAGATGGTGGTATACCACATTAAGTCCTATTCCTTCAATGAAGAGAAAAACTTTCAAAATGTAAAATTCACTGTAAAATTTAGGTTTGGTGACTTAAAACGGTTTACCTATGAGGTTCTTAAATAGATTACTATTACTATTTATATCTACAGTATTTGTCCCTGATTTCCACCAGTCAATTGGGGGATACTTCCTCAAGCATATCTTCCGAAAAAATAACGCATTAATGAAAGGACTACCACCGGACTTTATTTTAAAAACATAGAAAAAAATGCTGGGAATTGTTTTATTTTTATTGTATAATTTTAATGTTTAAATAAATGTGAATTTTTTTTAAAAATTTTATTTAAAAAACAACATTTGATTTATTTAAAAAAAATCATTTGATTTAAATCACTGCCACCCTGAGTATATGGTAAGTAACTACAAATAGAGTATATGGTAATTAACATGGCCGAATAAAAGATTAAAAGTCGACATGTCGAGATTCTGGAAAATGTCAAAATGTGGAAATTCTGAGAACAAGTCGACATGTCAAGATTTTAAAAAAAATCTCACATGTCCTTTACAGGGCTCCGTACACCCACAAGAGGACAGAAAAAATAAGAGATTATATTATATATATATGTCTATAGATTTTAAAAGAATCCACCTTTCTCTATCCTCTAATGTTGTATAATATTACATTGAGTGAGGATTACGACCTTTATTTAAAACAAGGTGGCAAGATAGCAATCTCCCCATTCTCTCTTCTTCTTCTTCTGCCAAGTATAATGTATGCATGCCGTGAGTGAGACTAATAAAGAAAAAAGCCGACATTCCATTGCGTTGGCAACATGAAAATTCTCCATTCAGTAAGCTGACCAGCCACATATGTACATAAATAAACAAGACACTTGGGCTTTTTTTTATTATTATTATTCTCACTATATACACACACCCGTCACTATCACTCTCTCTAGAAAGAAAAATACACTTTTGTTTGTTCGTTCTATTTCAAATCTCATGTCAACAGTGATTAAAAACATTTAAGAATCTTGTCTCCAGAAATTCTTTGGCAAGAAAATCATCAGCCCTTCTTGACATGGGTGGGTGGGGGCTCAAGAAAATTCCATCGGTGTTCAACTTCAAACTTTTACATTCTTCTTTTTTTTTTTTTTTTTTTTTTTTTACATAATTTCTGCGTTTTTGAAAAGAACTTGAGCAACAAATGTTTTGGAAACTTAGATGAGTCACAACATTACAGCATCATTTACAGGTGTTTTCGGCAGAAATGGCAATTTGAAAAAATATGAATTCCGATTTCAATATATATTTTTAAATTTCTGTAATACCGATTCAAATTATACTTTTTTTCCGAATTTTTCGAATACCAATTTCGATTCTAATACCAAAAAAAATACGGATTAAACTCAAATTCTAATCCCCACCTCTATCGCTAATATAATATTTTAAACTAGCGGCTAGTTTAAAATGTGGCACTGCCGTATCTATGACTTATATAACCTAGTGTTGTAAAAAAAAACGTGTTTTTTTTTCTTGACGTTTTTTACAAAAAAAAACATGTTTTTTTTAAACGTTTTTTTTTATTTTTCTTATTTTCTATTTCCCAACCCTTAATAGTGTTGAAAATGAACGAACGTGTTTTGTTACTATTTTTTTTTTAAAGTTTTTATTTTAAAAAAAAATATTTTTCAGATTTCCTATCCTATAGTGAAGGTAATTAAAATGGCTTTAATTCACAAATCTTATATCAGGATTCACTACAAACCTACCTAAAGAAAGGCTTTTTTTTTTGCATTTCCTCCCCCCCCCCAGCTTTTTTGTTAAAATAAAACATGATTTTTGATTCATGATTTATTGGAGATTGACGATTTTTTTTAGAGGTGGGACGAATCCTAAATTTTCTAGAATCCCAATCCTAAAAGATTTCGAATCCCTCATTTAAGAATCCTATATTATTCATTAAAAAAATACAATAAATAAAATAATATTAAATATTAAATTATTAATAATAAAAAACAAGTGTGGCTTCACTCAGGGTCATCACAAGGTGATATTTGGTGATCCGGGTTGCAACAATCGCCGGGGTTTTTTTTTAGTTAGTTAGTTTTCGTTTTGTTAGTTTTACCAAAGTTTCTAACAGTTTTTTTTTAAGGTTAGGAGAGGATTCGAATGGCGCATCCCTATTTTTTTTTCTTGGCTCAACTTGGGACGAGAGAAAAAAAACGAAAACTAAGAAATTGAAATAAACATCATTTCAGAAACACTTTCAAATGTCTACTTAATATTGATTCTAAAATTTCTGAATGATCCGAATTGCATTTCATAAATAAATATGTGAAGATTTAACAACAGCTGCAATTTAAGAGACATGTGCCAATAGAAGGGGGATATGTCTACCATAATAATCGTGAGGGGGATTTCCATTGCGCCCTATACAAATACAAACGGCGAGACAACATACAGGGAGGGCCACAAGTCACCATACCCCTAGTGACTTGGAATATCACCTGGTGACAAATAAGTGTTTTGCAAACAGTTGGTAGCGCAGGCATTTAGAAATCGGGACAAACACAAGTTGGCTCCTCCCTTTTTATGATGACCGGCAACTTCTAATTGGTTTGTTGTGTGGTTCGACGTTGACGTCAGACTACATAACCAACCAATTAGAAGTTGCGTTCGTTATAAGGGCGGAGCCAACTTCTGTTCATCCCGTTTTCTAATTGCCTGTCATTTTGGCAAGTTGCCAACAGGGCAGGCATTTAGAAATCGGGAACAACTTCAGTTGGCTCCGCCCTTGTTGTGTTCGTCCCGATTTCTAAATGCCTGTGTTGGACGCTCGTGGCAATGAAAAATAAATACCGCAATACGAGTAATTTTTCGATTGAAGAACACTTAGTTGCGAGTGTTTGGATCCACGAAAGACCGCACACTGTGCCGACATAACACCAGCGATTAAGCTTGCCACCCGTCCTCCTTTGTGGAGGAAAGTCCTCCATTCGGAAGAAATGTCCTCCGTCCTCCACGAAGGCAAAACTGTCCTCCACACAATACATTTTATAAAAACATGTTTTATTTTTTCCTGTCCTCCACAAAGGAGGACGGGTGGCAAGCCTACCAGCGATGTTACGTAAAATGTTGCAAAGAACCTGAAGCCGTATCCAACTCTGCAGAGACAACGATGAAGCTCACACAGACCCATTAGATTCCTAGGTAAGTATGGAGGTATTTTGACTCATGGCCCATGCCCTGTACATGCAATATTAAAGGCTCGCGAGCCAAACCATGAGGTGTGGCATGAAATTCCACATTTTTTTTTTTATTTATGAGAGAGAATATCAGGTCAAAGGTAGAAGAATTTATTTACTGTTTGTTGGCAGTAAATTCTTTATGAATATCAAAAAAAAAAAACCTTGTTGGTATTCCCGGTCCAAAGTTTTTGGCCAGAGAATCCCACAGGAAGTGCCAACCTCCAGCTGAGAACATTCCTATTAATTACTCAACTTATATGTGTGTACACCTCTACACTTTTTATAAATATAAACCACGTGCAAAACTTTCTCACGATATACACCTTAAAAATTAGCTAAAATAATACGTCTATTTTAAAGGTGGCAGTTTGTCAACAACAAAAAAATGTTCTCTGAATTGCAAGATCTTCGTGTGGATTATGTCTGATTTTAAGTTCGAAGTCCTACACCAGCTACACCGAAAAATCTCCGCAAAGAGCGGTAGCATCGTTTTTCTATTGCCTATATGCGTTAAAGAAAAAATGTTAATTTTTAAAATACACAGTCGCGGCAATATGTTTATTTTTCATTTGTAAAGTTGATTGGGTAAATAGAATGACAAAATATTGTTGAGTGCGCGGTTATATTTTTAAAAAACTATTTCAAAATCACGAATTTCTAACTTTTTAAGTTAAACTCCATTGAGTACGCGCTCGTAAGCAAAAAAAAAAAACATCCATTAAAATTGCTCGTAAAAATAATTTTAAATAACCACACTTAAACTACAGTGAAGTCAACACATTGGCGGACGTGCTGATTTTTTTTTTTCTGATTTTTTAAAATTATTTTGACGCATTTTTTTACGAGCATTTTAATGAATGTTGTATACGAACGCGTACTCAATGGAGTTTAAAATAAGAGTCAGAAATTCGCGATTTTGAAATAGTTTTTAAAAATATAACCACACTTACCAATGCCTTTTGTCATCATTCTATCACTCGTTCAGCATATATATTTAAGGTGTACAATTGCATTTTGAAAACTTCATATTGGACAACTTTAAATAGTGTTGCTAATGTAAATACCGGCTTTACAGTCAGGAAAACAATATATGTCACCGAAATCCAACTATATAAAAAAAGTTAACTTTCTAAAGTAATTGTGGTGAAACTGTGGACACATCAATGAGACGCCCACCCACCTAATTATAGGCATATTAAACTAAAAGCTTGCCTAATAGCAACAAACAACAACCCATAATCACATCCACCCACCCACCTGCCTACCTGGGAGTATTCTTGTACCTAAACCATTTTTTTTTATTTGACAAACCATATTTTAAACAACTTTAAAATAACATTATAAAAATAAAATTAAACGTGGCCAAAAATATATATATATATATATATACAAAAAAATCGAGACAATGGGCGTCGTCCCCACTTTGGTAAACTTAACTACCATCCTTCAGAAGAAGAAAAGAATTCTTTTGAAGTCAAGAGGGGTTAGAGCACAAAATTAAAACCAAAAAAAAAATGTCTTGCAATTGGTAAATTGTCTGTACAGCAGCCGCCCAAGAGCAAAATTCATCTGCGCGAGAGCTCAAAAAACAAAAAAAAAAAAAAAAAAAGCTGACCATGACCTTTAAAGCCAAACTCATTAATCCTCAGTCAATTTTATAGATGCATTTTATTATAATCTTCGAAAATTTATGAACCATTTCAGAAGTAATCAAACAACGGAAATCGCCCAAAAAAAAAAAGGATTAATTATGGAGCCACAAAACATGTATAAGTTTTTTTTTTTTAAAAAATCGTTTAGTAATTTCCTGTGCACTTTTTTTTAGAAAACACATTCAACGTGAAGATCATAAAATATATTATTTTTTTAAGCTAATATTGTAGAAGTAAGACTAGTAGGCCCTATTTCATGCAAACCAAGATGTTTGCTTTTTGGGTCGAGGTGGATTTCATTCAAATCAACGGGATTAAAGTCAATTGATGTTTTACATTAAAAATCGCGAATTTTCTAACTATTATGTTAAACTCCATTGAGTAAGGAAGAGTTAGAAATTCGCGATTTTCAAATAGATTTTAAAAATAGAACCGCACTTAACAATTTTTTTTGTCATTCTATCACTTGATCAGCATAATATTTAAGGTGCACACATTGCACTTTGAAAACTTAATATTGGACAACTTTAAATATGAAAAAGAAACATATTGCCGCCACTGGCGTATTTTAAAAATTAACGTTCTTTAACATTGGGTCTATGGGTTCAACTTGAGAACAACGATGCTAGCACTCTTTGCGGAGATTTCTTCAAAGTAATTTTAAAATACAGCTGAAATTAAATTTTTTATGGGAAATCTTTATAAAACAGAAGCTAGTTTCGAAGACTAAACGGGGCCACACTCTTTCCTTAATTACAAGCCAACCTGTTAATTCATCTACGGAGCTTACGTACTTTTCTGCGCTATTGTATAATATACGACAATATTTGAGTCGTGTGACCCCGAGCTTACTTTCTGACCCCCCCCCCCCCCCCCCCCCCTCCTCCTCCTCCTCCAATACTCTATCAATGTAACAAACCTTTTCGTATGAAAAGAAACGATTCCTTAAGCAGATGACTAATAGGTTTTTATCTTTAAAAAAAAAATCTACAATTAAATTTAATTTAATCAGCAAATAAGAAAAAGTTTTTGTTTTTTTCAAAAACCATTTTGAAGGAGTGAACCAACAACAACAACAACAACAAAAAAAAACGAATTCAAATTCCAGACTACAAATAAAGTACACACCAGTTACTCAGCACTTAAATTTTTTCTCTCCTACATACTGTATACACCCCAACAATAAAAAATATATAGAAAGCTTCACCCATCCATAACCCACAACCAGATGATATATTAAAATACATTACACAAAAATCTAAAGCCGGTATTACACTAGCAACCTCCGATGCAATTCAACTTGCAATGCAACCAACCCGTGATGTGACTTGCAACTAGTAGACTTTGTAATAAACTTCTATATCACACTATGCAACTTAGTTCCCAATCAAGTTTTCAAAGCTTCGTTTATGTCAAGGGGCCGACACATTCGGGTGAATCTCGTACGGTATCGGAAGCCATTTTACTTTTAATCCGCGTTTTATTGAATTTTAAAATTTCAATTCTATTCTGGATACATCCCAGTAAAATGCAGCTAAAAAGTAAAATGACTTTCCATCCACACCATCTGCTGTGAATCTTAGTGAAAATCGTACGTGATTTTCTGTTTCAATGTCAGCTGCCCCCTTGGTTTGTGTCCATATTGTGATCAACTAACAGGAAGTGCATAAACCGGAAGTCATGAAACCGGGAATTCGTTCAATGTTACATGTGTCATTTCCGGTAAACGTGGCCTGATTGGTTGTTTGTTACATGAAAGTTACATGAAAAGTCTGTCAGAAGTTGAACCTTTTCAGTTCAACTCGGTGAGATTGAGTCTCACACTAGTTAAAAGGAAAGTTTTATCCAGTTGCATGTCATATTATTTCACTATAAACATTGAAGTTGCATGTCACATTGCAAGTTTTCTTGCATCAAAAAGTTGCTAGTGTAATTAATAGCAGCTTAACTCGAACGATTTTTAATTTTTTTTTGTTTTGCAAAAAAATGTAACAAAAAAAAAACTGATACTCTTTGGCCTCTTATACAATTTAAATATACCAAGAATGTTTGTGTGTGGGCTCCTTTTTTTTTCTTCTTCTTAATTCTTTAACAAAAATGCCTTAAGGATAAGCAAGAGAAGAAGTGGTTCAGAGAAAGAAAGAGAGACCTGAAGAAAGGTTTACCCTCTCCCAATCAACATGATTGACAAGCAAAACCCCTCTTTCCCATGCCCTTGAATGCCAAGAATGTCTTTACCTGATAAATTTTTTGAAGTGGGATAGATTGAAGGAAGAACAAGAAAGAAGAAAAAAAAAAAAACGAGGAGGGGGAGGATACGTTCCAGAGAGGGAGGAGAAGGGGGGGGAGGGTGAAAGGAAGATAAAGAAATTCATCATTCATTTTTGGACTGCAAATTGACCCATCACAAGACATATACATATATGATGTGAAAAATAGATGAAAAAACAAGGTGATGACAGAGAAAAAGCAAAAATGAAAGAAAGTTGGTATTTAGTGTGTGGCTTCAGGTTTTTCTTCTTTCTACGAGGATTAACCCACTTTATTATTTTATCCTTTCCTCTCCTCCTCCTCCACCTAACAGATTAGTTATATTCTCAGGAGATGATAAGATTTACCATTGCCCACTACTACCACCACCTCCTTTATCCAGTTTCTTCTCAAAAGAGTTAAAAAAAAAGGATAGAGTTCACAGGTGAACATAGTGGTTGGGTCACATTTTATTAAGAAAGAAGGTCAGTGAACCCTTCATAAATTGGTAACAAATCCTGTATTATTGATCTTTTTTTTATATTTATAATTAATGCTAAGTAAGTGACAAGGAAAACAAAAGATGTGCTTGTTAGGACAACTTAGACATTGTCCATTTCTAAAGAACGAGGAACCTCACTTTGACATAAATCCATAGAGATCTACCTACAGACGTCGGCCTACACTACTTTTATTATTAGTCTACGTATGTTGGGATTAGAATATAATTTGACAAAAGTAATGAATTACTGCAGTTAAATTACTTTCTTCAGTAATTTAGAAAGGCCACCAGAGTACTTTTTAGAAACATGTTTTACATAATAGAAATTAATTACTTTACAATTACTTTTATTTCTGTATAAATGCACTGATGATTCCATGATTATACTTGAGGTATGCATTTCCATTCAAAAGGGGGGGGGGGGGGGAGAGAGAATGTTTCTTGTTACAAAATTGCTTTTCCTAATGGTAAACAAAACTGAAGTATAATTGCTGTGCAAGTCAAAACGTTGTAACAGCCAATAGCAATTCGAGTGGCAACTTGGCCAGTCAGTTATATTTTTTTATACACATGAGTTGAATGAATTCAAATTAAATGTGTTTAGGTGAATTATACGGAATCCAGTTAAGGGCATGAACCAAATAAAAATTGACTTTATTATTAATATTTTAAATTGAAATACTAAATCAGTATTTTGTCAATATAGTTTATATTTAAGTATTAACTCCATATTTTCAGATTATAAACTGAATAAATTGAATTTGACATATTGTTTGTTTGTCCTTCACAGGGCTCTGTAGAACACGTTTATTATTTAAATGCATTTAAATTATCAGATGTGTACTAGGTATTAGAGACTATAATCACGTTGTAAATGCCAACAATGTCAATATAGTGACAACTTGTCAGCATATATCTTGCTTGTTGGCATTTACAACATTTTTTGGAACTGAAGTGAAGTTTAAATTTTTTTTAAATATATTTTAATACTGATTAATAATTTTTAATACATTCTCGTCATGTCTTAGCTTCCTGTAAATTTTAATACAATATTTCATGCCATTTACTGTAATTGGTTTAGTAGAAAAATGTGGTTTTTCTATCGCCTGAAAAATTTAAATTTTGGCATTATACCACACGTTATGGAAATGGCATGCTTCAATTATTTAACCAATCAAATGTGATTTGGACCCTGTTGTCATATGAGTATTTTTTTGCCTTCGAACAGATCCAACAAACAACCGTTGCCCCTATGGTGTAGTCCACTAGGTTTGCAAGACATGAAGCAACTAGTTACTGGACAGAGGCATCTGTAGACAGCTTCAGAATTTCTTTGGCTCCCCCCACTCTTAAGAGCGTCATCAATTTCTGATTGGTTTATTATTCAGTCTGATGTCACATGCCCCGCCCTTTTTATTTCTAATTGGTTGATATTTAGTCTGACAATCAGAAAAGGGCGGAGCCAAAGTAATTCTGAGGCTGTCTACATATGCCTATTTACTGGATGCAGCCCCGGCTCTAGGGGTCATGCAAAGTCAAATGTGGCGCCATAATATGGGCATACAAAATGCAACAAATAACGTGTCACATTATGACAGGCCTTGTAACTTCATCAATAGCCGCCATCATTTTCTGATGCCAACATTTTTAATTTCACGGCGCCCCCACAAAGCAGCGATCCGATGCTTTGCATCGTTTGCTTACCGTGTTGAGCCGACCCTGACTGAACGTCCTGTGGACAGCAACACGTACCTCAAGTTGTGGACACAATGTTTATTTGTGATGCTACATGTTTCAACAATATGTTCACGGAGACTGCTTTTGATGTGGGTCCGCAGATTGGATCGATTTAAATCAAACTCAAGTTAAATCGCGATTTAACTACTCAGCTGATTTTTTTTTCTCCAGAATTTTTCTGATTTTTCCTTTTTATAAAATGATTTTATTATAATTTGCTTGACAGCTGAATAAACAGATTTGAACACTTATTTATGAATGAAATTACAAATTACAAATTCAATGAAAATTTGCACAGCACATGAACATGTTGAAGCTTTTAAATAAATGGAGGCATTCTTATTTTGCAAGCGCAGCGATATTATTTCTTAATATTTAGAATTTCCGGCCAGCAAAGCGAGTTGTCCAAAATAGCAGCCATTTTTTAAAAAAATTATGAACAGCAGTGAAAATAAATATAAGTTTTCCCTCAAAACCAAATTTCAAATGCCCTGAGAATCCTAATTTATTAACAATGTCTCGTGTCATATCTTGATATCACACAGCCACGAGGCAGTGACACAGTCTCTCCCTCTCTCTCTCTCAAGAATAAATTGTTATAACTTATGACTTTTAAATTATAAAGTTATGACAGTTTACTACGAGTTCATATATTACAATTTACAACAAACTTCAGATTGAAATGAAAAACCACCATCATAACATCAATTCTTTTATCTCTATATGAGGCTTTGACGATGACTGAACAACAACCCACTAGACATTACCATTAATTACCAATTGGACACTTAAGTCACAAATATCTTGTGAGCTGCAGATGGTTTTTTTTCTTGACAAAAGACGTATGTCCAGTTCCATTACCACACCCCTCACGACCCACAAGTTACATGCCAGTTAGTTGGCGGCCACAAAAAAAAACATCCCACACCTCGAAATATAGTGGACAATCATTTTTTTTTGTGTGTGAAAAAAATTGAAAGAAAGTTAAGAATGTCTGAAAAGTTTTTTCTTCTTCAGGGTGGGCAAATGCTCACAAAGTGGTTGGAATGTAGCTCAATTGAGTGTTGGCGTTCGTATATATAAATGTTACAACTGTGGAGGGCTCTCCTCTTGTTAAGAGGATATGGTGGTGGGTCAATGGTTGGATGTCTTCAGGGCAAATAAGTAGAAGAAGACGAAGAAGAAAAAAGAGAGAAGTTCATAAGAGTGGGTGAATAGTGATAACAATGGACAAGAAAAGTGCTGGAAGGCTGAATGATTGGAGCCTCACCCAGTTTTGGCGGCGATGTTTCATGTCTGTATGTCTCAGCCAGCCACCGTCAGCTGCCCTTATTGGACATCATGCTGCGAAGACACGTACCACCGCCGCCATCACCAAAAAAAAAAAAAAGGGATCCTACACACACACAGCCAGAGAGAATCTCTATCTATCCATCTCCACAAAGATACGCACACAGGCATGCCAGAGGAATGTTACCAACAACAACAAAAACATCTTTGTGTGCCCAAAAGGTACAGAAACGGGAATACCTTTAAGAACTGTCAGCTCGTCTCTTAACCACCACGTCCTTCTTTTTCTCTTAACACAAGATCCATTTCTCTTTTTCTTAAATAGGGTGATGGTGGGTGATTCTATGTTCAACAGACAAAACGGTAAACAGTAGCCCCCCTCCCACCCCTCCCCCCAAAAAAACACACATTCCGCCTCCTTCTCCCCCCCCCCCACATACTTAAATGAACATTGAAATATGCCAATTAGCAACTGAAGAGAAACTTGTCTACATTTTTTTTCTTTATCAAAGTATACAACAAAACAACGATGTCCAACCTTTTCAAAAAGATAGGAATTAAAACAGGATTAAAAGCTGTTTTCAAGCTTAATTACTCTTAACTGACATGACAATAACTTTGACACACAGCACAATAGCCATTTGTGCCTAGTTCAGGAAAACCTACAGGCTTGCATGGGCTCATGTATAAAGGTTGGATGAACAAGTGCTAGTTATTAGCCAATTAAACAATTGGTTAAATAACTATGGTTACCCACTTTTAACTTGGAAATCTTTTAAGAGGCGACTTCGCAAAATTACTTCGAAAAATCTCCAAAAAGAGCGCTAGCATCGTTTTTCTATTGAGCCCATAGACCCAATGTTTAAGGAAAAATGTTAATCTTTAAAATACACAGTCGCGCAGCAATATGTTTATTTTTCATATTTAAAGTTGTTGAATATTAAGTTTTCAAAGAGCAATGTGCGCCTTAAATGTATGCTGATCGCGTGATAGAATGACAAAAAATTGGTAAGTGTGGTTCTATTTTTAAAAACTTATTTCAAAATCGCGAATATCTAACTCTTACGTTAAACTCCATTGAGTACGTGCTCGTAAAGCAAAAAACATTCGTTAAAATGCTCGTAAAAATAATTTAAAAAAACCACAAATAAACCACAGTGAAGCCAACACATTAACGCACGATGCTGATTTTTTTTCTGGCTTTTTAAAAATATTTTTACTTAATTTTACGAGCATTTATTTTAATGGATGTTTTTTTCTTACTTGGGCGTACTCAATGGAGTTTTACATAAGAGATAGAAATTCGCGATTTTGAAATAGTTTTTTTAAATTTAACCGCATTTAACAATTTTTTTTCCATTGTATGGCTATATCAGCATATATTTAAGGTGCACATTGCACTTTGAAAGCTTAATATTGGACAACTTTAAACATGAAAAATAAACATATTGTCGCCGCGACTGTGTGTATTTTAAAAATTAACATTTTTTCTTTAACATTGGGTCTATGGGCTCAATAGAAAAACGATGCTAGCGCTCTTTGCAGAGATTTTTCGAAGTAATTTTGCGATGTAGCCACTTAAGTTAGCCTCATTGTACACAATGAGTGTAGTAGATGTTGATGGTTTTAGAATATCCTTTTGTATATTAACTATAATAATTGTATTTTATAGATTTCTTACAAGTCATTTCAGTTGGCGAACACCTATCTACTGTTGTGGAATGTGAGCTTCGCACGTGTAGTGCCATCTGCAGTCAAGACTCATTATGTAAATGTCCTGAAGCCTGCTTGTAACATATCATGAAAGTATGTTGCCTCAATTGATTGCTTCTGCTGAAAATTACTAAATCGAAAATCAATTTGGCAGCAGAAACACACACACACGTGTCTAAGTTAGGGTGGGTCCAACTTCAAAAGTGGCACTCATTGAACCAACGTCTGTCAGTTCACTGGTTCAGTCGAGTTTAAAATGAAAAGCACTCGAAGACCAGTTATGAGATGCAATCAAAACGAAGTTGCAATGTCAGTAACTCTGGCATAATGGCGCTTTGCGAGAACTCTTGATAAACTTCATGAAAACTTCTTGTAAATCAACCAAAAGAGCACTTGAAAGGTCTGGTTTTGTCACAATTTCTGTGGTTCATTCAAAAGAAAAAAAATCCCTACACGTGGGGGCGCACATTTACTCAATAAATGTACTAAAATGCAAGACAACCTTTAAGATATGCACATCCTAATTATTTAAGAATTTGATGCGTAATCAAACTCACCAACAAACTATTGTAGTAACTTAAACAATAATAATAATTAAAGACCATTAATCCTAAAAAAAATTTTTTTGTTGAAATATTGTCAAGACTACCACCCAACGATTACCACAATGATTTTTAAAATTAAAAAGAAGTCAATAAAATCATAAAAAATTAAAAATGAAGTGACTTTTCATAAGTCACCAAACGATGCCATTTTAAATTTCTAAAAACGAAAGTCTCCCCCTCAATTTAGTGGCAAATGTTGTCACCTTACATTTCCATAATTCCTTAATCAAATACATGTATTCCCTACTCATATTCAACTCAATACAACTTTCCAATCAACTAAAGAGCCACGCGGCAGGTGGGGATAATTCAAATATTAAATCCATAGTACTTTTAAATGAATAGGAATTAGGGAATACATGTATTTGAATAGGGAGTTAAAAGTGATGTGAGGTGACAACACCAGAATTCGAGTAGAAGTATACTTTGGGTTTTTGTTTATTGTCAATGTTGGCGCATCTATCTGATAACGACTATTTAAATGAAGTTAATTGAGTTTTGATTTTTTTTAAAATTATATTAATGACTAACGTGTCCACAGCTCAATAGGAATATTGCGGACAGACCCCAATTATTTCAGGTTGTCTTCCAAATGGCTGCAACAACCATTGCACCAAGAAAAGAAAAAAAAAATCGACTAGTGAAGGATTGATCAAATTAAATCGATCTTTTTATTATTTATGTTTCAAAAGATTCATGTAAAATCGGTCACACCCCCCCCCCCCCCGTAACATAAACACGTGTTGCGACCTGCACGTTGCATAGTCCGTTGTTTCAATACATAGCCTACATTTTATTTATATACTAGTGGGGTAACCCATCATAAATGACGGAAGCAAAATTCACAGGCAATTGTGCACATGCGCGTCGTTTGTTTCTTTTTTACTCCTTTCGTTTCAATTTCAGTCACCCCACCCACTTTTTCCCCTCCACGTTTCTCTCTCCCCTCTACACTTTCCAACCTTTTCCCCTCCACGTTTCTCTCTCCCCCTCTACACTTTCCAACCTTTTCCCTTCCACGTTTCTCTCTCTCTCTCCCCCCCTACTCTTTCCAACCTTTTCCCCCCTCTCCAATTTAATATCATGGGGTTCTTCGATGGGAAGGGTGCAACATATAGTTGACCTTGAGAAAAAAAAAAGCCGTTCATTTATTCAAATTTATATAAATTCCGACATGCTTCAATGGTTGTACAGTATTATCCCAGAAAGAAGAACGATAGATAGAAAGGCACTCACACAGAGACACAGACCTGGGATATATATATAATATATATTAAGCTTTGTCTGTCTGTGTATAACTCTGTACAAACAAGGCCCAAAAACGTTAAAGCACGTTGGAATTTATTTCAATTTAAATGAACCGTTTTTTTTTCTTCTCATGGTCAACTTTATGTTGCTCTCCTCCAATCCAAGAACCCAAACAATAGTAAGGTGCTTATGAAGTATTTGAATAAAATAGTTAAATACTTTTAGTAGCAACATTAAACTAGAATTTTGCTCCAATCATTTATGACTGGTTACCTTACTAGTTTTATTATAATATGTTGTGTAGTATGACCCCAGCTTTTCGTTTCTAAATTCCAATCAACAATTGCTGGAATCCAGTTCATAATTAGCTCAAAAGCAACCGTTGTTAAGCTAGCAGCTGGAAACAGTAACAACAACAACAAACAAAAAACCCGCTTTCCGGCTGCCATAGAAGACAACAAAAGATATGAAAAGAAATAAATAAAAGAAGAAGCAGAATACATAAATAAACTGTATGATAATAAAATGTCGATTAAGAAATTCCTATCCGAACAATTTCTTTTAATGAGATTTTCAAAAATGAAACAAATTCTAAATTGAGAGAGAGAGAGAGAAAGAACGACAACGAAAAAAACCGATAAAGACACCTAATGTCAATGGGTCGTAGACTTCAGTCTTAGTTAATCAGATGTTATTAGCCAGATACTTATACAAGTTAATTGCCCAATAAATAAGTAAATCTACACCCGCAATCTCGAATCTCTTTTGCGAAATTCTTCATATTTGTCTTCGCAACTTCTATTTAGACATTGGTGTGTGTGTGTGCGTGCGTGCGTGCGCGTGTGCATGGTTCCTGTTGGGCCGATTCCCCGACTACAGGCAATTAGAAAACGGGATGAACAGAAGTTGGCTCCGCCCTTTTTATGCCCTTTTATGACGACCGGCAACTTCTAATTGGTTTGTTGTGTGGTTCGACGTTGAAAAGGGCAGAGCATGTGACGTCAGACTACATAACCAACCAATTAGAAGTTGCTTTCGTCATAACAAAGGCGGAGCCAACTTCTGTTCGTCCCGTTTTCTAATTGCCTGTGATTCTGACTGACGATAGTAACTATGACGACGTCAAGGGTTGGAGGTGGAGGCTAGCAGTGACGTGGATGTAGCAATTTTTTTTTCTCTTTTAATATATGGGTTTAGTGTCTTCTGGTGGAGAGTATGTTAATTAGGTTCTGCACACCCACAGGTGCACAAATAACGAAAAAAATAGCATCCGTTGCCACCACACGTCACTGCTAGCCTCCATCACCAACCTTTGGCGTAGTCCATACTTACAATCGTCCCACAAGGATACAGTCTATACATTATGTCGTATAGAATGCAGTCATCAGTTAGGTTCGGGACACAATAAGGAGAGAGGGGGGGGACCGTACACGGAGCCTGAGGCTAGCTAGAAAGGAAACAGCTGAACTCTCCGAATAACTAGATTTTCTTTCACAGCTACACAATTTTTTTTCCCATTATATATTATTAATCAGTGATAATCACTAGAGGGCGGATTTTTATGTACTAAAAACTTGAAAATATGTACATAAATATGTTTTTATTTTTTGCAAAATATGTTAAATAAATGCCAAAATATGTAGCAAAATTGTTTATTAAATTTGTTTTAGACAATTGATTGTGTAACACGCATTTCATAATGAGAAATTAACGTCATTTCAACATGTTCTGATGTCATTCGTTGACGTTGTCACTAAGGATTGATTTGTACATGCTAAAACTTCTCTCAACTTCACAAGTCAAAGGAGCAATTTTAAAGCTTGCGATTTCGTCTGGTTTCAAGAACTTGGATGTCTTCTGTTGAACATGGATGGCAATTTATGATTCTCGATATGTTCCTCATGTTTTGCAACCCTGGGTTGTCTTGCAACCCTGGGTTGTCTTGCAACCCTGGGTTGTCTTGCAACCCTGGGTTGTCTTGCAACCCTGGGTTGTCTTGCAACCCTGGGTTGTCTTGCAACCCTGGGTTGTCTTGCAACCCTGGGTTGTCTTGCAACCCTGGGTTGTCTTGCAACCCTGGGTTGTCTTGCAACCCTGGGTTGTCTTGCAACCCTGGGTTAGCTGCCTGCATTACCTTTAAGGCTTTTTCTAAAACCTTTTCCCTCGTTATTCCAGTAACGTTTTGTAGCTTTTCTTTGACTTTGTCAACAATTTGAATGCTTTCACACAGTTCTAGCTCTTTTTTCTAATCATTATTGACTGAACCAGAAAGCAGTAATTGAAACCAAGTATGCCAAATGATAAAAAACACTTTCTCGTGACAAAATTCCATTGAGCCATTCAAATACATGCAGCATCTTCTTTTTTGAATAATTATGTAAATAGAAATTGAGGAGGTCCTTTTCATAACAAAAGCAAGCTACACTGCATGTCAACCTTGCCAAATAAAGAAGGAAGTGGTGGGCGTTAGCTTGCATTAGAGTTGAAAGATTGGAAATTTTCACATGAAAATAAATATTCAACAAAAAAATCGAAAATTAAAAAAATGTCTAAAAATATGTATTTTACCCAAATATATTTAATAACCTTTTTTTTTTGTTCATATTATGAAAATATGTAAAATATGTTTTTTAAAAACTTGAGATTTAGACTTGAAATCTCCTGGAAACATGCAAAATATTTTTCCACTTATTTCCTTAAGTAAAAAGAACATGTAAAAACCTATAAATCCGCCCTCTAATATTTAATCACATACCATGTTTTTTTGATTATTTTTTTTTCTCTTCAGACATTTAGATCTGAATAAATCTTTTTCAAGCAACAATGATAACAACAAAAAACAGATAATGATAAATTTGGAATTTTAACTAACATTAACAGTCACCTAATAAATCAAGAACCACTTTTTTTTTTGGGGGGGGGGGGGGGGGGGGGGGGTGGGAGATGAGGAGGAGGGTAGGAGGAGGTTGCAAATTAGGTTAAAATGTTTTTAGACGAAAAAAATAAAAAGAGGTCTATTTTCTATTGTATGGTGCCAGCTGCTAATTTAGATTTTCAAATATTAGTCAATTTTTATTACAAAAATGAAATCTTAATCATGAATTTGGCTGGTTGTCCATCTCGTCTGACTTCATTATTTTTAAAAAAAAAAAAACATTCCTCAGTCTATAAAATGTCTCCATACTTACTGTATATATCAGTGGTTTCCTAAAGGGTGTGCTCGTGACAGGGTTTGGCAAGGTTTTTCCCCCCACTAGTTGGTTTAAACATGGTTTAAACTGGGCTGAGCTAATACGAGTTTAACCTTCTTAAATTAGAAGTTGCCAGTCCGTCATAAAAAGGGCGGAGGCAACTTCTGTTCGTCCCGATTTCTAAATGCCTGTAGTAAAACCTGGGTTTCTTTGCCAACCATGGCCCATGTGCCACGAAATTTTAGACTTTACACTGAAAGTGTTAATATAATTTATTTTTTTAACTTGATTGGAAAATAAAAAAATAACCAAAACTTTGCTTATTACACATTTGTACGCACTAAACTAGTGGTTTCCAAAGGGTGTGTGGACGACGCAGCACACTAGTGTATGCCTCGATTTCTCCAGGCAAAAATTACTGTGCCATGAGCAAAAAAAAAGTTCGTGAACCACTTGGTATATGAATGCGTTCCACGCAGTAATTAATCAACATGAGAGCTGAAAATCGATTGTATATTTTGTGGTTTTTCACTGAATTCTAGAGTGGTCAGTTTTTAAACCACTCCCTTCCCCCTCCCCCCCCCCCAATCTGATTACATTCAAACTCAAAGAGGTCACTTGATCATCTTTTTTGGGCACTCAATGATGTTTGGACCACTGAACAAATTAATTTCTTTCAGGAAGGTAATAAAATCTTGAACAAAATCGAATTCGTATCAAAGTTCTAAATCATTAAAAATGCCCATTTTACACTACTGTATAATAATACAGTATATCTAGCAGTAACTCTTGATAGCCCGTAATTCTCACTTGACTAGCAATCTCAATTACAGGCAATTAGAAATCGGGACGAGCAGAAGTTGGCTCCGCCCTTTTTACGACGACCGGCAACATCTTATTGGTTTGTTGTGTGGTTCGACGTTGAAAAGGGCCGGAGCATGTGACGTCAGACTACATAACCAACCAATTAGAAGTTGCCGCTCGGCATAAAAAGGGCGGAGCCAACTTCTGCTCGTCCCGATTTCTAATTGCCTGTATCTCAATTGATATTATTTTATTTAGTGTTCAATCTGTTTATTAGTTGTTAGTTACCTGTCAAGAACATTATTATAATAAATTCATTTCATAAAAAAAAAGTTCACCTTAAAAAAAACCATTTTTGTCTAACAAAAAAAAAATTCAAAAATGTGATTTAAATTACTTGATTTTTATGACGTTGTCATTTTTTCTTTTCTTCTCTCGAATAAATCAATTTAAATCACGTTGATTTTAATGGAGAAAAAAATCTATTTGATCGAAATCAATCAACCCTTGACGTGACAAAAGCTCACGAAACCGTCAATCAGTTATAAAAAACAAAAACCAGGATTAGGATCGATTCACACGAAACGGTTCACCCGTACTCAAGCATCATACTATAAACTTTCAATTGAAATCCAATGTATTCAGAATGTCGGCGGCGTCCAAACTCTGATCACAATTTTCCATAACCGGACCGTGTTATGACCGGATAGTGTAAAGACCCTCATTGAAGCGATAGGAAAACTGTTGATTAAAAGAATGTGTGTGTGTGTGTGTGTGTGTGCTTGTCAGAAGTTGCTTCGCAAGGACCACTTTGTCGCGCCACATAAAAGTTGCAATTTTTTTAGCATGCCACTGATTACATGGGGATGTTCAGCATCAGCAGCATTTTGGCACAGGCAATTAGAAAACGGAATGAACAGAAGTTAGCCCCGCCCTTCCCCCCGCCCTAATTGGTTGGTTATGTAGTCTGACGTCACATGCTCCGCCCTTTTCAACGTCGAACCACACAGCAAACCAATTAGAAGTTGTCATTTGTCATAAAAAGGGCTCAGCCAACTTCTGTTCATCCCGATTTCTAATTGCCTGTCATTTTGGCAAGTTGTCAACAGGCCATTGTTTTCAATGGTGATCCGTGTGAAACCGACTTCAGGTTCGACACCTGACGTCGCACACAATTCAATTCCTAAAACCTCCGATGATATAAAAAAAAATAACGTGATGATCTATTAGTTGTTCCAGTGTGACAAGTCTGTAAATCTGAATAAGTAGTAAAAATGACGATGGTAGCAGATGTGTACTAAGGACAACCCCCTGAGTACAAAGTGAACACAGGGGCTACCCCACTTCGTATTCCCCCCAGTTCTCCTTTGTGTTATCCAAAAGTGACAGAATTAGCAAAAGAAAGAAAAGGGAGAGAAGGGGGGGGGGGGGGGGAAGTGTTCTAGCATGAGAAATGAGTCCTGAAAACACTCTCCTCCTGTACCAACATATTACACTGTACATACATACACACTTCCAAAATCATGCATACTCCCCCCCCCCCCCTTCAATATTTCTATGATTGTCATCTAACAAGGGGCGTCTACAATCTCCTCCTCCTCATCTTTCCCCTTAAAATATCTCACCCCCCTCTTTTTCTAAAGTAATCGAAATTTTCACGACCTTTTATCCCTCTCTTTCTTTCTGTCTGTCTATCTCCTAATTTAAATAAGTGCAAAAAAAATCTAATTCGAAACTACAAAATTGAAAGAATCCTGATGTCATTTTATCAAGTCACCATTACAAAATCACTGACTGAAAAAAAAGCAATCAAAAAATTCTCCAAAAACCACAACTGTCAAATTCTAATTAATTTATAATCAATTAATCGTTTCTCATTCAAAAGAAGTTTTCATTAGCACGTGGCATATTAGTTTATTAACTTATTAAACAAAAATCCGGGGCAGACTATTCGTAGGTCACTAGGTGACCTACACTTCAGAGCTGTAGGTCACTCAGTGACCTACACTTTTAGAAGTTTTTTTTATATCTATGATTAGGTGGGATTACCTCAAATTAAGCTTGTTGCAGGGGGGTTTCGAGGCGCAGCCCCCAAAGCTAAAAGTGTAGGTCACTGAGTGACCCACAGTTCTTCTCCAAATAGCTATCGGAAAGTGTAGTTCACCTTGTGACCTACGATTAAGACTGTCCCAACAAATCCATTTCGTAGTAAATCACAATCACTTTTAATTAATGAAGTGTGTTCTTTAAAACAAATTAGAATTAAACAATTAAACTTGTTTTAATTAGTTTTATCAGATGAAATTGACAGATAAAGAGCGACAAGTTCAACAGAACATGCAAATGAGGCATTACAAATTCAAACAACCCCCCCCCCCGCTTCCTAGCCAATTGAAAAAGCAAGATGACCTAATTAAGGCATTCATCCTAGCACTGACCATACCTCATATCCCTCCCCCTTTCCCTAGAAAAAAATTCCTCATACAACGAGGCTATAAAAATGACCACCAAATGACCATTCAATAACAGTCACACCGTTTATGACCATTGTCATCCTGGTGAAACATTAATTATTATTATTATGCAACACAACACCCCCCCCCCCCCCCTTCTAAATAATAACTTATATTGTGGCTCAAAAACACAAGTGGTCTTCAGACAAAAGTTATGTTAACTCCTGATGTTGACACCCCTTTACTCCCTTCACCTAACCCCTCACAATCCCCTCCTAACTTAAACCATACCTAACCTACTATACTCTGTAAATACAACTGAATGACGAATATCAAAGCAAACGATTCTTAATAAAAAAAAAAGCGCTGAAAAAACAGATGTCACAAAGCTTATTTTTTTTAAAACAGCAACTGTTTTATTTTTTTTTTATATTAAAACTTATTTTTCGCATAGGTGATTTTTATTCAGTTACGATTAATCTGAAAACGTATGTTCTGAAGCTCATTGACAGACAAAATAAATAGAAGATATGATCTGTCAGTCCAGATCCGAAATCAACGATCATATCAAATCAACAAACAAATGCTAAGCAGACAAGCGAATAAGGCTTCAGTATTGTTTCGACCGTTACAGTCAGTCACAACGCTCGGCAAATAAATACAGGCTCTCCGTCGTGCAGTAACGTCATTGAAGCCAAAAATCTATGAACTTCTTTCAAACAAGCAGGAACAAATATCACACTAAAAATGTGTAATCCTTAAATAAGCTTCAATTATTTTCTAATAATTAAACTAACTTTTAATAATTTTGTTACAATTAAACAACCTTTAAAGATTTTCTATTAATAAAATGGAAGTTCTCTGATCATTATTTGACAAACAAATTTATCTTTTTTTTTTTAAACAAATTCATATTAGTGGTCCGCGAGATTTAAAATTTTGAATTTAGTGGTCCGTGAGGTACCAAAGGTTGGCGTGGCGACCACTGATTTAGAAGATGTTCTATTTTTCTTAAATGATCACATCTACTAGAGCGCTTTTTCAGGATCAGCATCATTCTTATGTTATTTACAAAGCTATACACGATGCGGATGCACTCTGCACAACATACATATTGAGGACACCTCTCCCCAATTCTCTTGTCTGGAAGGTCACAATATATACTATAAAACTGTCACACTGCGCACTTTATACAAGTAAAAATGTTCAAATACTTTTACAAGTGTATAACCACCGATTGATAGTTATAAAATTAATTTATACATTTTATGTAGCAAATCATTAACGAAAACATTCATCATTTAATTGACACAAAAATACAAGTTAAAATTGTAGGTGTATAACGGGGCTTTACAAATGAATTGTGTGGATTTTTTTTTATATTTTCGTTTTAATGTTTCCACATGATGTTTTCACAAAAACATTAAAAAAAATTAATACACACACACACACCACCCATTAGATAACAGAAAACGAAGGCAAACACAGAAAGACAAACGTTTCAGCCAGCCAGCCAGCCAGCCAGCACAACACATACCACCATACCCACACCCCACACAAACACATAAGAGTGAACCCGTGAAAGTCGAGATAATTATAAGAGCTATGAAAACATGAAATTGCTCTTACAAAATGGAATTTACCCAATTTAGCAGAAAGAACCTAACTACCACAAACGTTCTCCCTCTCTCTCTCTATCTCTCTACCCTCCGTCGTCCCCAAAGCAAACAAAAATATCAGGGAACTTATAATTAATGGCCACTACTGTTCATTAATGGGACAATTTTTATATTTAAGAAAGCGACCCAGAGGAACCGGAGTACGGAGGGGGAAGAGAGTGTCTTACCCTTCATAAACATAATTAAGAACCCCCCTCCCCCCCCCCCCCCAAACTCTCTTTTATTCTAAACAACTCCATTAAAAGAACTTTTTGTAGTGGCCCCATATTCTAAACCCCTTTTAATCTAAACTTCTAATGTTTGCAATTTGAAACAATAGAAACTCGGTTACAACCCTACTTTTTTTTTAAAGTTAACAAAACAAAGAAGAGAGAAAAAACAAGTCTAGTAGTAATAATAAATCATAACCGTAATAACTACAAAAAAGAAGAGGTGGAGAGAGAGAGAGAGAGAGAGAGTGGCAAAATTTGTGAATGGTCGTGTGCCAAACACATGCCCTCTTCCTTCCCCCCTCTTTCCCCCAACAGGGCCAACACACACTTTCCTCCTGAATATCAAAAGAACAAAGACATCATTTTGCCTCAAAATACAATCACCCCATTAATAACTTTAAAAAGAAGCTTCTGTTTGCTAATAACACTAAATAAAAAAAAACGGCAAGAAAAGTGAAATTTGTTTCCGACCGTTCTTTTCATTATCTGTTGTGAAGAAAAATAAGAAAAAAAAAAAAAAAAGACCAATAAAGTCTGAGTCTGAGCTCTGAGCATAGCCTTCTACTATATAACAGTTATACAGTAGAAAGGTTATGGTCCGAGACTCCTAGTAATAAACGAGTTCAGTTTTTCTCTCCATTCAAGAATTTCTAATGCTGCGGCCACGATCCATACGTTATAAGAGAAACGTAAGATTCTACATAAAAGACATGACGTCATGAGAATGATGCCGTACTTGTGTGGCAGATAATGACAAAGCCATTTCTCGCCTTTCTAAATTCATTCATTCATTCATTTTGCATCCGTCAGGTACGGCCCTAAAGTATGCACGCGTTGAACGGAGCCCAATGCAAAAAAAAAAAAAATTGCATTTTGGAGTTGATTGCCTACATGTGTGTCCATTTCATAATTACAATCAACTAACTGTTTGAAATAATTGTTCAACTTGTCATTGTTTCATTTATTTCACAGTAGTTAAAAAAATATTTAGCCAGCAGCACGGAGCCACTGAGAGCGCAGAGGGCTCAAGGCGGGTTGCCTCGCTCGCCTTGCCCTAAGAACGGGCCAGTTAAGTGTAAGACAAGAGCATAATGCAAAGTACTTAGTAAACACGTAGTAAAAAGGAGACGTAGTCATGTAAAGCTTATTACAAAATCAAATAGCTAGAACTTGATGCATATTTTTGTTGTCCTTCCTGATTGTATTTAGGACTACAGACACTAGATAAATGTGATTCTGAATTTCTGAGGACAAAATAACACTGTTGACTTTGTATTAACTTTGTATTAAAAAAATACGCGGAGACACAAAACAGAACCAGACACAAAGTTCCGCAACTTAACTAAGTCACCATTTTTCTCAGCGTATAAATGGAGTTTTTATTTAAAAAATGAACCGCCTCCTCCTCCTCCTCCTATTGAAAAAGTGCACGCGATCCGAATACATAAAAACAAAATTAAAAAACCATCCACTTTTAATTTTTGGAAGAAAAAAACAAAAACAACAATGAATAGAAGGAAAAGAAACACTATTCATTTATTGAAGAGTATAGCCTATGTGTTCCTTTGTAAAGAGGCAGACGATTAAAGTAGAACACAATTGTAACAGAAACACACATGGGACGTCCGGTTTGCATTTTTAGAAATTAGAAGGAGGGACAAGGGTTCTCTTTCCAGACACTAATTTGGTTCAAATATAATGTATTTAAAACCATAATAATAGACTAAAAATGAGATTGAATAGGATGAACACACATACCAAACAAAACAAAAAATACATTTAATGACAGTGTTCAATAGCAAGTGGCCGCTTACGAGATTCAGCGCCTCCTATAATTATGTATACTTGATTATGGGGTCGCATTTACGGACCTTACAAAACAAAACACTCAATAATGGAACCATTCATTCATTGAATTGGTCAAAGCAAACCTAATATATATATATATATATATATATATATATATATATATATATATATATATATATATATATATATATATATATATATATATATATATATATATATATATATATATATATATATATATATATATATATATATATATAAACGGGAAACTGGAGTGACACAAAACAAACTATAGCCATTTGAGAACGGATTAAGTTGAGCTTTGTTCAACTCATTTTTAATGAATTTTCCGTTCACATTTTTTTATGAAAAATTTTCTTAATTTAAATATTCTGTTGTGATTTTTTGAGCGGAATTCCGCTTGTGTGTTCCAGGCTTTTGCAATGTCAATGACAATAATCATTGGGGAAGTAAAGCCTCGTTTTCACGGTGGCGATAGTTCTATCGTGAGAGTAGCTGTCATGAAAGTTGTGACAGTTCATTCTCACGATAAGCAACTGTCTACACGTCTTGAAGTAACGTGATAGTTCTGTCACATGACAGTGTGACGTTTACTTCATAAATATCATTGAGTCAACAACAGTGTTGCCTCTCTTCCTCCAGATGCCAAATTTCCCTACAAAGTGGATATTTCCCTACAAGCGGTGGTCACACAACAACTATTAACCATCGCGACAGTACTATCAACTATCTAGTCAAACGAGATAGTGTGATAGTGCGACAGTGACTATCATGTGGGTTTTCACGATGATAGTTCTTGCAATAGTTCCTTGTCATAACAGCGGCTATCGTGACAACTATCATCGTGAAAACGGGGCTTAACTTCTAAGTTTAGTCCCCCAGGTTCTACTTTGCACAGGGCCCCCCCAAAGTGTTAATCCGGGCCTGTATATTTCACAACTTTTCATAAATTTCATGAAATATTTCAACAAAATAAACTTCATGAAGTTGCCCATCACTACTAAATTATATAAGGAAATTCATAATTAATTATTTTTAATCTGAAAGAGGGCAAACAAAAATCAAGGACCATATTGTGAGATAAAGTGGAGAACTGGTCATAGTAAAATAATAAAAAAAAAATTCATTCAAACATAATATGATTGATAGTTTTCATTGGAAGGTCAAAAATCCAAAGTTTTGCCCAATTCTCTCAGAAGAGAACTAACTTTCCAACTATCTAGACAAATGCAAAGATCAACGAAATTTCTTACGAATCTTCTGACTTTAATTAATTTTAATAAGTGTCATCACACTCATTAGAATCATTACACGAAATTAGGCAATTTGCTAAACGACACGCGCGATCTAGCAGCATACCAGTTAAGCATCTTGGTACCAAGACGGTTGGGGGGTCACTACAGCTACCAAAA
Organism: Brachycybe producta; assembly: GCA_036925085.1. Classification (NCBI taxonomy): domain Eukaryota; kingdom Metazoa; phylum Arthropoda; class Diplopoda; order Playtdesmida; family Andrognathidae; genus Brachycybe; species Brachycybe producta. The sequence goes on from JAUPFP010000018.1 coordinate 3,163,268, forward strand.
AAAATATAAACCTTTCTCCCTAACCTAACCGAACTTTACACAATGAAACCTAACCGAACCTAACCAAACCGAACGTTCAGTTAAGTTTGGTGCAGTTCAGCACCAAACTTAACTGAACCTTACCTATAATGAAACCGAACCGAACCTTACCTAATGAAACCGAACCGAATCTAACCTAAACTAAACGTATTGATAAAAAAGGACTATATTTTTTGGTAGCTGCAGTGACCCAGGTAGCTGTAGTGAGCCAGTCCCTTGCAAGACCACATGTTTCCATGAACAAGCTAAGCTTTGGTGAGCTCATTTTTAGGAGCTTCAACAAAGCTTGCATATCTTAGCAAAGTTTGGAGTATAAACCAAGGTTACCTAAAAATTAAAACTTAAGGAACACAAAGAGCTCATTTCAGCTGTAACAAATTAAACTAAAAACACAAATTGCAACAATTTTTTTTGTTTGAAAAAAAAATCAAAATGGCGTTTTTATGTTGTCTTATACACGACAATAGTTCATCTTCTAAATGCCTTAAAAGAGGTTCTCTATGTCAATATTTTTTGTAACAACGGGATCAAACATCTTATAAAAAAAATACTTTTTTCTCAATTTTATAAAAAAAAATACACTTTGAGGTAAAAAAAAAAGTCTTAAAATGCATTTTGGTCGGTGAGATAAAACAGCCATTGTCGTTTAAATATGAGCATGGCTAGCAAGGTGAAGATGGAAAGAGAAAAAAAAAAACAAATTCGTAACATTCCTAAACGGATCCACGAATGGTGAAATGAAATGCAACTTTTCATAAATTCTGTCACAATAGAGGCGGCCTCAGACGATGCATATACAAGCTCAGGAAATTTACATAAAAATAAGAAAAATATAGGAAAATTGAAAATCCTTAATTTTTTTTTTTATTATTTTCACTGCCTTATTGTGTAATTTAGAATTACAGTAATTTTGTTTTATTATTTATGTTTTATAAACGAGCTGTTCAAAAAATAAGATATGTCAACGGTTTGGAACCGATAGGATCGGTTCGCCAATTACCGTAACCGATAGGACCGGTTCGCCAATTACCGGAACCGATAGGACCGGTTCGCCAATTACCGGAACCGATAGGACCGGTTCGCCAATTACCGGAACCGATAGGACCGGTTCGCCAATTACCGGAACCGATAGGACCGGTTCGACAATTACCGGAACCGATAGGACCGGTTCGACAATTACCGGAACCGATAGGACCGGTTCGACAATTACCGAAACCGATAGGACCGGTTCGACAATTACCGGAACCGATAGGACCGGTTCGACAATTACCGGAACCGATAGGACCGGTTCGACAATTACCGGAACCGATAGGACCGGTTCAACAATTACCGGAACCGATAGGACCGGTTCGCCAGTATAGGTCGAACTGCTAAGAACTGGTTCCGAACCGAGTAGATATGGTTTGGTTCCACCCTTCGCCACCTCTAACTAATGTGCTGCGTAAATCTGCTAATGCATATTAGAAACCGGTTCTGATCAGTTCGTCAATCTCGAGGTATCGGTTCAAACGCATTAGCAGGTTTGCGCAGCACATTAGACAAATATGCTGCACAAATCTGCTAATGCAATAAATATAGGTAACCGGTTTCCAAAAAAACCCGAAACCACACAATAAACCAATTAGAAGTTCCCGGTCGTCATAAAAAGGGCGGAGCCAACTTGTGTTCGTCCCGATTTCTAAATGGCTGTTTTTAAAATCATTTGGTATCAACCACGGGTTCGTCATGAATCTCACACGTGTAACTTTTGTTTGAGTGCAACAATTACTATTGATGAGCAAAGTACACGCCTCGTCTGGCATCGCCCTTAAAAAAATTAAAAGATCGAGGCTAAAAAAAAAACCCACGATCTTGAAACGGCAATAATATGATGGAATAAATTCCAAACTTGAGAAGCGGGCTGCCAATAAGCGTGAAGCGTACAATTTGCATGCAAATTGACCAAGTAATAAAATACGAACAAAATTTTTTTTTTAAAAATAAAAAAAAAGTTTGCTTTTAACAATGAAACAACAAACGAGAATAAAAAATAACACACTATTCATTCAATTTATGAGACAATGGGTGTGTGTGTGTGTGTGTGTGTGTAGTCAAAAAAACCGTTTACATATGTTTATGATTAAACGACATTTTGACAAAAAAAAATTAGATCCAAACATTTCAAAGTTAGAATTTTTGCTGTACTTTTTTTTTTTACTTATGCTTTCCCTTATATAAAAAGCATGTAGAGGAATGCCGAATAAAAAACCAAATTCTCAATCAAGTTTCATCCTCCCCCCCCCCTCTTCCCGCCCACCTCATTCGACTCATTTGAAAACATGACACTGTGCATTCCATGTACTGTTTTTTTTTATATAACAGCATTTATTTAATCTATCTTAACATTGTGAACAACTTCGGAAATGAAGACAGTTCTCACCTTGCTTGGTTTCTGTTATACGATTGGGAAAAATACAAAGTTTACATTAGCAGTGAAAAACGCAAATTAATGAATTAAGAATGTAAATTATGTCAGATTCGTGAATTAAGTCATTTTCATTAACCTTCACTATAGGATAGGAAATTGAAAAAAACATTTTTTTAAATTAACACCTTTAACACCATAATAGTAAAAAAAACACGTTCATTTTCAACACAATGTTATACCTAGTACAACACACTTGATAATTTAAATGCATTTAAATAATAAACGTTTTCTACAGAGCCCCATGAAGGGCAAACAATATATCGAATTCAATTTATTCAGTTAATAATCTGTAAATATTGAGTTAATACTTAAATATAATATAGAAACTATTGACAAAATATTGATTTAGTATTTTAATTTAAAATATTAATAATTAAAGTCAATTTTTATTTGGTTCATGTCCTTAACTGGATTCCGTATCATTCACCTAAACACATTTAATTGGAATTCATTTAACTCATGTGTGCACAAGGTAGGGTTGGGAAATGGAAAACAAGAAAAATTTAAAACAAACAAACAAAAAAAAAAAATCAGTTTTTTTCTAAAGAAAAACATCAAGAAAAAAAAAACACGTTTTTTAGAACACTAGTTATAACTAACTTATAAGTTATAAACAATATGTTTCAGAAAGGTGTGGGGGGCGGCATCGGTTTAAAAATTTCTCAACTTTTCAAGTGACAAAAACCAATGCAAAAAGAATAAACTGCTGAACCATCATAAAAATGAATTTATTGACAGACATTTTTGCAATTTCACAAAAGCTAAAAATCTGTGAATCTCAACTGCATTCATTAAAATTGGTAGAATTTATGTGATTTTTTTTCTTTTCTTCTCTCTCTTTTAATAACACAGAATAGACACAAAAATAAAATACAAAATTCTAGAATCTCATATGTACGGAGCCCTGTAAAGGACATGCATTTATTTTTTTTATTTTATCTGAAATTTCAAATACTTAGATGTTTTGTTTGAAACTTCAGATGTTTTTGTTTGAAACTTCAGATGTTTTTGTTTGAAACTTCAGATGTTTTTGTTTGAAACTTCAGATGTTTTTGTTTGAAACTTCAGATGTTTTTGTTTGAAACTTCAGATGTTTTTGTTTGAAACTTCAGATGTTTTTGTTTGAAACTTCAGATGTTTTTGTTTGAAACTTCAGATGTTTTTGTTTGAAACTTCAGATGTTTTTGTTTGAAACTTCAGATGTTTTGTTTGAAACTTCAAATGTTTTGTTTGAAACTTCAAATGTTTTGTTTGAAACTTCAGATGTTTTGTTTGAAACTTCAGATGTTTTGTTTGAAACTTCAGATGTTTTGTTTGAAACTTCAGATGTTTTATTTGAAACTTCAGATGTTTTGTTTGAAACTTCAGATGTTTTGTTTGAAACTTCAGATGTTTTGTTTGAAACTTCAGATGTTTTGTTTGAAACTTCAGATGTTTTGTTTGAAACTTCAAATGTTTTGTTTGAAACTTCAAATGTTTTGTTTGAAACTTCAAATGTTTTGTTTGAAACTTCAAATGTTTTGTTTGAAACTTCAAATGTTTTGTTTGAAACTTCAAATGTTTTGTTTGAAACTTCAAATGTTTTGTTTGAAACTTCAAATGTTTTGTTTGAAACTTCAGATGTTTTGTTTGAAACTTCAGATGTTTTGTTTGAAACTTCAGATGTTTTGTTTGAAACTTCAGATGTTTTGTTTGAAACTTCAGATGTTTTGTTTGAAACTTCAGATGTTTTGTTTGAAACTTCAGATGTTTTGTTTGAAACTTCAAATGTTTTGTTTGAAACTTCAAATGTTTTGTTTGAAACTTCAAATGTTTTGTTTGAAACTTCAAATGTTTTGTTTGAAACTTCAAATGTTTTGTTTGAAACTTCAAATAGTTTTTTTGAAATTTCAGATAAAATAAAAAAAGCTCATGTCCTTTGCAGGGCTCCGTACAAAAAGTACGTAAGTAAGTGTGTACGCCAGTAAAAAAAAAAATTCAAAAACTTCCAACTGAGAAAGAATCGGAAACAGTTAATATAGTTGGAACATAGGAGGGGCCACCCGTGGTGCCCCTCATTTCTCCATCCCCCGAGTTCACCTAGGAATGGTTCACAAAGACAGCCCCCCCCCGCCCAATACTTTTAAATGAAACATGAATGAAATCCATGCCGAGAGAAAAAGTTCGGATAAAGTAAAAATAAAAAAAATATTGTCATTATGGACACGTGTCTTCCCCACTTCATACCCTTCAAAACCTGGACACACATCCCACACTCTCCCCCACATTATTTAATTCTCCCTCCAATTTTTCGTTTTCTTTCCCTGTGGTCCCTTCAAGGAGAACCCCACACACAAAACGGAAGCATTTTTCAATGACTGCGAGATTTTTTTTCATTCTCTTTCCAAAAAAAAAAAACAAACATAAAAGAACCATTTTTTCAATCTGCCAGAAGAAGTTGCAATATAACCAAGAAAAATTCAAAATGACAAATGGGGACTTTTTTGTTGACAATACAGTGACAACGATAAAAATCCCCCCAAAAAATGTTCCAATATTCAAACAACTTGGAACGAAAGTTAACCCAGTTCATCATTAAAACCTACGCGGATTCTCGTGGACAGACAGTATTAATAGAAGATGTCCTCCTATATAGTAAACAGGCAATTAGAAATCGGGACAAACAGAAGTTGGTTCCGCCCTTTTTATGACGACCGGTTGGTTTGTTGTGTGGTTCGACGTTGAAAAGGGCGGAGCACGTGACGTCAGACTACATAACCAACCAATTAGAAGTTGCCAGTCGTCATAAAAAGGGCGGAGCCAACTTCTGTTTGTCCCGATTTCTAATTGCCTGTATGAAGTAATTGTTCATACTACAGGAGTATAGATGATTCCATTCTGTTACTTACCCGAGTAGAAAAGAGAAACAGTTGGGCGCAGCCAGAAAAGTTCGTTCCGATTGGTTATTTAGGTTTGTTACGTGTTTGATTCTGTATCTTATGTTGTTGTTATTGGTCTGATGTTCATAAATAGGGCGGGGCTAACAGAATTTTCCTGGCTGCGCCCAACTGCCTGCGTAGAAAAGCTATCACCTAGGGGTTAATAGTTTATGCATTAAGTAGAACGTCGTCGATTATCGGAACTAATGTCGGACTTGCATAGTTCTGATATAAAACAAATCCAAACAACAACAAAAACAACAAATAGAAACCACCACAAACGAGATAAAAAGTGAAAAATTATCTACAGATAATTATAATTAGCCTAACATAATAATATTAGATCAACATCAATATTATTGAAAGACAATACAGACCGTGAGAAACCCTATACATTTTCAATTTCTCTGAACGATCAATCTTATCAATTTGACTAACAATACGTACATTGATTGACATATGATTGTATTTGCAGAAAAGGAAAATAACTAAATCGACTTTGAGAACAAACCGTAGTCAAGTATCTCATCATATACATGCAAAAAAAACTACTTCCAATCAGCGATTAGTGATCGTTACTCATTGAACCAACAAACCAAATGTGTCTTTTATCTTGGTGCAAATTCTAAAAAAAAAAAAAGCAGCTGAAAGTTCCTTAAGAGGCTACAACATCGCAAAATTACTTCGAAAAATCTCCGCAAAGAGTGCTAGCATTGTTTTTCTATTGAGCCAATAGACAAGCTGTTAAAAGGAAAAAAACTTTAATTAAAAAAAAACAGTTGCGGCAATATGTTTATTTTTCCTATTTAAAGTTGTCCAATATTAAGTTTTCAAAGTGCAATGTGCACACCTTAAATATATGCTGATCGAATGATAGAATGACAAAAAATTGGTAAGTGCGGTTCTATTTTTAAAAACTATTTCAAAATCACGAATTTCTAACTCTTACGTTAAACTCCATTGAGTACGCACTCGTAAGCTAAAAACATCCACTGAAATGCTCGTAAAAATACGTAAAAATAATTTTCATAAAACAAAAAATTCAGCACGTGCGCCAATGTTTTGGCTTCACTATGGTTTTTTAAAATTATTTTTAGCTATTTTTTACAGACGTTTTTTTTTTCTTGTTTGGGCGTACTCAATGAATTTTATCATAAGAACTAGAAATTGGCGATTTTGAAATAGTTTTTAAAAATCTGAACACACTTACCAATTTTCTGTCATTCTATCACTCGATGAGCATATATTTAAGGTGCACACATTGCACTTTGAAAACTTAATATTGGACAACTTTAAATATGAAAAATAAAAATATTGTCACGACTGTATATTTTAAAAAATTAACATTTTTCCTTTAACATCGTGTCTATGGGCGCAATAGAAAAACGATGCTAGCGCTTCTTTACGGAGATTTTTCAAAGTAATTTTGCGATGCAGCCTCTGAAGCGGCGATCACACTGGCCAATATTGCTATAAATCTTGCGTAGTTTATTGCAAAGTCCTGCAATAATTATTGCACATTACAACAATTGCAAATAATTCAAGGAAACAATGCAGCAAATATTGTTTTAAATATTGCCAATGTGATCGCTGCTTTATACCGTGATTTTAACTAATTAGCCCGGGCTTCACGCCCGCCTTTTTTATGACTTTTTACACAATGTTCCACTGCTTTTAATTGCTAGAACGACGAAATTCTTACACTTACAAATTGCTCAAATAAAACAAATTTCTCATCGATCGATTCCAGACGCACAGTAAATATACTTTGTACTTTTTTGTTGTAAATCGTAAAATAGTTCATTTTTTTTTCTCTCTCTAAGCCTAGTACACACCAGGATTCTTTGTTGCGATACAATGTTGCGGTTCAGAGTCGCAATATTGTTCTATGTCCACACCTATACTCAAGTTTCTCTCTCCATCCTTCTGGCTTTCACAATTGTCATCATCACCTGCGGAAGTGACCCTTTCAATATGTGCTTATACACTGCTATTGATCAAGAGGGGCGAATAAAACAGAAACGGTGGTGGGCACTGTGGGGGCACACGAGCTTTTCTCAGCCGAGAGAACACACATTCAGGTCATCCTGAAATTAGGAGATGGGGCAGGAGTTCGAAATCCCCAAAACACAATTTAGAAGTGAATTTTTACACAGAAGGTCCTCAAGTAGTTTTAACAGTATTTTAACAGTCTTTAATAATTAATATCAAACTGAGCTCTTTTGAGTCTGTGTTCATGTTTCAAAAACACTATGAAATGTTTTGCAACAATGTTTAAATGTTTCCCAGTTCGATGGAAGTCAAGAAAAACATGAATCTGAGCTGACACAATTCAGCCTCGAAACATTTCAGGATGCTTTGTTGCGATACACAATGATGTGGGTCTGAATCGCAACTGACGTGATTCAGACCCACAACATTGTGTATTGCAAAATGATATAACAAATAAATGCTTCTTTCTCTTGACAATATACCACCACCAAAAAAAAAAAAGGAGACGAGAAGTAGATTATGAGGTTTAGAATTTTTTAAAAACCTTATAAGAATGATCAAGAAGCAAAAAACAAAAAAATAAGTTTCATCGGTTCTTTTGAGTGTGCAGCCAGGATTTTTTTTAACTTTTAAAAGAAGAGCTTGAGAAGACATTCCAAAATACAGGTAACAACAAAACACGTTCAACTGCATTCCAGACAACAAGAATAAACAAAAAAAAACATAAAGATACAAATAGCTGATAATAGAAGAGAGAGAGAGAGAGAGAGAGAGAGAGAGAGAAAGAAAATAAAAGAGGTTGAAAACAAACCCACAGTCATAAAGATTAAGAAAAAGAACTGACTTCAGCTCAAAATTACAAAAAAAAAAATCGTGTAAAAAAAAAGGACAAAAAATTCAAAGTGGAGATGTTACTGTCAATCTGGGGAATCAGGCAAACTGGAAAACAACCAACCTGCTAGTGAATCTGCAAAATTGCGCACCTAAATGGCGCATTCACACTAGGCTGGTTGTAGTCCTCTCTAGCAGCATAGTGTGAACACAGGCATTTAGAAATCGGGACGAACACAAGTTGGCTCCGCCCTATTTATGACGAACACAACTTCTAATTGGTTGGTTATGTAGTTAGACGTCACATGCTCCACCCTTTTCAACGTCGAACCACACAACAAACCAATTAGAAGTTGCCAGTCGTCATAAAAAGGGCGGAGCCAACTTGTGTTCGTCCCGATTTCTAAATGCCTGTGTGTGAACTGCTACCAGCAGCTGCTTTCTCCAGCACGCTAGTGATTTTAACAGTGGCTGGTGAAAGTTGAACATGTCCAACTTTAGCAGCTACCAGCTGGTCATGTGACTCCCCTTCCTGCTGCTACCAGCCAGTGTGAACCCTTTGTCGCTAGTAGTGGCACCAGTGGGTAGTTGAAACTCCACTGCTTCTGTTCGTTGGTTGTTAGATTTTGTGTTTTTGCAAGACGGTGGTTATTGGATGACTCACGTCCTAAACGTGACATCAGTTCGAAATTTAATTTATCATATTCCCGCTAGAGGCGCTGTTTCGAAAACGACGCCGCATATCTGTCGAACAGAACATTTCAGGAGTTGCCAAAAGTCCAGGGGTTCAGGTAATAGTCTAAAGTTTAACTTCATCGATTTTCGAATGAAATTATTTTATCTCAAAAATAAGGTTTTAAACCAACAGAAGATATTTCAGAACCAGGAGGAGGCCTCACTGGAGAAAACTCCTTTGCATGTATAATAATATCAGCAACATATCGTACTTGAGAAACCGTTCCATAAGCTAAAAACCTTATGGCCAAGTTCTCTTCCACGCTCCTTTCGCTTAGTAAGGCTTACTTACAGCTTTTATGTATCTTTATAAAAAAAAAATAATATTTCTTTATCTTGGTGTATGTTTTGAAGGCACTTCCGGCCAACAGTCACCAAGATAAAGCACTTTTATACACACAAAAAAAAAACCTCCCTAACATTCTAAATGTTTCATATAAAGTGTCAAAACATATTTTTGAAATCATTACTATTGCGAATTGCACACAACACAAGACACCCCCAAAACCTAACACATATGGAAGTATATGAAAGCGTATCTAAATCGATTGTGACGTTAATGGCAATTGCGGACAACATTCTTCTCAATTTCCATCCACCCCTTTATTGCTCAGATTCAGACTCACATTTATTTTCTCTCCTCTCAATTCCAAAAGAAAAGTAGCAACAAAAAAGCATATTTTTTTCCCTTCAAAGTAAATTCTCGTTTTACTCTTTTTTTTCCACATCCCCTTTTTTCCCCGATCTTTCAGTTCGTCTTTCTTACATCTGGTGGTTATGGTGGAGGATATAAAAAAAGGAAGGAAGGACAGAAGATAGGAAGAAGAGTCCTGAACATCTCTTATTTTGGGGGGTCTAGATAGGAACTTCTAGAACTAGAAGGCCCAGGATAACGACACAGAAAAAAAAAACATTTTACAGAATCACTAGTCAGTTTTGCAAAATAACCACCCAGCATTGCTTGTGTCGCGTCTATAGCAGCCGTACAAAACATCAAAAAATGAATGGTTTTAAGTTCGCACTAAGCTAGTGGTAGCACGCTGAACCACTGGTAGCAGCGAGAAGTTATACAACCGGCAGGTAGCTGCTAAAAAAAAGTTGGACACCAGCTGCTGTCAAAATCATTCGCCTACTGGTAAAAGCAGCCACTGGTCGTGGTTCCCACTAATGGCGCATTCACACTAGGTTGGTTGCTGCTGGATAGTTGTAGCCCTCTAGCAGCATCGTGTGAACTGCTACCAGCAGGCTAGTGATTTTAACAGCGGCTGGTGAAGTTGAACATGTCCAGTTACCAGCTACCAAGCTACCAGCTAGTCATGTGACTCCCTTCCTGCTGCTACCAGCATACCACCAGCTAGCGCGAACCCTCTGTCGCTAGTAGTGGCACTAGTGGGCAGTTGATACTCCACTGCTTGGGTTGGTTGTTAGATTTTTGCGTTTTTGCAAGGTGGTGATTGGACGACTTGTGTGCTGGACAAGTGTCAACTCATAGCAGCCGCTGCTTGCTGTAGCTGCTAATAGCCAGCAGCAACCGGCAGCTGGTAAACCAGCCTAGTCTGAATGTGCGTTAAGCTGCTATAGAGCTACAACCAGTAGCTGGTAAGGCTAGCTAATGTGACGCATACGCATTAATTCTGTTTACCAAATATTTTAGAATTTGAACAACCGAAACTAACTGTGTAAGTTCAGTTCCTGAGCACTTTTTAAACAGTTCAAACAACTTTGATGCGCTCGGTATTTGAACACCAAATAAAAAGCTTATGCTATAATCACTATAGTTATTGACCCCTTTCATTTCGTGCAAGTTGCATGATGGGTTTATTAGTAAGAATTAAGCCCCTATCACAGTGGGAACTTTTGATAAAACTTTAATGCAATAAAACCATGCAACATCAATGTTTATAGTGCGATATGATATTTATATATACTAGTGTGAGCCTCGGTCTCATTGAGTTGAACGTGTTCAACTTCTGAGAGACTTTTCATGTAACTTTCTGACAAACAAACCAATCAGGCTGTTTGCCAGAAAATGACAAAAACATTGAATGAATTTCCAGTTTCATGACTTCCGGTTTATGAAATTCCTGTTAGCTGATCATCATAATGGCTTCCACAATGTGGACACAAACCAAGAGAGGGGGGGGGTGGAAAGTTATTTTACTTTTTAGCTGCATTTTACTAGATAATCCAGAATATAATTGAAATTTTAAAATTCAGGGGGAAAAAACGTTGATAAAAAGTAAAATGGCTTGTGGTACTGAACGAGATTCACCCCCCCCCCCCCTTGACACAAACAAAAGTTTTGAAAACTTGACTAGGTTGCATAGTGTGATATAGAAGTTTATTACAAAGTTCTAGTTGCAATTCACATCACAAGCTTGCATTGCAAGTTGAATTGCATCAAACGTTTCAAGTGTGATAGGGGGGGGGGGGGGCTTTTATTCTCCCCCAAGTTGTCCCACATAAGAAACCTTCCCACCACACTCAATTTTAACAAATAAAAAATCCAAAAGCATTCAAACACAAACAATATCATCATATCATAAACAATCACGTTAAGACAAAAGACCACAATATACGATTTCTATTGTCAAAAATGCAAATAGCATTAAAAAACAAAACAAGAAGACCAAATTCGAACATGAGACAGAAGAAGAAAAAAAAAGTAGACGTGGGACGAATCCGAAATCCTAAAAGATTCTCGAATCCTTCACATAAGAATCCTATATTAATTATCATTAAGAAGATAATTTAATATTTCATTTACTTGTAAGAATAAAAAAGTGTGGCACTCAGGGCCGCCACAAGGTGATATTAATGATCCGGATAACCACCGAAATTGCAACAATCCGCCGGGGTTTTTTTTTGTTAGTGAACGCTTCTATTGTCTGACGTCAATGAAGTTCAAACTAATTTTACCAAAGTTTTAACAGTTTTTTTTTTAGGTTAGGATTTCGAAAGACGAAAAAAAGCGGCGGAGATCGAGGTTTTGAATCTCGAATATTTTTCAAGATTCGCGGGATTCGAGGATTCGAATGTCCCATCCCTTAAAAAAATAAAGCTATACGATGCTTATCTGCACACTTTTCGTTCAAACAAATTCCGTTAATAAAACACTTAAAAATCGATATTTTTATGAAGACACACAAAAGTCAAAACGTTTTCTATATTCAGATATTAAATAGGATCAAATAATAACAATGCCAATATTTTTTGTTCTAAAAAGAATTTTCATTGCGTACAGAGATCCCCATAAGCAACTAACTACCAGTGGGTAACACATGACGTCATCCCAACCCCCAATTCACCGTTACCCCCCCCCCCCCCCCCTCTCTCAAACCAGCAACTATCTTCTCATCAAAATTCTCTAGTATACAAGCACGCACGCGCACACAAACGCACACGCAACAAAGGAATTTTTTTCTCTATTCCCCTGGATTGAATTTGCTCTTTCTCATCCCAACACAACAACAAACAAAACACAAGACAACAACGGTAATACCTGGTAAACACGAATGCAAGTGAGTGTGTGTGTGTGTGAGCATGCTGCATGCTCACCAAGGGTGCATTTGAAAACGCACAGAAGTCCACAATCGCTATATGAAATTGTTTTAGGAGGACTATCATATCGCTCCCCTTCCCCCCCCCCCCACCTCCTCCCCAACGAATGGCCGCACAGCCAAACTAGCCTCATTTGTAAGAGCAATAATAAGGGGTGTATTCTTTAGAGGTTACCATCGCAAAATTACTTCTTAGAATCACCGCAAAGAGCGCTAGCATCATTTTTCTATTGCGCCCATAGACACAATGTTAAAGAAATATTAATTTTTCATATACACAGTCGCGACAATAATATGTTTTATTTTTCATATTTAAAGTTGTCCAATATTAAGTTTTCAAAGTGCAATGTGCACTTTAAATTTATGTTGATCGAGTGATAGAATGACAAAAAATTGGTAAGTGCAGTTCTATTTTTAAAAACTATTTCAAAATCGCGAATTTTTAAGTCTTATGTTAAACTATATTGTTTGTTTGCATCCCCATACTTTGAGCAGCGCTCATGTCCGTATTCCGTAAGTGCTGACGTTGTTAAAAGCTAACAACCTCTACAAGGTTCACATCAAATACAATGAGTATGAGTCCTCAAATGCACCCAGAGTGTAATTAATGACCCACGGTTGCCATTGACAACCATTGATAAAGAAGAAGCAGAAAACAACTCCACAAGCTTAACCTGATCGATCACTTCCTTCTGGTTATGGATGACAGAACCAAAAAAATCTTCCCCTAATTCCCCCCCCCCCCCCCGCAATTCATTCCGACACCATTTTCTTTCTGTTCCCTTCATTCTATTCTGTCTAAAATTTCTAAAAAAAAAAAAGCAGAAGAACACAATAATGCACAACTATTTGCATAACTATCCTGAAAAAAATAAAAATTATTTTGCTACAAAACGTTCCTCTCCCCCGTTTGAACAATAATATTTGCAGATACTAAAAGTCTGTACCTTTAAGCTGCTTGCCCACTAGGTCGGTGACGCAGCTCAGCGCGACGCGGAGAAAAAAAAAAAAAAAAAAAAAAACCCTCACAAACAAAACGCATGTAAATGAAGTTCCGACCTTTTAGGGCGAAAGCGCGGCGCGGCACCGCTCTGGAGAAAGTCTGGAACTTCTTGATAGTTGCTCGCCCATTAGGTCGGTGCCGCGCTGCGACACTGACCTAGTGGGCGGGCAAGCAGCTTAAGACATTCATGCAGGAACCGACCACGGAATCCATTCCATTTCACCAAGTCATTGCATTGCACACAAAAACGTACCAGTCATGTGTGACGTCACCTACAGTCTTAAATATAAACCCTGGGGTATAATAATGATATCTGTATTCAGTATAATATATGATGTCATCACCTTCTGAGTTCTGAGGATTGATCCCAGAACGCCCATCACTGACTGAGATTTGAGACGAACTCAATTCTAACGGAATACATGACTAATACCTTGTACATACATGTGTTAAATGAATTAAAATTAAATGTATTTAGGTGAATTATACGGAATCCAGTTAAGGACATGAAACAAATAAAAATTGACTTTTAATTACTAATATTTTAAAATTGAAATACTAAATCAATATTTTGTCAAAAGTTTCTATATTATATTTAAGTATTAACTCAATATTTTCAGACTAGTGGTGTAACCTGTCATAAAGGACGGGAGCAACATTCACACTCAATTGTGCTCAGCATTAGAATTTCTTTTCCTCTGCCCTTTTATGACGTCAGACCAAACAAACCAATTAGAAATTGATGACGTTCATAAAATGGCGGAGCAAAAGAAATTCTAATGCTGGGCACAATTGCCCATGATAGGTTCTAGTTTAATTTTGCTACTATTATCCCCTCCCCTTTTTATATTTGAAAGAGATGTGCGCATGCGCGTCGTTTGTTCCTTTTTTACTCCTTTCATTTCAATTTCAGTTTCCCCCTCCACCTTTTTTCTCCCTCCACGTTTCTCTCTTTCTCTCCCCCTCTACACTTTCCAACGTTTTCCCCTCTCAAATTTAATATCATAAGGTTCTTGGATGTTGAGAGCACAACACAATCTTGACCTTGTCCTTGTTTGCATAGCGTTACTGAGGGAAGGAAGCAAGGAGACAAAGTAGACGGGGCTTAATATTATTATATATATAATATCCCAGATCTCTCTGTGTGTGTGTGTGTGTGTGTGTGTGTGTGTGTGTGTGTGTGTGTGTGTGTGTGTGGAGTAACAAAACCATTGAAGCACGTCGGAATTTATATAAATTTGAATGAACCGTTTTTTTTCTCAAGGTCAACTATATGTTGAACTCTTCCTTTGGAAAGTGTAGAAGGGGAGAGAGAGAAAAAAGTGGGAGGGGGTGACTGAAATTGAAATGAAAGGAGTAAAAAAAGGAAAAAACGACACGCATGCGCACGATTGCCTGTGAATTTTGCTCCCGTCATTTATAACGGGTTACCCCACTAGTATATATATAATTATTAACTGAATAAATTGAATTGGATATATTTGTCTGTCACATGGCTCTGTAGAACACGTTTATTATTTAAATGCATTTAAATTATCAGGTGTGTACTAGGTCCAGGCCTTTGAGTTTGACATGCTTGGTCTAAGGTGACACAGTGACAACAATGCTGGTATCAATTTGAGAAAGCTTGGTGTTTTCGAATACACCAGTGTGTAAGCCCTACTAGTAGCCACTCACTTTCTCTATATTGAGTTTTTTCTTCTTCTCTCTATTCAAAGGACAGAAAGAGAGAGAGACCTAACTGTCTTCGTCCCTGAGCCACCTAACTTTCTAGAAAGAAGTTCATAATATCGGTTCCGAACGTGACAAAACATAACTGTAACCATTGCCAAACCTTCTTTAAATAAACACCTACAAACGATGGTTTAGGGTCATGTTTACTTTAAACAAGACGAAAACCTTTTTTATGCAAATAAAAGAATTCAAAAATGTGCTTAAATCTATTCAGCTATTCTTTATTTATAGCCAAAGCACAATTAATTAGACGAACGAGGCAATTTATAGTCAAAAATCACCAGAAGCAAATAACAGAAAATGCACAATTACAGCAATTCCGTTATGTAAATTTGTTTACATCGAAAAATGTGCATTTGAACGAAATACGAATCCATAAGGTCACCAAAATGGCTGACAATATCAACAAAATTACAATCCTCAACAATATTTTTTTAAAAAAAAAAAACACGAACACAAACAAAAAACCAGTTCGAAAAAAAATGTTTTCAAATTTCTTTACTTGAAGAAATAAAACGTTTCGCTCGATTTGGGTCAATTTGGACATCTCTTTCAAAGATGATTGGAAGGAGGGGGAGAGAAATAATCCCTTACATGTTTAGAATCTTTTCCTCAAGAATTACTTGAAATATCTCAAGATGATCCTGGCCTCAATCGAACTTTTTAATGAGGAATTCTGGATGTTAGATAGCTTTATATACAGAAACAATTTTTGGCTTATCAATCAATCCTTTGGGTTTCTTTTGAAGGCTTGTGTGTGAGCTGCGGATATTTTTTTATTCTAATTGCTCATCTTCCAATCATAGAAAAGCATTACAATTTGATGTGTAGAAAGAAACCTTCCTCGTTCTACCTTTCCCGTCCGTGTCCAAGGATTGACAAGCCAGAATTAACCGTCCGTCCGTCTGTGTCTGTCCCCAGGTTTAAGATTTTAAACATACAATTCTGCCTCACAGGCAAGGTGCTCAGAAAGATGCAGTCGTTTGCCCCGCCCTTTTATAAGCGTCAGACCAAAAGTCAACCGATTAGAAATGGAAAAGGGCGGAGCATGTGACATCAGACCAAATAATAAATCAATTAGAAGCTGCCGTTCCTCAAAAGGGGCGGGGCAAACGACTGTATTGTGCTGTACACACTTACCTGTCATCTACCTCATCCTAAAAAGAAGCTCGTGACGTCACCAGGAATGACGAAAAATTTCGGATTGTGTCATTTTGTCTGACAAGGAGAAATAACAAATGAAAATAATTCAAAAAACTTGGTTGAAATTGTTGAAAATATCTGAACATTATTACTCCTTCTCCATCAGACTCAATGAGACGTCGCACTGTCATGACAGGCAACTATCACGTTACTTCAAGACGTGTAGACAGTTGCTATCGTGACAGTGAACTATCGCAACTTTCATCACAGATACTCTCATGAGAGAACTATCGCCGAGTAAACGAGGCTTAACGTGTAGTTGTCTGTCATGACAGTGTGACGTCTACTTCACAGATATCATTGAGTCAACAACAGTGTTGCCCTCTCTCTCCCTCCAGAAGCCAAATTTCCCTACAAAGTGGATATTTCCCTACAAGCGGTGGTCACACAACAACTATTACTATCGCGACAGTACTATCAACTATCTCTAGTCAAACGAGATAGTGTGATAGTGCTATCGCAACAATCTGATAGTGACCTATCATGTGGTCTTCACGATGATAGTTCTCGCGATAGTTGCTCTCATGACAGCAGCAACTATCGTGAAAACGGGGCTTTAGGATGAGGCAGGTATAAACGGAAACACACAACGAATAAAGAGAGCTAGGAGGACTCGGGACCTAAAAATCGTCAGAATTCAACCAGTAAAATAAGGAAGTTGTCCGACCCTCTTCGAAACTCCACCCGCAATTTTCGAACAATTTAAAAATAAATTTGGAGAATGAAGTTTTCATTTTAATGATCTGTTTCCCGGACGATCACTTAGCCTCCCCCCAACCATAACCATTATATTATTATCATTACATTGGGCCCTATTATTACTTTGCTAGTAATCGGCCGGAGACATTTGTATATATATAAATTATACAACATCCAGAAAAGAATTGAACCGGGGACGAAAATCCTTTAAAAAAAAACAAAAATAATAAAATTCATTATTTCGTTTTTGTGTCATCCTGTGTATTCGCAGCCTTACAGAACATTCCTTACCGCGACATTTAGAAACAACATTTAAACTTGAAATTCTTAAAAAACTAGAATAAATCAGTAGAACAAATTTTTTTTTAAAATTTAAATCACAATTAAAAAATATAAAAAAGAACCCAATTTTACAGCTTTTATGCCTTTTGTTTCCATTGGAGCGAAAATTTGAACTTTTTTAAGAAACGTTGTTCCCACCTATGATAGTGAATAGACCGGGAAGCCACGTGTGTTCCATTTTTCATCAGTTGAAATTTTCAAAAAAGTTCAAATTTTCACCCCCAATGAAAACAAGGCCTTAACAACATCAGTTGCAATCCACCAATTTCCACCTTGGTTTCCACGGGGGTGAAAATTTCAACTTTTTGATAATTCCAACTGGTGACGGTCACGTTTGTTCTATTTTTCACCAGTTGAAATTTTCAAAAAAGTTCAAATTTTGAACCCAATGGAAACAAGGCCTTTAAGTTTTTTTTAAAGACATCAAAATAACAAACACTCTTATAACTAGTTCACACACCGTTAAGTTAAATATATATAACTAATTAAAGCCCAAGTTATGTTCGTTTTTATCAGACTAAAATGACAAAATATTAAAGTTGACACCAACTCCTCTGACGTCACAAGCTTCTTCTCACGATGAGAGACAGGTGTATTTCACGATGTTCCACATAAATAATACCCCTTGTAATTTTCTAAAAATTTTCTCTTAATTTTCCTCCTGAAAGACAGCATTTATAATCAAAGAGTTCGAAAATCAGCTGTTCATAAATAACCTTTTAACACCGTGTAATTTCAACTAAAGGTTTCAAACGTTAATAATAAAGATTAATTAAATATTTTCTCTTAAATCCCGATAACTACAATAATTTACGATTCCATTCTCAGCATTTATTTCATAGAAAACACGTGCGTGACGTCATTAAAACCACCAAAAAGTTCTAATTAAAACCCACACATCCGGTGTAACTTCCGCTTCTTCTATCTTTATTAGCTCCGACCTTAAACTCCGCCTCCTTTCCTCACATTCCTTTGATTGATTGACATTATTTTTTTTTTTCCGAGAGTGAGTGAGAGAGGTTAGTGACCTCCCCCCTACCACCCACTCCGTCTTCAACGTGTGTAAATATTAATTAAGCCACGCCCACCCCTCCTTAAACAACCAATGAAAATACATTTAAAAAAAACAACGTGAAACGATGAGGACAAGAAGGGACTCGAATAAGGAATGTGTCTCTCTCTCTCTCTCTCTCTCTCTCGTTTGTCAAATATTAAATTAAAGCAACTTTCTTCTTACCTGAAATTGGTTTCGGTGGCACAGATTTGAATCCCTTTTCGTTGTAAGCGTAACGCACATTATTACAACCGAGATCAGCAGCCAAAGTTTGATCGAACCTTAAATTGAGGCCCAATAAAACTAGAAAAAGAAACATCGGAGGAGCCACAACAAAGAAACGATCGAAAACGCAGAAGACACTTCTCTTCCTCCTCATTCCACAACTACTAACACTGTTATTACTATTCCAACCGATCATTGTGTGACGATAATAATAATAATAATAATATATTAAAAACCAAAACTTAAAAACCGTAGTCGTCTTAAAACCTTTCGAGTCTTATCAAATATTTTTGTTCTTTTGGTCGAAATTATACTCTTTTCGTTTCAATAAATTGCTACTCACGATTATATACGATTAAAAACTGTAGTTTGCCGTTTACGTAGTCCATTGTTTCCATTAAGGTACAGCGGAAAATGAAAACTTAAACTAAAACAAATCGATTTCAGCCATTAAAAATCAAGGGGGGGAAAAAAACCAACAAACACTAAACACACGACCGTAGAAGGCAGAATAACGACACCAAATGAACCAGATTCCATTCAGCAGTTTGTCAATACTATTGTAGCCTCTATCACAGGTGTCTTACTGAAGAAGACCAATAGAAAAGCAAACTTCTCTTTCTCAAATCAACGAAAGAAAACGAGCCTTACAGCGAGAACATATTTTTTTAAAATTACGACGCTTTTTCTAAAAGCTATTCTATTTTTTTTTTTTGAGGGGGGGGGGGGGGCGGTCGTTCTCGATAGCTTTGGTCAATTTCAATTTAACCAATAGGAATGCAGTACTTTTTCCCCCTCCATAAAAGTAGCTGTGAACGTTAGTAAAAAAAAAAAAAGCTGTGAATACCAGGATAAATAAAATAATAATTAATTAATAATATATCGGCAATTAGATTGTGTTTACCTAACTTGTTATGTGAGTATAGGGAGCGCAGCCCACCCAGAATGTAAAAAAAATAATGAAATATTATTAAGTTGAAATGTACATCTGGCAACACTGCAAACGAAAAGCGGCTTTAGTATTCTGCTCTAGAATACTATTGATTCTGAAGAGCGGGTTTTATATGCTGCAAAAAAAAAATATAATATTGAGTTCCTATTGGCCACATTCAAATTGGCCAAAGCTATCGGTAAAGAATTTCTAATATTTCTTTGACACTCAGATGGCGGTACTGTGCTGTTGCAAATTTACTATCATACAATCATATACAGCATGATCAGACCAAGTAACAAACCAATTAGAAATTTATGGTGCTCATAAAAGGGAGGGGCAAACGACATTTTACTGCTGTGCTGAACTGCCTGTGTATAGTGCACAGGCATCTCTGCCCAGCAGTAAAATTTTGTTACCCGAGTTGCCATATGGCCAGCCCGCTGCCTGCCTCTGCTTGACAGGAAAAGCTCTTTTGAATGTTCTAGTCTCCAACGTTAGGCCTGAAATTTGCAACACAAAAAGAACATGTTATATTATACATTTTGTGCTAGGCAGAAATTGTTTTCTTAAACAGGTAAAAATTAATAAAAATTAAAAACTGAAAAATGACAGTTTCATAAATTATAGATGCACTAATATAATGAACATTTGGCTTTTATTAATTATTGTGACAAAATAACATGCTAACCACAGCAGTAACATTAAAATTAATAAAGTATACAACTGTCCTGATGTTTTAATAACTTAAACCATTCTTTTCTATATACTTTAAACACTATTTTATAAGCAAATTTACAGAAATTCTGCCCCGAAGCAGCTAAAATGACACTTTTCAGCTCTGCTATCGTATTATAATCATGTAGATTTGCATAATCAGCACGTATGCCGATGTCCCCAATGTTCTCTATAGGATTTAAGTTTGGAGAAAACGCCGGCCAATCGAGACTGGTGATATTGGGTGACAATTATTGAGCTATATGATAAAAGAAATTAATTATTCAAAAAGCTATTGAGTTCAAACATTTTATGCAATTGTAAACGTAACTACAGATATTCGGATTTAGTTTATGACATGTTCGATATGCATGCCATCAATGGCTATGATGTGGCGCAGACAAATAGCAAAATTCTGCACAACTCGCTGAAGTGTCTGGACATCGATGCTTTCAATGACCTTCTGGATGGCAGTTTTGAGCTCAGCAATGGTTTTGGGGTTTTTTGTGTAAACTTTGTTTTTAATATTGCCCCACAAAAATGAGTCACAAGGTTAGCGCTGTTATTGCTGGAATAGTAGGCCTTGACGATGGATATCCGCTCAGAAATGCTGTATTTTGACATTTTCACTGAAAAATAAAAATCAACAACAATAAGCGTGCGCATGCGCACAAAAAATCCCAACATGCCCTGCATTCAACTGCCAAATTTGAACTGAATCTCGCCAACAGTTCGAAAGTTATCAAGGTTTCTTTTCATATAGCTCAATAATTGTCACCCTGTATATTGGTTTTGTAACCATTTCTACCTAAGGTAATTACTGGAGCGAACTGCCGCATTTTCTTGTACCGAAGTTGTGTATCTAACTTGAAACGAATGGATGATTCATCCATGGACGAAGAGTGGCAGTGACAAAAGTAACCTAGTATTTCAATAAAAATTTGTGCCTCCAGTGAGAAGTGAACAGCCGCCGAGAGACATTCTTCAGCAAGGGCTAAACTTATTAACTCGATCTCTGTGCCCACTATTTCAGTCGCCGACATTTTGGAAACAAATGAAGTGAATTCAACCATTGCATGGTGTAAATTGCCAAAGTGCCAAACTGTAAATTCGCCCTAAAATTTACAATCCGTGTGAATTTCGCATGTTTTATGCTAGTAAATAATAGAAAATTATATACATAGGCATATTGACCAGAGAAGAGGTTTTAATAAACAAATAAATCAGTAAAATAAATGATAATAATTGCAAATGGCAGTCTTTTTTTTTTTCTCTCTCTTTAAAAAAAAATCAAAACTTAAAACATTGGCAGTGACGAAACAGGCAGTTCTGAAGCAATATTCTTAATAAAAAAATATTATTAATTAATATTGATAATAATTCGAATAACAAAAAAAAAACTGAATGTCCGTTTCGATTTTAAGTGTGTCAAAATTACCTTTAAAAAAAATTCAAAGAAAATTAATTATAACATATGTGATAATATTAATTATTGATAATTAATAATATTTAAAAGCACTAATATAATGAACCATCAAATAAAAGCTTGTCCAAAAAAAAAGCAATTATGAATATTTTAAAGTAAATAATTTCAACTTGAAAAAAAAAAATGCATATTTTAATTTAGTGGCAATCACTTTTTTTTTGGGCGGGTCTTCTCTGTTTCAACTTTGATAGTTAATTGATTTGATAGCCACTTAATTTGCTTCTCAGACAATATAAAATTAAGTATACAAAAATACTACAAAAAGATTTGACTTTTTTTTTCTGGTATTTTTAAAGTCTTTGTTAGTAAAATGGCAGTTTTGTTGTTAAATGAGATAATTACCTTTCACCAGATTGACTTTCAAATCATCAATACTTAAAAATTTGAAACATTTAAGAGTCAATATAACAAACATTTTGAGTTGATGCAACATAAAAACTTCCCCTTCAAAAACAGGACCCAAATAGATATCCTCAAATGAATCTTTTTTTTTTAACTGTATATGTGTGAGTTCTAAGCAAATTCAAAATGATACCAATTTCAGTTATTAAAATTGGATAATTTAAAGACCTAAAATTTCATTTGGCACAAACAAAAGAAAAACTGAGAGAAACAACTTTTAGAGAAGAAAACAAAAAACAAACAAACAAAAAAATGAAGCCACTTTATAAGTGAGTTTAAAGCTGATTATTAAATTAATAATAACTGAGAATAATATACTTAATAGTGAAAAAAACAAACAAACTAAATGATGACCCAATATGTAGCACCTTCGGAATTCAGTTTTTCAGATCATAATTGACACTCAAAGATAACAAATTTGTTTGATTGATCAACATTCATTCTTCATTGAATCAATGCAATTAATTAATTAAACAAATTATCATTTGCAGTTCGAAAATAGCAAAAAAAAAAACCAAAAAAATAATATTCTTGCTAATATGAAAACGCCATTCTTCATTCTCTAACTATTTCTTATTGTTGGCATTTGTCATATAATTAGTGAATAATTATAGAAATGCATTGATTAAATCAAGAATCAATGTTATTTTAAATAAGACACTGGTAACAGGGTTACTAAAATTTACATAAAAATTAAACAAAACACAAAACTTATCACAATTTATACAAAAAAAGAAAGACACACACAAAAGAAGAAAAGAAAAGGCTCGATCCAAGAAGAAATAACCTGTGTTTTTTTTTTGTAAAGGCAGTGCGATAAAGCACAACAAACCTTTGTGCCGTATTCATGTTTGCTCGGATCGAACAGAAGCGATCAACTGACTAAAAACTTCGAAACTTATAAACAGTAAGGTTTCAAGGCACGGTTTTGTTGTGTCAAGTGTTTCGTACTTTGTCACGAACACACACACACGACGTACCTTTAAAAAAGTATTGCCTATGTATTATATCTACATCTGCCTTTAAAAATAATTGGTGATTTGGTTTTCTTGATTAGGCTACAAGCTGAACAAAAAAAACGCCAGCAATATTTGCTATAAGATAATAGATTGTTTAGAAAATTGTACTGACACAAGTGCAAATTCACCGAAAGACCATCATGGGAAAAAAAAAGAAGCATTGGCACCGTTTATGGCACGAAAAAGAAACTTCACACCAGCTCAAGCACTTCTCGCAGTTTACTCTGCCAGCGTTCATGTTTACGCTGTAGCAAAATCAATTAGAACGCTTAGCAAAGTATGATAATATTTTTCAAAAATTAACTTTTGATCGTTGTTTAATTAATAACATGAAACATTACATTCTATTTACGATTTCAGTAGTAGAGCATCCGAGGTTTCAAACTGCAATACAAGTTTATTTTTTAAAGATGATATGAAAATATTCTAAATTTATTCTTCCGTTTTCAAAAAATGTTAGAATTCTTTCAACAAAAAAAAAAAACCATATTTCAGCCCAAAACTCTTATCTAGCGATGCCTCGGGTAGTGAATTTTAGTATCAGCGGATAACGGATATCCGTATGTCGTTTATTTTGCCGGATACTTTCCGAATATCCGCGGCATCCCTATAGCAAACACATAGAATTATGCTTCAATTATCATAATAATAAAAAAGGTGACGAACCTCACTGCCACAAGAAGACTGACTGACACTCACGCACACATGAAACAGCGAAATACTTGTGTCGGAGATTACTATTTTCTTGCACAGAGTTTTCTTGCAAAGAGCTTTTGTTTAGTGTTTTACGTAAGTGTATTTGTTTCTGCCTTGTAGTGCTTTGAGTCAAAACAACATACAAACATTGATACTTATACCAAATTCCTGCTTGAATATTGAGGACAATTTTGGTGCTCAATGATTATCATTACAGAAGCCACCAACAAAATATTGCTTCTCGACAGCATAATTCTCTCGAAAATAAATTTGCATTTGCTGCAGTACAACAACAAAACATTCTCTTCAATTCGTCATAACAAACGATTGTCTGTTCAGCTCTTGTTAATTTAGTCATTTAAGACTCGAGACTCGAGAGCAAGGAGTAAGAAGAAGGAGAAGAAAGAAAAAAGAGATTACAAATCGGAGAAAAGTACGACAAATAAGTTGCAGTTGCGTTTTAAGACTTTGAAAGTCAGCCCAACTGCCGATAATTTCTAAATATTTATAATATTATATATTTATATATAACATATAGTATCTATACAAGAAATGTTTCTCGTTTAAGCATCGTTAATTTGATTTTTTTATCATTATTATTATTTTATTACATGTAGGATCTTTTTTTTTCATTTAGTTATTTAAAAGCTTTTGATACAAACTTGGCACCTACTCACGCGCTGCCTCAAATTGCCCGCTTTCAGCGTCTCGCTAACTGGTTTCTCGAACTGTTGATTGTTCTCGATCGTCGTTAGCCAGAAACTGTACTTGTTCGCAAAGTAATGGCACGACCCTCGAGCTCCATTACATTCGATGAACGGTGTGGCTCTGAAGTCCTCCAAACAACTACCGGGACTGGCAAGAGATTGTCCGCCACCCTCTGCTCCAGCAGCGGTATGCTGTAAGAATGGAAAGAAGAAGAAAAAAGCTCTTTTATATTCAGATTTGAAAAATTACAAGTTTTTCATGTGAAAAATTAAAATATGCACAATATTTCAATCTTGTTTTTTTATGAACAAAATTTTCTAAACTACAATTTTTGAGCATTGCCGAATCTGCAAACAGACCAACCTAAGCAATTGCCTAGGTTGGTCTGTTTGCAGATTCGGCAATACATATATATTATTATATATATAATATCCCAGGTCCGTGTGTGTGTTTGTGTGTGTGGAGTAACAAAAACCATTGAAGCACGTCGGAATTTATATAAATTTGAATAAATGAACCGTTTTTTTTTTCTCAAGGTCAACTGTATGTTGCACACTCCCATTTCCAAGAACCCCATAATATTAAATTGGAGAGGGGAAAAGGTTGGAAAGTGTAGAAGGGGGGGAGAGAGAGAGAAAAGTGGGAGGGGGGTGACTGAAATTGAAATGAAAGGAGTAAAAAAAGGAAAAAACGACGCGCATGCGCACAATTGCCTGTGAATTTTGCTCCCGTCATTTATGACGGGTTACCCCACTAGTAATATTATATTATAAATAAATGCATCATAATTTTTTTTAAATACAGCAGTAAATCTGAAATTTGAAATAAAATAATAAGTGTATTATTAATATCACTTTAAATATAGTCCTTCTATATTCGTTCAATAGAAACGTTCACCAACAAAAAAAAGGCGATTGTTGTAATTTCGGTGTTGTACCCGGAACACCAATATCACCTTGTGGCAGTGACCCCGAGTGTCACACTGTGTTTTTTTATTATTAATAATTTAGTATTTAATATTATTTCATTTATTTGTATCTTCTTAATGAATAATAAAGGATTCTTCTATGAAGGAATCGGTAGATTCGAGAACCTTTTAGGATTCGGATTCGAGAAAATTTAGGATTCGTCCCACCTCTAGTTTTTACAATCTTTTGTTATTACCCTTTTTTATTAGACAAAATTACACAAGCCGTCAAACTCTCTGACGTCTGAAGCCTTTTCGTACGAGGAGGCACTTCGAGGCAGGTATATATTTTGCGTTTTGGGGAGAAGGGGGGAGGGTTATTTTTTATTTCCATGAATGAATATTTTCTATAAACAAAATGAATATTTTTTTGAATTTCTTTATCAGCATAATAGTTTTGGCATTATATTACCAATGTGGTATTTCAAAGATTGAAATGTTTGTTGTGCTAAACTTAGCACATTCCTTTTTGAACTCTTATTTTTGTGGAGTTTGGAGTTTTCGTTTTTTAAATTTTCTTTTTCTTTCTTATTTAACTGTAAGAATGCCATCTCGAATACTAACCATTGCAAAACTGTAACCTATCCAGAGTCCTCCCCATCCCGAAGGGCAGTCCGGAATCTGTAACGACTGGCTATGAACGGCTATAACGTTGGCGGGCGATTCACAGACAATACAACGACTGATGTATGGCCTAATGTTCTCTTCGAGCACGGGCATCATGGGGATTGGAGCATTGGTCGACAGCCAATACGACTTGTCGTTACGACTAGCATAGTTACAAACATTGTTGAAATCACAGAACATGAAAGGCATAGTCGAAAACCGCCTCATGCACGATCCTGCAAAACCTGCATAAGATATTACAAACAATTAATAAATTAATTACCAAAATATGTAATTGTAAAAAACCGGTCCTGCATGTAAGTATAGACTGTAACGCCACAAACCGAACTTGCTCTAACCTAAATCCTGATTATGAGCCTTCTCGTTTCCTTCAATGTATAATAAACTAAATCCGTCCCACAATCGGATGTGTCCCGCCGGACAAACGGGAACCTCCGTAGACTGACTGTGTCGAACTAGAAGTATCCCTGCAAAGTAATCTCCACCAGCAGGGCCCGGTGAACCGGGCGGTCCAGCTGGACCTGCTGAACCTATGAAAGGAAGACACGTTTTGTTGTAATAAGTGCTCTAAAGCCTCCGAGTGACACAAGAGAAGAACAAAACAAACCTGGTAAACCAGGAGTTCCGGGAACACCATCAAATCCTCGTTGCCCTTTATCACCTGGAAATCCGGGCAAACCTTGTTTACCATCATCACCGGGTGGACCGGCAAGTCCCTTTTCACCTTACATAATTTGATTCATTTATGATCTTTAATTACCGTAATTAAAAACAAAATAGAAATAATAAAAACAACAAATATGTCAATACCGTGTCTACAGGGTGGTGCCGGTGGCGAAGATGTTCCAGGCAGACCAGCAGGGCCTGGAGGTCCTCGAAGACCAGTGTCACCCTTTGGACCAGGAATGTTCACACCAATGCCAGGGATACCTTTTTCACCCTGACAAAAATATATTCAATAAGTCTTTTAAGGTGGCTGAATAGATATTTATTTTGTTTTCGTCACCCGGATGGCGCGCCTGCGTGGCTATTATGTTCTATAAGGAGGTATCTTCCCCCCACCCGCGGTCTTGCTTTTTCACGTGAACATTTTTCAGAAAAAAACGTTACGAAAAAAATAATTCAAAGTGTTTTAGAAACTAGAATAGTTAGTCATCATCATCATCATTTCCTGTACCTTATCCCGCAAGCAGCAGGGTCGGCCTTGCTGGTTCTAACTCTCCACTCGTTCCGATTTTGCACCAAGCCCCCAGTGACCCCACATGCCACCATATCCCGTTTTACTACCACGTCCCAGGTTTGCTTGGGTCTTCCTCTACCCCGTTTTATTCCCAGGTCTAAGTTCATTGCCTGCCTCAGCAGCCCATGTTCTCCGCTCCTGAGGACATGCCCAAACCACCGCAGCCTATTTTCCTGCATCTTTTCTACTATATTTGTTACCCCTACACTACCCCTAATAAAATCATTTCTGATCCAATCCCTTCTGGTCACCCCACTCATAAACCTTAGCATTCTCATCTCAGCTACCTGCATT
This sequence comes from Brachycybe producta, assembly GCA_036925085.1. Taxonomy (NCBI): domain Eukaryota; kingdom Metazoa; phylum Arthropoda; class Diplopoda; order Playtdesmida; family Andrognathidae; genus Brachycybe; species Brachycybe producta. Next base: position 3,191,157 of record JAUPFP010000018.1, read on the forward strand.
CTATCCTCATGCACCTTCTTGATTGCCCAACATTCTGACCCATACAACATAGCTGGTCTGACTACTGTCCTATAAAACTTTCCCTTCAATTTTATAGGTAACTTCCTGTCACATAAAACCCCACTAGCCTGCCTCCACCTATGCCAACCTGCTTTAATCCGGTTTGTGATGTCTAAGTCTAAGCTCCCATCATCTTGCAGCACAGATCCTAAATATTTGAAGTCGTGCACCTGCTGCATTAAACTGTCCCCAAGTCTAATCTCCTCATTCAACTGTTCTTCCCCATCCCACTGAAATTTCATGTACTCCGTTTTTGCCCTACTTATTTTCAACCCCTTTGATTCCAAGGCATTCCTAGTCTCCTCTAACCTTATCTCGAGTTCCATTTTGGATTCCCCAACTAAGACTATGTCATCTGCAAACAGCATACACCAGGGGACCTCCTGCCTCACCCCTGCCAGTAACTCATCCAGGACCAAAATGAATAGATATGGACTAAGTGCTGAGCCCTGGTGCACACCAATCCTAACACGAAAACTATCAGAGAACCCCCAGGCAGTCTTAACGCTTGTCCGTGCATCCCTATACATGTCCCTCACCATATCTATATAACTCTCACCCACCTCCTTCTTCTGTAAGACCTCCCACAATAACTTCTGTGGTACTCTGTCATACTAACTATTCTAAACTTGAATAGTTAGTAATAATTCTAAAAAAAATTTCATGATGATATCGTTAAAAATAAACTTTTTATGACAATTTAAAAATGGCGGAAGTTGTTTTTCATGAGATGTCAATGGAAAAACCTAAGAACAGGCCATTTTAAAACTGCTATAAAACGTTTACTTTTTAAGATATTGCCATGAAAAAACTTTTAACATAATCTTCTACCATTCTAGTTTTGAAGACATTTTTAATTTTTTCATAATGTTGTTTATAAAGAAAGTTCACTTTATGTTTTAGCAAAATAAATATCCAATCTGCCACCTTAACCTTGTCTGTTGTAGAATAAGTCAAGCTTTTAAAACATTAATATATTTTTGCTTTTTAAAGAACTTGTTACCGGAAAACCAGCAATGCCAGGAGGTCCAGCTGTTCCAGGAAGACCATCGAATCCTCTATCGCCCTTCAGACCTGGAAAACCAGGTTGTCCCGGTACACCTGAATCCCCCTTTTCACCTTGACGTCCCGGCAAACCCGATTGTCCATCAAAACCTGTTCACAAATCCAGTTTAGAAATCAAACTCACCTGAAAGCGATTAAAAAGCCCAAGAAAGTAACAACGATCATACCAGGTCGTCCGGGTTCTCCCTTTGGTCCTGGTAACCCAGATATTCCAGGAAGACCGGGATTTCCTTTGGAGCCAGGAAAGCCTGGAAGACCATCATCTCCTTTGGTTCCAAAAAGTCCATCTCGTCCAGGTGGTCCAGGGTTTCCTCTAAATCCATCGTTTCCTCTTTCTCCTTTTGGTCCTTGAAAACCAGGCAATCCTGGTGGTCCTGAAGTGCCACGTATTCCAGGTAAACCAGAATCGCCTTTTAGTCCGGATAAGCCAGGAATTCCATCTTTGCCAGGAAACCCTGGAAGTCCGGGTTCGCCTTTTGTACCGAATGCTGATAGTCCCGGAGTACCAGGAGCTCCAAGAGGACCAAGATCACCTGAGAATAAGCATTAGTAATGTAAATACGAAACTAACTTTTGAATGTAAACGTTTTAAACTTACTTTGAATTTTCCCAACAATTAGCAAAATAAAATGAAAATTCGATAATTAATTATAATTATTTACATTTCCAATGGGTCAGAGAAATTATTGTTTCACTCCACCTCACATCAACCAAAGCCTTGCCCTTTTCGGACATTTACTGACAGATGATAATATTGCCCTACTTAATGACTTATTAAATATACATCCTCGACGTAAGGGAAGACACGGGCATTCAAAGATTAAAAAAAAATTATTGGCTAGAACTGATGCATAATTTTGGTCTTTTTTTCCCCAAAATGTTATTAGTCTATGGAATTCTTTTCCAGTTGATAGTTCTTTGTTAGGACGATTTCAAAACAAGGATGTCTTGTTTTACCTGAATGACAATCATTTGTGATCGGGAGCAATCCCCCCCTTCCCTGTCACATGGCTTTTAAGCTGATTGCAGGTGTACTGAGTTGAATTAAACTACCGTTGTGCGACAACTTTCCAAATGGGAACACTGAAGAATTTACGGTTCGTACAGCTGTTGTATCCCAATGCACACTGCTGTGTAAATAAATCTACACTATAACTATTTTTAGTGAGGCTCTCTCTCCGCATTTATAACATTGTTACAACAAATTTAGGGTGGTGCAATACCCGAAACAATAACCACTCGCGTACGTACACTAGTGACTGGAGCCTAGACTAGAATAAAATTCGGATCAAATTCAACATTTAAACCTGGCACTTCAACCTCGAACTCAGTTCAAACCCTTCGAACTGGGTACCGACACAAATAAAAAATGCTATCTAATGAAAACCATAACAGTGTCGTGTCAGTTCCGTTACAGTTCAGTATCAGTGACGCCTATTCACACATATCCGTACAGTTTTGAGCCAGTGATTTTTCGAGATAGCAAATTTTACGAGTATTTCATTTCGTCAACCATTGTTTTGATTGATGAGGCATCCATGAAACCATAAAAATATCTGCGGCAACGAGATCACGGTACAGATACTGAACTGAGACTGAAGGCTAAATTATGGCACTGAGCCAGTCTGGTGTAGACGTGTCAATTGAAATTCCAATAAACGATATTTTTCATCACAGACGCTGAAGCATTTTCACAAAATGTGTGAATTCAATAGACCATTATCCAAATATGGCCAACGTAACCCCTTAAGGGCAACAGCTCAATGGTTTACGGAATACTAATTATCATTTTATTAAGAGTGCATACCTATTCAAGCTATTCTATTGTTATTTTCAGCTTCGTTTACAATGTTATGCTAAATAAAAATACTATTCGGGTTCCGTGATGTTTAAAGATAAATTAAAGGGTTTTCGTGGCCCAAATTAAATTGGAGAACTCTGCTTTAGACAGTATGACATAGATCACTGCATAAAGGAGGGTGGATAAAAATCATTTTTTTTAATTCTTATTTAAAATTTCGTTAAAATTGCACCTTTATCAATTGAAATTCCATGCAAATCAGTGTTTGATCTTGTTTATTTAATCTGTCATTTAAATTATTATAATAAATTCATTTCATAAAAGACAAAGAAAAAAATTCATTTTAAAAAAAATTTGAAAAAAAAATCTGAAAATGTGATTTAAATCACTTGACTTTTATGATGCGTTCTTCCCAATTTTGGTTTAAATAACAATTCAAATCAGATTTTAGTCCACCCTGGCACTGTCGTAATATATCAAAATATATACAGGTATTTAAAAAAAAAAGTCTCACCTTTTTCACCAGCAGGTCCGTCATTACCAGGTCTTCCACTGAAACCAGGCGAACCAGGAATACCCTTTAGCCCTATAAAAAAATAAGAACGAAGCATTTTACAATTATTACAGAATGAGTGATTTTTGTTTTGTATACAAGATGACTCGAGGGGTTGAAATTATTTTTGCGTTACAGACAAAATTTGCAATTCTCATACAAATCTAAGAAATAGCTGTGCACATAGACATGCACAATAGCCTGTTCTGTTGTTGTTTTAATACTAGCTGTCCACATTGCACAGACAAGAGTTGAAAGAATGTTGCATAGTATTCCGAGACAAAACAAAAATCTTTTGATGTTGAATTGTTGGAATTGTTTATGAAATTGCAGACAAAACAAAACACAAAAGTCATAAAAAAATGTATTAAGAACTGTTGCCAATTTGTCTCGAAACACTGAGTTTCTGTTTTGTCAGCTTGATGTGGATCCGGCTTTACAATGAAATTGAAATTGTACAGTATTCAAAACTATAATGATAAACGATTATGTTAAAAAGTTTATTCACGGTAATATTTAAAAAAAGAAACTGTGTTCGGTCATGAAAATGTCATAAAAAAGCTTATTCTTTTAAAGATATTATAATGAATTTTTTTTTAACAATATCACCAACTACTCTAGTTTCTAAAACACTTTGAATTTTTTTTTTTCGTAATGTTTCTCCTGAAAACAAAAAGTTTCAAGTTTGCCTTAAAGCCCTGTATTTCCTCAAAACTATGAAGGGAAGGAATTCAAGAGGATCGCATTTAAATTACAGTTATGTAGGCTACTCTAATTTACTCCATCAATGACTTTGTAACTCACCAGGAAAACCAGGTTCTCCTTCAGGTCCAGCATCTCCTTTGTCACCAAACAATCCAATAAGACCAGGAGGACCAGCGTCACCTTTCTGTCCTTTTTCACCAATAGTTGCTAAACAAAATCAAAAAGATTTTGTAAACAATGAACAAATGTTTCTTGTAGGTTTGTAATACATTGTCCTGGGAATCCCTGATTTCCTTTTTGTCCCGGTTGACCATCGTTACCATGACGTCCCGGTAATCCTACAGGACCTACATTTCCTTTTGGTCCTACGAAACCGGGTGGTCCCGGAAGACCACGATCTCCTTTAAGACCAAATATACCGGGACGCCCATCAAATCCACGATCACCTATAATTAGAAAAGCAAAAGGTCTTGTATGTGCTGGTTAAAAAAATGTGACAAACAAGTTCACCTTTGGAACCAGAGAGTCCATCAATTCCAGGATTTCCAGGTGGACCTCCAAGTCCAGGAAATCCCTAAAACAGTAAAACAAAAAATCTCAATAAATTTTCTTCATTAAACAAAAAGCACAAGTCCGTTTACTCTATCGCCTTTTAATCCAGGAAAACCAGGACTACCAGCAGATCCCTTGGGACCAGGTTGACCGGGAATTCCGGGAAAACCGTCTTGACCACGATCACCAACAGGTCCTGAAGGTCCTCTTTGAGCAACACCAGGGATGCCAGGATCACCTTTGACACCTGATAATCCTGGCAACCCGGGAGTTCCTCTGATTCCAGGAAAACCCGGAGGTCCCTGAAGACCGGAATCACCTTTAATACCCTTTTCCGCAGCAGCACCGGGATCACCTTTCGGACCGATAAATCCAGGAATACCAGCTAAACCTTTCGGGCCTATCGGTGTAGAGTAAAACATGTTTTACAATGTGCAAAAATCATACAATTGTAAATCACACAGAACAAAAACCAACCTGGTTGTCCTTGAAGGCCAGGAATTCCAGGTATACCAGATGCTCCAACAGCTCCTTGAAGACCAGGAAATCCCCTTAAACCCGGAGGACCTGGTTCACCATTTTGACCAGGAAAACCTGGTGCACCTGAATCTCCTCTATCACCTAATTATATTTCAAAATGTTAAGTTACTTACTTACATTTACATTATTTCAAACAAACCTTTTAGACCCGGAAACCCATCTCGACCACGATCACCAGGTAGACCAGGAGGACCAACTGGTCCTGGTAAACCCTTTTGACCAGGCGATCCTGGAAAACCAGGTGTTCCCCTTGTCCCATTGAAACCTGGAGCTCCGGGCAGTCCAGCATCACCAGGAAATCCCGAATCCCCTACAGATATGAATAACAGTTATTAAATCGTGACCTTCGGAGGTCTTTTCATAAGTAGCCATTGCAAAATATGAAAATGATCAAATAAAACTGTGCCTTTCAGCAGTAACATTTAAGAGAAAAAAATTGAAAATGTTTTATACAATGCTTATTGTGTTGATATCTTTAAAAATTAAATTTTACAACAATTTTAAACTCTGGATTTTCGTTTTTCACTTCAAACTGAAAATTGAAAGCAACTGCCTGACAAGTGGATGACATCTAAAACCTTGTACAGACCGGGCGATAATTGCTGGACACACGTAAACAACGACTTGTATCTGAATACATGTGGCCAGTGATATCACACGTACAGACCCGAATTTAATTTCACAATTTTCATTAACTCTTCACAATAAAATTCTCCGTCACTTATTCGCTACTAGGTACAGACTGAGCGATATTTTCCCTTTTGAAGTTCTAAACAGAAAAACAAGCAACACGCTTTGATGTCAAGCCGCAGGATACTCGGGTGATGTCGCTTTGTATTCACAAAGAGTCTTTCCGATGCCGAGAAATATCGCTTTCGACAATTAATGTTTCTGACAATTATCACACAGTCTGTACAAGGCTCGTTTAAAAACTAAAAAAAGTTTCTTTGCAAAAAATGAAGCAAGTGTGTCTACCACTTGGAGTCCTGAATCACAAGTGTCACAACTGTCAAAAGAGTTTAATAAATGAGGACTGAATTTGTATTAAAACTTGCTCCATTCGTGCATAGAAATCAGTCCTTTAGCATTAAGTTTACTTCTGAAGATGATAGCACGAAAATACTTTAATGTCATTCTGCTATTCTTCTAAAGTCGTTTTCGAAACGCAGAATAAAGGTCCATTTATACAGGTACGTGAAGACTACGGGGCGATCACGACAAGAGCCCAAGCCAGAAAATATTGTTCAACGTTTTTCACGAGAACTGTTTATACTTACACCAACCTCGCACGTTTCACGGACGGGTCTCGTTCAACTACGGTTGCCAATGATATTTTTCCGGGATTTGTCTTTCAGTTCTTGTTCCGTTCTCGTTTGTAACATACTCGAGGTGCACGATTTTTAGAATGAGTCAAGAGTTTTCAGTTCAGTTCGTTTTGGTGTTTTTATTTATTTTATTTTTGGTGTTTCTATTGGTGGTAGTTTTATTTTGTGTTTGTATTTCACCATTTTGCAATGGAAGACTGAATCTAAAGTCGTTACCCGGTCTTGTCCCGGTCTCCCTACGTGCTAATATAAATAGAAAGGCCTTTTCCTTGGGCTTGTGTCGTGCTCGTCCCGTGGTCTTCACATTCTTATATAGAGTATATATACAGATCTTTACTGTGGTTCTAGCGGCCGTTTGGTTGGAAATAACTTTTAGCCGGATAGTTTTATTTATATTTACAGAAAGTTTCGGTAAACGTCTGAATTGAGGCCCAATTCAAACTTTAAAACCAATTTCTGTTCGAAACTATTTGAAAGTAGACATGTCAACGAAACGAATGAATATATTTTAATGATGATATATATCTTTAAAATTAATCAATGGAAATTTAAACATAATAAAAAAATGATTAATAAAATACTGAAGTAAAAAATCGTTATTTGTTCTCTTCCAAACTGCTATAAACTTTTCAATTTAAAATATATTAAATAAATAAATTATTTTTATGTTTCTTCACACAATCTCATTTCGAATAAACTCCGAACTTTTTTTTCCTACTTGCTAATTTAAAATGGTTTACTGAAATCTTACGATAATGGTACGGCATGTCTCTACGAATGAAACTAGCTTAATGTAACTGCTAACGAAATAAATCAAGTTATTTTAATTCAAACAAGTATAAATCACCTTTCAAACCAGCTGGTCCGGGAATACCCGGAGATCCCGGTGGTCCAGGAAGTCCTTCTCTTGCAGGCTCACCCTTCTCGCCACCAGGTCCACGAAGACCATCCAAACCAGCGAGACCTTTTTCACCCTTAATTCCAGGAAAACCAGGTAATCCAGAATCACCTACATCAAACCAAACATTTATTTTTAATGTCTGATAAAACAAATGTGTGTATTGAATGGCAACATACCCGACAGTCCTGGTTTTCCTGGTTGTCCGGGGCCTCCACGATCTCCTTTCAGTCCAGGAAGTCCTGCTATTCCTGGTTGACCTTGTCCAGGTGGCCCAGGATCACCTTTGACGCCTAAATCGAGTGTATGTTGTAGTAAAAAAATGTACAACTTCTTTACAAAAGATTGCAAACCTGGAATTCCAGGCGCTCCGGGGAAGCCATCTCGCCCTCTTGACCCAGGTTCTCCAGGAAATCCCATTAATCCAGGATTTCCTCTGTCTCCTAGCAATCCAGGAGGTCCTGGTAACCCAGAAGGTCCTGCCGAGCCCTTATCTCCTTTAAGACCAGGCTCACCAGGAAATCCAGGTAACCCTGCATCTCCTCTTGGACCGGTTGCACCTTTATCACCATACAAACCAGGAGGACCTGGATCACCCTTAAATGCTTCAGTTATATTTGCTGGACCTCCTGGGGGTATATCTATTTGAATATATTGTTAGTAGTGACCTTCTAAAAAAAAACTTGCGTCCTAGTCAATAACAAATAATAATAATAAGTTTACATAAATCTCCTTTTGCTCCCTTCTCTCCATGTAGTCCCGGTAGTCCTGGGTCACCCTTTAAACCTGGAAGCGATCCTCCAGATTGTCCCTTAGGGCCTGGAGGACCAGGTCTGCCAGGAAAACCTTTTCCTCCGGGAAATCCCTTTTTTTATTATAAACGGTAATCATTTATTATACCTGCTCAAATTAATTCTCAATATGAAGAAAAATACCCTTTCTCCTTTAAGACCTGAAATTCCTTCAAGTCCTGGATTTCCTGGGGGACCGACGGGTCCAACTGGACCCGGTCTGCCAGGTGATCCAGGAAGCCCAGAATCACCCTTATCGCCTAAGAACAGCCAGATAAATTGAAGAAAAAAAATGATGAGTGTTCTATCGATCTGCAACCATGAGACGAACAATATACCAATGGGGCCAACTATTTCACGGTCGAAGATCGCTGGTTCTCCTTTCGTTCCTCTTTGACCCGGGGTACCGGGTATTCCAGGTCTACCCTATAAAATAAACAAAATGATACTACTTAAGTATATTGTCAGGTTTAATTTCCTCTACAAACTCTATGCTCAAAATGTACCGAAACCCTAAAGAGAAATATATCTCAGAAATAATTGTTTCCTCACTTATCTCTTCCCAATAGGGGCGTAGCTGGGGAACCATAAGCCCCGCAATTGCGGGGGGGGGGGCGCTGGAGATTTGGGGGCGCAAAAAGTCGATGTATTTTCAAAAATAATTGAATAAATTAAGCAAGTGATTCTGAATCACTCGTTTAATTTATTCAATTATATGAGGGCTAAGTAGAGCGGGGGTAAAGGAGGATCAAAATTTTAAACTGCCCGGGGGCGGGGGGGGGGGGGGCGCAACCAAGCCTAGCTACGCCACTGCTTCTCAAGCGATTTTAACAAATTCCTTTGATTTCTTCTTTTTTTTTTACGTAAATATCTTTGATCAACTTTAGTTTTGGACCCATAAAAATAATATCTATTTTTCTAAAATGATTTTGATTGGTGTGTTCCAGCTGGGTTAAATTTTTTGGAGCAATTCTAACTGGGACGAAGCCAAGAGTTGGAGCTGGAGGCCAGCAGTGACATGTATATACTAAAATAAGAATAAACAAACGAGCGGTTAAATATCATGTTGCACATGCATTTGGAGCGGAATAAAGTGCAAAAAAGAATTTACAAATTTTAAAGAATGGATTTAATATGAAATAAGTTTATTTTAACAACGCAAGTTCTTTTTTATGCTCTGCTACAGTTGCATATGTTTTTTGCTATTTAACCGCTCTTGGATTTATACGTTTTTCACTAACTCAACGTCACTGCTAGCCTCCACCTCCAACCCTTAGCGTCGTCACAGTTAAAATCGTCTCAGATAGATACCTGGCCTTTTTACCCCCCCCCCCCCCCAAAAAAAAAAATATGCCATTTTTCCTTATTCAATGCTATTTATCTTTTACATTACACATTTTTTCACATCGTCCTTTTTCACATTTAGTCCCTCTGAAAAATTAGAACATTAAGCCCATTTATTATATTTTTAAAGTATGAACCTCTGGTCCTGGAGGTCCAGTCAACCCCGGTAAGCCATCATCTCCTCTGTCACCATTCTGTCCTGGTAACCCAGGTTCTCCTCTTAGACCCTGCTCCCCGGGACGTCCATCAAATCCATGTTCTCCCTTTTCACCTTTACCTCCAGGTCTACAGTCAAAACATGATCCACCTCTGTCACCTTTTCAAGAAAAAAAGTTGTAACCCAAGTTTGAAACAATCTAAACCTATGCACGAATCTTTCAAATTGTACCCTTATCTCCGGGTCGTCCTTGATATCCAGGAGATCCTGGCCTTCCAGATTGACCCTTATCACCCTTTGATCCTGCTACTCCCGGCGACCCTGCAGTACCATTAACAGCATCTCCAGGTGGTCCTTCGAAACCAAGGCACGCACCATTTATTTAATTTTGCATGAATACAACGAGAAACGAGACTACATTACCTCGAGGACCAGTAAATCCTATATCTCCCTTTTCTCCTGGAATGCCATCAAGACCTGGACTACCATCCATACCTTTCGGACCTCTAATCGAAATTCCAGGACTGCCTTTTGGGCCAGGTTCACCTTTTGGACCCGGATACCCTGATTGACCAGGTGAACCTTGTTGTCCAGGACCGCCTTACATTTAGAAATAATTTAATGAATGAATAAATGAATAAATTTGAGCTTATTTTTCTAACGATAGTAATCGGCTGTTTTTTTTTGCCGTTAAATTTATTACCTGGTCGTCCCGATTCTCCTCTGTCACCCTTCAAGCCAGGTGGACCTTCTCTTCCCGGAAGACCGGATAGACCTGGGCCACCACTTGGACCAGGTGGACCGCGAGGACCAACAAGACCTAAAATCATCACATCATATTAAAATATTGTTAACGCTTAATTGAACGAAATATGTGTTACTTACCTGGCTGACCATCGCGACCAGCTTCACCTTTTGGACCCGGATAACCGGGACCTCCTGGATTACCTTGTGGTCCAGCAACACCCTTACCGCTCTTTAGAAAAAAAATTACAAGATATTAAGTCGTAACCAGAGTCCTTATTTAAATGCAACTTTTAAAAGTAATTTCAAAGTTAATTTAATTCTATGAGAAGAAGAGTAAATGAACTTATGTGATAATATTTTCATAATATTTTTGAAAATAAACTTATTAGTGGCATTTTTTTTGTCATACTAAGTTTGTCTATAAGACCCGGGCGCACACTGAAGCGTTTCAGTGTGAAATGAAAGTGTGAGATAAAACGTAAAATTTGATAGTCTCATCTGAAAAAGGCAAGTAGCTGGGATGTTCTTTCCGACACAACTGGTACGTCACAGTCAGACAAGACGTCTTATCTCATCAGTGTGCATATTAAACGTTTTGTCTTATTCAGTGTGTGCCCGGCCTTAGCTATCCCTTTAGTCTTTTTTTAAAAACTGCCATAAAAGTTTACTTTGAAATGTTGTACGTAAAAAACTAAAGACTATTTTCACTTGGATCTTAGGTCCAAGAAAAATTTAGTCGGGTTTCATTAAGAGTTTATGACATTAAGATAGACACTTTGAAAAACAATTTACTCCAGGTGGTCCCGGAAGTCCCGGTAATCCCTGAGGACCAAGTTCTCCAGTAAAACCCATGTCACCTTTCGGACCATATAGACCATCGAGACCAGGAAGACCATCATTACCGCGGTCTCCTTTAAAACCAGGAGGCCCGGGAGGTCCAGGAAATCCATCCTTTCCCTATTTTGAAACAAAAAACACCAAACTCTACTTAGACACATCTAAAATGACATCAAAACAGCGAAAGAATTAAAATTACTCACTCTAGGTCCTGGAGATCCTGGCAATCCCTTTTCTCCTTTCATTCCAAATTCACCCTGCATTCCCTGAAAAAAAAATACGACAGAACAACTTTCAAGTAAATTCTATAATACAATTCAACAACAGATACAAATTTACTTACAAAAGGACCGCTCTCTCCTGTTATACCCTGATTACCCTTAGGACCTTGATCACCCTGAAATAAAGTTTAGAAAAAAATGAGAAATTCAAACGAACGATCAGAAAACAATTTTTGATTAAATAAAAGTAGTAATTAACCGGAATTCCTCTTTCTCCTGGATCTCCGGGAGCTCCGACACATGTACCCGGAGCAGTTCCTGACTCACTAGAACCATTACCAGGTGGACCTGGAGGACCTGGTTCACCATGGTCACCTTTCTCTCCAGCATTGCATATACCCTTTGTTCCAGGGTAACCTGGCAATCCTGAATCTCCTTTTGTTCCCTATGTAATGTGATTGAAATAAAAGATATTTCTAATTAAAACATTATAAAAGAAAATAAATCATGTAATGATAGACTCATGTTGACATTTTTTAAAATAAGCTTTGTTGAAAATTGATCAAAAGTAAGAGTATTTTCACGTATTTTCATTAAAAAAATGACATCTACATGAAAATACCCTTACTTCATTCACATGCTGCGTTCAACGTCTAAGCACTTACAAAGCAGTTCGACAACCTTCCCATATGCTATTAATTGATCAAAAATTGAACTATTGATAGAGGCCTACTACATGTATAACAAAATTTGGCCTGTTTTACATGAATGACAGTTTAGAAACCGGAACTAAAAATTATCATAGATTTTTTTAAAAACTTTCAACCAAACTTTTGTAACCAATAGGGGCAAGGTGGGGCGGTCGCCCCTCTTTCTAAAGCCATTTTTAATGTTGTCCCAAAAAGCTTGGAAAAGCACGAGAATTCAAGAATTTTTAAAATTCGAAAAAAATTTGTCTAAAGCCAAGACATGGAATAGTCTTTGGCTTTTTCAAAAAAAGGCCAAAAGTCGTAAAATATTTAAATGCTCTAAAAGCTCTAAAAACGCCTCATGAGCACTCAACTGTCCCCAGAAGTTCCCCTTTTTCTTGTTGAGGGTGCCTTTATGAGACTTTGCACGAGGGCGCCTTATACCCACGGGTATCGCACCCCTCCCCCTACGAAATTATCCTGCGGGCGCCACTGTTTGTAACTAGAGTGTGGCACTTTTAAAATAGCCACAACATATTGTAGGTTCCATTAGCAACACATTGTTGAAACTCTACAGTAAGAACTGAAACAACTCAAAATTACGTACGGGAAAACCTCGATCTCCCCTGTCGCCTTTTAAACCAGGAGAGCCATCCACACCTGGATAACCCTATAAATTTCAAACAATAATAATCATTAGAACAAAAACAGTTTCTGTTGCAATAAAACTTTGGATTTGCTTCTGTTTTTACCTGTAAACCTGGTTGTCCATCTCGGCCGTGGTCACCCTAAAAACCAATACAGAAAACAAGAATCATAAAGATCGATATTAAATCAAAATCACAGTTCAAAACATATCATTGCAATTTAGTTTACTTTTTGTCCCTTCATTCCAGGAGCTCCAAATGCAGCTTCACCTTTCTGTCCCTTCACGCCGTCGAGTCCAGGAATACCTCGTGGTCCAAGTGAACCTGGTAATCCAGGAACTCCTGGTAAACCCTTTTTTTTAATAAAAACGGAATGTTTTGTAATAAAAATTTACAATTATTCCATATAAACATCATGCACCAATGTCTGGTTGGACATCAAAATGAAATTTCAAGAAATGTTTGGCATACAACAACGTCATTTGCATAGAAAATGAAAACAAATCACAACTGAAAACAGCAATGCCCTTTTGTGTCTTAAACCAAATTGATTATTAGTTAGTGAAGAATTTTAAGCGTTAGGTTTATCACCTAATAACTTTCATGCAAAAACTCAAACTATGTTCGAAACTTTAAGTAGAAATTAAAATAAATTACTTTGAAGATAAACATTTTTCGAAATTTCACCTGTAGGTCAAATTTTATTAACAAACTTCAAACAGAAAAAAGACAAAATTTGCATTTCAAATTGCAATAAAATATTTATTACTGAAAATACCATTATGAAAAAAAATATATATTTAAATATACAGGGTGGCCACAAAGCCAATGTTACATGAAGACAGGCATTTAGAAATCGGGACGAACACAAGTTGGCTCCGCCCTTTTTATGACGACCGGCAACTTCTAATTTTTTTGTTGTGTGGTTCGACGTTGAAAAAGGCGGAGCATGTGACGTCCGACTACATAACCAACCAATTAGAAGTTGCCGGTCGTCATAAAAAGGGCGGAGCCAACTTGTATTCGTCCCGATTTCTAAATGCCTGTTATGAAGCTCATGATGACATTAATGGTTCTACCACACATGACCGCACTCTGGCCCTGACTCGGTCCGATAATCTGGAAACCACACTTGTTCGAGAGGTGTCCGCGTTTCAGCCCTGCCTCGACTCGTTCGTCAAGGACACACTTGATCGGAACGTGCCTAATTAAGGGGGTTCCATTTGTTAATAATTAATGAAACTCATCCCCTTTCTCTCTTCTACGATCCGAGAGAAAAAGAACCTGACAATATCCACCCGGGCCCAGTGGCAGGGGTCAAGAAATTGTCCTGTCATGGCACGCTGCTCTGTGAACAGACGCATTGAATTTAACGGTGCAGTTTCTCCACCGGGTGAAAGCCGTCTTTCCGGCCATGAGTGGCAGCACCTTTAAGGTGGCAAGATAGCACTTTGAAAATGTCATTTCTTCACCCCGACCCCTCCCCCCCCCAAAAAAAAATAACCGGAATTCTGACAAAATTTACATTCTTCACAAGAAAAAAAAATTCGTTAAATGTTGATAGTTTTTTTTGTTTGTTTTTATAAATCAAAATAATGCCATTTATAACTTGATTTTCGAAGAAATGTCGAATGACTTGATTTTCGAAGAAATGTCGAATCCCGTGATTTAAAAGATAAGATGTTTTATGAACAGCTGATTTTGAAACTCTTGATTACAGCGTATTCTGTCTTTCAGAAGCAAAATTAAGAGAAACTATTAATTAGAATTTTAGAAACTAGAAGGCTAGCTCAATTACTTCAGGGTATTTTCACGTTGATATCTTTCAAAATAAACTAAATATTTAAAGACCATTAATTAACACGCATTAACTAACACGAAAAGCTTACTTTGAAAGATAACAACATGAAACTACTTTTATGGTATTCAGCTACCTATCTAGTTTCCAAAACACATTCACGTTTATCTTCATTTTTCATCGAATCCGGAAAATCAAAGTCGAAAGCGTTTTTCACATTTTAAAATCATCTTAAATCAACAATCTAAATCGCTATTTAAATCACATGATTTAAAGAAATCATATTTTTAATTTCTTTAATAAAATAAACCTAGCATAAAAATTGAGAAGTTGATTATTTATCCAAAAGTAGTGTTTATTAGCATGTGAATTACATCACATGTTACCTACCTCGTTCTTGATAACAAAATTACTTAGAGACCAGAAATTTCTTGTCAAAATATTGTCAAGAATTATTCAATGATTACCAAAACGATTTTTAAAATTTAAAATAAATGATTAATATAATTTAAAAAATTAAAAATCAGTTGACTTCATATAAATGAACTTTGTCAAATAGATGCGCCACCAAACAACAGACATTGGTAACAAAACTCCCCCAAAGTCTGCTCCTCTACTCGAATTCTGATGTGTTGTGATCACCTCCTCGCACTTCATTTTTAAGTTTTTTTTTATGGTTTTATTGACTTATTTTAAAATTTAAAAATATTTTTGACAATCGTTGAGTAAGTCTTGACAATATTTTGAGAAGGAATTTCTGGAGATAAATGGTCTCTTTAAAAATCCGATTTTTTAAAAAATATTCTTTTTAAATAATCACGATTTTTTTGCATCCTGAGAATTGTTTCTCAAAAGTTATTCAATTGCATCACAAGACTTGTACTTTGGTACCTGGTGCCTGCCCACATTACTGAAATGGGCTACACACGACTATGATGTTGTTAATGCATGCCAAGACACTTGAAAAAATTCGTCACTGAAATCTTGTTTGATTTACAGCCAGACTTAAAAGAAGAAGAAGTAAAAATACTATAAAAATTTACATCTGTTCCATTGCAGCCGTCAAGACCAGGTGGTCCTCTCGGACCTATCGACCCCTGAAGTCCCTATAACATTAAACAAGAACATTGAAGATAATAGGCCTATCAATCGCTGAAAATAAAAAAAAATTATGTTTCTTGTTAAATAAATAGACTTACTGGAATTCCGTTAATTCCTGGAAATCCTGGCATGCCCATTTTTCCCTAAACAATTAAACACAGTCATTACTTAAGAGAGAATAACGCAAAACAAAATTGAAATGTTTTTTTTTTACTCGATCTCCTTTGATTCCACGAGGACCTTGTGGGCCTGAATCTCCTTTATCACCTTTTGGACCTGGTAATCCTTCCATTCCTTCAAATCCAGGTAGTCCGGATGATCCAGAAGGACCCACATCTCCTGGAACACCCTACAAAATCAAGTGCAAACGATATTCATTTTCTAGTTCAAGCAGACTTGAAAAAATACGAAAAAATAGTCGTAAATATAGCTTCTGGAATGGGTTGCGACAATGTGTGTCCGAAAACCACTTAGGAAACTGTTCTAAGATAGTAACAATGGAATTTAAATGAGTTTTTGCTGTATCGGAAATGTAGTTATGGTTGGTTTGATGCAATTATTTAAAAACTAACCGCGAGCGAATGCATTATTCCAGTAAAACAAGCATCTTAGCTATATTTTTTTTGCTAACTGGTATTCATTTGCATGACTGGTTAAAAATGTATTTCATAATAGGACCTTGTTTTAGAAACATCCTTTATGTATTTGCTATTTTTTTAATTGATATTACTAGTTAGAGGATGTTATTGCTCGCGTTCGGTAGAAAAACGGGTATTCAGCGGATCAGCGAACAAGACCGAGCAAACATTCTCACTGAATAATCGTCTGGCGAGTAACGGTTAGAAAGCGAGCAAACATTCGCCCGCTCGTGTTCATACAAAAAAAGATCGGGTGAATGGCGGTACATCAAAGAAAAGAATTGTTCGTGCTTGTTTAGTGTGGACGGTGATTATTGTATTGTTGAAATGCTCGTGCAGATTTTAAGAGTGCTCGCTGTAAATGATGAATCAACTTCGAACAAAGAACATATTCACTCCCGTATGGACGCAAGCCTAGCAAGGTGAGCATTAACTTCAATGGTGAATGAGAAAACGTCGGCGAGCACTAGCAAATGTTTGCTCTTTCTCGCTCTTTTCGTGAATATACCCCGGCTGAATGTTGCATAAAGCAAGGAAGGTGCAAAATCAAGAAAACTTAGCACTTGAAGTTCAGAGGTTTTTTTCTTCTTTCTATTAAAGTTGAAATTCAAATGTGAAGTTTCTTTTGAACCACTGTGAATAAAATGAAATTTTGTAACTTACCCTGGAACCTTTTTCGCCAATGCATTTACACCCTTGAGTACAACCACCACATCTTCCTTGGTCATCTTGCTGAAAAAATATTTAAAAAAAAATACAAGTTAGTTATAACTTATAAGTTTTATAACTTTGACTTGTCATTATAACGTCATGCACGTTAATAAGTTGTATGTTAACACGTTACACGTCAATATACGTTAATAACATGTAACTTAAAAAAAAAGTAGTAGCTGAATTTTTTTTTGCAACAAAAATCGTAAAATACTCAAAAAATTATTTTGAAAGTTGTATTATTATTTTTTTCATTAAAAAAATGACGAAAAAAATAATACAACTTTCAAAATAAATTTTTGAGTATTTTACGTTTTTTTTTTAAATAGAAGGAGAAATAATTGTCCAAAGTTTTTGCAGACAAAAAGTGAAAAGCTACAAAAAAAAAGTTTTAACTTTTAAAAGCTAATTTTACTTACTAACTTAACTTTTAAAAACGTTTTAAGAGCATAGATACGGTGTTTAGTTCAAAATTTCTCCGAATGTAGGCACTGCGATCGTTTTTGATTGAAAAACTTTTTTTTTTTCACGTTTTTTCTCCAAGTTTGAAGTCACATAATAATTAATAGAAAAATAATTTCACGAGCTAAGCTTATACAAAAAAACATCGTGAAGCCAATAGATTAATGGCACGTGCTAATTTTTATGCGATTGTTCTCAGTCGTTTTTAATGGGAGTTCTTCAAATGTTTGGGTGACGGTTTTTTTGTCCTATGGGACTTAACATGGAGTTAAAAAATGTACGATTTTAAACGTTATTAAAAAATAAAAGGACCTTTTCAAAACTTATAAAAAGGAAACATCGTGAAGACAATACATGAAAGTATGTGCTAATTATTTTGTTATTCTTCTAAATCGTTTTTAATGAGTTTTTTTTCAAATGTTTGTGGGACGGTTTTTGATCCAATGGGTTTTAACAGGGGGTTAAAAAACGAACGATTTTGAACCTTGTTTAAAAATAGAAAGACCTTTTCAAAAATTATATAAATCGAGCACGTAAAGAACAATACTTTTTATTGCATTTTGCGCTATACTGTATTTTAATTGAGCGATTGTGAGGCGATTCCTTGCAGTTTTAGTTAACACCATATAAGAACACTCATTTGTGTCGTTGTCGTCTGCTTAAAACAACAAGATGGAGGACGTGTATCTAGGCTCTTAAATTTTTTTGTAGCTTTTCACTTTTTTTTTCTGCAAAAACTTAGGTAAAAAAAAATAGAAGGAGAAATACTTCTCCAAAGAAAATTAACTAAATAATAATTTCATCAATTTTTCTTTCATGTAAGAGAGAGGTTTAAGTTGAGATCTAAAATCGTGATTTCAGCAACTTAGGGGTTGGTGAAGTTTTGATAATGAAGTTCCCAGACCAGACAAAAAAAGCCTGAGGACTCCCACTTAAGTTTTCCTTTTACAAAGGTGAAACTTTTTTGGCTGAATAAGATAACCCTCTCAACAGGTAATACCAAGAGTTTCAGGGGAAGTGAAACACAACATATTATGTACAATGCTTTATACAATAAAAGTAATATAGGCCTACACAAAGCAAAGTCAGGATTCAAAATTAACATGAAATAGAAGTTGTTTGCACAATCTCATAGGTGTAAATTACTAAATTGTCTGATTAGATGTACAATAGAAAAGAAATTACAACCAACTTTCAAGTTAGAAAATTCGACCCAATGTTAAAGAAAAAGAAAAAATGTTAATTTTTAAAATACACAGTCACGGCCCAATATGTTTATTTTTCATATTTAAAGTTGTCCAATATTAAGTTTTCAAAGTGCAATGTCGCACCTTAAATGTATGTTGATCGAGTGATAGAATGACAACAAATTGGTAAGTGCGGTTCTATTTTTAAAAACTATTTCAAAATCGCGAATTTCTAACTCTTATGTTAAACTCCATTGAGTACGCGCGCTAGTAAGAAAAAAGCCATTAAAATGCTCGTAAAAATCATCATCATCATTTCCTGTACCTTATCCCGCAAGCAGCAGGGTCGGCCTTGCTGGTTCTAACTCTCCACTCGTTCCGATTTTGCACCAAGCCCCCAGTGACCCCACATGCCTCCATATCCCGTTTTACTACCACATCCCAGGTTTGCTTGGGTCTTCCTCTACCCCGTTTTATTCCCAGGTCTAAGTTCATTGCCTGTCTCAGCAGCCCATCTTCTCCACTCCTGAGGACATGCCCAAACCACCGCAGCCCATTTTCCTGCATCTTTTCTACTATATTTGTTACCCCTACACTACCCCTAATAAAATCATTTCTGATCCTATCCCTTCTGGTCACCCCACTCATAAACCTTAGCATCCTCATCTCAGCTACCTGCATTCTATCCTCATGCACCTTCTTGATTGCCCAACATTCTGACCCATACAACATAGCTGGTCTGACTACTGTTCTATAAAACTTTCCCTTCAACTTTATAGGTAACTTCCTGTCACATAAAACCCCACTAGCCTGCCTCCACCTACGCCAACCTGCTTTTATCCGGTTTGTGATGTCTAAGTCTAAGCTCCCATCATCTTGCAGCACAGATCCTAAATATTTGAAGTCATGCACCTGCTGCATTAAACTGTCCCCAAGTCTAATCCCCTCATTCAACTGTTCTTTTCCATCCCACTGAAATTTCATGTACTCCGTTTTTGCCCTACTTATTTTCAACCCCTTTGATTCCAAGGCATTCCTAGTCTCCTCTAACCTTATCTCGAGTTCCAATTTGGATTCCCCAACTAAGACTATGTCATCTGCAAACAGCATACACCAGGGGACCTCCTGCCTCACCCCTGCCAGTAACTCATCCAGGACCAAAATAAATAGATATGGACTAAGTGCTGAGCCCTGGTGCACCCCAATCCTAACACGAAAACTGTCAGAGAACCCCCAGGCAGTCTTAATGCTTGTCCGTGCATCCCTATACATGTCCCTCACCATATCTATATAACTCTCACTCATCCCCTTCTTCTGTAAGACCTCCCACAATAACGTCCGTGGTACTCTGTCATAGGCTTTCTCTAGATCTATAAATACCATGTGTAACTCTTTCTTGGCAGCCCGAAACTTCTCAATAACTTGCCTTACGGCAAAAATAGGGTGCATTGTGGATTTTCCTGGCATAAACCCAAACTGACTTCTCCCAATTGCAGTTTTACCCCGTAGTCGCGCTTCAATTACTCTCTCCCAAAGCTTCATCGTATGACTCATCAATTTAATACCTCTATAGTTCCCACATTCCTGAACATCACCCTTCCCTTTGAAAATAGGCACTAACCAGCTGTCCCGCCATGCATCTGGCATTCTATCCCCCATAGCCAATCTATTGAATAACTTTGTGAGCCAGGAAATGGCAACATTCCCCAAGACCTTCCACACCTCTACTGGTATCCCATCTGGCCCTAAAGCCTTCCCTATGACTCAAGCCTCAGGCACATCCATTACTCAAGACACAGACTCATCTAGGACTCGAGACTCAGTCTCATCTAGAACTTGGGACTCAGTCTCATCTATTAGGCCACACTACTCTGGACTCAGACGCATCAAGGACCCAAACCAAAATAAAGTCGATTAAATTAACAAAAAAAATCACATCAAGACACGTAAAAGTATCAACTCAAACAATAACATATAAACAAAAATAAAGTTACTCTACTTCCACAGTGACTTACTGAAATAACCACACACACAAAACGTCATGAGACGACCACATATAAATATTCAAAATAAAATCAGGAACATAAATGTGAGTGTTTATGTTAATCAAAAAAATAAAATAATCAGAAGTTTTTATAGAAAATAAAATGTAGAACAAGTCTTTCTGTGTTTTTTTTTTTTTTTTTTTTTGTAGAAAAACTTTGGTCAAAAGTCACCATTTAAACAAACTCAAACAGAAGTTCAATAACCTCACTAAATCTCATCTTTATGTCTGTAAAGAAAAAAGTCATAAAATTTATAGACTTTATATATAAAAAAATGTCTTATGATTATTTTTTTATAGATCAATAATAATAAAAAAGGTATCTTCAATCAGAGGCAAACATTTGTTACTAAGCAATAAATAAGTTAAACCAATTATACCTGTCTTTCCTTTGTCAAGATACAAATATCCATCACACAGTACAAACGATAAACAAGTCATAAATTATAAGTCAAGATTGAATAAACATTATTTTTTTATTCAGAAAAAAAAAATAATTTAAATAGTTTGAATTCATTTGAGATAAACAAACTGAATTCTTTTAAATTAGGACCATTAGGTATTTTAGTAAATCATTAAAAAAATAATATGAAGTTGGAAACACTCCATACGAAGTTTTTGATTTGATTTTAAAGCCTTGTTTCCACTGGGGCGGAAATTTGAACTTTTTGAAAATTCCAACTGGTGAAAAATAGAAGACACGTGGCCCCCACCTATTCACTATCATAGGCGGAGGCCACGTGTGTTCCATACGTATGTTACCCTCCAGAATAAACTTGAAATAACTTTTGATTGGAAGTAGCACTAACGAACAAAATTTGCAGCACTAATCAGTACTAACGAATAAGGTCGGTCTGGTTGGGCCCTCCCCACTCTGGAGGGAAGGGGCAACTTGACCAACATAATACACAGGCTGTGATCAGCAAGATTCAGTCGTTTGCCCCGCCCTTTTATGAGGAACAGCAACTTGGTCTGACACTCATAAAAGGGCAGGGCAAACGACTGCACCTTGCTAACAAACCATTTCCCAATTTTATTTGGTCATGGAACCCTTTTAGAATTCTTAAAACATTATGGAAACCCTGGCTGTGGCGGATTTACTATTTTGCCACCCCTACGCAGAAACCGGCTGACCCTTCTCTCATGGGGGCACTGGTTACTGATAACCACTGTTGGATACAGGCAGTTAGAAATCGGGGAGAACTTCAGTTGGCTCCGCCCTTGTTATGACGAACGCAACTTCTAATTGGTTGGTTATGTAGTCTGACGTCACATGCTCCGCCCTTTTCAACAGCGAACCACACAACAAACCAATTAGAAGTTGCCAGTCGTCATAACAAGGGCGGAGCCAACTGAAGTTCTCCCCGATTTCCAACTGCCTGTCTGTTGGATACCGCTAGACCCCTTTAACCTATTCGCCATCCCTAATCTATATTTCCCCCATCTGCCCACGCATATGTAACTACGTTGCCTAACAAGTTACAGCAGGCAGTTTATTGTTTACGATATATTTTTCGTATCCAAAACGAATTTCCCATTTGCCACATCCCAATATTTTCCGCCCTAGGCAGTTGCCTACTCTGCCTATTCGTAAAACTGCCCTTATAGGAACCCCAATAGTATTTTTAGATAAAACCTCGCATAATACATACGGTATTATGCGAGGTTTTATCTAAAAATAGTGAGAAAAATATCAATTACACTATTAATAAATTGATAATTAAGTTATCAAGATTCACTATTAATTGATATTTAAAAATCGCATACAAATTGTAACACATTTTAATGAAAATAAGTGTAATATTTACTTTTATTTTTCTTTCTGACAAAATCTTTTTATGTGTGCATTTTATTT